>JBAMJR010000051.1:13250000-14450000 GCA_038501785.1 Myoxocephalus aenaeus | reverse complement strand
GTTACAGTAACTGTTTCAAGTACAAAGTTCCAGCAAAGGATGCGATGAGTAAACTGCAGAATCTTTTGAAGCTGCGTGATATGCCACAAGCTATTTGAAGGCCGACATTCGCCGCCTTTAATGTGGATGTCCAATCAGCGCTGATGGTAAACGCAGTCGATTGAACCGTATAAATCCCTCAGCGCGTGCGACACCGATCGAGAATGCTGAGTTCGCGGCGGCGAAATCTGCCGCTCTGCCTGCGGCCACAGCGTCGCCATTCGGAGCCGACAGCGGCGTGGATTGGATGGAGGCGAGGAAGAGCCACGCGCAACCTCCGCTTCTGGGAGCGTGCTCCAAGTTTCAAAAACAGACACAGAACTTCCTCGTTCCCTTTTGCTTCTATTGCAAACGAGCTACGTTTCAAACCGCAACATATGAAGGGCATGGCAAAAATATGAGTGCAGAGGAACAGCTCTGACCTTCTTGGTCAGTATAGCACACATAAAGAAACGGATTCCTTCCATCGACTACGCATTGCAAATCAAATTAACGTTAAAGCACTTGAACCGACCTGATCTGTCGTAAGGTACAAATGTCAGTCAGTCCAGCTCTTTTGGTCCGGACTGAAATCTCTCAACAACCTTTCAGCTTCTGCACTTTGTGTGTTTTTTGCTATTCACTTAAGACTCTTAGTCTTGATACATAATTCGGGACTTTGGAAAAGAAGAGATTCCACTTTCATTTCAGATACTGTGGTATTTCGTGTTGCGTTGGGACGACCCTCATCTCCTGGCATTCGATCCTGCTACCCAGTCAGATTCCCCAAAACTATTATTCATGCGTTCGGTTTTACCACCCAGGTGATAACAATGATCGGTGAATATCTCCAGTTGAAAAAAAATAGCCTTCCCCAGAACCTTCGAGATTGAGATTCATTCGCCACCACATGGCCTTTCTTATGGGTTCGTTGCTGCAACGTCACGTTATTGAAAAGGTGATGAGTCATCATTCTGACATTTCCAGCAGACCTGCCCGTGGACTGATTCACCTTCAGACGTGGTCCATCAATGACTGCACGAGCCAAATGTGAGTCAGACAGAGCAGCGAGTTTCAGGTGGGCTTCTCCGCAGTCCGATTGGCTGCTGGCGAGAGACGTTGTCGTTAGATGATGTCGTTTTTACCCGACCTGCAAGACCTCAAATATCTACAAGCTGTAGTTGCCATTTAGATTTTTACCGTGAATCACAAGAGAGAGAATCTTCCTGCAGGGATCAATAAAATCTCACATTATCGCATTTCTTGGATAAATTATTTGAGCACTATGTTTACCTCTGTGGTTTTTATTGATACTTTCAGATATCAACAGCTTTAACATTTGTGCTGACATTCAAGAGCAGTAGGGCGGGTCTTCATCTTCGAAGGCGGCGGTAATGGATGTCATGCTGGGTCTCTCAGTGTGACTTCATCCCCCCGCTGATCAGGGATTAAGCCGGCTTCTGTTACGCCAGGGACTCTCACTACGACCCACCTGAGCCCAGACACCCAGGCAGGGGAGATGGAAACAACGCAGCACGCCTCCCTCTATTTGATGCCCGCCTCACTCAAACCAAACCCCAAGAGGAATCTTTAGTCCTCGCTAAATGCCCCGAAATGACTGCTGTGTTATATGCGAAGTTCAAGACTCCCCCTCTAGTCGCTGCCGGGTAAAAAGAGAGAAGAAAACGAGCGATTAAGATAATGAAAGTGACGGAGGTGGAGGAAAGGGGGAGCGTGTGCGAGAGGTGAAAAGAGGAGAGGCTGAGATGGAGCGCAGGGCCCTGGGGTGATATCTGTGTCTGCTCTTCCATTAGGGACCAGCTCACCAAGGTTACGTGAGCATGAAGACACGCACTCTAGCTTTGACGGCCTCGCTCTCTCTCTCTCTTTCTTTGTTCAGTTTCTCTCCTTCGCTGTATCTTTCTGGTTTTATTTTCTTCCTGCTTTCTTTCGTTTTATTTTCTTTCTGGGTTTTTATTCCGAGGACAACCGTTGATTGAGTCAGAACATTCTGCGACCTTATCTACGCGCGGCAGTTCTGTCAAGCTGTTAGCATTTCTCCACGCCGCTGAAGCCGGTGCAGCATGCGCTACATGCATGTAGTGAGATGTTCATTAATAAAAGTCTTTAGAGGGCGGTGTCTTCTTTTGTTTTTGGGCCTTCCCAAAAAAAAAGAAAACACAAGAACAAAAGGTGTAAGGTAGTCATAAAACAGTGTGTTCGTCTGCGCTAGGCTACAGATGTTAGCCTGTCCAGCTAACTAGCTTAATAGTGACAACTCTAACTTCCCTATGTGAAGGGGAACAACATGGACTACATTAGTTTGTTGGGTAACAGCTATCGCAAAAACAATCCTGTTAAGCAATAGTACACTGTGTATTATTTCCCCATGATATAATTGATATTATAAACCATGAATGCTTTGTGTACCAGCAATAAAAGCAGGTTTACCTAAACATTTCTTTCGCCTATAGGTCCTAAAACAGCCCTGTGTCATTAGATACAGTATATTATCGTAAAAATTCAATATAGCTCCGTGAACGTGTCTTTTTGCTTTCTCCTCCATTTTCACTCCCTCCTCTTCCGTCATGCAAGCACTGTTTTGTTTCTTCATACTGTAGTTCATGCAATACCTTATTTGGACTGAAACACAATATTTTTTCACTTTACTTGAATCTTATACTCACAGGAAACACATGACTTATTACGCTGTGTGTTTACGGTTGGCAATTTTTGTTTAGCGTTAGTCACACTGTGTGTGTGTGTGTGTGTGTGTGTGTGTGTGTGTGTGTGTGTGTGTGTGTGTGTGTGTGTGTGTGTACGAATATATTATTTCATGTTATCAATAGTGTTAATAATCATGTAATATGCACTCAAAATAGATCAACCCAGCCCATGTCAACATTTTTAAAAGTAGTCCAATTATACAGGAAATTGCAGGACCAGTAGCCCTGGCCTTTTATGTAAGTATAAGCTAAGCAACTAAATTAGTTTGTTAGTCTGATCAGCTATATTTCGCCGTCATACATAATAATGTTGTTGTTTATTTAGTGCAACATGTCTATTGCATGGATCATCAAGGCATCTGACCTTTTTTTGGTTGTTGCTTTAAACCCGATCGAGCATATTTACTGTAACACTCCTTTTAGAGGATTTCTGTTTTAAATGTGTGTGTGTGTGTGTGTGTGTGTGTGTGTGTGTCCCTCGGGTGCTGTGGCTCAGGTGCACTGTGCACAGAGTCGCTCTCGCACGCATACGGCGCATCGTCTCGGCGCTCTTCCGCTGTAACTAAATAAGCCATTACTCTTCACTTAACCGATTATGGGCGAAAACCAAAAGGGGGTCAGCGGGAGGCCAGGACACCTGAGTCCACCTGAGTCTATCTGGGTCAACCTGAGTCCACCGCGGAGTCTCTCCTTCTCAGAGCTGCAGCTTTTCCCCGGGTTCCATACACAGCAGCTTAGGGCAGTATATGTGCTACAGTGAAGGGCCTTTTCCTCTCCTCTTAGAGAGATGAGACTCTTATTCTGTTTGATCCTCCTTCTCCTCCGCCGTCTCCCTCTCAGGGCCGCTCTTACAGGAAAACACTTTTGAGGACACGGGCTTCTCGGCAGCACTAACTTTACCAGCGCTTGATAGATATTGCTGCTGTCAGCTGCTGTGTAATCCCCCCGACGGAGACAGAAAGAAAAGACTGAAGTGCTTTCGGGGATGTTTGGGACCCCCAAAGAGCTGAGGAACATGGGTGGGAACGAGGCGAAATGTTGGACTTTTCCTCCTGGTTATATTGTGTTTTCAGGCCGGGGCGATGGTTTTGACATTTAACACAACGCTCGGTGCAGTCGAGTGGCGGCGTGATGGAGGACAGTGTGACCACCTCTTCTGTCCTCACTGACCTGCTGGACAATAGTGTTGGACTCACTCACTTAAAGAGGCTCCGACGGGGCTAATAGGAATCAATACATATGTGGTATATTATGTACAGTTCATGTTACCGCATCGCTCCCACTAAAGCTTCACTCCTCTCACGTATCTATATCAGGGCTCGGCAGAATTGAGAAATTGGCAACCAATTGGGGAAGGGGAGACTTTTATGTCACATTTTTACTAATAAACTGACAAAGAACTGCATAGAATCTTAATTACTCCAAATATGAAGTGACGAAAAGCGTTAACCAAGAGCTGATGTCTGGTTGCCGGTGTGGCAACCCCTTTTTAAAGTTAGTCTAGAGCCCTCTATATATATATATATATATATATATATATATATATATATATATATATATATATATATATAAATATATTATATATAAATATATACATACAAAATCTATAGTGTATATAAAACCACTTTAAGGGGAATTTGTCAGAATACTTATTGTGGGTTATAAAACGGTTAATTATTAACATCCCTAAAATATTTTTTTTCATAATTTTCCTGATAGCCAAATTTCCCTAAAATGACTATTTGGGCGATTGAATGTCACTCTGCCGTCCTCCCACAAGTTTCTTCACTGGATGTCAGGTGATCTGTTTGACCCAATAGTGTCACCAATACGAACGCCGTGTGTGTGTGTGTGTGTGTGTGTGTGTGTGTGTGTGTGTGTGTGTGTGTGTGTGTGTGTGTGTGTGTGTGTCGTCCACTCTCCCGTCCCCTCCAGGGCTCTGCAGGCTACTAGAGGTTGTTGTCCTCCCCTTTGGGAATAAAGTGCTCCGGCCTTCTCCAACTTCTCCTTAGAGACGTCTCGAGCCACCGAACACGTGACGCTCGTTTGTATTTCTGCGTCCCTTTCGTCTCCTCTGCCAACACACCCGTGATTAATGCTCGCCATTATTTCCATCGCTCCCATTCGTTCACCCTCTCGTGCTGCGGAGGTAAACACACCCGTCGTCCCCGACCTCCTCATCAAGCGGCTCTTTCCTCCCTCTCCGCCTCCGCCTCGCTCTTTTCTTCTCTTTGAAGTGCTCACTTATCCGTCTCCCTCCTCCTCCTCTGCGCTTCAGATCTACGTTTTGTTTGACTTTGCTGCTACATTTCATACGAGTGGCCGGCTCGGTTTGATCAATATTGAAGTAATGGTGCCCCCCCCCCCCCCCCCCCCCCCCCCTCCCCCGCCGTGAAGCGAGAGGGAGAGGCGTGAACGTGCCGAGAGGAAGATGAAGGCTCCTGATTGTCTGCATGTCTCTGTCAGGGCCACACCTCCCCTTCCCCTGTGTCATCTACAACAATATTCCCCCATGTGCTGCTGTACGCCCTTGATGGTTTTTGTTTATACGTGTGTGTGTGTGTGTGTGTGTGTGTGTGTGTGTGTGTGTGTGTGTGTGTGTGTGTGTGTGTGTGTGTGTGTGTGTAAAAAACTGGGTCATGTTTACCTTGCGCCTGTGTGGGTGATGAGCACCGCTGAGAGCGACTTTCAACCTGCATCTCTAATCTTTGTTTTTTGCACTCAGCCCTTTCCCTCGTCTCGCTTTCACGCCACGGTCGCCCCGCTGACACCCCCATCTCTTTGGCTCACCTCCTCTTTTTGACCTCCACACCTCCATCCCTCCCTCCCTCCCACCAGCCCCTCCCCTCTCCTGATCTTGATTGGCCATCGAGCGAGAAACAGGCCCCCGGCGTCGCTCTGAATACGCGGCAGTTTAGCGGCTACATGTTCATACCTCGCGTTACGGGGGAGAGTCAAGGCCAGCGCTGTGTGTGTGTGTGTGTGTGTGTGTGTGTGTGTGTGTGTGTGTGTGTGTTTACAGCCAGCCCCCATTGATTTCCCGCGGCGCTGAGAATCCATTAACCAAGAATAGTCCCGCCACTCGGTTCGACTCGAGCTCCTCTCTCTCTCTCTCTCTCTCTCTCTCTCTCTCTCTCTCTCTCTCTCTCTCTCTCTCTCTCGGTCCTTCTGGAAGGAATGAAAGCCAGCAAGGCGGTGTCGAAAGAAAAATCTCCCCGCCACGCGCCCATGGGGTGGCGGGACGTCGCTGGGATCAGCTGGTGGAGATTAGTGCAGCTCCAGACTTAAAGGTTAAAAAACAGCGTCGGGATTCCATCGATCCAGTTTGGAAAACGCGTGAAACGGCCCGACAGCGGTTTATCGGACCTGCCCGTTAAAGCCAATCTATTGGCGTACGTGATCAATATCAATAAGGCCAGTTAAAGATCAGACTGAGCGGGTCATCCTGTGTGCGGTTTGAATAATGACAGCCGACGGGGCTGGCTCTGTTTTGTGAAGTTATTGGGATTTGATCAGTGTGGTATGAGCAGATGGGAGCGACCGAATAAAAGGCGGGCTTCGCTGGTCGCTGGTCATACCCCAACAGCCAATCAGCTGCAATTTAATAGACAGCTAATTCATTGTCAGCTTTTTCATTATTTATTTATTTTTTTAATCAGTTTTCACGGGTGAATATGACTTTGTGATCCGGCACCACTCGGCAGCAAAGTGAGCGTTAAAAGTACACGCAAAGTGGCCAAGAGAGCTTTTCAGATTTGTGTCAAGAGCTTTCTTGTTGTTGTTGTCGTCGTCGTCGTTCTTCAGACCAACTTTATTTTCGTGTGGACTTCTCACGCGGTAATCATAAGTCACTGAGCAATTTATTCTGCACTGGTTTACACTGTAATAAAAGTGATATAGCTAGTTCTCTGTGTCTTGTGAAGGCCTTGCGGGATCAGTCGTTAATTCAATTATTCACGTTCCGATGGGAAGCAGAAAATATATTTGTATAAAACAGTGCATCCTCTGCCTCACAGTGTCTCCAGCTCTCTGCGTCGACCCAGAGAGAGAGAGAGAGATTTCTTTGTTCTCTCTTTGTTCCCAGCTGTTTTTATATTCGTCGTCCCCCCCACCCCTTAACTACCGTGGAAACCAAAGCGCATTATGCCGCACACACACTTTGAAAAGCCTTCGCATTAAATTGCACCGCTGCGTTCTGAGGAAATAAGAGAGGATCACGAATACAACAAGGCTCCCTCACTTTCCTGCATGATGGATACACTGGTCGCGTGTCCAGTATGAATGTGAGAGGCCGATCCGAGGTGACTCAGCGTTATTAAGTGCCCAAAACATAATTAACTGAGTTTTTTTCTATCATTTTCTCATCCATCCTGTCTTTTCTCCCTCGCTCGTCGTCAATAATGTGTCTTAACTTGGCCTCCCTCTCATCTCTCTCTCTCTCCCCTCCTGTTCTTATCTGGGCCGAGCGGAGGCAGGCAGGGATGGATGACTGAGGAAATTGAATCCTCCTTATCGGCCGCTGTGCGACACGCCGACACGCACATGATACAGCACGCAAACACAGCACCGCCGCGGTGACTCCGGCGGTGTGACTGCAGTGTCCTCCCGTGTTTACATGCATCTCTCTCTCTCTCTCTCTCTCTCTCTCTCTCTCTCTCTCTCCACAGTTGCCGTACGAGCAACAGGAAGAGTCTGATCCTGACCACCACCTCTCCCACGCTGCCTCGCCCACACTCCCCTCTTCCCCTCCCCGGGCACCTCGGTACGTAGAGGAGCTGTGACCTTGTCTTGACCTTGTCTATTGATGGGAGACGGGCCAAACTTTTTGTTTTTAAATCACTTAGTTTCCAAAGTGTTTATTTAAAGAAAGAGAGTTTTTTCACCCTGAATAAAAAAACAGTTTAAGAATATAACTGTTTCTTTTCTGGCAATTTAATAGATTAAACAGTTCATTTTATTGGTTGGTTTAGCTGAAATTGGTTCAATAATTATAATCCCATTCTGTAAAGACATTTTGTAAAAAAAAAAAAAAAATAGTCAGATGGGAAGATGAATACAAAATCTGCCTACCATCACCTCTAAAGCTCACCTGTTAAAGTGTTATATCTTCTTTTGTTTATTTGGTATTTTTGCACTTCAGTTTCTGGATGCTAGCCTTTCCATCCGGTTTACAGTCTTTGTGCTAAACTAAGCTAAGCTAAGCTAAACGGCTGCTGGCTGTAGTTTCACGAGAGTCAAACTTCTCATCCGACTGTCGGCAAGAGAGTGACGTCCCAAGATGTTAAACTATTCCTTTAATTAACTGAGTACTGTTGGATAAAATAACAAATATGCTGATAGATCTACATCTTTGTTCATCCATAAGAAGTCACTTTGACTGGACTGGACTCTTCATCGGGTGCCGCGCTCGCCCTGATCCCTAAATCCGATAGACGATAGGCTTGTGTAGATCATGCCTCGTCCTTAATCTGGCTGCTCCCAAAAATTAGCCGGCTTCATGTATTAATCTATGAAAAAGCCCTCAAATATTCATCAGGCTAAAAACTAAATCAAAGATAGGCTTTTATAATTTAGAAAAAATTTCACACCCTTAAAAAAAAAAAGAAAGACCCCTGTGTTAGCCACGCTGTCGTATTGAACCACAGGATCAGAGGAACATGAGGACAGCGTGGTGCGGTGCTTTAAAGGGGCCTTTGTTCTCCTGTGGTCATTTGGTCACAGAATAACTTTGACTCTTTGTACCATCTCTCCTTTCACCACATGTGCGTCTCATCCTGTGTGCTTGTCTTGTCCGTCCTCCCCTCCCCCAGCAGGAAGCAGCCCCCTGGACAGCCCGCGAAACTTCTCTCCCAGCAACCCGGCACACTTCTCGTTCGCCTCCTCCAGAAGGTCGCTGCATGTGTTGATTCCACACACATTCATGTTTTTAGTTTCTTTTACTGTCACCTGTTTTTGTGCCGAAATGGTTGCGAGAGGGACAAGCTGCTCTGGGTGACACCATGTTGGTGCGTGTGGACGGGTGGCCACGGGTCTGTTTGTATGAATGTGTTTTGACGATTTAGTATTTACAAAAAAATGGGGATCCTTTTATATCAGGTCACAAGGTAAAAATCAAGAAAAAAACATGGTATAAATCCCCCCCAAAACATGCTAGGTATCACATTAAACATAAAAATCAGGGCTACAATAATATATAATCCCTATGTACAACCTCTAAACACAACTCAAATAATAAATAGGATTAGGGGCTAGGGCTTAAAGGGCTACGACCTCCCCAGTTTAGTGTGGAAGAAGTTGACTGGCCTACACAGAGCCCTGACCTCAACCCCATCCGACACCTCTGGGTTGAACCGTCACAAGCCAGGTCTCATGTGGGGCGACCTCGCTAACACTCTTTTTCCCAAAATTCTTCGCAGCATCTTTAAGAAAAGCCGAAGGGACCGCAGTAGTGCGAGGGTCTAAAATGCTGCGTTGTACAGGCAGAGACGTACGTGAAGAGGCCCAATTAGACCGCTACTTACGGCTCTCTCTCCTCAGTCAGACAGTGTTGGGAGTGTACATCCTCCGTCCTCATTTATCAAATCTGTCTGCCTGTCACTGTGCAACCGAGACACACGGAAACAAAATGAATGGGTCTTCTCACCTCGAAAGGCCCCTGGGACAAACCACATGCGATATAAGTCATTGGTCTAATGAATAAAAAAAAATGATTTTTGTGCAGCTGAAATTGAGATGACAAAACAAAAGTGGTCAGGGTTATGTCTACAGTCAGTTGTATTAATTCACAGGTACCAACAATAATGTTTTTAGACGGCCGAGCTAATATGTATCTGGGTTTTTTGACAAAGTGTATGCACCAGTTGTTTTAATCGATGTCACATCTGTGTTCTCTGCAGAGACGGGCGACGATGGTCTTTAGCATCTTTGCCTTCCTCTGGATATGGAACCAACACTCCCAGCTCAACGGTAAATAACTCCACCCGCTTCCCGTCACATAAATAAGTGATTCCCAACCAGAGATGTACCTCCGGGTCTGATAAGTAAAGCCGATGCGGAACTGCCTTAAACTCACACTCTTTCTAATGGCCAGCAGGGGGCGACTCCTCTAGTTGTATAGATGTCTATATAAATGACTCTACTTCTCTCTTGATTTATTCCCTCAGTAAACATTGTAAACATGAGTTTATGTCTCAATATAGCTTCAAGTCTTCTTCAATACAGCATGATGTTCATTTAGTAAATGATGGTCACATTTAGAGTTAAATAGACAATAAAACAGGGTATGCTTTAGGGCGGGGCTACCTTGTGATTGACAGGACGCTACCACGACGTTGTCCGGTCTGGGAGTCGTACGTGTTTTCTTCTTACAACATAGAAGTTCTACGAATAGTGCGTCATAGTGCGAAAAATGTCTTATTCAGCTTTTGGTTGTATTTAGCTCCAGCCTCTGAAGTCACTTCTGGTTGCAAAAAAACTAAATGGCGACGGCCCAAAATGCCAAACTCTAGGCTTCAAAATCGCAGTCACAAACCAGTGTGTGACGTCACTGTGACTTTGTCCACTTCTTATACACAGTCTATACGGGTTACATAGCTCAACCAACAGCTAACCCCAATTAGCTTCAACAGAGGAATAGAAATGTGTATTTGATTGAAAAAATATATAAATATTATGCTGATCTTTATCACATTTGCAATCATCTGTCCATCAACCTAACTCAGTTGAGAGTACATGGAAACTAGAAAGCTATAAGCTATAAGTAGCGAAACAGTTGAAATTGTTAACTAAAACATAAATAGCTGAGTGATGAGTGCCAGGCCGGTGGGATGAGAAAACTGGCATGAGATGGATCACATTCTGCTCCAATTTTAACACAGCCAGATACTATAATTAGAAGTCAAAGGATATGTTGTATTGAATTAATACTTGACTTGACTAAATGTGTCAGTGCTACCTCCAGCTCTGTCTGGAAACAGTGAGCCTGGAACGTAAATCCTAAATGGAAACAGTGGAGTGACCTCCAGTAGGACACGCATGAAAAACACAAAGGAAAATTAGGTCTTCACCGTTCCTTCCATTCTTTCAACTCAGACCGTTTTCAATTAGTCCGTCAGCTGTGATCGATCGGTGATCAGTCTTTCGGTTAGCAAAGTAAGGGGAGAAGGTCCAGGTCTCATTGCTCTGATGACGTGGGGCGAGACGAAGGTCTGTCCGTGAGCCAGATTGATGGGTGTGACCCGAGGCTCATTGGACGCCTTCATTAACATTTAAAACCCCAATGTGTCATCCGAGGTGTCCAAAAGGTGTCCAAATCTATTAGTAGGCAGATTAATACGGGGGACCGTTCGTCCATCTCCACCCTCTCTAATATTCCTGTTTCTCTTCTCTCCCTCGCACTCCTAATCCTCTACCCACCCTTGTCTGCTTCCTCTTCCTCCTCCACCCTTTTGCTCCTGCCTCCCCTCCTCTTCCTCTTCCTCTTCGTCTTGCCTCACCCCAGTCCTCCAGCTCCTCTCAGGAGCGGCTGCACCAGCTGCCCTTCCAGCCCACCATGGATGAGCTCCACTTCTTATCCAAGCACTTTGGCAGCTCCGAAAGCATCACGGATGATGATGGTGGCCACTGCTCTCCTCACATGCGCCCACGCTCTCGCAGTCTCAGGTCAGCACCACCACCCATGAGATTAAAACAGAGGCTTCAGCGGCCCAAAAGCACTATCCTCTTTTTAAAAGGACTCTCTAATAGCAGATTTACAGGGGTCGCTCCTGCTTGAGCTTGTTACTGCTTTTATATAACCTCCTAAATGCTCCCGGTTTAAAGCTAACATGTTTGATTTGATCAGCATGTGAAATGAACCAATAAATAGAGAGAGTTAGTGCTGTGTGTGTATATCAAGACAAGGTCATCAATAATAGAAACTAACTAACTAACTTAGAAGAAAATCTTCTTGGTTTAGTATGAACAGTAATTTATGGTCGCTAATGTTAGCCAATGTTAGCAAACTTCAGCTGGACGCTGCTTTGTAACTGATGTATCAAGATGAGCTGGTTGTTAAAGTGAGACTATTTTAAAGAAGAAATAACACATTCCTCTTCCAAATTAAATGTTGAATTTATCATTAAAATAAGTAGCTTAAGTCGGCTCATGTTAGCTAACTATAAATAATAGATGTTTCAATATAACGGCCATTTTGCTGCCTTTTATTGTACTTCTGTTACACTGAGCTTTAGTATTGGCATTATCAATTCAGCAAGTAGTAACATGGGCTCACTTTCAATAATATTTAAACCGTTAATCTGCCTCACTTGAAGCGAGCCTACGTGACATCACAGAGAGAAGAAAGTAATTCAACTGACTCAGTAAATTCAAAGCTAGCTTAGCTGGCGTTAGCTGACATTAGCTTTAATTAGCTACCGTTACCGTGTACCAAACCAGGAAGGCTGGAGCAGAAAGGGCCTGAACTGAGCAAGAGAGCTTTTTAATTACTTCCTTCCTTCTTCCATTTTTAAGAGGGTAGATTTTATGTTTTACTTTTTATTTTGACTTACAGTCTCACGTTAATGTTGAAGTTGTCTAGATATACATGAACTACTAACTTTGTCTTTTATTGGATCATTTTAAGTGCTAATCAAATCTTATGCACGGTTCAGATGTGTTCTTCATTACACAGAACATATTATAACAGAAGTTTTTTTAAAGCCAAATGTTTTTACCTATATTTCATGTTTTTCTATATCCCAGCCCAGGACGCTCCTCCTCTTGCTTTGATAATGAGATAGTCATGATGAACCATGTGTACAAAGAGCGCTTTCCAAAGGTGAGAGACACACACACACACACACACACACACACACACACACACACACACAAAGCTGCTTTGTGATAAACATCATATTCCATAAAAAAATATACAAAACAGTAAAGCAAATCCTTAAGCCTGTAGAGCATTTCAGGCCACAATAACGTTCTAATCCTATTTACTCAGAGCTCATATTTTAGAGAAATAAAAAGGGGGTATAATTTATGATTGAGCATGTTCAGAGATTTGTGTATAACAAATGCACAGTAAACACAAACACAGTTTAAAATAAATATAAAAGGAGCCATGGGGTTGCTAAACCATAGCAAACAAGATTATGTGGCACTGCCAAGTCGCGATACGTTTACCCCGTCAAAGAGAGAATATTAAGTTTAGCCACTGCACTTAGAAATGCTGCCACAGTTCAACAAAAGAGACTTTCTCTTTTGCCTCATTTTTCTTCCGTTCACTCTCTTGGCGGGCCGAGGTTGGTATCGAAAGGAAATGGGCTGACAGCTTCCACAGAGATAACAATCGAGCATGAGGAAATTTGGCAGTAATGTTCGGAGTTCATCCGAGGTCAAAGCTTTGTGCTTGTCTTCACGTAAGGGAAAACAATGTACATTGCATTGAAGTCAGTGTAAAGCAGCAGCGCCACAATGTCTGAGGCACAAATGAAATTGTTTTCTGACCTTGCTGTCACATAGCTCTGGGTCCTCTTAAGAAATCCCCCTGTCGCTTCTACCCCCGATCCCCATTCTCACCGTCTCTTTTCTCTCCTGTTCCCGGCCTCTGGGGCTCCCCACCTTTGTCGTGATCCACCAGGCCACAGCACAGATGGAGGGGAGGCTGGCCGAGTTCCTCCAGGCGTTCTCTCCTGAAAACGTTCTTCCGCTGGCCGACGGGGTCCTCAGCTTCATTCACCACCAGATAGCTGAGCTGTCCAGAGACTGCCTGGCCAAATCCCGCGAGGGCCAAATCACCTCCGTCTACTTCTTTGAGCTGCAGGAGAACCTGGAGAAGCTTCTTCAGGACGTGAGTTATAGAAAAGACACAATGCCGACGAGCTCGTGCAAGAGCAGTAAACCAAGTAATCACAAATTAGTTCATTTGCAGCAGAGCCAGTATCAAAAGCAACAAAATTCCAGGTTTTGAGAGAAAAATATATCAATATGGGCAACATATTTATATAAACAATGGGAAACATGACAGTTTTTGCTTATAGAGATGGGCCCACAGTCTGCAGTTCCCCTCAGCTCTATGGAGCGTTTTAGCATCTTTTAGCTCATTGTTTTCGTTACTGTTTCAGTTTCGGTCTCCCCGGCTCTCTCGGAAAATATCATTTGAAAACCTGCTGTGCTCTACCTACACAGCGCCAAGCTGAAGACGAACAAAGCAACTAGCTAGGGGAACGTAGCGGAGCATTCAGCTAAAGCTAAAGAGACAGATAGTTCCCAACAGGAGTGCTGGGTAGTGTCCAGAACCGGAGCCAAAAGGAGCATACAGCTGAAATGTATTAATTACGGTTCACATAAAGAAATTGTCACCAATTTTAATCTTTGAGAACATTGGTTTCCTCTGTTAGAAAATATGTCTCAAGGTAGGGTAGCAAAAGATTAACATAGCATTCTAGTATCGGTACAAAATCTCACATACATCATATTTCACTAGCATTGCAAAGCTTTAAAAGATACCCCTGAGTAAATTAAAGCAAAACAGACCCAGACACAAATCCATCTATCCTCTGCTGGAACGGGGCGATGCAATGTGATGCTGTGGAAGGATACGGATGGATAGACTCAGCTCAAGTCTTCTAATTTCATTCAAACCTGTGAATGCCTTTGAGACGAGACGAGATTGAAATGACTGCGGTAAATGCGAGCTAATCGCGCTCGGAGCAGATAACAGGTATCAGGCAATTTCATCACCAACCTCATTTTGGCGGCTTGATTTAATCGCTGCGATTGCTCAGGGCTGCCTGGTTTTGGTTCGATAGTATTGGCATTTTTCCTTTTTTTTTATGATCAGATATTCTCATGTGTCACAGCTTCTTGAAGTGTTTCTCACTCTGCATGTCTTTTTCTGTCGTGTCCGGACGTTGAAAGCGTTACTCTCTCTGTCTGTCTCTCTCTGTCAGGCCTTCGAGCGTTCGGAGAGCACCGAGGTGGCCTTCGTCACGGATCTGGCCAAGAAGCTTCTCATCGTCATCTCCCGACCGGCCAGGCTTCTGGAGTGCCTGGTAAGATGGCATCCTATCCCCGCTGCCATGTCACGTCCCTCTTGTGACTTAAGGCAAATCGATTTTCTTTAGATAAACACGGTCACAGACACTCGTTTGTTAGCCCATTAAAAGCATTTAAGCACTCTGGTGCACCACACAGCGGGGGCAGGAAATCAAAGTAAAAGAGCCGGTCCAGTCTGCCTGGATGGCGAAATGCATTTGCATTTAGATTACAATTTTCCTCGCCAAAGTACGACTAATACCAGTCTAATACCCCCTGCTGCTGGAACCGCCTTCCCGTCTGAGTCAGACCGTGACCAACGTGTCCCTTAAAGTTGGAGGACATCTATGTGTGTGTGTGTGTGTTTGTCTGGTTGTTTTTCTGGGTAAACGTGTGTGTGTGTGTGTGTGTGTGTGTGTCTTCTGGCTTTATAACCGTCTTGCGTCCCACTCGATGAGTCACGCCACAGTTTTTTCCCTCATAGTATTTGATTACGAGCGACAGCGGGAAACAGAGACGTGGAGAATTGATGCGTCGATGTAATTCCACCCTCGTTTCCTGCATTTCGCTGCAGTCGGATTACGGTCTGCGTGTCTTTGACACCGCCAGTGTCCGGGCTTTGGATCAGCAGCCCGGAGTTTCAGGAGTGGTACAGTGGCGGAGTGGCTCCTCGGCAATCCAACATGTCAAGCTCAATGTTTGGCCAATGTCAATCAGGGATCGGCTCTTGAGGTTCAGACTGACCTGGTTGCGTTGTCTTTGTGCACTCATTCCTCAGCATAGCTCAAGAATATTTGTTTGTTTATTACCACACCAACAATGATTCAATTTGAGCAAAAAGAGGCGTGCAAGAGCAACCTGGATCACGTAAAGGTGGGCAAATAGGACGCATTAGTCAAACTGCCTGAGAGAGGTTATTAGTGAGAATAATAGCAAACACACAAAAAGCAAAAAGTGATTTTCTTTCTAATCGCGCACCTAATTATACCTAGTTTCTGTATTTCTATCGTTTGCTGCTGGTCTGCACTGGCCTCTTCATTTGGGCTGGTTGGCGTGAATGGTGTATGATTCAACAGAGCATACAGCTTGTAAATTGTAGCTTTCAATGGGAAACCCAAGTCTCTGAACAGACTGCAGCGATGGCGTCTTGGAGCTGCTCCAGAGGCAGTGAATCATCAAACAACTGCTAAGAGCAGCCATGGTGGCTTTGCTTGGATGTGGAAAACATTTTCAGATTTACATTTGAACCAGTTTATCTGGAAAGCAATTTAATGGGAGTAAATACAAAAAAACGTTCCATCGTAATGCTCTGGTTTCCAGGAGTTTAATCCCGAGGAGTTCTACCATCTGCTGGAGGCGGCAGAGGACCACGCCAAGGAGGGTCACCTGATGAAGACGGACATTCCTCGTTACATCATCAACCAGCTGGGACTGACCAGAGACCCGATTGAAGGTGAGGGAGGGGGAGACGGAAACAGCTGTTACCTTATCAGAAAATAAATGAGCCGACAGCTGACTTAAACCGCAATATGTTTCTCATCAGAGATGGTCAACCTCGATAGTTACGACAGCGAGGGACCGCTAACACCGGAAACGGATGACTCGACGGAGGTGAGATCCTGAGATTGATCCTGAATGTGGTCATTTCTCCAACGCTCTCTCATTCGTCAACCCTTTTTTTTCTGCCAAATTGCTAATTATGACAATTTCACACAAATGTCTAATAGGATAAAATACGGAAGTGATGACATCTTGGACAGACGTGGATGTAAAACTGTAACTTGACTAGTTGGCGGAGGCGTGCTATTTTATTTTTGCAGAGTGACAGTATCAAGTGGCTTTTCATAGAAAATGTCTGCTTCATCTGCCAATGACTTGGCATATTATATATATATATATATATATATATATATATATATATATATATATATATATATATATATATGTGTGTGTATATATATATATATATATATGCACATCCAATTTAGCTCATTTATGCTGAAGCATAAAAAACAGATCCCCCCCACCCTTCCCTCTCGCATTAGGCACGCCTCCAACTGCCAAAATGAAGCTAAGTAGGCAAAAAGATTAGATGATTTAAATGTGACATCACTATAGGTACAGTGCCAAAAGACTACGTGACTTCCTTGACAATGAGGCAATATAAATGATTTATGTCGTGTTGGTTTTGTTCGATTTCACCCTGGATGGTGTTTAATATATATGCATTGTGATCTTTGATCCACAGGGTAAGATCAGAGCGATGAAAGCGCCAGAAGAAGCAGACTTCCAGACCATCAAGCTGATCAGTAACGGAGCGTACGGGTGAGTCGAGGAGAGCGTTAATGGCGTTCATTACAGCTGTCAGGCAGGCATGCGGGACACGACTTTCCTTCCCTTTATTTTTTTACAACCAATGCAGTGGCCACAACCTAAGAATAACGTGTGTGTGTGTGTGTGTGTGTGTGTGTGTGTGTGTGTGCACTAGCGCCGTGTACCTGGTGCGACATCTGGAGACCCGCCAGCGGTTTGCCATGAAGAAGATCAACAAGCAGAACCTGATCCTGAGGAACCAGATCCAGCAGGCCTTCGTGGAGAGAGACATCCTCACCTTCGCAGAGAATCCCTTCGTCGTCTCCATGTTCTGCTCCTTCGAAACCCGCCGGCACCTCTGCATGGTCATGGAGTACGTAGAGGGTAAGAATAGATCCGTGTGTGTGTGTGTCAAAAATAATGTGGTTCCGTCCACATCAACCCATTTATTATGTTATGTTAGGTTGAGTTATGCTCCTTGTCAAGATATTGCCGTTTCAACTTCTGTGCATTTAGATTTTGAATCAGTATAAGTAAGCGTGTGTCCCACATCACTCTCCAGACTTATTAGGTTTTGAGGACATAGTGTGCTCTCACTGGGGAAAAGAGAAAAGAAAAGTCAAATTGACAACTGCTCAAACTAGACGGCTGCCGATGGACGCTATTCTCCCACAATGCAACGGGGAAAGTAAATGGCTCCATATTTATTTTTATATTTTGCACGTATTGCATCATATCCTTTTTAGCACAGTGGTTCTCAAATGGGGGTACGTGAAGGCACTCCAGGGGGTACAAGAGATTTATTTTAAATATATTTAAAAATCCTTTAAAAATAGTTATTTAATACATTCAATAAAATATAAATGAAAGTTCATAAACAGAATTGGATATATTCCATATTACATCATACACTGATGGCACAGCACTGTGTATTACATATTTTTTTCATCCAAAATTGCTTTGCGCTGGTACCCCCTAGTACTTGGCTGAAACATATTTCACAGGGGTACATCACTGAATAAAGGTTGAGTAGAACACATAAGGCTCTTTGACTCTGACAATTAGCATGTCGCACAAACTGTTCTAATCGAATCATGACTTGTGCTGGCAGGTGGAGACTGTGCCACTCTGCTGAAGAACATCGGGGCCCTGCCCGTGGAAATGGCGCGCATGTACTTCGCGGAGACCGTCCTCGCGCTGGAGTACTTGCACAACTACGGCATCGTGCACCGCGACCTCAAGCCCGACAAGTGAGACGTGCTCAGAGATTGTGGCGATGCATTTAAGAGGAACACTATTTCAAAAGAGTGTAGAGAAGCTTGCGTGTGTTCACTTTGCTGTCGTGTGTTTCTCAGCCTCCTCATTACATCGATGGGCCACATCAAGCTCACGGACTTCGGCCTTTCCAAGATGGGTCTGATGAGTCTGACCACCAACTTGTACGAGGGACACATAGAGAAGGACACTCGGGAGTTCCTGGATAAACAGGTGAGGCAGCAACCGTGCAAGAACATTTTTAAATAATCACACACACACACACACACACATGCAATGTAGCTGTGAGTTGTGTCTTTTTTGGCTGCACTGCAGCGCAGACTCTCCCAAGTAAAGTTGAAAGTACGAAACGTCCTTTGAAGTCTTCATCTCTATGCAAAGATATTCCCCCCCGTCATTGTGTGCCAGGCACATCCCAAAGCGTGAAGAAGACACTCGGCAGAACAATAGGCCCGTTTTTTCCTCCGCTCTTCGAATCAAATTCTCTTTTTAGGTGAGGGTTTGTTTCGTTTTGTCTCGAGCGTTTATCTTCGGCGCTCACGCTTGTGAAACTAAGCCTCATCGTTTCTCGCGTGTGCCGGAAATCCGTGAGCAAAAAAAAAAAAACATCACTGGGGCTTTCATCTCGTCTTGGCGTCTCCGGAGTGCTCTTCTTAGCCAGCAGGAAAATATGCATGCTCCATAAACATGTGCAGCCAAATGTTATGCACAGGTAGTTTAAAAAGAGGCTGGAAAAGAAATCACATGACAAGGTGGTTTAGTGTAATCTGGATAAAATGATATTTCTAGATCAACCATCAAAGTAAAATGAACTTAAATTTCGATGTGACAATAAATGTGAGTGCTTATTAGTGTCAGAAATGCACAAACCTGTCGAATATGCCGGATGTAGAAATTAAGAAATTCATTTTTCCTTCAGGTCTGTGGAACTCCAGAGTACATCGCCCCGGAGGTTATTCTGCGCCAAGGTTATGGGAAGCCAGTGGACTGGTGGGCGATGGGCATCATCCTGTACGAGTTCCTGGTGGGCTGCGTGCCTTTCTTTGGAGACACGCCGGAGGAGCTGTTCGGGCAGGTCATTACAGGTGAGGGGTCACAGGTCATTACAGGTGAGGGGTCACAGGTCATTACAGGTGAGGGGTCACAGGTCATTACAGGTGAGGGGTCACAGGTCATTACAGGTGAGGGGTCACAGGTCATTACAGGTGAGAGCTCACAGGTCATTACAGGTGAGGGGTCACGGGTCATTACTAGAGACGTGTTTCCTCATGCCCTCCTCTCTCTCTCTGCTGCAGACGACATCGTGTGGCCAGAAGGGGACGAGGCTCTCCCTCTCGACTCCCAGCACCTGATCTCCTCCCTCCTGCAGACCAATCCACTGGTTCGACTGGGCACAGGTCAGTCAGCGAGATTAGTGGTTCCCAGCACCTATTTTATCCACAAACAACACGTTGTTTTATTTGTTGAAATAATCTGCAGGATTATGTTTGGCATCAACCATTGCTCCTTTTTTATATTTGTAGAGGGTAAATGTTTTGGTTTGGATTTGTACTACCACCTCTTAGAGGGGAAGAAGCTGGAAGTTACCACGATTTATCCATTATTAAATATTCAATCAGTTATTCAGTATTTTAAAATGATTCTTTCAACTATTTATTTATTATTATTTTAAGATTACTTTTTCAACCATCCATCCATCTATTTCATCCACTTTTCCCGGGGTCGGGTCGCGATTTTAACCAATTATTCAGTATTTGAAGATAACAATTTTGACCATTTATTCAATATTTTAAGATAACTATTTCAACCATTTATTTAGTATTTTAGCTAATTATTTAAACTATTAATCCATTAAATGTATTCATTATTATTAATGAATGAATGAATGAATATATACTTTATTAATCCCCGAGGGGAAATTTGGTGTCGGGGTAGCAGCAACTTACAACAAAATAAACAAAAACAGCAGGACGAAAGATAAAAGATATATACAATAATAATAATAATAATAATAAAATAGAATAAAATAGAAATAGAAATAGCTGGGATTGTGCAAAAATATATATATACACATGTTGTTAGTCAGAGGATCTGGCCAGCGGTGATTTATTATAAAGCCGTAATGCTAACTATTTAGCTATAACAATGTATTCATTATTATTAGCTAACTATTTCAACCATTTATTCATTACTTGGAGCTAACTGTCAAGTGGTGCTCTGGTGTCACAGTTTACTCAATATGTGGCTTTTTATTTTTATTTTGTATTATTAAATCATAATTTCAATCTTTTAAATTAGCTGAGCTGCTCCATAGTCTCACTAAGTGACCCCTGGGGTAACGTTACATCAACCCTTGATGAGGAGTCAGTGACCTAGAACAATAACTGTCGTCCCGCCTGAAGGCTCACCAGTTCACTTTACCCAAATAAGTCCGTCTGGGTCAACGTGCCTCTGCTCGCTTCAGGGCGAGCTCTTACCTGTCTGTCTGTCTTTGTCTCCTCCCGCCCATCTCCTGCCCTCTAGGTGGAGCTTTTGAAGTGAGGCAGCACTCTTTCTTCACAGAGGTGAACTGGAACAGCCTGCTGAGACAGAAGGCAGAGTTCATTCCTCACCTGGAGTCTGAGGAAGATACCAGTTATTTCGACAGTAAGTCTGCTTCTTGGGATTCCCGGCACGGACCACAGATCCCCTTTTGAGCTTAGGAGCATCGTATTCGTCTGAACAGCTCAGGGTCTTCTGAATCGTCCCCTTCTTTGCCACAATACCCTCGTGGCCGCGATGTTAATCTCTGCCTCTCGTCACCAGCCCGATCCGAGCGCTACCATCACGTGCAGTCGTACGACGAGGACGATACCAACGACGATGAGCCCGTGGAGATACACTGCTTCTCGTCCTGCTCCCCTCGCTTCAGCAAGGTCCGAGGCCGCCTCCTTCTCTTGGTTTTTATCTACGTAGAGAATGTTTCAAAGCCGTCCGCAGACCAAAACAAAGGTTGACCGTCTGTCTGTTGTGTGCAGGTGTACAGCAGTATGGAGCATCTGTCCCAGCTGGAGCATAAACCGCCTGGCGTAACCCTACGGGAGCACAAGGTGCCCAGGGAGGATCGCATGGCCAAGAGGGAGAGCCTGGGCAGCCTCACCCTCAGGGACAAGAGCTGGAGGGCTGGATCGCCTGAGATGTGAGAAATAGTGACGAATCACATGACCAGACCTGTTTCAACTTAACCTCATAAACACAACGCCCCTTTTTCTCTTTTCCCGAAAATGAGAAGTGTGTTTTTTCAAAACTAAAACTCTCCTCATCCACAGGGTCGATTTAATTCATTTAAATTGCCAAAGTACCGTAACCCTTGTGAGAAGAGGCATGTGGTTTTACATCTTTTTGTAAACATCGTTACAACAGCGGATAATTTTCTGACCAGTGTAAGTGTCTCAAAATTGCAAAACAAGACCAAACCTTTTTTTCATATCTTGGGCGTTCCGAGATCCTACGATCTCATTGGTCCTCAGACTCTTCTGAAAGCGCGAAAGGACAATACTTCAGGAGTCATTTTTGGGGAATCTTGCTCAGACTTAAAGGCAAGAGTCGCAGATTCGTTAGAGGTCAAGGACAATAGGGTCTGGTATTCATATCAAGGTCATATGAGCTGAAGAACTGGTTTTAATAGATGGATAACATAACAACACAATAAAACACATGTCTGACTTTATACGACTGCCTTGCTTTTCCCAGGAAGCGCTTATCCTGCTCCGAGTCCTCCTTCACCGAGAGCGACTACAGCCCACCCTCGGGGGCCCGGAGGCGCTTCTCCGCTCTCATGGACACGCACCGCCTGGCCTCCGCTCTGGAGGTCGACTCCGAGCTGCCGGTCCCCAGCCGGCCGCCTCCAGTGCCGACCAGAGGAATGTCCCTGGAAGGGGCCATCCCCTCGCAGGGCGATCTGAGGACGCTTAAGGAAAGCAACGGGCTCACAGCTGGAGGTAAGAAGAGCGGTGCGGGAGCGCCATGTCCCTTTGTGACCCACTAGCCTGCGTTTGACCGCAGCTTTGTAAGGAGAGCTTCTTGTCGCTACCGTGTGTCACAGAGAGGATTTTGAGACCGGCCGATGGGAGTCTACCGGGGAGTGCCGCTGTCCTGGGGCTCCACGACCCACAGGGGCCCCGCGGGGCCGCCACTGACCTGGTGCTGCGGAGGGTCCGCCACCAGCAGCTCTCGGCAGAAGGAGAGAAGCGTAGTAACGCGCGACCGGGGACCAAAGTAATCAAATCCGCTTCCGCGACGGCTTTGTCCGTCATCATTCCTGCAGGTAAAGCAAACTGGTTCTGTGACATTTAGCAAATGACCTGTAAAAAAAAGAAGGTATTTAAAGCTGAGCTCTGTCCCTCTCTCCTCAGTGGAGCAACATGTCGCCTCCCCGCTGGCGAGCCCCATGTCTCCTCGCTCCCTCTCGTCCAACCCGTCCTCCCGGGACTCTTCTCCCAGCAGGGACTACTCCCCCGTGGTCAACGTGCTGCATTCTCCCATCACCATCCACCGCTCGGGGAAGAAGTACGGCTTCACTCTCCGAGCCATCCGAGTCTACATGGGAGACAGCGACGTTTACAGCCTGCACCACATGGTCTGGGTGAGGGAGCAAATCATCTAACTTTGGCGAACAATGGCATTATGCTAACTGAAGGTTTGATGAGATGCTACCTAAGGCTTTTGCCTCAGATTCCTTTCCATCTTAAATTTCAAATAGTTGCGTCACATTCAAACTGTCGTATTTTTAAGGCAGCCTTCTTAGTAATTTTCAGCTATTGGGTTGAAGCACCAGCATTATGTACAGTGTCGTCTGCATAGCTATGAATCTTTAGATAAAGTGTCTGAGTGGAAACAATCCTGACTAAATGAGCCATATGAAATATAATGATATCTTTTTGTTCTGATCGCAGCATGTGGAGGATGGGGGTCCCGCCCAGGAAGCTGGTCTCAGCGCTGGTGACCTCATCACTCACGTAAACGGGGAGTCAGTCCATGGGCTGGTCCACACAGAGGTGGTGGAGCTCATCCTGAAGGTGAGGACAACCGACCGAACTAACTTGTATATCCATCGCAAGATTTTCTTTTAATGGGATGGCTTGAATAACATGTGGTTTTAAAATAATGTGATTCATAACTTGAAGATATATATATAATCTACAGAGTGGAAGCAAGGTGACAGTGACAACTACTCCATTTGAGAACACCTCTATAAAAGTGGGTCCTGCACGCAAATCCAGCTATAAATCCAAGATGGCGCGGCGCAGCAAGAGGACCGGAGCCAAGGAGGGACCAGAGTGCGTTACTGCAGTCTAGATGCATTTCATTACAAGGATTCACTTTGTGCTTCACATGCCTTTATTCTACTCACCACGTTTTTTCTTTTTTTCTTTTCACTTTTCAGGAAGAAGAGAAGCTCCCTCTTCAGGAAAATCACCAAGCAGTCCAACCTGCTCCACACCAGCCGGAGCCTCTCCTCTTTAAACCGCTCCCTTTCATCTGGAGACAGTCTCCCCGGCTCCCCCACCCACAGCCTCTCCGCCCGCTCGCCCACGCAGAGTTACCGCTCCACCCTCACCGAATCCCCTCACATGGGTTAGTGTTGAAGTCTTTTCGTACCTAGTTTGACTCTCTGTGTGGATAATATAATCTTAAAAACTCAAAACAGGGGGTGTATTTAATATATATATATATATATATATATATATATATATATATATATATATATATATATATTTGTTGTATGTTAGATGTTTTGCTATTAAAGAGTGGGACCTCATGTTGTTGGTTGTCAAGTAAATGTGGCCGTGTTTGCTTTGTTCCTCCTCTAACCTAACAGTGACGTCACAGTGTACTGACACACCGTGACATCACTACAAAGTCAAAAGTCAAAGTCAGTTTTATTTGTCAATTCTTCCATTGTGCAAGCATACAGAATATTTGAAATTGTGTTTCTCTTCTGTCCGACATAAAGTGAATGTACTGTAATAAAGTGCAAAAACAGTTAAAGTTTTTAAAAAAATCCAACAATTTGAAAAGTTAAAACCTCCAGAGGTCAGCACAAACAAGAAATTCAAGGAATGTTATGTCACTCTTTAATCCCGCTCATGTTGTTTATTTCACTCTGATCTACACCGCGTTCCACATTATTATGCAAATTACACTTTGCTCAGATTTTCCTAAATAGTAATGCACAGTCAGTCAGTATCATTTTCAAGTCATCAACTGTTAGAGTATAAGTCAAATTCTATTGAACAAACCTCCTAATGATAACAGTAGTTTTTTTCAAAAATAAAAAACTCAAAATGCAGTGTTCCAAATTATTATGCAGAATTTCAGAATTTCAGAGTTTCAAGATATTTTATAGGTTGTAAAGAACAAAAAATTGTCATTTGTTGAATTTGCAGCATTAGGAGGTCATATTTACTGAAATCAAGAAAAGTTTGAATCCAAAACATCTTAACAGGTCAAGTTACATGTTAACATAGGACCCCTTCTTTGATATCAACTTCACAATTCTTGCATCCATTGAACTTGTGAGTTCTTTGATAGTTTCTGCTTTAATGTCTTTGCAGGATGCCATAATAGCCTCCCAGAGCACCTGCTTGGATGTGAACTGCCTTCCACCCACATAGATCTTTTGCTTGATGATGCTCCAAAGGTTCTCAATAGGGTTAAGGTCAGGGGAAGATGGGGGCCACACCATGAGTTTCTCTCCTTTTATGCCCATAGCAGCCAATGCCCCAGAGGTATTCTTTGAAGCATGACATGGTGCATTGTCATGCATGAATATGATTTTGCTACGGAAGGCACGGTTCTTCTTTTTGTACCACAGAAGAAAGTGGTCAGTCAGAAACTCTACATACTTTGCCGAGGTCATTTTCACACCGTCGGGGACCCTGAAGGGGCCGACCAGCTCTCTCCCCATGATTCCGGCCCAAAACATGACTCCGCCACCTCCTTGTTGACGTCTCAGCCTTGTTGGGACATGGTGGCCATTCACCAACCATCCACTACTCCATCCATCAGGACCATCAAGGGTTGCACGGCACTCATCCGTAAACAAAACAGTTTGAAAGTTAGTCTTCATGTAGTCCTGAGCCCACTGCAACCTTTTTTGCTTGTGAGCTTGGTTTAGGGGTGGCCGAATAACAGGTTTAAGGACACTTGCAAACCTCTTGAGCATCCTACATCTTGAAGTTCGCGAGACTCCAGAGGCACCAGCGGCTTCAAACACCTGTTTGCTGCTATTCAATGGCATTTTAGTGGCTGCTCTCTTAACCCTACGCATTTGTTTGGCAGAAATCTTCCTTATTTTGCCTTTGTCTGAACGAACCCGCTTGTGCTGTGAATCGGTGACAAATTTCTTCACCGTCCGATGATCACGCGCAATTCTTTTGGAAATATCCAATGTTGTGATACCTTGACCAAGGTATTGCACTATTTGCTGCTTTTCAGCAGCAGAGAGATCCTTTTTCTTCCCCATTTTGCCTGAAACATGTAGCTTGCTTAATAATGTGGAACATCCTTCTTAAGTAGTTTTCCTTTGATTGGGCTCACCTGGCAAACCAATTATTATTATTACTATTTGGATGATTTCAATCATCCAAATAGCCCTGAGACACAATACCATCCATGAGTTTCATTGAAAAACCAAAAAATGAATGTTTATGACCCGTAAATACAATTTGCCTAATAATGTGGAACGCGGTGTAGTATCTTCTTTTTTTTCGGAAGAAAGAAACACTGGAGATTTAAACCTAAAATCACATTTTACTGCGAACGCTTTAATTCTTGACAGAAAGGAAATGCAACGTTGACCTCATTGTGATCTCCTCTCCTCAGGCACCTCCTCCCAGAGCAGCTCCCCAGCATCCAGCACCCCCAACTCCCCCGCGGCCTCCCACCACATGCGGCCCAGCTCCCTGCACGGCCTGTCTCCCAAACTCCACCGGCAGTACCGCTCCGCTCGCTGCAAATCTGCCGGCAACATCCCCCTGTCCCCCCTGGCTCACACCCCGTCCCCGACCACCTCCTCACCTCCCCCGCTCTCTGGCCACACGGTGGGGAGCTCCAACACCACGCAGACGTTCCCCGCCAAGCTGCACTCCTCGCCCCCCGTCGCCCGACCCCGCCCCAAAAGTGCGGAGCCGCCCCGGTCCCCCTTGCTGCAGCGGGTGCAGTCGGCGGAAAAGCTGGGTGCCTCGATGTCGTCCTCTTCCTCCTCGTCGGCGTCGCCTTCCCCTCTGACCGGCGGGGTGTCGCTGCGCAAGCACAGCCTGGAGGTGGCGCACGGGGACTACAGGAGGGAGTCCTTCCACTGCGAGCACAGTCTGCAGAGCCTGCTGGAGATGGAGGGGGAGAACGGGCCCGCTCCTCCGTCTCCTTCGTCCTCCTCCTCCCCCTCCCCTCCCATGGGAGGGGAGATCGGATGCCTGAAGCCTGCGAGGAGGCTGGGGAGGCAGGAGTCGCCGCTCAGCCGCGACACCCTGCTCACACCGAGAGAGAAAGCTACGCAGACCGCCGCCGAGGTCACGGCGACCAAAGCCGAGTCCAAGACCAGCGTGGTTGACGCGAGTAAAACCATATCTGAGGTTCTGAGGAATAACGCGGCTGCGGTGAAGTCCAGTCCAGCGGTGGTTTCCTCCCACGCCGAGGCCAAGCCGAGCCCAGGGGACCGAGCTCAAAAGGCAGGGACTTCAAGTTGCGAGGCAACGGCCCCCAAGAGTAAAGTCGGCGAGAAGACCTCGACTCCCGGCACACCGAAGGGCCCGCAACCGCCAGACAAGCAGCAGAGTGTGCAGACAGACGCCGGGGCTGCGACCAAAGCTCAGGAAAAGACGGAGGAGAAAGTGAGAGCTGCGGACAAAGGAGCCACACAGAAGGTATCGTCTGCAGAGCAGGCCAAGCCGCGTAAAGGCGCAGAGACGGGGGAGAAGGGCGATAGAGCGGCCGAGACGCCCAAGGTCAAGGGACCCGCGCCGCCGATTCCCACCCAGGTTCAAACCCTCGCCAGATCCAAAACCGAGAAGGTGTCGAACGGTTGCCGCGGGGCCAAGGAGGAGCGGGCGCACCTGGAGGTCCTGGAGGAGAACCCGGCGTCGCCCTTTGTCCCCCGCCCCATGTCCCCGGGGGACAAAGCCAGCTTCGTCACCCAGCTCACGAGCGTGGCCAAAACGGTGCTCGGGCCCATGAAGCCGGGGTCGCAAGAGGGCGCCAGGGCGCGGGACTCCTCCAAGCCGGGCGACGAGAAGCGGGGCGGCGCGGCGGGGAAAGCGGAGTCCTCGACCGGGGGCGGACGCCGCGGCGGCGGCGCTGCTCAGGCGGCGGCGGCCTCGGCCGGCAGCGGGACGATGGCGTCTGATAAAGGAAACGCCCGCGGCTCCAAGCATCACTCGTGATCAGAGGGCTTCAGAAACGAGTCGGACTCTCCCACGCAATGCCTTTCTACTCTAGCGTCCCGCTGACATATCACGAATTAGCAGGAAGAAGGAACACCAAATAGATGACGAGCGACATGTAGAACACACGAGATGTGAGCAAAGAGGCGTAAAATGAGCGGCGCACATGGTATCGTAATGTAGGCCCGTGTGTGTGCTGTGTGTTCGATGTTTTGTATATAAAGGGAGGGGGGGGGGGGGGGGGGGGTGCATATGTCTTAATGCATGTACATGGAAAAATGACAGAATATTTAAAAAGGAGATGAAAAAATATATATGAAGACGACCTCAAGGTGGTGAACACTGTGAAGAACCTTTCAGCAGGCCAGCTGGTAACTGTGTGAACAAATGGGCATTCCTCACTGGTTTCGGATCAGCGACCAGTGCCATCCTTCAGTTATGAAGAGAGAAAAAAAGAGCGACACATTGCTGTATTCCAGTGACTAAAGTCGAGTTTGTGCTTCGTGGAGGGAAGAGAACGGCAGAACACGCAGCGGGAACCGGACCAAGAGACATGGAAGCGCGGTGAATCAGCACAGCGTGCTTCACGTCTGTTTAAGGGCTGAATTTAAGTGGAATGGAAAGAGGCTGATGATGAGATGAGCTTGCACAGGGACACTATGCAATGTGCTGATAACGCCACTTTCTTTTTCATTTCTTTTCATTTAAATGATGTCTTTATTTATTTGTGGTGTCCCCCGCCTCAATTGCCAAGTTTACAGTGTGCTCCAGACGAGGACAGAAGACCAAGGAAAGGGATGCAGTAAGCCAAGCAAACACTTCTTTTGTTGTTGTTGTTGTTTTAAACGTTGTCTCCATCGATCGTAGTGAAAAATGTGCAATTTTTAAGCTGTTAAGTCAACACACTAGTGTGTCCGGTGAGGAGGCAGAGAGGTCACAGGAGAGTAGATGCTCCTTCACCCACGCGTTTCTATTTATGCAGATGTACCGTGAATATTGTGTGTGTGTGTGTTACGTGTGAGGGAAAGTGCCAGTCTTTTTGTTTAGGGATGATGTGGGTTTTTGTTGTTGTTGTTGTTGTAGTTGTTGTTGTTTACACTTACTTGTTTAATAATATGCAATCCAACAGTGCCCAGTTCGATGAAACGGAGCACCCTTGTCAGTGATACAGTAGTAGACTACACACAGAAGAACAGGAGTGTGCGTGTGTGTGTTGAGAGGAGTCTTAGTGGTGAGGTTTTGTTCTTGGTGTTGCAGACCCTGATAGCTTTGGGAGACCAGTCTTAGACCGCCACCTTGTGGACGACGTCACAACTACACCGAGGTGCAAAGGAAGATGGGCGTCCAACGTTGCCCTGGGGAGGAGAGGGGGGTGTCTTCCCATTTCATACATAACTATCCGAGTGCATCATTCTTTTGCTAAAGGATCACGTTGAGACCAAGAACGTCGCGGCCCGAGCTTATCAAGTCTTTGGTTTGTATCCATCAAGATGTGTCGTGGTCATCGGACATCAACCCAATGTTTGGAACTGTGTTTTTGTGGTGTGATGTAAGAAAATTGCACTTTATTTTGTGTCGAATATTTCTTTTGTATTATTATTTACTGGTCCTGTATATTTATTTGACTGTTTTTCTATTTGTTCTATTTATAAAAGTTGTTTTTTATCTATTCCAACCCTTTTTTTTTCTTTTTCTTTTTTTTACACGTCACTGGTTAGTGGATTTCTGCTGACATTAGATATTTATACATTTTAAATTGAGACTGAGGAATCTACCAAAATCTGTGTGGCTACCCTTGACGCTCATATTCCTGTCAAGTCCATCTTTGTCCCAGTGTTTGATTCATTTATTTTTATTTTTTACAGCAACAACTATCTCTGACCGTTGTTGTCCATTGCATTGCTACATATTTACTAGCCACCGTTGTGAAACACCAATGCAAAACGCCTCTAGTGCAGAAATGTAATAAAAAGCAGAGAAACCCCTCGTTCTGTCTGAGCTTTGATTTTTTTTAAAGATATAAACAGTATACAGAGGGATGATAGAGGGCTCACTGTGATTGGTCCTCTGTTAACCAATCACAGCGCTGCTAGCGTAGGACCGGTATAAACAGGAAGTGAGTGTAAATTCATGAGCCTGCTCCTCGAAGAGCGAGCGGAGACCCTTTTTACCACCAACGAAACGAAAACGGAGGAGAATTATCTAAATAATTAATTAAATGACTTGCTTTAATTAAAGAAGAAGCAACGACGATGCCCGAATGAAGGTAAGAGATGAATGTCGGGCTATAAATCGAGTTATTCTGCGAGTGGACGGACCCTAAAGTTGTCGGATGACTGGAAGTTTTTTGCTTTTTTTTTTTTTTTTTTTTTATCCCGGAGGTACTTGAAATGAGAAATGAATAATTTGCAGGTGGATGGCAGCTTTGCCCATGACGCTTGTTAATGTGCAGCTAACGTCACCGTTTATGTTTTTTAGCACGACGTCACTTGTTGTATTGGTAACGTAACGCATAGTCTGCATCCAAAGTTTATTTTTTTATTTGTATTTCACGTAAATGAATTAGTGTGGCATGTTATTTGTCAATCAGTTAATTAATATCGTGGATGTCAAAAAGGACAATTGGCCACCATTTTGTCATTTGTTGCCAAAACAGCGGTTACAAAGTTTTAAAAGATGATAAGTAACTTAACACGGAGATTAACAGAGGGGCCAATGAGTTATGTTTTAACCAGATATAAACACATGTTATGTGTTACACTCTGGTGGAAAGTATTTACACAAGTACTGTACTTCAGCACAATTATGATGTACTTTTACTTTTCTTGAGTATTTCTATTTTATGCTTATACTTTTACTCCTTGACAGTTCAGAGGGAAAAACTTCTTTTTACTCCTTTACATTTATTTGATTTGAGATTTTTGAGAAACTGTGACCATGAATACAGATGTGTAGATAACCATTTATAATTTAATAATGCACATGTCACTTATTGGGGGCATTTTGTCCTCTGCTGCTGCCGCCAAACTGGAATTCCTTGAGTCACAGGATGCCGTCACATGGTTTCCCTCTTTACGTACTGTCCCGGAGAATCATTGACTTTGCTGTGGTTAACAATAACCCCAATCGGTTCCAGGGGCAGATCCTCTCTGTTTCAAGGCTAAATAATAGAATTGGCTGTTCGTGGCTGCGTCATCTCATCCGGGGGTCTTGTTTCGTAGGCTGCTATGGCGATAGGGAGCAATCCTTCGCTCCCCAATCTCGGTCGTCTTCGGTCGCTATGAATCCCGACCGCGCCTCGACTAGCTGTGAGGGCCAGTCCCCCGCGGATGACCCGATGGACGACTGGCTCTTCCTCTCCACGGAGTCTGCGGCGTGTCCGAGCCTGGAGGTGAGCAGGGGAACCCCGGAGGCAGAGGACAGAGGACAACTCAAAACCAAGTTGATCTCGGCGTGGAACAGTGTCAAATATGGTCTGTCCTTACCCGCTCTGACTCCGCTTCTGTTTCCTGTTGTCAGATCTCTGCTTCCCCCGTCCCGCCTTGCTTTGTGAGATTAAACTGGTTTCTCTTTTTGCTCCGGTAACTTTTCAGGCTGGTCCTTGAAGCAGAAATCCAAATTCAGCAAGAGCTCCGCTGTGATCATGTTTGGACAATCCTACGAGCTCCGGGACCACGGTGAGGCCTTTTTTGAAAATTCTCTTCGTCGTGTTGATTCTTGAAACGTGTGGATTTTAATTCAAGCTCTCCACCGTTTCAGATGAGAGGGAGCGTTTCCGCCACTACTTTGCGTCTCTCCTGTGGTTGACGTACAGACGGGGCTTCCCTCATCTGGCGGGCTGCTCTCTGACCACCGACAGCGGCTGGGGTTGCGTGTTGCGCACGGGGCAGATGCTGCTGGCCCAAGGCCTGCTCCTGCACCTGATGCCGCCAGGTGACGGCGCACACGAACGCACTGCGGTGACGTCCGCCATCAAGTTGAAACACAGAATATTGTCAAAAAACGACAATAGATACTGTACTCTGTGATTCGACAATCTAAGGGGCATCGGAGCTAGGCTGGTTAGCTCATGGCAGGACGAGTTTATCGAGTGTTACCTTTCCCTCCATTGTGACTAGATTTAGCTACTTTGTTGTACTGTTGTACAAACTCAATACTAAGATGTTGCAAGTGGAAGGGGGGGGGGGAAACAATTCCCCAAATACAAGAAATCAATTGGGAAAAGTCTGTAAATTAGCTTTCGCCAAAGCTAGCTGTGACTGCACTCCAGCTAGCCTTCACTACTGTGAAGTCATTACGGTTTTGGCCGAAGTTACACATGTGGTCGTTTTTATATGGCATCATGGAAACAACCAGGACAATGCTTTTATTTTTAGTTTGGCCTCAAATATATAAACAAGAAAATGAAATTGACAAGAATTAGCTAGTGAGGCGGAGGGACGTGGGGTGGGCTAGCTAGCAGAACATTTTCTGATAAACACCTCACATTAACAGTAGCTATCTGCTGTCTTATTTTGTGATATTAACCAATACTCAAATGTCTGTGTCTTTTACAGGTTGGACTTGGTCTGTGAGCCCCCATGCGGTCAAAGATGACATGGACCTGCTGGTGAGTCGGCCCTCAGCCGGTGCAGAGCGTGGACCGGATGCCAAGGACGGGCCGAATATGAGGGGTCGGAATCTGAGCTTGGGTTCCCTCCTGGACAGACCCATGGAGGCTACACACAGGAGGGTGGTGTCGTGGTTTGCGGACAATCCCACAGCCCCCTTTGGGATACACCAGCTGGTGGAGCTGGGCAAAAGCACGGGGAAGAAGGCCGGAGACTGGTACGGCCCTTCCATCGCGGCACACATCCTCCGGTGAGAGCTGGAGTCGCGACATGACGGCCCAATTATCCTGACCAATTTATTAGATGTAACGTCCGACAGTACATTTATTTTATTTTCATTTTTTTTCAGGAAAGCTGTGGCAGCATCCGCAGACCTCCCCAATCTAGTTGTGTATGTTGCACAAGACTGCACCGGTGAGTAATTTCTTCCATCAGTGGATTTGCTCTCTTCTCTGAAGAGGGCAGTTTCCCCTTCAAAATAAAAGCAGCAGCAGGAAACATGCTCATTTGTTTTAATTTCAAATTAGTTGTGAATGATCCACCCATGTCTCGGTCTCTTCCTTCCCATGCGTTCAGTCTACTTGGAGGACGTGAAGAGGTTGTGTGAGCGTCCTCTCCCTCAGCCCTGGAAGTCTGTCATCATCCTGGTTCCTGTGCGACTTGGAGGACAAGATCTCAACCCCTCCTACATCGCTTGTGTCAAAGTATGCGCACAAGATTCAATGCAGTCCCTCCAATGTGTAGTCTGCAGTCCGAGTAGTTTATGGTGGGGGGGAGGGGGTGTTAAAATGTCACGTAAAGCCTGTCTTGCAAGTACAAAGAACAACAACCCGCTCCTCGTTCTGACCCCACAGAAACTCTTGACGTTGCAATGCTGCGTTGGAATCATCGGGGGCAAGCCGAAGCACTCTCTCTTCTTCGTCGGCTTCCAGGGTATGTGCAGTATCGCGTACGACATCATTATGGTGCTCGGCTGTTGGACGTCAGTCCTTTTCACTTCTCCCTTTCCTCCCCCGGCCCTGCTGTGCCAAAGACAACCATGTGCTGTACTTGGACCCTCACTACTGTCAGCCCACGGTGGATATAACAAAGGAGACTTTTCCCTTGGAGGTATGAGAAAGTACCATTTCACTTCTTCCTTTTTGGTTTCTGGTTTTGTTTCCTTCTGTGAAACCTATAAAAGTGTTCTATTATTAGGATTGTTTCTGTTAATACAGTTGAACAGTTTGTGGCAGAAGTCACATTTTAGCGATTTCTCTGCTCACTTGCTAACTCATTTTCACTCGCTCTCAATAGCAACACCTGGTGTTCAGATTTAAGAGCTGACTCAATATGTAGATACTTTTTATTTTTTATTTTTTACATGTATATTATTTAAAAAAAATCAAATTACTTTAAATACTCCTCGATGCTTTCTTGTATCCCTTAGGCTTTGCAAAAGTATTATTTTTTTCTGATACTAAGGAGACCTTTTTCTGATTAGTATTCTTTCCCTTTGGCTCTCCTTCACCCCTCTTGCAGTCCTTTCACTGTAAATATCCCAGGAAAATGGCTTTCTCTCGCATGGACCCCAGCTGTACCATAGGATTCTATGCCAAAGGCCAAAAGGACTTTGAATCTCTGTGCACAGAAGTTCATGAGGTATGTGATTGGGATCTCCATTCATTTAATCAATATTGGGCTTTTGGATTGTTACAAAAGATTCGTGTCTGAATTTATTTGGTTGATGCTGATGCCACTTAACAAAAATGATAATAAATGTGTTTTGTAGAACTGCTTTAGCTCATTTTCTGTCTCTTTCTGTCTCTTTTAGGCGCTCTGCATATCTGCGGAGACGTACCCCATGTTTATATTTGCAGAAGGAAAAAGTCAGGAGGAGGAGGAGGGAACCAACACGCCCCCTAACAATATCGCCTATATCCAGAGGAAGAGTCAACTGAAAAGAGTCAACACTCGCAACAGCATGGACGAGTTTGTTCTGTTATGAACAGAAGAAGATCAAATAAAATCAGCCCCGAGGGGCGTACAGCGATGATCAATGATCAAACCTATATAATGTGGCAACTACTGAGCGTGAGAATAAACAAAGTCCTCAAAAGACCCACTAGCAATACCCGCAAGTGGAAATGAAGTGGCCAAGAATAAGTAATGACACTACTATTTTGTTTTTTTATTGCTGTTTTGTGCTCATCTATATTTGTATTTATTGTTTTAACAGAAGAACATTTAAATTCATATTCAATTGAAGGACTTTGAAGAATAGCTTTTTTCTAATTTGCCTATTTGTGTTCAACAACATCCAGGAGGTTATTTTATTTGACTACATTCTAAATAATATAATTAAAGTTAATAATAGTAAATTTCTCCAAGGGACAAACTGTTGCTGAGATACACAGCCTCTCACTGTTTCATGTCATGTGACGGGATGCGCCGCCTTTGAATGGATTAGAAAATTGGATTTCTGTTAACATGTGACCCGCGCAGGCTTCAACGGAGAAGAAGTAGGATGTTGGGAATGCACTTTCGCAGGAAAAGAACAAAACATACTGACTTATTTTTTACTTTTTCTGCTGTCTTTTATCTGAATAAACAGTTTTTCAAAAAGGAAGAAACTCATTTGTATTTCCTGTACGCTGACGTGATAAATGTGTTTATTGCTGTGCTGAGCTATTCTGCCAATGGAGCCGCCTCTCTGCTCTGCCTCTCCAGCCCAGACTGCTCTGCCTCGACCAACTCGAGGAGGAAAGAAAAGTCATGCAGCAGCACATCCAGGCTGTTGGGACCTCAATCAAAGCTTGTGTGGTTCTGTTCCAGGCCATTACCGGGCTCCTTAGGGTCCCGGAATGACTGGTCAGTTCCCCAGGAAAACCAATAATGCCAACCAACAAAATGTTGGCCTCTGCTGGCATTTTTGGTGAAGGGGCCAGCAGGAACAGCTAAGTTGTCATAAGGGGTTTACAAGAGGAGTTAGGTGGCAAAACCTGCTTCACTTGTCCCACAACGATGCGTTAAGGAATTTGTCCACAAACTCTGCCCTGAATCTGAACCCAGGAAAAGGAAAATGTGGTTCTGCACATACAATACAAGCAGAAGCCTCATAGATATTTTTTACCAAAGCATGTCGTCAATGATGAGTGTGTCCTCGTCCTTGACGTATGATAAAGTTCTGCATCCTTTTTTAGCCTGAGCATAGTTGTGCCGAGTGTCACTTATTTTGTGGTCTTTGTGTGGGTTGACAGGCAGCTATAGTCCCTCTCTGTCCTTCACTGGCTTCTTAGTCCATTTTTTTTTTTTTTTGGGAGAATCATGAGGGCTTCGGAAAGAAAAGAAAATCTAAAGATTCAGCATTAAATATCTCACAATGTATGTGTAATAAAGGAAGTTGCATCCTGCCGCTTACCTTGAATGCAATAACAAATGAGTGCCTGTAAGCCGAAAGGTCACCCAAGGTCACCTTGAGACCTGTCGGCAGGTGTCTTTTAGTCGTTTTCCTTTCCACCATCCCACTGGGACGAGCTCCTCGGTGTGAGGCGCTGCAGATTAAAGACACCAACGCAGCCCTGATCTCACCTTCCTGAAGCTGACCCGTCACCTGTAGATGGGCCTCCATCCGGCACACGCAGTAAATGACTGATTATCATGCATTTATTGATGATAAAAAAAAATAAAACATAAAAAAACCAGGGCTGAAAATGACCTTTGTAATATTTTGCACACTTGTGATTGAAATGCTCTGCAATATGTTTTTAAGCATTTAACTCCATTTGGGTAAATAAACAGCTACTTTGTGTAAGGTAAATATAAGTATGACAGCATATGGATCTACCGTTTAGTGGCAGCTCGATTTATCTGTCTCATATCGGATTCAAACAATTAGTTAATTGATTAGTCGACTATCTGATTGACATAAATGAATTATCCACTATTTTTTCGCTCTGGACAAAACAAGCATTTTGAAGTTCACCTTTTACACTCAAATGTTTCACATCAAACGAAGTGCTCGTCAGATTAATCAATAATGAAAAAGAGTCACAGCCCTACATGGTATTTCATAATTGCTGCGTTTTTTTTTAAAAGCACAATCACACAAATACAGGCTGACGAATAAGATACCGAAAGCAATTTCCATATGAATACGACACGGCCTAATAACGTGGTTTCTCGTGTATTGGACTACGTGTTCACATGGACAGAAAAGCGGAGTAATAGGAGCATTCCTGCCGTCTCTCGTCCACAGCACCCATCCCCCATCCTCCTCTGCTGCCTGTTAACGCATCCCTCACTGGGCATGCGGGAAGTGAGCGAGGCGGTGGATGGGGGCGCTGCGGAGTCGCACAGGCCGAGTCTCTCTCTCTGCGATACAATCTACCGAGAGGGGGGGGGGGGGAGGAGGAAAAAAACCAACTGGGTAGGTCGGTCTTTGTTTCTGGCTAGGAAGGGGGAAAAAACCAAGAGACGGTGCGACCGGCGAGGATTGTAACCACCAGCGTTCACCGTCAGTGTAAGTCAACTGCTATTCGGTTATCGGTTGGAGAGAGTCCGGTGTGTGTTTCACGACGATACAGCCGCTTTTAGACGGCGTTTTTTTTTTATAGAGGGGGGAGGTTTGAGAGAAAGCAGAGACCGACATTACAGCACCGCTTGCCGAGGCGCGACAGTGTGCAATGAATGAAAATTGTGTTTTTGGGGAAATGTGCTTTAGAGCGGAGCACCGTGCCAAGGGTACGGGTGGCGCGTTGGATCAATCGGCCCCGGAGACGAAGGGGATGCTCTCACCTTTCGCACCGGCGTCGCATCTTTGAGAAACCTCTCGGAAAAAAACAACACGTCTTTTTGTGTGTACACTTAATTGGCCTGCGCGAGCGTGGCCGGCTAGGCTAACCCGACTAGCTCGCTAGCATGCTAGTCGCCGCCAGCAGCTTATGTTGTGGTATCAATACGGGCTTTTACCGAGCTAGCAGGCGGGCTAGCTCGGTAAAAGAGGCTGCTGGTCTTTTGTCGCTTTTCACCGACACGTTAGCGTCGTTTCCCCGGCGGAGAACCGGGGAACTGGTGGTACCAGACGTGAAACGGGAGGTTAGGACGACGGGTATATTGTTTGCGAATGGTGTAACGTGAACTGTTTAAACCCGGCTAGGCCTGGCTAACGCGAGTAAAGCTGCCCGTGCTAATATTCGCTTATTTTTAACGTTATTATTTAATACAGTGTGTTTTTTGTTTTTTTGTAAATGTAAACATTGTAACGACCGGAACGCGGCAAAGTTTTTACTTTGAAAAACTGCTCGCTCGGTGACTTCCAGTTGCCGCCTGTCTGGTGTCAGCGTGTGAGCAGAGCCGCCTCTTCCTATTGTTGTTGGACCCATAAAGTGACAGTTTCGATGACCTCTTGGCCATCACCTGTGTGTGTATGAAGCTCATAAAGTGTGTGTGTGGATACAAGTCTCTAGTCCCCCGACTTGTTGCTCCAAAGTCAGATATCAGTGGAGCGAGTGGTCGTCTCTTTCAGCAGCTCACCATCTGTCACCATCTCAATTCTCAAAGGGTTCAAGATTGGACTTCTTTGAAAGGACAGTCTATCCCCACAACGTTATAGAAACAGTTTCCCTGTGATTAGTTTTTTTTAAATTTATTATAAAAAAATGTTTTTGCAGATCTGCATGTGGTGTGTGTGTGTATGTGGTATACACCCAACCAAACAATGTATCTTGAACAACACAACACCAGCATCACCTTTTCTCCCCAAAAATGATGATTTAACACGCACACCGTGATCCCCTGAGCTTCTTTCTAAAGTACGCCGCCAACCGTCCTGTACCATTGACTAAAGTATGATTGCGATTAACAGTGTAATTGTAAATTTGAATAAGAGACGTCATGTTTGAGTTTTTCATTTGAGCTCATCGTGTTGTGGTGAGCCGGACCTCAGCAGGTCAAGCCCGACCTGGTCTGGTGAGTCTGTGCTTCAGGGGAAATACAATAAAGCTCCCATCAGATGACTTATTATCTGATAAAAGTTGATTGTGTAGCTCAGTTTACTCCATAATTTGGGCTTGAACAATTTCTGCGGTGTATAAAAAAACAAACAGATATTGTGTGTGTGTGTCCGGTCACAGGTGGATTCTGGACACCGCCCTAATCCCTGTCGTCTTCTCTCCTCACAGGGGTACTTTCTACTGACACACATTCCCAGGTTCCCCTGAGAGATGTCCACTCCTGACCCCCCTATGGGAGGGACACCTCGCCCGGGACCCTCCCCAGGCCCAGGGCCATCTCCGGGCAGCATGATGGGCCCGAGCCCCTCGCCCGGCTCAGCCCACAGCATGATGGGGCCCAGTCCAGGACCTCCTGGATCTGGACACCCGCACCCTCCACAGGGACCCTCAGGATATCCTCAGGACAACATGCACCAGATGCACAAAGTAAAAAGCCGTTTAATTATGTGTTTCCTCTTTGGTTGAAAATACACCAAGTTAATTCTGTAATGGTTTACAATATAGCATTCAAAGTGAATGTTCCAATCTCTCATCAAAATACGTTTCTTTTTGATCAGCCCATGGAAGCCATGCATGAGAAGGGGATGCCCGATGACCCCCGCTATGCTCAGATGAAGGGCATGAGCATGAGACCAGGCGGGCACAGTGGGATGGGACCCCCTCCGAGCCCAATGGACCAACACTCCCAAGGTAACATCGCACAACATTGCGTGGCGCCTGAGTCTGAAGTCGTGGAGAGACGAAACACAAGGAAGTACATTCTCCTGCGAATATCTTTGGAGTCTGCATGCCTCGTGAGAGTTGCTAGTTTGAGTCCTCAAATTAAATGAGCTGTCAACGTGCAGCGGTTGGAGAAAGATAAAAATGGAGGATTTTATTTTTATTTTTTGTCCCCAAAAAGCTCCACACAGTCAGAACGGAGAACGCAGACAGTTTGTGTGTGCGTGTGTTTGTGTGTGTGTGTGTGTGTGTGTTTAAACCCATCCAGCCGGTTTCTCTTCTTGTGCTGCTGCTCATTTGGCAGCATGAGCAGACAGCAGTAGGCAGGCCGACGGGACAGAAGGGGCGGGGCTGAGGGGCTTCCCCTTTCAGACAACAACAAAGGCGGCTGCGTCTACAAAAACCACACAGCCAGTAAGCAGAAGAGGATAGCGAGTATGAGACGCACAAGAGCACTTATGTGAACTAATAATAGTGTGTTTTGCTATTGAGATGGTTCTCTGTTTAAGTGTGTTCTGTTCAGTTGTCTTGGGCAGTCTTGAAAGAGAATAAAACTACATGTTACTTAGCTCGTACTTAGTATTTTAATTGTTATTATGGTCACGTTGTTGACATGCATTGACGCTTCCGAACCCGATTTCATAACGGAGTTGTGTTCGGAATTGCGCACGAACGAACTGAGTGCTACATACTCGATCCGTATGTGCTGCATATTGCCTACTAAATTCATGATGAAGTATTCCATTAGCAGCAGACGGTTCACATTGAAGTAAATTCAAGTGGTACGTCTTCTCTGCGTCACATAACCGCTGATCACGTGACCCAGCGATCACGCCGTTACCGGTCCGAGCCACCGTTGGGCTAAAATTGGTTATCGCAAGTCAACACTACCTCTTCCCTTCAGTGTCATAATTACCGGTATCAAATTAAGATTATTATGTGTATTAGTGTTTTTCTGTAGTGCATTATATATGTGAGCCCCCGCGTTTTACCTACGTAACTGTACCTAAACGTCCCTCACCGTCATTCCTAATTATTCAACCAGTTAATTGTTTAAACCGTCTTCCTCGCCATTGGACAGTCTGAGGAGCTGCATTGCATTTTGGGGTGGTTGTGTATGTCCAGTAGGCTCACGTCTTATACTCAGAAATTCTTGCTCATCTAGTATAAATCCACATGCTAAGTCTAACGCAGCAGTGAATAATTTGGCATTACCCATCATGCATCTGTTCTGTGTTCCGCAGGATATCCCTCTCCATTGGGAGGCTCGGAGCACGCGCCCAGCCCTGTCCCAGCCAACGGCCCTCCCTCGGGCCCCATGATGCCCGGAGGTCCCCCCGGCCCCGGGGCTGGCCCTATGGAGCCCAGCGGAGACCCGAACCAGGGAATGGGTCAACCTAACCGCGGGGTCCCTCAGGGTCCAGGCGGACCCAGCGTCGCAGGCGGTGGACCCGGCGGTCCAGGTGGGCCCGCGCCTTTCAACCAGAACCAGTTGCACCAACTCAGGGCTCAGATCATGGCCTACAAGATGCTGGCACGCAGTCAGCCCTTACCTGACCACCTGCAGATGGCCGTGCAGGGGAAGAGGCCCATGCCAGGGATGCAGCAACCGCCGATGCCCAACATGGCGCCCTCCACAGGGCCTGGTGTTGGGCCCGGAGCTGTTCCGGGACCCGCTCAGGCCAACTACAACCGACCACACGGTGAGTTCAGTTTGGGGAAGCTGGTTTAGTGTGTTTTTGTAACGTTCCTCTTGACAAAACAATATCCAAGCTTTGAACAAAGAAAGCAGAATATCAGAAGGCTCAGCAGAGACACCTGGTGGCTGAAAATGAATTTATTATTTATTAGCTTTCATAACATTTACAAATTACCCAAGAAATACAACTGTTCTTCTTGTTTTAGGCATGGTAGGTCCTAATATGGTGCCTCCTGGACCTGCAGGAATTCCCCCTGGTATGCAAGGCCCGCCTACCAACGGACCCCCTAAATCATGGCCTGAAGGTAAACTTAGTCCTCCGGCTCAGTCATCACATTGTGTGTGTGTGTGTACATGAACACCCAGCCGCACTGACCTCTCCCGACTCCCCTCTCTCCTCCAGGACCAATGGTGAATGCCGCTGCCCCCTCCAACCCTCCACAGAAGCTGCTTCCGCCGCAGCCCACTGGCAGACCGTCTCCCGCTCCCCCCTCTGTTCCCCCCGCCGCCTCCCCTGTGATGCCCCTTCAGACACAGTCCCCAGGACAGCCCGCCCAGCCACCTTCCATGATGCTTCACCAGAAGCAGAACCGCATAACTCCCATCCAAAAGCCCCGTGGGCTGGACCCGGTGGAGATCCTCCAGGAGAGAGAGTACAGGTGAGGACACACCGCAGCAGTATTAAAGTGTGCACTTAGATATATCTATCTATCTATCTATCTATCTATATCCCTCTATCTTTCTGAAACATTATAAAGCACACCGTCCTGTTCCCTTATTTGCATGTTTCTAACCTGGTATTTACACTGATCAAACAACCCCTACAATCAAAAACCCTAAAATACATTTAAATGCCATAATTCACATGAATCTTTATTGAAATGTGAAATATTTTTTGTATTTATGTATTCTTCAGGTTACAGTCTCGTATTGCTCACCGTATCCAGGAGCTGGAGAACCTGCCTGGCTCTCTAGCCGGTGACCTGCGCACCAAGGCCACCATCGAGCTCAAGGCCCTGCGGTTGCTTAACTTCCAGAGACAGGTAGCCAAGAAGTTCTCCTTCAGGAAAAGCTTTAAGTACAGACATATTGAACCTCCGCTTATTTAACCGGCCTATAAATCCGGTCAGTCCTTGTTTTCCCACGTGGAGGAGATGTTAATCAATATTTCCTCCGTTTGTGTGCCCACAGCTGCGTCAGGAGGTGGTGGTCTGCATGCGCCGCGACACCGCTCTGGAAACTGCCCTCAACGCCAAGGCCTACAAGCGCAGCAAACGGCAGTCGCTGCGCGAAGCTCGCATCACCGAGAAGCTTGAGAAGCAGCAGAAGATTGAACAGGAAAGGAAACGTCGCCAGAAACACCAGGTACGCCTGACTTCTGTGGGCGGAGCCATTTAAAGGCTAGAGGGGTTCATTTGTCCAGTTTTTATCTAATTAAGCTTCCTGGTTTTGGTGCATGTTTTTTTTTTTTTTGCCTTTCCAAAAACGGAACCGATTTACTCAAGACGGCAGGAAAAAACGTTATATTATTTTTCTCAACGGAGCAAAAAGTGAAAACTGAAGTTTAAAGAGGGAGAAACTAAAAAATAAATTCACATTATTTGTAGAATAATATAACAGCTGTGGATTTTTGTGTGTGTCCCTTCTGTCGACAGGAATACCTCAACAGCATCCTGCAGCACGCCAAGGATTTCAAGGAGTACCACCGCTCCATCACCGCGAAGCTCCAGAAGGCCACCAAAGCCATCGCCACCTACCATGCCAACACCGAGCGCGAGCAGAAGAAAGAGAACGAGCGCATTGAAAAGGAGAGGATGCGGAGGCTGATGGTGAGACTCAAATCCGTTTAGTTTTTGGTCTCGGAACACTTTCAGGAATATAACCGATGTAGTTGTTTTGTTAGCGGGTGTGTACGTTATTGGCCCATTCGCGAGCAATCGAGCATCCGTGTGAACCCTCTCCCAGGCTGAAGATGAAGAAGGCTACCGTAAACTTATCGACCAGAAGAAAGACAAGCGTCTGGCCTACCTGCTGCAGCAGACGGACGAGTACGTGGCCAACCTCACCGACCTGGTCCGCGCCCACAAAGCCGTGCAGGCTCTCAAAGATAAGAAGAAGAAGAAGAAAAAGAAGGTAAGTGTTTAGAGCAGGCAGCTGTGTGTTTTAATGCATTTTAAAAATATATATATTCACGGTTCTTCTTTTCTTTTTTTCTTCCAAGAAGCCAGTAACTCTGGATGGTGGCGCTCTTGGACCTGATGGAGAGGTGAGGAACTCGTCTACTTGAATAAGATATACGTTATAATCTTAAAGATCTATCTTTTTATTTACTCCAGCATTGTGTTTTTTTCTTGTCTCCTCCCAGCCTTTAGACGAGACCAGTCAAATGAGCGACCTGCCGGTGAAGGTCATCCACTTGGAAAGTGGGAAGATCCTGACCGGGATGGACGCACCGAAGGCTGGCCAGCTGGAGGCCTGGCTGGAAATGAACCCAGGGTCAGTATCTATTCACCATTTGTTGAATTCGGATGCAGGCGCTCCGGAACAAACGGTCAAAGTTGCGACTCGTATCAACCGAGCGCGACACGGATCGGCAGCAACGCCACATCTTTGCAGAACACAGAAGACATCAAACCGTAATTGTCAAAAACACTCTGTTCCTCTCCCAGGTATGAAATAGCGCCGCGCTCCGACAGCGAAGAAAGCGGTTCAGAAGAAGATGACGAGGAGGAGGTGCGTGCCTCGGAGATCTCTACATCAAGGCAAATGGTCACTTTGGGGTTTCTTGCAAACAGTTTTCTGATCTCCCTCCTCCCCCTTTTTTATTTGTTTCTTTGGTCAGGATGAAGAAGAGGAGCAAGCTCATTCCTCTGCAACTCTACTAGCAGCAGCCGCAGCAGCCTCGGCAGCAGCAGCGGCTGCCGCCACAGCTGCTGCAGCAGCCGCAGCTGAAGCAGCTGAGGAGGAGAGGAAGAAGAAGATGATTACCAACCCGGAGGAAGTGGATGTCCTGCACATCATCGAGTAAGATGGAACCACTGAGATTTGGGTGTTATTAAATCTTTTAAGTCTATAATAACTCTAAAAGTTGCCTTTGGGTCACACACTAAGACATATTTAAGGCATTTATATGTTGACTTATAAAATCTTTTTGTCATTTGCCCAATCCCAAATCTAATTTTGTCCATCTTCCACCAGAAACGCCAAGCAGGACGTCGATGACGAGTACGGCAATGCGAGTTTCAACCGAGGCCTGCAGTCCTACTACGCCGTGGCCCACGCCGTCACCGAGACGGTGGAAAAACAGTCCACGCTGCTGATCAACGGGCAGCTCAAGCAATACCAGGTACGCAGCCCAGACACAGCCGCGGCGAGGGGAGCGACCCGTTCAATGAGCCGAAAGCTAACGTTGACCCCGTTCCCGCACAGGTCAAAGGTTTGGAGTGGCTGGTGTCGCTTTACAACAACAACTTGAATGGCATCCTGGCAGATGAGATGGGTCTGGGGAAAACGATCCAGACCATCGCCCTCATCACTTACCTCATGGAGAACAAGCGCCTCAACGGGCCCTTCCTCATCATTGTACCTCTCTCGTAAGCGCCGACGCTCCCTCCTCATCTTTAATCTGTGACAACACAAGAAGTGCTTTTATAAAAAAGGTGCACGAGTTGTGGTGTCCTTGGGTTCAACTTTTCCTGCTTCTTTTTGTTTTCAGAACTCTATCAAACTGGGTCTACGAGTTTGATAAGTGGGCCCCATCTGTCGTGAAAATCTCCTACAAGGTCAGTGACAAAAAGAGCGTAAAAGCCGTGGTCAATTACACGTTCAATGATTATTATTTTTTTACGCGGTTGTGTCTTCGAACATAACTGGAAAGCAATTCCGTTAACTTTCAGGGGTCTCCAGCTGCTCGTCGCGCATTCGTTCCCATCTTGCGCAGCGGCAAGTTCAACGTGCTGCTCACCACGTACGAGTACATTATCAAAGACAAGCAGGTGCTAGCAAAGGTAAGGGAGCGGCCTCGCATTTAGCGTCAAGTCGCACGTGAGGAGAAGAAAAAAAACTAATCTCTCCAACTCCTGTATTTCGTCCCAAAGCTTCGCTGGAAGTACATGATCGTGGACGAGGGCCATCGCATGAAGAACCACCACTGTAAGCTGACCCAGGTCCTGAACACTCACTACTTGGCCCCGCGCCGCGTGCTGCTCACCGGCACGCCGCTGCAGAACAAGCTGCCCGAGCTCTGGGCGCTGCTCAACTTCCTGCTGCCCACCATCTTCAAGAGCTGCACCACATTCGAGCAGTGGTTCAACGCCCCCTTCGCCATGACCGGAGAGAAGGTGAGTCGGGTTCATGTTTCACAGAGGCCGTGTTTTCATATAGACCTCCATAACAAAGAGGTACAGTTAAACTATTATTATTATTTTTAATATTATTTATTTGTCCCACTTCCAGGTTGACCTGAATGAAGAAGAGACCATCCTGATCATTCGACGTTTACACAAGGTGCTCCGGCCGTTCCTGCTGCGCCGACTCAAGAAAGAAGTCGAGGCTCAGCTCCCCGAGAAGGTCAGCGAGTTCGCTCTCGTTGAGACGACTTTTAATTCCCCCATGAATATGATAATCATTTTGTGCATATTTTAAAATAATTAATATTGAAATCTTATTTTTTATTTTTTTTACTTCGTCGTTGGTTTATAGGTGGAGTACGTGATTAAATGCGACATGTCAGCCCTGCAGAGGGTTTTGTACAGACACATGCAGGCCAAGGGAGTGTTACTCACAGACGGGTCAGAAAAGGACAAAAAGGTAAGAAGACAATGTTTTTTGTGTTTTTTGTTTTTATCAGTGAAAACCTCATTTTGTAGACATTTTAAAGTATGGAAACTAAAAGGCGTATTTTTCTTTTCTTCCCCCTTCTACATTAGGGTAAAGGTGGCACAAAGACCCTGATGAACACTATCATGCAACTGAGAAAGATCTGCAACCACCCCTACATGTTCCAGCACATCGAGGTACGGGACAGACGCTCCACCTCGATGCACAAGAAGAGTAGAAACAGCTGCAGGTGGAATGAAAGTGACCGTTTTGTGTTTGTTTTCGTTTTTACAGGAGTCTTTCTCCGAGCATCTCGGCCACACTGGTGGAGTCGTGAGCGGGTACGTAAAGCTTGGACTCGTGTGCATTCGTACTACGCGTGCGCGGGTGATTCCATGTTACACACTGGTTGCATTCGTCCTCCTCATATTCCTCCCTCTGCCCGTCCAGCGCTGAACTGTACCGCTCCTCTGGGAAGTTTGAGCTGCTGGACCGCATCCTGCCCAAGCTGAGGGCCACCGACCACAAAGTGCTGCTCTTCTGTCAAATGACCACACTCATGACCATCATGGAGGACTACTTTGCCTTCCGCGGCTTCAAGCACCTGCGTCTGGACGGTGAGACCCCGCCCCCTTTGCGCTGTCACCCAATCATATTAATTATCAATTGAGACTCACTTCCTGTACCCCTCTTTCAATCTTTTTCCTCCTCCCCACAGGAACTACCAAGGCAGAGGACCGCGGCATGCTGCTGAAGACGTTCAATGACCCGGCCTCGGACTACTTTGTGTTCCTGCTCAGCACCAGGGCCGGAGGCCTGGGCCTCAACCTGCAGTCTGCCGACACCGTCATCATCTACGACAGCGACTGGAACCCTCATCAGGTACGCGGATGCAAATATATCTTGGGTTTTATTCTTTTCCCTTTTTTTTTTTTTTGCTATGCCATGATATTTATGTATATTTTTTTTGCCAAAATTACATCTATGACTAATTACTCACTTAAATTCAAATTTTCTTCATTCATTATTTTATATTTATAAATTTAGTTTGATTTATTTGTGTTTTTATTCATTAATTGTTGACTTACTTGAATGTGAAATTCAACCAGAAGGTCATTTCTTGCACGCTCGTACCGTAATTCCTAGTATAATACAGTCTGGTGTAATTTGACCGTCTACTGCTAAGTGGAGTCTTCATCGCCGTTTCAAACTCGACACGCATGAGCTCGCTTTGGCGCTTCACTTCTTTGCGCCATCGCCTCTTGATACAGAAACACATGCCTCATTACTACATCCCCCGTAGGACAAGCCTGCAATACATCCAGTATATTCAATATATCTCATTTATATTAATCAACAACACTATAGTGGAAGCTATTTGTCAGATCTATACGATGTAATACTGTGTGTAAAAGTAACAAAGGTTTTGATGTGTTTTCCTGTTTGTTCGGTGGTGGTTGTTGTTTTTATCATTCCACCTGAACTAATCAACATGTGCGTACCCGCTATAGGACCTGCAAGCCCAGGACCGAGCCCACCGCATCGGTCAGATGAACGAGGTGCGCGTGCTGCGCCTCTGCACCGTCAACAGCGTGGAGGAGAAGATCCTGGCGGCGGCCAAGTACAAGCTGAACGTGGATCAGAAGGTCATCCAGGCCGGCATGTTCGACCAGAAGTCGTCCGGCTGCGAGCGCCGGGCCTTCCTGCAGGCCATCCTGGAGCACGAGGAGCAGGACGAGGTCGGGGCTCAAGAAGGCAGCCGTGCCAGGGCGCAGTGGGTGGGTAGAAATCTGATCCTGTTGCAACACCGCCCACATCTGCCTGTGTGGCGCTCTACCTCATTTTCTCCTTTTTTGTTTTCGCTCTCCTCCTGTCTCTTTTCTTTATTTCCCTCTTTTTCCTGAGGATTTGTGAGATTTCATCAATACAGTCTTCTCTTTTCTCTGCTGTTTTTCCTGTAACCAAACTTTTTTTATTTTTTTTTACTTAATTTTAATATTCAAATGTAGTACTCATGATAACTGTCAAATATTCTGTATAATATTCCGTTGTTCACACGTCTTTCTTTGTCCGCAGGAGGAAGACGAAGTGCCCGATGATGAAACTGTCAATCAGATGATAGCCAGAAGTGAAGAGGAGTTTGAACTGTTCATGGTTAAGCTCACCTCCTTATCCATTTTTAAATACTTTTTTATTTAATTATCTGAATCCACTAATCCTCTTTACTGCATTTTTGTTTGTTTTTGTTTATTCATTCCAGCGCATGGATCTAGACAGACGCCGCGAGGAGGCCCGCAACCCGAAGAGGAAACCCCGTCTGATGGAGGAGAACGATATGCCCAGCTGGATTTTGAAAGACGACGCTGAGGTCGAGAGGCTAACTTGCGAAGAAGAGGAGGAGAAGCTGTTTGGCAGAGGATCCCGCCACCGCAAGGAGGTGGACTACAGCGACTCGCTCACTGAGAAGCAGTGGCTCAAGGTGAGACGTCGTCGCCTTCTAGTTCTGAGGAGATGCAGCGACTTTACGTCTTCAGAGACAAAAGTGAATTAACGTATATGACGTTTTGACCTGACTTTAATTGTTTTGCTGCATGGTAATTCCTCCTCCCCGCAGGCCATAGAGGAGGGAAATCTCGAGGACATCGAAGAGGAAGTGCGCCACAAAAAGACGACCAGAAAGCGCAAGAGGGACCGCGACCACGACGGCCCGGCCACACCCAGCTCCAGCAGCGGCCGCGGGCGGGACAAGGACGATGATGTGAAGAAGGCGAAGAAGCGCGGGCGCCCGCCTGCCGAGAAGCTCTCCCCCAACCCGATGTCCCTCACGAAGAAGATGAAGAAGATCGTCGACGCCGTCATCAAATATAAGGACGGGTGAGGACAGTAGCGTGTATCTTCAGGCCATGCATGTGGGATAGATTAGTTCGGTGACGCTACTTAAGAATTGTCAGAATTAATATACATGTAATCTGAAGAAAAGAAGCTTTATTTATTAAGTGGTAGTTTTAGATTCAGCATTGATTAGCGGCGATGCATACTAAGAAACCTGCTGCCGTCTCTCAGTAGTAACGGGCGACAGCTGAGCGAAGTCTTCATCCAGCTGCCGTCTCGCAAGGAGCTGCCCGAGTACTACGAGCTCATCCGCAAGCCAGTGGACTTCAGAAAGATCAAGGTGAGGATAAAGGTCCCTCTGTTCTGGAATGTTAAAGGGGTAGTTCAGATGTTTTTAAAGTGGGGGTACCGGCGGGGAAGCAAAAATGTCCTGCTGTCGCTATTTTTATAGTCTTTACCTCGCCGTCCTCATTCTGACAGAACTGAAGCTGTCGTCTACGCTCGCTTCAAAGCCACCAGACTCTTTTGACAAAGACATAAGTTGTACCTCTGACAAAACATCCGGACTACCCCTTTAAGATTTTGACAGTTGTTCCTCTGTGCCGTGTGATCTGACTGACCGCTGCCTTCCTTTGTCCCCTCCCGCCGCCAGGAGAGGATCAGGAGCCACAAGTACCGCAGCCTGAACGACCTGGAGAAGGACGTGATGCTGCTCTGTCAAAATGCCCAGACTTTCAACCTGGAGGGGTCTCTGGTGAGTTCAGCCACAAGCAGGTCACGCTTTGGATATGTATTTGAGTAAATGAAACATCTGCAGAACGTCTTAGTCAAAATAAGTACCTGATAATCTCTTCTTGAAACCTTTCAGATATACGAGGACTCCATTGTGCTGCAGTCCGTCTTCACCAGCGTGAGGCAGAAGATTGAGAAGGAGGACGAAAGCGAAGGAGAGGAAAGTGAGGAAGAGGAGGATGACCTAGACGAAGGCTCCGAGTCTGAACGTGAGTATCAGGAAACTGAAGTGTTGCACACTGAACACTGTAGTTGACGTGTTAGCGGCTGAGGCACATTGAGCGTCGGCCGTGTTTGTGATCTCTTTTTCCCGTCCCGTCAGCTCGTTCAGTGAAGGTGAAGATCAAGCTGAGCCGAAAAGAAAAGGGGGACCGAAGCGGGAAAGGACAGCGACGGAGGGGCCGGGGGGCCCGGGCTAAACCGGTGGTGAGCGACGATGACAGCGAGGAGGAACAGGAAGAGGTGAGCACAAGAACAAACATCCCTCTGAGGGCTATTACTCTGAATGTAATCAGGGTTCATACGGTCATGGGATTTTAAAATGGTTATTTCCAGGCCTGGAAAATCCCAAAAGTTTTGGAAAAGTCATCGAAATGTTGTTATATTCATATGTTCATGTCATTAATTTACGCTGACTTTGAAATAATGAATATGCTTTTAAAAGAAAGACGCTCAAAATATAAGCAGGCATACATACAGGCATCTATATAAATGTTTATTCTTTTAATCAAACTATTTTCTCATTCATTTGTGTCATTTAAGGTTTACTGTATGCTTTGTATGCTTTGTATTCTCATTGTTAGTTTAAATACTACATTTTCTCACTTTTTCATGTTTACACTGAGATTTCACAAAATGTTTGGTCATGAAAATTTGGTTAAAAGTCATGGAAATCCATTGGTCAAAATGTGTATGCACCCTGTGTAATGCTGATGATGTATAATAGTAATAGTGTAAAGATGCTCCCTTTTGCCTTTTTTGTTTAATGCTGTAAATATAGAGTTTTATTTAAGTTAGCACTCAGTGTTGAGTACAGCTATTTTGTATTGCATCCAGCTTCTCAATAGCAAGGAATTTCTGCTTCTCTTTCTTATTTTGTCAGACTAAAGAAGATATTTGAAGTCATTAATTTGGCCTTTTGGAAATTGCTTCCTTTTTTTACATATTCTTACACTTTATTGACCAGAAAATGTTGTTTTATTTATTTCTGCCAGATAACAAATGTCCAATCTTGGTTTCAGGAGCATTCGGCCAGTGGCAGCGAGGAGGACTGAAGTGAACCACTCCGACTGGACCAACGGCCCACTGAGCCCCTTGACTGGACTTTATATATTTTACTTAGATACAGCAGGGAGACAGTCAGTGGAAGAGGCTTAGTTTTACTAGATGAGCTGATTTTTAGTGAGACGATTGTATTCTCATTAAAATATACCATTAATTGAAAAACCAATTAAAAAGACGAAGATATGAAAGCTATGAACCATTCACTTCCATATTTAAACCATTTTCCCTGTATGAATAGTAGTGTCTCTTTGCCTTTTTTTTGTTTTCTCCTGTAAGTGGAAAATTGACAGAGCCTGAATTATATAGACTGATCGTGGGCCATAAAGACAGCTAACTGTTTTGTTTTTTTAAGTGGTATTCATTTTGTCGTCTTTTCCTTTTTAAGACAAAGCGTACATGTGAACCAGGAGTCACTGCGTTCCCTGAAGTCCCTTATTTTTGAATGCATGTCGTGCGTGTCTGTGGAAAAGCACCTGGGTGTGTCTTCGCTATTATCTCTGTGTTTAATTTAAGACTACAAGCGGGATCACGGTGCATCCCACCCTGCAGCCCCTCCCTCTCAGGTTGTGTATGTAAAGGGGGAGGAAGGGATAGGACCATTTTCTCGTGTCGGTGTCACTGGATTCCAAAAAGTACAATAAAGGCATCTCATAAATAAGCTGCGCTCTGCTTTTGTTGGTCAAAAGAACTAAGAAAATACACCCAGACCCCATTACATGCACTTCACTCACCACAGCTGTCCACTAGATGGCCTGCTGAGAACATGTAACTGCTCACAGGCTGGTTTACATCGGCTACCGTCATGTTCTCAGTCATTATGTTTCAGATAGTAGTAAATAGTTTTCAGTGAAGTCCTGTTTATTACTGGTGTCTGTTTTATTTTTTTTAGTTTGGGCTTTAATGGAGACCAACCTTTTCTTTGTCTATCTACACTGTATATATGAATCCCCACAGCTCCATTAAACGAAGTAAACCCTACATCTTCAGTGTGCTCAATGTGTCCATTTGCAATTATTTAATAAAAATAACTAACTAGGTTTTTATACTGTGACTATGACATATTGCAGGGTAAATTAGTGCATCTATTTCCCAAAGACCGTAAAACAATATTACCAATGTTTCTTGTCATAAACCTGAATTGTCATAAGTTTTGATTTGCTCAGGTTTTCCTCTATACTATATTCGGGGGCTACTTGTTTCAGCCATTAATCCATCTCTATTTGAACAGGGCACCTATTGGCTAACTTTTAACACTAGTTTAGTGAACTATTTCAACCATTTATGCAATGTTGTCACTAACTTAACTGTATCAACCTTTTAGCAAATTAGTGTGGAGACCTAAACATTACTTTTAGCTAATGTTATCCCCACCATTTGTCCATTAGCTTCCTTTAGCTAACGTTATCCCAACCATTTGTCCATTAGCTTCTTTTAGCTAACTATTTTAACTGTTAATCCATCACTTTTAGCTCACTATTTCTGCTGCCGCTGTTATTAGTAATATTTTTCCTATAACTATTCTGCTATTATTACTATATATATACAGTATATATCATTTTTGTCATGGATTCCTTTTTCCATTTAAAAGGCTTCTTAGTGGGGTTTTCCTTTTCCAATGAGAGTGTCTATAAGGGCAGAGGATGTCATATGCTGTTGATTGTAAAGCCCTCTGAGGCAAATTTGTGATATTGGGCTATACAAATAACTCAAATTGTATTATTTTAACCATTTAGCCATTAGCTTATTTTAGCTAGCTATTTGAACTATTCCATTTCGCTGACCGTTTCAACCGTTTATCTGTTTCACAATGTTTCTACTTTTTAAGATTTGATGGCATCTAGCAGTGAGGTTGCAGATTTCAAACAACTGATATGTATGTGAATGAAAAACTAATTCTTTACAAACATTTTTTGGGGAGATTGCACAACTCCAAAATATTAAGTACAGCGGAACTGCATCCCCAGGGGCGACTTCACTCCTGCCTCGCTCACAGGTCTGTTTCAGCACCTGAACAAACACAAGGGTTTATATCTGCTGTGATTTTGTGTGGGTGACTTCCCCAGCCTTGGCTGAGTTTTAGAGGAACAGTTGTCCCAGCATGACCCCCCCCACCACCAGCAGACTCATTTTTCTATGTGAATATGTGTTTAGACAGTTGTGGCTGTCATTAAGCCAAGATTCATTGAATCATGAATATCCTCTATGTGTAGATTTGTTCATATTACCCACCTAAAGGCGAGGAGCCTTGTGTGTTGCGGGATATCTTTGCTTAATCTGGAATAAACCTGACTTGTCGCTCTGAAAAAGGACTAAAAGAAACAAAGACAGGAGGCTTTTCAACAACTTCCCCCTCATGGCTTTTCATGGTTCCGTCCCCTTTCATCACGGTGTCAGTCTTATCTTTGTTTCCAGGGCCGAGGTGATGAAGCCGACCTCGCGGGGCCACTCCCTCCCCGTCCACGGGCCACAATGACGGCAGGGCCAACCAGGAATGTGTCCCCCCGGCTGGCAGGTGGCATTTCCAGGGGATGGTCGATCGCTGAACACACAGAAAGTTATGTCTGAAATATCAAATTTCAACTCCCAAAATCTGTGATTTGAGTCTGCCATAGAAACAAAACTCTCACTGGACAGACGCCACATCCCCCCTCTCCTCCCACCCCGGCTATTCCCGGACCAGAAGCCAAAAAACATGCTCAACTTGCAGCTGGAAGAACCTGATTTGGCCTTTCGGGAAAGACAGAAAATCAGTTGCAGCCAACACACTGTTTATTTTGTCAGGAGGAGCGGTGAATGTGAAAAAAACGCACACTGGAAGAACCAGAAACTGTTTACAGAGGCTGAGGGGAGGAGGGTGAGACTGAACAATGAGAGGGAGAGAGGGACTTTACCTCACATGCACTCGTTTCTCTATCCAGGGATGCATCGGGAGTTTCTACCTCGATCTTCTTTCAATCAGGGTTTAAAAGAGAGGAGGATTGTGTGTGTGTGTGTGTGTGTGTGTGTGTGTGTGTGTGTGTGTGTGTGTGTGTGTGTCTGTCTGTCTGTCTGTGTTTTGGGACAACAAACAGAGAAACATCTCATTTGGGAAGTTGGAGGTTAACTCCAGGACACAGTTTTAGCAGAGGCCTAAAAATTCCTTGTCACTTCTTATTAAATTGCAGCCCGACGTACAGCACAGTGAGCTAGAGGCGGAGCGGGGCAGGGGGATTAAAAAGAAAGGCCGCCATTGGACCGAAAATGTGTCCCGTACCGCGCATGCCTCTGGTGTTGATTAATGTTACAGCAATGTAATGGAGTCCTTTGTGGGAGGTCAATGTGTGCGCCAGTGCTGGGAAGTAACAAAGTGCATTTACTCAAAAACAGTACTTAGATGCAATTTAGAGGTACTTGTACTTCAGTATTTCCATTTTCTCATATGTGATACTTTACTTCAGAGGGAATCATCTGAAAGTACTTAATGCATCACACACAGGTATTCATCATGCAGCACGGCCCCGGCCCTGTCAGGGTTTTTTGTATTGGATCATCATTGTTGAGCAGTAGCTAGAGGCGGAGGCTCAGAGCTAATATTGCATCTTATTTTATAAATCATAAATGATCACATGTTTTGTTTGTTATAGACGTCAGATTAGTGTAGTGCAGTAAAAGTTACAGTGTTTCCCTCCATTGAAGTGTAAAGTATACCATACACTGGAAAGCACTTGGTTCCTTTCCACCACTGGGAAACATAGTACATTGTACCCCACTATACAACTTGCAGCAGGTTAAAATTTGACACAAAAAAACACAAGGATATAAAACATTGTTGTGGTCCCCTGTGTCACACAAAAAAACTCACATTTCACTCACAAAATTAAATTTCACAAAACACTCACCATTTCTGGTAATTCCACCAAAGAGACATTTCCCCTTTAAATCTGTCAGATGGTCCCATTTAAATACCTGTTTGAGGAGCAAAAGTACAAATATCTAATCATATTTGTGTTGCAGAACTTTGTTTTTCTTCTCTGCGATTTTTGTAATCTCTCATGAAGCCTCCTTGGAACCCCTTTGAAGGGGCCCCGGACCCCTACAGTGGGAACCACTGGCCCTCCCTGGCTGGATATGAAGTGGTTAAAACCAGCTCCGCTCCTGGCCGCTCACACCTTCATGTCAGTCTTGACAATCAAATAATGTCACATCTCCTCACTGACGTCACAAGGGGACTTTTTTTTTCTGCAGAAGGAGCACTTTTGCTCGTGATACTTCCAAGAAGACTTGACAACATTTGAAGCATCTGGGATACTTGATCTGGATCTGCGTATCACTTTAGTCTCTGTTTCTTCCGTCTGGCTGCTCCATCTTGAATGGCGGACTCCCTCGGCCTTGGTCCTAGAATCCCATTAGTAGCCTCTGTAGATCTTCAGCTCTCAGGGTGGAGGAAGATGCAACACATATACCTGCGTGTGTCTTTCACACTTTAATAGTTTCTGTGCACATTGCAGCAGCACTGAAGGTCACGCATGACAAACTGGACTTGGTCGATACGAAATATCCATCTGAATGTATAACCCTTCCTGTGATAGTGACAGGGTCAACACACTGTGCAATATTTCCCCATAAGTGCCTAAGGTTCTTGTCATTATTGTTGTTGTTATTGCTGTTGTTGTTGTTGTTGTTTTAAACCAGCGTTGACTGTCCAGCGCCTCTTCCATTTTTTCCTCAAAAGAAACATCAGGATTATTATTGATCTTTTCCCTATATACAAACTATATGACTCGTAGAGGCGTATTCCTGAACTATATGACGCTCTTTGTTCTTGGGTCAAGGCTGTTTGTACTTTATCTCCTCCTCTGATGTAAATTTCATCGTAAACTATCTTATGGACCCGGGCAGAGTTTGAGACTTTGCACCTGAAATAACATGTTTATATATATATATTTTTTTTTTACGAGAGGTCACCAACCTGACTTCCGGAAGTGGTGATATGGAGATAAAAGCGGCTCTAATGACTTTATGGACTGTTGTTAGTATTGTAGGAGAAAATTTTACCCACCGGTACACCTTTTATTTCTTAGTAGATTAAAAGAAAAAAAGATAAGAATAAGTAAATTATCTCCTTTCCCTACAACAGCCCTGTATGAACTGTACCACCGCTTGTTTGCTATTATTTAGATATTGAACAGTAGGCCCGCTGCCAGTTTTATAGATTGTCACAGGACACATCTGGGGACAACGCTTGGACTTCAAACCGGTGGATTGGGAACATCTTATTTACTTGCGAGGGGGATGTTTTTTTGTTTGTTTTTTAATAGAAAAAACTGAATGTTTTTGGGGACAAAAAGTAAAATGCTTGTTTGGGAAAAAGTGATTGTGTTTTCAGAAACGAGTCATAATATTATGAGAAACAAATCTCTTATATTATGGGAATTAACTCAGAGTATTATGAGTTAATAATTGTTATTATTATTATTTATTTGTTATTATTATTATTATTATTATTAAAACCCATTTTTATAGAATTGCTTTTAAGTGATGTCGTCCTTTTATGATCTATTATGCAGTCCTTTTGTTCCCCTGGTTTTGTTTGTATATTTTATTTATTTATTTGTTTGTTCTCTATTCCATTCGCTCTTTTTGGTTATTTGTTTGGTTTTGTTGTATTCATTGCCTTTATGGTCCTTTTTTGTTTACTGGTATTTAAAACCTTGTTTTTAAAGGTGCTATATAAATACAGTTATTATTATTATTATTATTATTATTACTATCATTTATTTTCTCTTCTGTCAATCTGTCATTGCGTGCTCCTGATAACAGAGTACTTTCCCTCTGCTCCTCCAGACCTTTAGTAATGCGGGTCTCATTGATGTAACTCATCTATACATCCCCCATTTAAAAGATGATATATCATGACTTTTATAGTCCATGTTCGACTTTACTCTCATTTTTCTTTCTCATAATAGTTCGACTTTGTTCTCAAAATCACAGATTATCCCCTCCTTCCCTGATCTTGACCCCTGAAGTCTCCTAAATCCCTGGCCACGCCCCTGTGTACGTACAGCGGTGAGGTCGTCTCGCTTTCGGGGAATGAGGCTTACGTAACGTTTCCATCCATGTGCGCGCGCCTCCCTGAAGGGGTTAATTAAACTCGCATAGTAAATTGGGAAGCTCCGCCCCCAATTGTTGGGTCTGTTTGGCCTCAGGAATCACACCACTCCGGACCCCGCCCCCTGCCCGCGGCCCCGCCCCCCGCTGGACCACATTTTAATGGGCCTGAAGTTGTTGTCAAACAGAACAGTGTAGCCGACCTCCAGCGTCTCTGATTACAGCCGCACGACGAGAGCCTCCACCTGCGTCCCAGCAGCAGCCTCACCGGTGACAGGTCGCCAGTAACTCCCAGCAGAGCAGCCAGCGGGCGTCCAGTGTGCACGCGACTTCCAGAGCCTGAAGACATGGGGCGGCCGTGGCACGCGCTCCTGTTGTTGCTTCTCCTCTGCGCCCTTGTGCAGACAAGTAAGTCCACGTTTTTAGCACGAGCGTTTTTAGCAGTGTTATTTGTTTGATGGGGACTTGGCCTTCGCCTGAAACACGTGTAGAAAATGTTTTTATATATATTTAAATGTATATATTCTGCGCTCCATCTTTATGTTGTTTGATAGACGTATACATGTTATAAATAAGGTTCTGGAGCAGGTATTTAGTCCGAGTGTGTTTTTTAAATTGCCCACTCCTGACCGCACCGGATGCAGGTGATTGGGGGGCAGGGCGCAATTAGTCCCAGAATATAGGTCAAATGTCTCTAACGTGAATGTTTCACCCTACCGCGGCCTATAGTTTCCCATAATTTAAAATCCTCTATCCCTAAGTCATCATGCGTCTTTTATTTAAATGTTACAATGTTTTTTCTTTTTTTTTCGTCCACGCCGGTTTTTGACTGGAGCTGCTTTTTGTTTGTGTGTGTGTGTGCCTTTTCATTCAGTGGCGCTGAACTCTTAAGCAGGTTCCGCAGCCAATGAGGTTCGAGCTGTGTGTGTGTGTGAGAAGATGTCAAGCGGGGTTTCTGAAAAGCCGGTTTCTTGGAAGCTGTCAATTCACAATGTGGGAATTGGCGCCACTTGCATTTTAATCACTGAAAAAATGCATTATGGGAACAGTTTTTTTTCTTTTCTTTTTAAGCCAGCATTATTCTTCCCACATGATGCAATGTCCAGAGTGTTTGCAGGAGGCTCTCTCCGCCATTGTGTTTCACCTGAAACGCCCTACATAGTTTAAACTGAATGGGAAGCCCTCCAACTCATCCTCCAGTGGAAACATTGTCTTTGGCCAGCATTCCTCCACTTTTGGTTGTGCACACACACCCCAACGGGAAGTCACCATCAGACCTGTTCCCTGTGTGTGTGTGCTGGGAAAATGGTGAGACGTGTTGGAACTGGTTGGTTGTCACCCCATCGCATTACCACCACTCGTGTGCTGAAACGTGTCCTGTGCCCCATGTTGGGAAATGGCTGGCCTCCCACGTTTTTTTTTTTTTGGCTGAGGGACTTTATTTGAGGAAATAAATTACGCAATCAATAATGCTGCCTTTGGTCTGGGTTGTCTCTCTCGGACAAACCTCCACTGAGCACTTTAAGTAAACAACCACTGAACTTGGGTTTGGGTTACGTGTCACTTTCGGGGATATGGGAGCCGCTCTATGAAGTAAAAAGCTCCACCGTTCAGGGAAAAGGAGCGCAGAGTTAAACCCAAGTGTTTTCTACTGTTCTACCCACAAGGATCTCCCTGTGACGAGACCAGGTCTCAACATGATGATCTTTATGGCAAGCCTGTTTACATGGCGTCATAAAGACATGAATGGCTTAACAGCCAGTAGTTGATTTACTCCACAACCACTAATGCGACCGTCTGCGGTCATTTGGAGTCATAAAAGAAATACTACAACATTTCCTCCAAGCTGCAGGAGAAGAATAAAACCTCTCCTTGTTTTAAATAAAGCATAGGACCCATGGCACCAGGAAGCTGTTATGATTTACTATGCTGCCAGCCATTTATGATTTGTCTGACAGGGCACTAACTTATGAAAATGTAAATACTTGCACATAAATGTTTAATTTGAATTCAAACAAAAAGGCAAATATTCCACTGACTATGATGGCTGCTAAATGTCTATCTGCTGGTCCACACCTCCCTCTGCCCCAATTCAGAAACAGTTGGCCATATGGGAGTTTGGCGCCCCCCCTCCCCCGGGGGCCAGAGGGCTGGAATGGACCCTAGTGCCTTTTCCGTAAAGTGCTGTCTTTCCGATGTACAGTCTAATTGCTCCTTCTGGTTCAGTGGCTTCACCCATTCCATAAAAGATGGGGGTTGGGAGGGCAACTGTCTTCAGGGTTCAAACTCAAAGGAGGTGTTCTCTTACAACAGCCTGGAAGATGAGATGTCTGCCATATCAGCAGCATCCTGATAAAGGCTGATGAATGCAGGCTTACAAACAGAAAGTGTCCCGGTTTGACTTTCAGTTTAACCATTCAACAAGTACCAACAGGCCCCAGTGTGTTTGGTTGTGCATGTCATGCCAGAGTATAGACCTCCCAGCGCTTTTGTCCTCTGGCAGCAAGTTTATCACCGTCTTTGGCGTTGCTGAAGATGTTGCCTCTCCCGTATACTGTAATGTAACACCGTCACTCGCGTACCTGTGAGGCGAGATTGTAGCCGCTCTGAAAAAGAAACACGACTGCGCGCGCTGAACACAGAACGTTTTGAGTCGCGCTCGTGTCCCTTTGGCCCACATTGAAAAACCTTTGGCTGGATTGCCTTGAAATTTAGTTCAGGCATTCGCGGTGCTGGTGCCTTATGACCTTGGTGGTGATTCTTTGACCTTTCATCTAGCGCCAAGAAATTTCAATACATTTGCATTGAATTTGTATGGACATTCATACTAAATTAGGATGAATTGTAATAAATGTGGGGATCCTCTGACCTTTCATCTAGCGCCAGCAGCGGGACAAAAGCTAAATGTTTCCGATACTTTGATTCGTGACCAAATACCTGATCGTCTCCCTAGATTTGGACAAACTTGCGGAAACTCTGACAAGACTCTCTGCCAGACGACCTATGCTACCCTTAATAATTCGAGGTCAAAGCCTAACCTCGACCATCTTATAATAGTATCGCAAATCGAGGTTCAACAACTAGAAATGAGCCCAAAAACTGATGACATTGCCATCGGCCTCAGCTCTACTTTGTGTTGAGTCTTAAACAGTGTATGGTTTAGTGCTAAATAGCAAATGTTGGCATGCTAACATGCTAAACTAAGAGGGTAAACAATATACCTGCTGATCAGCGTGTTCACGTTTTCATTGCGAGCATGCTGCCATGCTAGCGTTAGCGATTAGCTAAGTACAGCGGTGCCGAAGGACATCGTCACAGAGCTGCTAGCGTAGCGGTCGACTCTTTGGTCTTGTTTAGTAGCGTTCTGCTAAAGTATTATTCCATTTGCAGCCACGTCTTTGTTTATGGAGAGTCCCCCTGACAGACGATAACTAAAACAATGGCCCTTTTAGCTGAGCTGTGTGTTTTACATCTGTCTGTAGATGCATGGGCAACATGTGGACCCAAGCAGTTCCGGTGTGGGAACGGGAAATGCATCACGGCCAGATGGGTTTGTGACGGCACAGACGACTGCGGAGATGGCACCGATGAACTTCCTGCTACCTGCCGTGAGTACTGCTTTGCGTCAGTCCTTCAGTGTGCCGATTGCGTAATCCTCAATTAACGTTTTCCGCCTGTGTCACTTCCAGTGGCCAAAACGTGTCGGCCGACAGAGTTCAGCTGCGCGGATCGCCTGAACCACTGCATACCGAGATCCTGGCACTGTGATGGAAAAGCTGACTGTGAGAATGGAGCTGATGAAGATCGCTGTGGTAAGCCGAGTCTTTCTGCTTCCTTAATTACATGTGATTTATCTTCTAGAAGCCACAGCTTCCCTCCCATCATTTTACATCTCCTTCCTTCCTCCCCTGCTCTGAACGGCTCGGCTTTTCTCACGCCCGGTCATGTGTCTTCTTCTCTCAGCGCCGAAGCAGTGCACGGACACAGAGTTCCGCTGCGGGAATGGCCAGTGCGTGTCGTCCTCCTTCGTGTGCGACGACGAGGCGGACTGCGACGACCGGAGCGACGAGGCCTCCTGCCCGCCCGTCACCTGCAGCGCTACGGCCTTCCGGTGCAACAGCGGCGTGTGCGTCCCCCGCCTGTGGGCCTGCGACGGCGACGCCGACTGCGCCGACGGCTCCGACGAGTGGCCCCAGAACTGCGGCACGACGGTGCCCAAATCTGCTCCCGCCCATAAGTGCGCATCCCTGGAGTTCCGCTGCATCAGCGGGGAATGCATCCACAGCAGCTGGAAGTGCGACGGGTCGCCCGACTGCCTCGATCAGTCGGACGAAGCCGACTGTGGTAAGCATTGCGGCTTCGTCTGCTCCTCTTGTTTTTTTTTTTTTTTTTTTTTTTTCCCGAGTCGTCGCCTCTCGTGCTCACATGTCAACCTTTCGCTCCCCAGTACGTTCCACCTGCCGCCCCGATGAGTTTGAATGCGGCGATGGCACTTGCATCCACGGCAGCCTCCAGTGCAACCAACAGGACGACTGCCGGGACATGAGCGACGAATCGGGCTGCGTCAACGGTACCGATCTCCCTCACCCCTTCTGATCCGGGCTGCCGGCAGCCAAATACAAAACCGTCTGTGTAACTGAATCTTTTGTTTTTCCACAGCGACCCACTGTGAGGGCCCGAGCAGGTTCAAGTGCCGCAGTGGGGAATGCATAAGCATGGAGAAGGTGTGTGACAGTCGGCGTGACTGCAGGGATTGGTCAGATGAGCCTCTTAGGGATTGTGGTGAGTACAGAGGGCTCTCCTCCATAACCGTGTGGTTAATGACTATTATGTATTTAATTAGGGTGTCTGCAGACTCAGAAAATGATTTTTCTTGTTTCTCCCCTGTAGACTCCAACGAGTGCCTGTACAAAAATGGTGGCTGCTCTCATACTTGCAATGACCTGAAGATCGGCTATGAGTGCCGGTGTCCCTCTGGGTATCACCTGGTAGAGAAAAAGCGCTGTGAAGGTAACACCCTGCCAAACTAATAAGAAATAGTCCTACTGTTGTATGTCCCAAGCTGTGCTGCCAGATCAAAAGGATCCCGTAATTGTTACGGACCCAATGACTCACCATCCTGTTAAACTGTCGTGCGCCAGATGTTTCATTATTTTACCCCTCTTCTTGGAATCCAGATATCAACGAGTGCGACAACCCGGACACCTGCAGCCAGATCTGCATCAACCAGGTCGGCAGTTACAAATGCCAGTGCCAGGAGGGTTACCAAGTCGACCCAACAACCAAAGCCTGCAAAGCCATCGGTGAATATGAGCTCTCAGTGTTCTTTCACCAGTGTCTGTTGCATGAATTGGTAACATTGAGATGTTCCAAGATGGTGAATAGCCTTATGTACATGAAGACAATCAATTTAACGCCCTCATGTGTTCCTAGTGTGGCTTGGTCTCCCTGTAGCAGAATGAAATCAATGAAACTGTAGCTATTGTGCATCATTTTGCAAAACAGTATAAACTATTTATGGACCCCTGTTTTTGGAAGCAGTTTCTTACCTTTAGGCCTCAGTGGGCGTTTCCCACGGCAGCGGTCGAGTGACCTTTTTTAGAGCCGGCGTTGCAGCCGAGCTCTCAGCTTGCACGGTGCTCTACTAACTGAAGCATGTCTCGCATCTGTATAGCCTACAAAACGATGAAACAAGATGGTTCCTTGATAGTGGTAGCATCAGTTGTTAGCAGTTGACATTTAAAAAAAAAAAAAAAAAAAAACATTCCCATGAAATTCTTACTAAATAAATCACCTGCCCGCTCTGCTTTTGTAGGTACCATAGCCTACCTTTACTTCACCAACCGCCATGAAGTCAGAAGGATGACTTTGGACAAAAGTGAGTACACCAGAGCAATCCCCCGCCTGAAGAACGTCGTGGCTCTCGACATGAACATGGCCACCAAAGAGATCTACTGGTCGGACATCTCCCAGAAGAAGATCTACAGGTGAGCGCAAGACACCGGAGTGAAAGTAGCGTTTCTGTGTCCTCGGCCCCGGCTTGACGCCAGCTCTTCGCTGTCATTCCAGAGCGCCGGCGGACTCGGCCGGCGATCCCGCTAATCATCGCGTGGTGATGGACAGCGACATTGAGGCTCCCGAGGGCATCGCTTTCGACTGGATCCACGGAAACCTGTACTGGACCGACAGCATCCGCAGCACCATCTCTGTGGTAGCTGCCGACAGCGGCCGCCGCAAGACTCTGTTCCACCAAGACTTATCTAAACCTCGTGCGATTGTGCTCGACCCCAACAGCAAGTAAGTCTCCAACAGCATGAGGAAAAAGTGCAGTCATGCCGAATTCTTTCCATGATGTGGTGTACAGACTAAATGTATGTATTTATGGTCTGTATTTTGGTTTAATTTGCAACATATCTGTCCTCCCAGCTTCATGTACTGGACTGACTGGGGGAGTCCCGCTAAGATTGAGAAGGCGGGTCTTAACGGAGTGGACCGCATCGCTCTGGTCTCTGACAACATTGAGTGGCCTAATGGAATTACCCTCGGTAAACTCTCTGGTTGCAAGTTGTTGTTTTTATCTGTTAACATGGATGCCAGTGGTCTAACCAGTTGATCTCCCCTCCCCCCTCCCTCCCTGCCTCCCTGCCTGCCTCCTCCAGACCTGTTGAACCAGCGGCTCTACTGGGTGGACTCTAAGCTGCACACCCTCTCCAGTATCGACACGCAGGGCGGTGGTCGACGCACCCTCATCATCGACGAACACAATCTGGCCCACCCGCTGAGCATCACTGTGTTTGAGGTAGGGTCACACACAGAGCCGAGTGTTCCTCACCACTACCACGCTGTCCTCATAGTCTCTTAAAATGCTCAAGCTTTTTTATTTTTATTTCTTCTAGGAGAGTGTGTTCTGGACAGACGTCAGTAACAATGCCATCTTCAGTGCAAACAGGCTGACTGGTAGTGACATCACGCCAGTGGTAGAGCACCTAGCATCCCCAGATGACGTTATTATCTACCATAACCTCAAACAACCCGCTGGTAAGAGACAGCGCTGCCGCACACTGTTCAGAAATGTGTTCACGTAAAAGATCATTATTGAATATTAGCCAAATATTGTCATTTTCTGCCATGTGATGGAGGTTCCTCCCTGACCACAGCTGTGTAACTTTAGTGTCTAACACCTGCAGCAATGTTTATTATTCATTCACTACTATTATTACTTAGCTTCATAGTTTCTGTCATCAAGACCAAGACACAAGTATTACATGCTTGGACCCCTCTAACCCCCAAGGCCTCAGAGCATTTGCTACTGGAAAAAAAAATTATACTATGACATATGATTTAAAATATTATATAGGCTATTTTAGCAGTGGGTTGGTTGGTGGGAACCTGTACTCTAATCCTACTTAATTGCACTGGTTTGAGTTCCAGTGTAAAGATTTGTGTACAAACCCATAGTGGTCACAATATACTGTAATAATAAATATCAGAGATCAAGTCAGTGACTTTAAAGGAATAGTTGAACATTTTGTGAAATAGGCTTATCCTCCAAATGTCTAACTATTGCTTTAGTTTGATAACTGCTGATAAGGGCTTCATAACATGTAAAGCGCTTCGCTTTAAAGTCAAATGTCCTCTTTTCCATTGCAGGGACGGATTGGTGCCTGTTATCCGGGTGTGAATTCTTGTGTCTGGCAGCGCCTCAAGTGGGCAGACATCCCCCTAAATACACCTGTGTCTGTGCAGATGGCATGATGCTAGCCAGGGATATGAGGACATGTGTACCTGGTATGTCACAACAAATATTGAGGAGAAAAGGACAAAATCGTAATCATTTAAATTAAACATTTTCATGCGTTCAAGCGCTCCTATTTCTGACTCTCACTCCTGTTTTTGTTCACCAGCTGTTCCAACACCTGCAGCTCCCGTGCTGCCTCAAGTTCCAGATGCCGACCAACCACGAGGGCCGTCCGGCCCCACACCTGATCCCCAGGTCCGCACCACCGCAGTGCCCATCGTCATCACCAGCACTGCGGCCATGCCGCTGCCACGCAGCACCAAGCCTCCTGTAAGGAACACCGCGTCACCCCAGCCGGCGAACCCTGAAATACCCAAGACCACAACAGAGGCTCCAGTCACCTCTCCAGGCAAGTACCATAATGCTGTTTTTGTTTTTTTAACATATTTTAAATAATTTAGGTGAAATTGTTTACGTTCTTGTTACATTTGACAGTTTGTTTTAGTGCATTGTCCTCATACAATGTGTGCAGTGCAAGCTCCGTGTATCATTAACTCCTCTTTGGTGTTTACTTTCCCTCAGATTTCAGACATGGGTTCGCTGCAGCTACACCCGACACCGCCTCCTCCTCCCTGACGGTGCTGTATATTGCGATACCTCTGGGTGAGTTGCTTTGGGCAGCTGCTGCCTCACAGTTGCGTACGAACAGCGTGGAGCATCGTGTCTCACCTCTCTACGTCTGCCTCCTGTAGCGATCCTCTGCCTGGTGGCTGTTGGTGGCGTGCTGCTGTGGAGGAACTACAGGCAGAAGAACACCAACACCATTCACTTCGAAAACCCTGTCTATCAGAAAACCACCGAGGACCAAGTGCACATTTGGAGGAGCCAAAGCCCTGACGGTTACTCCTACCCAAAAGTGAGTCCAGTCTCTCACTCTACAGTTCAGACTGTTTGCATTTAGCACATGTCGTTGTAATCGGCACACACAGGCTACATCATTGGGTTACGTCTGAACTCTTTATCTGCTGTCCTTTCAGAAGCAAGCTGTGAGCTTGAATGAAGAGGCAGACAATCCAGCCTTCGCAGAGAACTGAAAAATGTCGGAGTGGAAAGAAGAGCCTCAACGATAAGCTACCTTGGATGTCCTTTTTGTATTTTCTTTACCTCACACAGCACAAGGTTATGGAAGTCAAAGCCAGGATCGGGACCACTATATCCTCACAGACGGCAAGCGCTCTGCAGTGGAAAGAAAATGGGGTGAAACACTATTTTCAGGTTGCACATTATTTTTCTATTAGGTTGACGATATATTCCTCACGAAATCAGCAGATTATGGATTCCTCAAACACTCTTTTTTTTATTTTATTTTTTACCTGTTATCCCAAGTGTGACTGACGATACAGCTACATAACTGCGTCACTGCCATATAATGTCGTGTTTTTCATGCATCCGTTTAACTGAGCTCATTTTAATGCAACTTATTCCCTCTAATGTGTCTTGTAAATAGGTTTATGTTTTTTCATAGAACATTGGCAAAGCTTGTTTGGCCACTCATGTCTGTATAGTCAGTATAGAGCTACCACAAGCAGATGGTTAGCTGAGCTCAGCATTGGGAAACGGCTAACCATGTGAGACTGTAGTTTAAAAAACTGTACAGAATGAATTAACGAGATGTAACGTGTTAAGCAGCTTTAGAGATGCTGGTTGGCAGATTGTATTACTTTTGGACGGAGCGAGGCTACCCTTGTTTTTGTGCTAAGCCAACCAGCTGTCAGTTTCATGAACGGATCTAACAAACGGATACGAGAGTAGTATCAATTTTGTACAACTCTCGACAAGAAAGCCAATGAGTTTATTTCCCAAAAGGTTTTACAACTCGTTAAATTATTAAGCTTTAGCCAGTAGGTGATTAACCTTGCGTGGGTGGGTTTTGTTAGCTGTGCACAGAGCCAGGCTAGCTGTTTCCCTCTCAGTCTTTATGCTAAAATGATCTAAGCTAAGTGTGGAATCAATCATTTCATTGAAATGTCTGACTAGAAGCCAAATGTATTTCCTCAAATTCAAAGCTTGGGCATACAGAAGGGGAATATAGGCTAATAATAATAATGGCAAATCTCTGTTTAACCAGTGTGACCTCGGTACGTCTCAATAACTTTGACTTGAACCAGTCTTTGCCTCTGTAGTGGAGCAAAAACATCACCCAAAGTGACCTAAATACAATGCTGCTTTGTTAACCGCAAAGAATGCACACTGTCAGTGACTTGATTAATACTGTGCTCTGTGATGGCCTTCAGATTTCACATACCGCCATGTGGTCCCAAAACTACATTTCTCAATAGCAGAGTTCATTCGAATCTCTTTCAGCTCCTTTCTCTTGATTTGTGATCATATGAGCACTGGAGGGCCATCTTTTACATTTTCCACCCCTATGCTCCTCTGGGTGGTGGGGGGGGGGGGGTGTTAAGACCGAAAGGCTTTGATGCAACCATGTGGGGCCATGCCGAATGCTCTGTGGCACATGTACATGTACATCCTCCCTCAGGACCACAACTTGAACGCGCCTCCAGCATTCCTGACAAAAGAAAGCCATGTGCCCGATCACTGTTTAAAAAACACAGTCCGCGCCAGCTTTATGAGCTTCTTTATTGTATCGCTGACAAATGTGTGCCTTTTTATGACATTATGGTCAAGTTGTTGCTATTGAACTCAGTTGATATGTATAAACTCACCATCCGTTTACAGTGCATTAGGGATTTGAGTGTTACACCCAGCAAAGACGTTATTGCTGTATATAATGTCATTTTACTGTCACCGACTCGCAGTGCAGATTAAGTGTGTAAATATAGTGTTCATAAGTGTAAATATTTGTTCATGGTTTGTTTTGGTAATGTCAATGTTGTAAACTTAAAAAAAATTATGTATATAAATGCTTCTATTTATTGTAGAATCACTACTGTCTGGGTTCAGTTTTTGAAAAAATAAAATGCATAACAGTCACAACAGTTGAGTTGGCTATTACTAAACTAAATGGTCTTGAACTTGCCTCGTACGTTTCCTCTTCTCCCCTCAAGTCAACAGCAAAACGCAGTCGTGTTTGTTTCGGTTGCTTTGGTCAACTTCTCATTTTAGGCACAAGCTAGATGTTTCAACACTTTATATTGATTACTTTTAGCTAACTATTGTATCTCAACACGTGGATATATATATATATTTTATTTTTATAAATTGGACATTTTCAGCTTTCCACATACCCTGTGGGGTTAAAGTACCCCTTGTTAAACAATGTAACAGGGTAAGAAACTGTCTTTATTTATTTTTTCTTCTATCAATTTCAGTTTAGTGGATCTCATCTAAAATGAAAACCACATGAGACATGGTTGTGATTTGTCAATTGTCCAGAAATGTCTTTCTGGAACTATTTGGATATTCTTGGCACTTTTCCCTTTTTTAATACTAGATAGTGCAAAGCCATACTTTCCCACTGCTTTTTTTTTTTTTTAAATCATGTGCTGCTGAAATGCTTACGGTATGTGGCAGATAAAAGGTTTTGAATAATGTACAGCAGCTTTTTCCAACTGTTTTCATCCAACAGCTTTGGTATGTAGACATGGCAGAAAACGAAGTGAGGGTTTGTGTGGGTTTTTTCCCCTCTCTCCCACTCTTAAGGGGGGCTCGCATGTGTTAGTGTAGTTCTTTGGAAAAGGACACCTCCTTCCTAGAAAGTCAGGCCGTCATAGTGAAAGCTGAAACCACAGTTTCCTAGAAATCCTCGAACACTGAGACAACAGCAAGGAAAAGTAATAAAACTGAGTATTTTTCATATATTCACACAAAGAAATTTCAACATATCTGGAAATTATTTTACAAAGATGTGCTTCTTCTAAGCCAACAATGTAGTATATCTTAGAAGCCATGTCTATGAAGAGTTTATAATGTGAACATGCCATCTTGTGGCCGTATAGCTTTAAAAAGCAATGTTTTATTTCTCATTGAAATCCATGTATTGCAGTAATAAAGTAAGCCAGAACAGCTATCTGAGCTGAGAGGGATAACAAACGGCTTAGTGGCTGCAGAGCTGTGGTCAAACCACCTTGCATGTCACGTGTAAAGTTCAAGGCTGAGGAAGAGTGGAAGTGCTGAGCTGAAAAGTCAGGTAAAAGATGCATCTGTGGACATGTGGGTAAACATGCAGATAAGAAAACTAGCAGTTCATGCCGACTCAGATCACTCTCTGAAGGGAAATGCTGATCATTAATCCAGCTATGTCCACGGCACCATCAATCAGCATGAGCCTTTCCTGATTCGTCCCTGATTTTAAACACATTGTCAAAGTAGTAATCGAGACTCCTGCGGGACAATCTGTTCCTGTTTGCACGGACTGCTGAAAATATGTTTTTCAAAGAACAGTTTCATCTGAATCCCTTCATTGACGTCATCAATCATTAATATAAACACAAAGGCCATGCACTGGCTTGGTCATTCCAGTTACTTTCACAGTTGAAATGGAATAAAAAATACTGCTGACGTCATGTTTTCTTCTCATGACGTGTTGTTCATTTCAGAGAGCAAATCTTTGAACAACCTGATTCCCGAACACAGTTCTTTCTGATTGCAGAATATCTACTTCTAGGTTCCAGTGACTTTCACCTGATGTTTCAGACACGTGAGCTCCCAGAGTGTGAGGATACGACGTTACTGCTCACCTGATAAACAAAACCAATCAGCTGGACCGTCGCTGACCTTTGCTCAGACTGCGTTTTGTTGTTGGGAGACCGTCCAGACAACAGCTGAGGGAATAATATTTAATCAAAACTCTCTGATGAGAAGTTAATCATATCCCCTCATAAAATCCTCTAGTTTTATCAAATGTATTCATGTTTGGGACATAATGTATGCTTTTATTTTATGGGAAATGTGACAATCCTGCAAAATGATGGAATTTAACAATTTATTGTCTTTTATCTAATTTACCTGAATTTTTCTCAAACGTGCCTTTCAATGGTTTTGACGTTATTTTGTATTTATAAATTCTGGTTTGGATTCATGATTACGCAAAGATATCAAACTTCTCTGACTACAGCACTCTTTTGGTGCTTGATGAGAAAAAAATGTGTACATACTCAAACTAAGTCACCGTGAAATAGCATCCGGCTTCACAGCTGCTAGCTTATCCGTTTATGCACGTGTGTGGACAACAGCGTCATCTGCATACATTTTCCATTTGTGACAGTGTTCATCAACATACCGGCTAAATAATAGGGGGCCTAACACTGATCCTTGAGGTACAGCTTTGATGCACTGCACCCTGTTAGACAACAGTCACACCCAAAGGGTTTAGATGAAAATTAGATGAGAACAAATCACCACCATTTACTCCTCCTTTACGAAGCATAGATTGTATTCGCTACATTAGGTGAAAGGTGGACGTTTCGGTGGAGTGTGTTGCTCTCAAGCCAAAGTGCATTATGTAACTGAAAACAAAAAAAATACTTTTTCAGTTGCTAAATTACTTTATCTGCAACTTTTTGATAATGGTCGGACACAAATGGGTTACAGTTGCTGGCTTTGTGGTGGAGTGACAATAATGTTTTCGGTGTTGGACGTGCGTCACAAAGAACATGAGACAGACACATGTTTGTGTACCTTACTGCCGTTTCATCATATGCCACACACCAGAGCCGACTGTGGATGACCAATATGCAGTCCCTGAATCAGGTCAAAAGTATGTGTTTATCTGCCAACATAATTAGGTATGAGCTGCATTCTGCCTATGGGGCGTTCTTGATGTCTTTGGTCTCCATTGATGTCGACACAAAACACATATCCGAGTCACGTCAGTCCAGTCATGTTTGTTCTGGATCTTGCTCATCCCGGAATAAACAGCCTCTCCAGTAAACTAGAAACAGCGTCCTTTTCCTTTTACAAACAGAACAAAAGAAAAATAGAAAGACAAAAGGAGCAAACAGAACATTTTGGGTTAAAAAAACAAACAGAGAAGCTGTGCGGAATGATTCATGGAGTGGAGGGTAGGGTGCAGAGGTATGTCAGTGTAAACTCTGTACTGTACGTTATGTTTTCGGAGATCGCTTCATCAATGCCCATTTCTGTTATAACAATAGATACTAATCTTTCGTTTGGCTTCTCATTCAACAGGATTTAAAACATATATAATATTATAATAAATACAACAAGAAAGACTAAATAAAAATAAATAAATAAATAAAAGGTATTTTCAGACAAGGTAAGATTTGAAAAGATAAAAGTGGAGGGGAATTAATTTGTCTCAGGTTACATTTTAAAGTAATTAAGTAGTTGTTTTTTTTACCGTTTCTTATAGCAAGAATTAATCAAACATAAAAAGTTATTAAAAAAGCAGCCAGAATAATGTGAATGTTTGAAATAAAGCTATTTCCACAATAAAATAAGAAAATCAATAACCTCCATCCGTCTTCCAGCGTGGAAAATACTATCTTAAAGCCGTAAGTGGTAAACAACTCGATCAACCTGTGCCTCGTGGACTTCAGTACTAGCGCGCCACCTGCAGGCCAAGGCATGTCACTGTGACCCGGGCACCGGAAACCACGTGACTCAACGTCCCACACGCGCATGCAGCGGCTGGAATGACTTCCCGTTACCAGCGTGTAGTTTTTATAGCTGTAGCATAGAGCTAACTCCTTCATTTAAAAACATGTCGGAGTTGAACGTCAACTCCAGGTTCGCGAATAAATATGATAGATATCGGGAGAAAGAAGAGTTACAGAGACGTAAGTGTGTCGCTGCTAGCTAGCGACGGCTAACCGGGGAGCTAACCACCCAGCGTGGGGAAAGTGTGGCGTCAGCTAGCTCAGAGTTGTTTTCTACGACACCGTGTTGTTAGTAGCTAATATATCTGTGTGTGTGTGTGTGTGTGTGTCCCATAGTGAAGGATCGATACGGAGATGAGAGCGATTCGTCCGAGTCCAGCTCCGGGGACAGTGAAGTGGTGAGCGGCGCTTCTTCTTCTCTCTGCAGCTACAGATGGCGGCTCAGCAGCGTGTTGGACCTGTTGATGGCTGACTGGTGTTTTGTCCTCACAGGAACTGGACCCTGAAGTCGAGAGGGACTTCTACAGGACCCTGTCGCTGCTCAAGAAGAAAGACCCCAAGATCTACCAGACGGATGCAAAGTTCTACTCGGAACGTGAGTGTCGCTCTCGTTTGGCGTTGCCTTCAAGGTCTGTGGGGAAAACAAAAGTGTAAACAAGACATCTAAATCTTCCAGCTGCGTCTACCAGTGATGAGACGCCTTCAACCTCAAAGAAAGCGGTGAAGCCCATGTATCTCAAGGACTATGAGCGTAAAGTCATACTGGAAAAGGAGGGGTGAGTGAGCTGCTTCTCTGCACAACAAAATGAGCTTATTGTAAAAAAAAAAAAAAAAAAACTTTATTTTTTTAAAACTGACTTTGGGAAATGTAGTTTGGAAACTGATGATTTGGGTTTGTCACAACCGATAATTTGAGTAAAAGTAAATTAATCGCTGCCTGTCAGTAGGGCACAACATGTACAAGATTTGGTTCCAATTTAAAACAATAACATTGTATTCTAATGACTAGAATGTTTTTTTTTTTTTAAGCACATTTTTATTGTTTAATCCACTTACATCCGTCTTGTCAGCGTTTCATTTCAACATATTGCAACGGCCTTATTGTTAGATATGATGAGATATGTAATGTTTTGCATGTGTCACACATTACTTTATCACATAGAGCCGGCTATTGCTATTTTCCAATTTTTGTAATCTTTTATTCTCATACTGTAGCAATCTCTGATCTTTGTTCTTATTTCACAGCAAATTTGAGGATGAGGACGACAGTGACGACGAGGAGGAGGCCGCCAGGAGAATAGAGGTAGACCTCGTCACCGGATAGTTCAGTTCCTTTGGGAATGTGGAGATACTTATCGGCGACACGTGTTTTATTAATCATCATTGTTTTTCCTTCACAGAGAGCTGCCTCTCCAAGTTACATCCAGGAGCAGCGGGAGCTGAAAGACGGGTACGACTCAAACAATCTGAAGGTGTCTGGCGGTGTGACTCTATAACAGACTATTAACAGACACTAAATCCTCTCCTCAGCTTCCGTAAGTTCATCCAGGACAGCGATGAAGAGGAGGAAGAGGCCAGCGAGGGAGCTGAACGATCCGGGTTTCTCACCAGGAGGATCAAAACGCAGGAGGAGAAGGTCAGAAGCGGTTACTCCTCCCATCGTGACATTGAGACGAAAGAGTCAAAGATCAGGATAAAAACTTTCTCTGTATCCGTCTGTAGGAAAAAGAGGAGACGGACTATGTGGACTGGCTGAAAGGCCAGACTGACCTCGAGGGTCCGGAGGAGGTGAAGGACATGGTGAGTTTGTGTGTGAAATATAGCGGAAAGATGGATAAAACCAGAGTCTTTCTTAGTAATGAGACTGGTTTGTGTTGGGACAGAAATACTTAAGGGACTACTGGAATGACCCAGAGTTGGACGAGAGGGAGTGTTTCCTGAGAGACTACGTCCTGAACAAGGGCTACATAGACGAGGACCGCGAGGATGCCGATGAACGGTATGTGGCCGCCTGCGTGGATGTCAGCTTTGATTCTCCAGTGTGAAGGGGAGGAAGTCTAATGTGCAAACTCCCGGTATATTAAGGATCCCGACGTACGAGGAGGTGCTGCAGGATGATGGGGAGGAGGAAGAGGAGGAAGAGGAGACTTTCTTGACGCGGCAGGAGAACTTTGAGAGAAGCTACAACTTCCGCTACGAGGAGCCCGACGCTCAGAAGATTCGGACCTACCCCCGCAGCATCGCCACGTCGGTGCGCTCCAAAGACGACAGCAGGAAACGCAAAAGGGATGAAGTGAAAGAGAGGAAAGATAAGGTGTGAATCGAGTTAAAAACCAACAACTTCCCCCCCCCCTCCCATCTTCGCATTCGTTAGCTAATGCAAACCAACCTCTCTCTACCTTCCCGACCACTATTTCAGGAGAAAGAGCAGAAGCGGGAGCAGCTGAAGCAGCTGAAGAACTTGAAGCGAAACGAGATCATGGAGAAGCTGAAGCGGCTCCAGGAGCTGACGGGCAACGAGCAGCTCGCCTTCAGTCAGAATGACCTGGAGGGAGATTTCAATCCACAGCAACACGACCAGCTAATGCAGGTGGGTGCCTAAACACACACACACGGCTACAAATACGTGGACACACAGTTTTTTGCAGGACAGTCTCAGTTTTTCCTGGTTTTAGTTGACCAATGGCTAAACCCCTAACCGTGATTGTCCAATCATAGCGCAGCAATCGCATCTGTCCAGTTTTGTATTTCTATGCATGTATTTCTATACAACCGGTATTTAAAGAGTTTTCAGGGTGATGTCTTTCATTTGAGCCTTTTCAAAACTGCAAACACAAGAGTAAAAGAATAAGGAATGGATACAAAAAAATATATTTTTCTGCTGTAACGTAAGCTGCAAACGTTTGCATGCCGTAACTGCTGCTCTTTGTTAGATTAGTCTGGTGGACTGTAATCTTGCCCAATGTTAGCTGAGATGATGTTATGTGCCAAACACGTTAGTTAGTCCTCATCCTACAAGCTGTTTCTCTTGTGACAGTAAAAGGGAGACATACTTACTAAACAGCAGATGCTCCATTGATAGTGAGCACGGTCAAACTCTCAAGTGAAACTTAACTTTTCACTTGATTTAAACCGGCTGATTCTCAATTAGTTTGAGTTAAACCAACATTATTGCGTACCATCCTGCTACAGATATTCTGTGTTAAAAAAATAATGATAATCTAAAAGAGCCACAGTTTTTGTTTAATTAATGTCTGAATGAGGGCTGCCAGCTCACACAGCTGCGTTGTGTTAAACTAATTAGTAACTAATTAGCCCTCTCAGGAAGGTGTGCTGCTGCTGCTGCTCTCCCAATAAGCAGCCCTCTGGTTTCTCTCCACTCGGTTGACAAAGACACTTGTGGCTGCACCCTTCAGCGGAGCAGCGGCCTCATGGTTGAAGTTAACGCAACGCTCCGCTTTCACAAGACGAGCACACTCACCCGGGCGTGCTGCGTTTGGTTAATTGGACTCGGTGTGTGCAGCTTCCTATTAATTTAGAGATTTTAAGCCAAAGATGACTACCACTGCTGTCTTTTACCAAGAAAGCTCACTCAATGTGTCCTTTTTCTAGTCGCATTTAAACTCCTCTGCGACATTTGTTTTTATTTATTTGTGTTTTTGTTTTGGCAGAAATTCTTCGGTAATGAATACTACGGCGGAGACGAAGAGGAGAAGCCTCAGTTTGATGACGACGAGCTTGAAGGTAAGCCTGTGTATTCTTCTTCATGTTGGCTGATGCCCCGGTGTTGAAACCTGCATGTTTTAATTGGAACACAGTGGTGCTTCCACGTCACCATTTTAAGATTCAAAGGGTCTTCTTGAACTCTGAAAGGAGTCCTGCAGATGAGTCAAGGGATTTGAATAGTTATGTAGCAACAATGTTGGGTTCAACAGTTGGGTACTGTTTATATTACTTGTTTTTATTTTACTATGTCTCTTGTGTGCACTGCTGCTGTAATCCTGCTAATAAATTATTTTAATGCATCATGGAGGATGTAACTCATGGCTTGTGGTGTGTGTGTGTGTGTGTGTGTGTGTGGCCATCAGAGCCCTGGAACTGGGACACATGGACGGGAGAGGACCGAGAGGAGCACCACAGTGAGGACGAGGAAGAGTATGTCGCCTCTGGGCCCCACTGCGAAGATGATAACTTCATTGTGAGTACGCTCACTTTTACTGACGGCATCCATTCATCCTGAGATGCTCTCGGATGTTTTATTTTGTTCTGGTGAAAAGAAACCGTTTCACCAAAAGTCATCCCGTTGAAACAGATGGATGCGGACTACGACCCCAACCAGCAGACCGCCTCCAAGACGATGAAGAAGAAGAAGCAAAAGGAGAGGAAGAAGATGAAGAAAGAAGATTTGCCACAAATGGGCAAAAAGAGAAAAAAGTCTCACTTCGCCGAAGTCGTCACCAAAAACAAGCCTGTGTTTGACCCACGTAGGTGTCTCTAAACCTCCTGCTGCTGAAACTAACCCTCCTGGATGCTCCACCACACAGTTTGTAACTGCAGGCGCTTTGTGTTCCAGAGGAGAAGAGCTTCGAGCAGTACTTGGATGAGTACTACAAGCTGGACTACGAGGACATCATAGACGACCTCCCGTGCCGGTTCCGCTACAGGCAGGTCCTAGCCAACGACTTCGGCCTGAGCACCGACGAGGTGAGAGCGCCCGCACGTCCGGCTCCCAGTGATTGGCCGTTCGCTTAGTCCCGCCTCCTTTCATTACTGTTGCCGTGTCTGACGCCTTCAGATCTCACACGGCACTACATTCCCAGTACAATGATGACGATTAAAACATTTTAGAGGGTTGTGGACAAAGACAGTCTCATTTCCACTTAGAATGAAACTGCAAAATGCGGCTATCAGCTAATTTAAGAGGTGCTGGTTGCTAGTCAGTCGTAGCATTATTTGTATAAGAAGTTAAGATGACGCGTCGCTTCATTCTAACATGATCCTGTTGTGTGAGGATGAGCATGTGTTTGGCAAACATTTATCTATCTTTGAGTATTGTTTACTGGAGTGTAAACTTCCCCACTGATGGGATGGAGCTGCTGACGTTAGCGTATGACGCATGCTCTGTTTGCGCATGCTCTGTTTGCGCATGCTCTGTTTGCGCATGCTCTGTTAGCATACAGGGCCATTCAGAGCCTCGTGCACCAATTCAACATGTGGAGAAATCCGATCCTCTACCGGCCTTCTGTGCCTAGTTACAGCTGCAATGATTGGACAATTGCTTTTCTGGGGGCGGGCTCTAGGGAACGATCAATGGCTGTAATGTAAGCTGATTGGATGTTGGTTGGCAACGCTGCAGTGATGAGCCTTGAGTGACTGATCTGGTATTGCTTTTCCCTTCGGGGAGCGCTCTGACCAGGGAATGACCTCGACTTAATCTTCTCTCTGAGCAGACCACACAGCGGCTGACGTGAAACCTGTGACACGGACCAACTCTTAAAATGTCTATGCTGGTTTTACCAAAATGTGTTTTTGTGTTTCAGAAATGCACGAGTTGTTTTGAACTAATTAAGTGCTCTGGTTCTTCCATCAGATTTTAACCGCCAACGACAAGGAGCTGAACACGTGGTGCTCTCTGAAGAAGACCTGCATGTTCAGGTACTGGCTCGGTCCATGTTAAAGTGGCCCTTCTGTTCAGTTGTCTCGGGTCATTTTCCAACACTTCGTATTTATTTGTCCTCTCAGGTCCGACAAGGAGGAGATGAGTGATTTGAAGAACTATCAAATCAAGGCCAAGAATGAGAAGAGGAAGAGAGAGATCCTGAGCTCTGTGTATGAGTGAGTAGAAAACACTCCGCTGCCTGCATGAGAGATTAATGATGGAGCTAAATGTAATCTTTTTATATTTGAATTAAATCTACAGGGAAGCTAAAGAGCTGATGGAGGCTAAGACCAAGGTGGGGCAGAAGCGAGGCGATCGTCTGAACGACGGCCAGAAGCAAGACGGAGCAGCAGAGGACGGAGACGCCACCTCCACCGTGGACTCTCCAGGAGAGACACTAGCCCAAGCTCTCAGAGAGGAGGAGGAGGAGATTCTTGTACCCAAGAAAAAGGTGAAACTGGAAGAAGAGGTCCAGACAGTGGTTACCGCTGTGCAGGCAGCAGACAAAGTTGATAAGCTGAAAAACAGGACTGAGAGGCCAAAATGGCCCAAGAAGAAGCCCAAGCCCACCGGTGGACGCCTCGGGTCAGGAACCATGGGAGTGAAGATCGGCGGCCAGGAATTCAGCAGACAGAGACTGAAGGCCTACGGGCTGAACCCCAAGAGACTGTTCTTCAGGCAGCTCGGCAGACAGAACCGAAAAGATCGGGAGAAGGAGGAGAAGCAGAAAAACAGGGAAGAGAAGCAGAAAAACAAGGAGGCAAAGCAGAAAAAACGGGAGGAGAAGCAGAAAAACAAGGCGTGAGCCACCATCTCAGAGTTAACTGTCGGCGGTACCATCCGTAGATTTTTATGGTCCAAGAATTAAACTCATTATAAAAAATGTACTTCAAGTTTTAATTAAAAAAAACTTAATGTTGAAACGGTTTCTCAATTTTTTTTTCAATTGTATCTAAAGTTGTTTATACTTAGAACTTGTTATGTTGTTGATATACAACAAAATAAGTTGCCTGTATCAAGCCCATAATTTATTTCTCATGCTACATTCATGTTTATTTTACAAATTGTAATAAACACACTGTTAAAGGTTGCGTCGTTTCGGATAAAGTTTATAAAGTCCAAACATGCTTATTAAGATGACATTTTATTCTATCAAGTGTTTCCAAATTCAATCCACATCAGCCGTCTTCTCCTGTCACAGCTGTTCCAAGCCGATACTAAAGAATAAACTGACATGTATAGAACCAGGTGTGTGAAGGCAATAAACTAGAACAAGACATGAACATAATGCGTTGACTAGAAGTAGTTAGAGCCTCTATTAACTGTTTAATTTCTATGCAAAAATACATTCATGATTTAAATGCAACACCTTTAAAAAGTTGTACCTGTGTCTGGACTACACTAAACCATCACAGATTTCAGTGCTTCCTGGGAGGGATTTAGTTTTTTGTTGTCTTAATCCAGCGACTTCATGAATCAGGATCTGTGGTACGCTTCCAAAAAAAGGCATGTTTAAGGTCAAAAGATGTGGTGCACCTTAACAGATTAAAAAAACTATTTGCAATGGTGGTATTAGTCTTCTACTGCTACTGTTCTGAAAAGTTATTCACATTTCTTTACAATTTGGAAATGTTGGTCTACCACTTGGAGCTAAACCTGATTAAAGTTGACTGTTTAATTATTTAGCTCTGTAAAATATCAGGGGGGTGGATGTATTATAATGCAATGATAATGACCACAATGAAATAAAAGTCAAGCAAAACGGGATACCGCCTGTGGCGCTACATGAACCGCTTCAGCGTGTCATCTCCTTCCTGTGCAGCAGGTGGCGCTACGATCGTCCGCCATTGACCATAGAAGAAGAAGGAGAAGAAGAAGAAGAAGAAGAGGAAGAGGCGCGCTCAGGCTCCGAATTTGAATCTCCAAAGGAAAGAGCTGTTGTCTGTCTGACTTTGAGGTAATGGCTTATCTTTTCCTCATAAACACCGGGCCTATGAGTTAGTTATGGAGTCGACTACATTGTGTGTAACTTGTGTTGTGTGTCCGCAGCATTTTATCACAGTTAAGCTAGTTAGCTGCGGAGCTAACGTCTCTGGCTGTTTAAGTAGAACTAGCTAGCTAGGTTACAACTGTCAACAAACACAGCGAGGGCTTCATGCAGCGTGTCAGCTGATGTGGGCAGCTGGAGATATATATGTAACTTTTATATATATGTGTGTGTGTGTGTGTGTGTGTGTGTGTGTGTGTATATATATATATATATATATACACTCACCTAAAGGATTATTAGGAACACCATGCTAATACTGTGTTTGACCCCCTTTCGCCTTCAGAACTGCCTTAATTCTAAGTGGCATTGATTCAACAAGGTGCTGAAAGCATTCTTTAGAAATGTTGGCCCATATTGATAGGATAGCATCTTGCAGTTGATGGAGATTTGTGGGATGCACATCCAGGGCACGAAGCTCCCGTTCCACCACATCCCAAAGATGCTCTATTGGGTTGAGATCTGGTGACTGTGGGGGCCATTTTAGTACAGTGAACTCATTGTCATGTTCAAGAAACCAATTTGAAATGATTGGAGCTTTGTGACACGGTGCATTATCCTGCTGGAAGTAGCCATCAGAGGATGGGTACATGGTGGCCATAAAGGGATGGACATGGTTAGAAACAATGCTCAGGTAGGCCGTGGCATTTAAACGATGCCCAATTGGCACTAAGGGGCCTAAAGTGTGCCAAGAAAACATCCCCCACACCATTACACCACCACCACCAGCCTGCACAGTGGTAACAAGGCATGATGGATCCATGTTCTCATTCTGTTTACGCCAAATTCTGACTCTACCATCTGAATGTCTCAACAGAAATCGAGACTCATCAGACCAGGCAACATTTTTCCAGTCTTCAACTGTCCAATTTTGGTGAGCTCTTGCAAATTGTAGCCTCTTTTTCCTATTTGTAGTGGAGATGAGTGGTACCCGGTGGGGTCTTCTGCTGTTGTAGCCCATCCGCCTCAAGGTTGTGCGTGTTGTGGCTTCACAAATGCTTTGCTGCATACCTCGGTTGTAACGAGTGGTTATTTCAGTCAAAGTTGCTCTTCTATCAGCTTGAATCAGTCGGCCCATTCTCCTCTGACCTCTAGCATCAACAAGGCATTTTCACCCACAGGACTGCCGCATACTGGATGTTTTTCCCTTTTCACACCATTCTTTGTAAACCCTAGAAATGGTTGTGCGTGAAAATCCCAGTAACTGAGCAGATTGTGAAATACTCAGACCGGCCCGTCTGGCACCAACAACCATGCCACGCTCAAAATTGCTTAAATCACCTTTCTTTCCCATTCTGCCATTCAGTTTGGAGTTCAGGAGATTGTCTTGACCAGGACCACACCCCTAAATGCATTGAAGCAGCTGCCATGTGATTGGTTGATTAGATAATTGCATTAATGAGAAATTGAACAGGTGTTCCTAATAATCCTTTAGGTGTGTGTATGTGTGTATATATATATATATATATATATATATATATATATATATATATATATATATATATATATATATATATATATATATATATATATATATATATATATATATATATATATATATATATGTGTATATGTATATATATATATGTGTATATGTATATATATGTGTGTATATATATGTGTGTATATATATATATGTGTGTATATATATATGTGTGTATATATATATGTGTGTATATATATATATATATATGTGTACATTTTCTTTGTGTACATGTTAATATACACAAATATTACTATGCTTTTTAATCGGTTCATACTACCAGACATTATATTCAGTATCACTGAGTACTTTGTATCAAATGAGTACTTTGTACTGCTTGAGTGGACCGTTACATGTTGTCTAGTATTTCCTCCACCGCTGGGGACTTTGCTGTTCATGTGGTTTGTTTGTTCATGGCTGTTGACGATATGAAGTTGAATCTCTCCCCTCGTGTGCTCTCTAGCTGCAGGTGTCACCATGATGGCTCAAGTTGATCAATTCCGGGACTTGGAGGAGACGTGCGAGGTGTTGGTGGGCTACATCAACAGCAGCCAGCTGGAGAAACTGAGACTGATGAAAGATGAACATCAGGCTCTTTTTGACCATCGCATAGAAACCAAAAAGATTGTGACACAGATTTTAAAAGGCAAGTCATCAGACATTGCTGTACTTTATGTATTATTACCGACAAATGAAAAATAATCATCCAGTATATCTTACTGACGGTATATATGAGACTGTGTGATCCTGGATAGAGTCTAATGTCAGCAACAATTAAGCATTTCTGAATGCATCCATTTAACTTTCCACCTGATTTCCACCTGCAATGTTCTCTCTTATCGTTTACTCCTCTGTTATCACTTCATCTCTGTCCTCCATCCCCCAGATGTGGCTGAGGTAGAGGAGAGGGCGGGCCAGACGCTGCTGGACATGGAGGAGGAGAAGACGCGACGGGAGAGTGAGCTGGAGAGCCTGGGGGAGCAGCTGAGACGGGCCACGGCCAAGAGCCAGATGACCGACTCAGAATTACAGTATCTTTTGAATACGACCGTGTTTGCCATGGAAAGTGCAACGAGAGGAGTCCAAATCTCTTGCTTTATTTGCTTTTCTTTTTTTGTTATCTTCCTTAATCCTCCTCTAGATTTTTGCAGGGAGAGTTGGTGAGTCTGAGAAACACCGAGCAAGACCTTGAGACTCTTCAGACCGAGGTGGAGGAAGACACGACCGAGGTCATCCCTTCAGCAATGTGAGTCTCAGATATCGAGCAATGAAAGGCTCGCTCTCTAGAGCCAGTGTTTGGTTTGTCCGCTCCGGGCTGCCGTAGAAACATGGAGGACTCCGTGAAACCAGCTCCCTGTATAGACAGGCAGGGCTCATTCTAAGCTAACGAAAACACATACATTCTTATCTTCAGGTGATTGTACACTAATGAAAACATAATTCTGAATATTATATCCCATTTTTGCGAATAGACCCCCAAAATGGGGAAGAACTGGACCGTTTCATGGTTTCACTCTCCTACGCTGCTCTCATGTGACAGCGGTTTTATTTGGGAGTTCTATTTTGGGAGTAGCGAGTTTGACGTATTTTCTGATTTTGACTTTTCCCTCAACAGATTTGTGGCTCAGTTGTACCACCTCATAACCAAGATCAAGTGGGAATATGACACGCAGCCCAACATCCTAAAAGGAGGTACGTTTTTTGTCATTTTCTTTGGGCCGTATCCCTAAGATGTGTTCAGGGCCTCAGTCTGTTGTCTTCTCTTGCAGTGCACTACGGCGCCGACCTGGCGATCCCCATCAACATCGACACCTCCACGCGATCTCTGTGCGACGTCAGCGACCAGCTGTGGGACTTCGTCAGCACCGAGTGGTAGCCCAAGGATTGGCCCTTTTTTGTTGTGCGTCGTCTTTGTTTGTCTGTAAATTTGTTTGTTTTCTTCCGTTCAATACTGTTCTTATTATATAATAAATATCTCTTTAGTAGTTCATCTCCAAATGTGTTTTTTTTTTGAGTGACGTGCTTTTGTAGCGTTGGACGAGGCTGAGTGGGGTGTTGGGCCACTAGATGTCGCTGCTGAACTACCTTGTGCCAACATGGGTTTGCAGAGACAAACTCCTTTTTATGCAGTTTAAACATTTTTGCAGTTTAAACATTTAAAAAAAATAGTTTTAGGTCCATAATTTGGTTACAAGAAAAAAAAAAGCTAAATCCTCCATGCTGAGGAAAACTGAGATGCTGTGGATTAGTCAGACCAGTTTACTATAGTTTAGACCAGTGGGTCCCTACTGGTTTTATCCTGTCAGGTGAGCTCAAGTCATGAATTGGCAAAATAAAGTGGCATCATGCCACTTTATTTTAAGTTGAGATTTCAGCATTTGCTCTCACGGTGTATGAATCATTCATACACCGTGAGAGCAAATGCTGAAATCTCAACTTCTACCCAGGCGCCACCGAGAGCGCCCACTTAGGTGAAACACAGCGCGACGCATTCTATTTTACCCAGAGGCCCCCGCTGCACCAGTACTGAAACTGCCTCCTTCTTTGAGCAGCAGGACCGTAACTCTGAGGACCCACGCACCGACGTGTGGTTTCCTTACGGTAAACGGGGCGCCGACGAGCTGCTGCTGCTGCAGCATCATCTCAACCTCAGCCGCACACGTCACACATCTTAACAAGTGGTTAACACGTGGTTGGCACCCAGGGAGGGAGGGAGGGGTTCTGTTTCATGTTAATATTCGACATCCTAAAGCAGCATATAGCTTTCATTTTACTAGTTTCAGTATTGAGACTTTACTTGGTAGTAGGTAGTGTACCTATAGTACTAAACATCAACACAGCTGTGATGTAGAAGGTTAAGACTCTGTGTGTCAACAAACCTTTCACTTTTGAATCTTCACAAGAATATGATTTACTGCAGGCTGTTCTGCTCACATTGTGCATTTACTTTAATAAACCTGAATGTGTTTGTTTTGAGCAAAAGGGTGAATTTCTTTATATTCGAAAATAAGGAAACAGATCTCTTAATAGTTCGTATGTCGGCAACCAGTTATTAAGCTTTCATGAGATAATATCGCACACAAAAGAATCACAGAAAACCTTAATTGTTTTGGTCTGAATGTGTGGACTAGATGATATACTAGTGATATTATTTGGGTTTTTTATGTAGTTGATCTTTTGTATTGATAACCACAATGGTGATTGTAGCATATATATATATATATATATATATATATATATATATATATATATATATATATATATATATATATAATGTGTATAAATAAAAGTTCAGTTCCGCAGTGAGAAATAGAAAGGACGCGAGTGAACTGACGTCCTCAGCCATGAACCACTGAAATAAAAGCCCCTCAGCAGTGAAGAACACACACATGGCTCAATATAAACTTCATTCACATACTTTTTATTCAGTGCACATATTAAAAAGGGTGACATCATAACTTAAGTGAGGTTTTTACACACAATGCAGCTCTGATAAGCTCAGAGGAGGCCATATATAATATATATATATTTACAAAGTATACAAAACAAATCAGTAAATATACATTGTTTTTCTCTCTCTTTATGTACAATATTAGTTGGCAAAGTATCTTTTCCCCAGGCAGCACTTTGAAGCCCACGCTGCTCTGTCGTCGGGGCCTCGACCGCTCGCTGCTGTGTGGGACAAGATGAACTCATCGCGAAGAAAAACGCATTCATCATCGTTTCATGGAGAAAGAAAAACCTTTAGTTCTGTCCGCGCGTCATAGCGGATCACTGATATTCTAGTCTGTGCAGAGGGCTTCATGGCCTTCTAGTCCTTCATCGTGTGTCGCTACAGCTGGGGGCCGCCAAGCCTCTGATCTGATCTGGGCCCCCGGGGTGCTGCTGACCAAAACTCACATGGCAGACATTACATGGGTTTGGCAGCCAATTTTGGGGCGTTGTTTGCAGCAACGTATCATTACGCGCTGACGCAGGGAGAGGAGATACGGGTCGACCTCCCGCCGTGGTTTTGGCCCCACAGTCTGTCAGATGTGCGGCGTAATTAACTCGTATTTAAGTGAAACATCTGCACACACACACACACACACACACACACAAAATGTTTATTTTTTTTCCCCCAAAAGGAAAAGCCTCTGATAAATACTGACCTTGTTGTCTTAAAAGATAAAAGTAATGCTAGTTGTTCCACTTCAAACTGCCACCTGCTATTAAGGCGCCTTTCGTGATTATAGATCAACCTAAAAAGTTAGTCTTTCTCCCAAAAAACTTGGACTTCAATCACATCGAGCTTATTCAGCCCAATACCAAAACTCTGGCAGAGTGCAACCCTCCCAAAAAAAAGCACGCACTCGCCCCGGAGCGCATCTCCGCCTGGAGGAGGAGGCTGGTTAGTCCGACTGCGTCCTCTCGAGCGGCCCGCTGGGTCATGATTTGGACATCCTGGGGTAGATGGCTTTGATGGCCGAGGGCGTGCAGTTCCCGGAGGACACCGTGGTCTCCAGGCCCTCCAGCCGGTGAGAGGCCGCGTCGGCCTTGCTGGTGCTGCACTCCAGGAAGGGCATCCCGATCTTCTTCACCTGCCCGTCCTTGGTCAGGAGGCAGCGCCGGCACAGCAGCCGCAGGATGGCCCTCCTCATGTCCTTGCTCGTCAGCGTGTAGATGATGGGGTTGAGCAGCGAGTTGAACATGGCGATGCCCAGGAAGTAGTCCGCCTTGAAGAGCACCCCGCAGCTCTTGGCCGGGCAGCAGAAGTCCAGCAGCAGGAGGATGAAGAGCGGCAGCCAGCACGCGATGAAGACCCCCAGCACGATGGTGACCGTCTTCAGCAGGGCCATGTACTTCTGGGACTTGCGGTAGAGGCCCTTGCGCTGCGGCACCGAGCCCAGGCGCTGGGTGTTGCACTTGACGATGCGGAAGATGCGCACGTACAGCACCACGATGGACATGAGGATGGCGCTGAAGACGGTGACGCAGAAGAGGATGTAGCTCTTGGCGTAGAGCGGCAGCACCGTGGAGCACTGGTCCAGGCGGCCCATGCAGTTCCAGCCCAGGACGGGCAGCACGCCCAGGATCACGGACAGCACCCAGCTGGCTCCGATCAGGGCGAACATCCGGCCCTGCTTGTCGCCCTGGTACGGCTTCATCCTCACCATGGTGACGTGGCGCTCGATGGCGATGGCCAGCAGGCTGATGACGGAGGCGGCCAGCATGATGAAGACGCCGCCCTCCCGCAGGAACCACAGCACCGGGGTCATGCTCATGGTGTTGGCGCCGGACGTGATGATGTTCACCATGTAGGTGAAGCCGGCCAGCAGGTCGGAGAGCGTCAGGTTGCCCAGCAGGTAGTACATGGGCAGGTGGAACTTCTTGTTCTTCCAGATGGCCAGCAGCACCACGGCGTTTTCGGCCACGATGAGCAGGCAGACCAGCAGGAAGGCGATGGCCTCGGGTTTGAGGCCCTCCTTGTACTTGTTCTCCTGCAGCTTGCCCGTGAAGTTGTAGTGCTCCAGGATGACGGCGTTGCTCTGGTACGCGCGGAACATGCGGAGCAGGGTCCCGGTGGAGGGCGTCATGGGGACGGCGGACGGGGCCACGACGGCATAGGCCGCATGGAAAGACTCTGTGGTCATGTTTATGTGGTGGAGGGAGCGGGGGTTAGTCCAGAGGTAAATGCTTTACTTTTCTTCTTTTCGTCACTTTAAAAATATATATCTATATTTCAAGATTAGATCCAAGGTGTCATGACGTCCTCTGGTTGGGCATTCTTCCTTTGGTTATTCAAAACGCTTTAAAAAGTCAGAAGCAGTCAGCTGTTGCACGCCAGAGGAAGACGTAGGATTTCCTATGGTTAAGAATTTTCCTCAAAAAAATCCCTTCTTTTTTCTTCTTTCTTTTCAATGCCCGGGCTGCGCGCTAGGGGGCGTTGAGAGCAGCCTGCACGAGACACACAAGAGGAGGAGAGCTTTAGAACTGATGACAAACAAATAAACACCATCATTACCGACAGGAAGTGCAGTAATGGATTCATGTGCAAAAAACATCTGCAACATGCAGAATGCATGCTTCGTGATTACTCTCCTAATGACGACGACGTGATTAATGAGTCCGGAACGTGAGTTTATAATAACTTGCAGTAATAGCTTTTAGGGCGACATGGGAGGAAAACAAGGAAAACACTTTCAAAGTCCAAAGCAAAGTTTGATTTATTAAATTTGGCTTAAGCCTTAGCGGCAGTGTTAAAAATATAAACCCAAGTTTTTTTTTGTAGTTTTTTTTTTTTACAGTATTAAAAGTGTGGTATAAAGACACATTTGCAGCTCTTTATGGGTCCAAAATGCGTAAATACGCATGCGCTTTAGTGTCCAAAACGGCACATTTTAACTCGCAATTAGACAATTAGGTTTAGTTCACTGCTGAATAATTTCTTTACACATAAGTCCTGTTTTAATTGGTTCGCATACAATCAAATACAGTCTGTGGTTCTATATGTATATATATATATATATATATATATATATATATATATATAAATATATACATTTACTAATATATATATATATATATATATATATATATATATATATATATATATATATATATATATATATATATAGTAAATGTATATATTTACTATATATTTACTAAATATATATATACATAGTATACGGTACAAACTATACACACTTGAAGTACTACACAATTGTATAGTACTTCAAGTTTGTATAGTTTGTTATACAACATTTTACAAGAGGTACAAATAACCAGTAGCGCAGTCCACATAGTTAAACCCCCGAGCGGCGCGGACGCGTTTCACGAGCCTTTACGCATCGAAACGAACCAACATGGATGAAAACGTAACTTTTAAGAAACTTTCCCACGCACCTGAAAACGTACGTGCCAATATCCAGTGAACTCCTCGGCAGCAGCAGACGCAGCAGTAGTGATCCCACAGGCGGAGAGGAGGAGGAGGAGGAGGAGGAGGAGGAGGAGGAAGAGGAGGAGGACGCGCTCTTCAGTGGATCACTCCGCCACAGCGACGTGTGAGTGCGACGAGAGGAGCGGAGCAGGCAGGACTCAACACGCAGTGGGTTGGTCCACGATGTTGTTGCCCTTGTTCTTCCCTCCTTCGCCTGACCCCTTGAGTTGTTTAATTATTTTTTTTTTAACTGATTTGCCCTCAGGAGGGATTAGAGGTCGGTGATAGATGATGTGTTTGTGTTGAGGGAGAAGAAGAAAGTGTGATTTCTCCTTTATCATTCAGTTTGCCCTCAGGTACTGTTCAAGTCTAGTTCTTCTTGCCTTTGTGATTGTGTGTGTTTAATTAATATACTCGTGCAGTGTAATTATATGTTGCTCTTCAGGTTTGTCAGATTATGTGTGAATCCCTCTTTCTCTCTCTCTCTCTCTCTCTCTCTCTCTCTCACACACACACACACACACACACACACACACACACACACACACACACACACACACACACACACACACACACACACACACACACAGCCCATGTATGAGAAACATCACACTCAGAATTAAACGCTAAACTAAAAACCACAAGTTAATTTGTCGGTGGAAGTGAGGCAGGTGCAGCTGGATCCGCTTTGCGGGCCAGAAACCAGATTTCAGAGCATAACCAACTCAGATAGGCGTCATCTGTAATTATGTTTCAGCTCACATTTATTTATATTTCTTTTATAAACAACATTTATAGATCTTTTCCCCAATCCGGACACGTTTTGAGAGATAAATATACGGCTTTGAATAACAATTTGTGTACAAAAACTCAAAGCAACTCATCCTCCCTCGAGGTAAAATCCAGAATAAATATATTTTTCATTAGAAATAAAAAGTGACACACAGCTGGACTCAAGATGTCTCACTGAAAAGAAGTTCATACTCAGTTTCCACGATTACTTTCTATAGTTGTGCTGTAAACAAGTCATGCTCACACACACTAAATGGAGCACACTGTTGAGTGTGTGTGTGTGTGTGGGGGGGAGACTTTTAAACTTGCTTTCACTACTTAGAGCTCTGGATTGTCATTATCTGACTTCCTTCTGAAGTGATTGGTGGTGTGAGGAGTGCTCAACAAAAGGCCAAATGACTCAAGTTTTAAACACCCTTTATATCTGCCCACAGTCTCCATCATTAGCAAACACAGCTGGAGGAGAGATCCACATCACAGCCGAGCTCTTATCACCAGATCCTCGGGTTCTTCACCCGCCGGCTTTAGATTACTGCCTTTGCATTTGTCGCTGCTTCTCTCGATCCAAGTTTCCACCCAAATGGAAAGCAAGTTTCCAGGTAATCAACAACAACAACAAAAACAAATAAAACAAATACACATTCGGCTGATGGCACGCCAGCAGAATGGACGAGGAAATGATGTCAGGCGGGGAGAGCGAAGGCCGGACTGCCTTTCTCTAAACAGGAAGCTGCCTCATTGTACCTAGAGAGGAGGGATATCCTTGAGAAAAAACACAGATGAGGTCACTGGTAGGAATTGACACACAGCGGCGGAGCCGTGACGTGCAGCCAACATCACACACACACACACACACAGACACACACAGACACACACACACACACACACACACACACACACACACACACACACACACACACACACACACACGCACACACACACACACACACACACACATAATTAACAACTTACTCATTTCCGCTGCAGGTAGTAATTAACGGGGGATTTTACTAGATGTGGCCACGTCATTTTATTGTGCTCTTGCTCTTCCCTGGTGGTCTTTCTGAAGTAGTTGTGTTTTCTTCCACTGAATTGTTCTTATTTTAGCTCCCCACCACCACCACCACCACACCTGCTGGTCTGGGGCTGTCGCCCTTTTTAAGTGTCAGGCCGGCCATCATGGACAAGTGCTGCTGCTCCCTGGCTCGTCTTGTCCCGCCACCTCCCCCCCAATAAAATCCCACCCAAGAGTGATAACCGCGGTTGGACTGCTCCTCTATCTCGGCCTTGGTCCGTTACCCCCCTCCCCCCCTGCAGTGACACCGCGACAGGCTCCCCAGCGTGCCGCCTCTGGTTATTTAGCACACAAAGACATGACAGCAGGACTCTCTGCTCTGTCTGTCCTGCCTGCTCACAGCGGGGGTCTCCTCCTGCCCCTCGGGCCTCAAGCCACATTCTGAGTGACCGGTTGGGACGCGACCAGTCACTGCCCGGTGAGGAGGGGGGGTCTTGTATTCAGTATGTTCTGTCACTGTTCTGTTCCTACACTGCCTTTTTCTTCTTCTCCCTGTGACGTTAGTGCTCTTTGCAGAAAGGAAGTCAAGTCACTCCTGCTTTTGTCATGATAGCCGGCGTTAGACTCATTGTTGTGTCCGGCCCTCGCCGTCCGGCTGACTGATGAGCTGTGTCAGTAAGTGCTCCTGAGGCGACGGACTGTTTTCCCCTTTTGGGACAGGGCCGGTGAGTCATGTATTTCTCAGCTTCCTATGTTGCGGGGGTAAGCACTAAAACAAACGTTACAAGAGCCCTTTTGGGTTCAATTCACTCACAAAAAGAACACACTGCTCTGAGTGGTTATGCAAAATCACACCTCAAAATGAGATTCTCACCTCTCGTTAACAGCTTCAAGGACACGCGGCCTTTCTGTTTAACGTTATTCCACGAGGACAATAGAAGGACATCACACCTCTCTAATTCACTCATCACAATCACTTGGTAATGATTTCTAGACTTTTGAATACTGTGGTGTAGACTGCTTTTCATTCGCCGGCTGTTAGGAGACTCAGACCTTTTCTCGTGCCAGGAAAGTCCTGAAGAAGGAACATTTAGGACGAGGTGTTGAGCATAAATTAGCAGTCACATAAAGGTGTGGTCATTCGTCACTGAGGAAATGTTTGATGTCTGCGAAGGGTTACATTCAGGTCATGATTTTTGTTTGTGTGTTAGAGAGAGAGAGAGAGAGAGAGAGAGAGAGAGAGAGAGAGATATCATGTGATCAGAAAAATATGCTACACCAGAGCCCCATGTTTAAAAAAAAAAAAAGAAAAGCGAGAGAAAGAGAAACACAGGGGCTCTAATGTAGTGTCCAGTACTGTTTTGGCTGCCGTAGTTTTATGGGACGCCCCAGGAATAGCCGACCTTTTGTCGCTTTTCCGCCACGCTGTTTCATGTGCAGCTGTGCCGGGCAGCGAGCTCACTTCGAGCTCCTAATGAGGGGAAATGGGAAGAACATACGTTAATGTTGGGCATGTTTCTTTTCCCCTTTGCTTCCATGCATTTCCGCCATTGGGACAGCTTACTGTACCCAACCCTCCCACGCCGAGGTCTCCGGTCTCCAGCTGCTCTGTCTGTTGTGTTTGTTGTCCCGCTCTTTTCTTCTGCACAGCACCGGAGAGCCGCTCAGTCAGAGTTTTCCAATTCAGATCCGATTGCGCCCGCAAACCGTAGAAGTTCATACCCGAGCGAGCGGCTGCTTCTCATATTATTGTGTTTTCTCTACCATGCAAATCTTTTTTCTTTTCTTTTTCTCTGAAAAGTGACTTTCGCATACCGTGTGCTTTTTGTGTAGTGTGTCTGTTGTGTTTAGCTCTGATCCAGGCCTCGTGTTTTTACAAGGAAAACACACTTGAAGTTTTTAGTTTGTGTCTAAGCCAGGCGGCCTTTATAGAGAGCCTTTTCGCAGTAAAATGCACTCATTTATTCCCCCTTTTAAACAAACATTTTTTATTTTTGTATCTACTTCCAAGTATATTTTTCACAAGAGTCCGGAGGTGGAAAAAACCCCCCGTTGTTGTTGTTAGCTAGTTGTTGTTAGCTAGTAAGTGTTTTGTTTTTTTCTGACACAAATAAACACAGGAGATGCTATTCGGGACCATTTTGATTAGACTTAAGCCGGAGCATATGTGGAGGTCAGTTGTGTCTATATGCAAAGACAAACATCCTCATTTCCTCTAGTAACCTCTCACCAGTTCTCACTCTCGAGCTGGCGAGTCCCTGTGTTGGACTCACTTTGCTTATTTGTGACTTTGTCTCCGCTCAGCTTACAGCTGTTTATTACAAATCCACGATGGCGTCACTGAAATTGAATCCCGCTCGTTTTGCTGAGCTGTGTTTTAGGTTGACCACCAATAGGCCAATAAAGCTCTTATTGGCCTGCAAAGAGAGGAAACTATGTAATTGTTTTTAAAGGAAGATGGCTCAGGCTTTACCTAATTAGACCAAAAGCCACTGGTTCTTACATGTGATTTTGATTGCTTGAGTCACATTAACTGGTGTGAAACCATTGACTCGTTTTTGTTCGTGGTGATTCTTTGTAAGGCCCTCGGGAGCTTTTTCTAGCTCAACAACGTGGGAAATGTGAGAAGATCAATGCCATCTGTGTGCTAAAGGAACCTTTTGAGAGTGAATTGATACCCCTATCGAATCTGCACGCTAAATATGAAGCTCCTGCCAGCAGCAGGTGATAGTTGACATATTTTGTTTCCCTTTAATCAGAGCTAAGCGCTAAGCGCTAAGTTTCCTCCTATTTCCGGTCTTTATGCTAAACTAAGCTAGTTGTTTCCTCCTGTTTCCAGTCTTTATGCTAAACTAGGCTAGTTGTTTCATCCTGTTTCCGGTCTTTATGCTAAACTAAGCTAGCTGTTTCCTCCTGTTTCCGGTCTTTATGCTAAGCTAAGCTAAGCTAGCTGTTTCCTCCTGTTTCCGGTCTTTATGCTAAACTAAGCTAAGCTCATCATCTCTGTCGCTGCGTATTTAGCGTACAGTCATGTGTGTGTGGTATTGATCTCCTCATCTACGCTCAACAAGAAAGCAAATAGAGTATTTATTTCTCAAAACGTCACACTATTCTTTTTAAAGTTTGCATATCCTGGAATAAATAAGCTCGATAAGAAAACACAATTTAAAGCAATGTTTTAGCGGATCACATTGATGACAATTACGCTCCTCTTGTAGTCCGCAGACCATGGAGGCTTTGTTTCTCTTCGTGATTGGGCTCCGTTTCTCAGACGTTTTGTTCACTCTGTCTCCACATTCCCACATTTCTAACATTTAACCCTCCACCCTTTACCCTTTCCTCGTCCTACATTCACTGATAAACCCCGAAAAGGCACCGGGTCACCCTCGATAAAGAGGCATTCTTTCCTAACGCGGTACTCTCTGTGGGATTTAAAACTGCAGTTGTGGTGATTTTCGTGCCTTGACTTCCATCAAAGGGTCACGTCATCACCATCCTATGCCGGGTACACAACCAAACTGGGGAACGTCAAACATGTACGATGACCAATCTGAAAGCGTCTGCTCGGTCCTCAAAGGTTGACATTTGAGTGGTTTACACAGTGACAACATCCTCCACAGAGACGGTCATTTACAATTCATTGGCTGCCATGCGGTGGTCAGGGACAGACTATAGCCCATGCTTTCATACGTATGTATTTTGTTGAGGGGGGTGAGATGTGAATGGGCAGTTTTTATGAAAGCTTGTTTTGTTCATAGCAGCGGTTTGGGATGAGTTCATCTTGGAGGATAGAATGGAAGAAGAAGAAAAAACGTTCCCACAAAAAGGAGGGAGAAAAGAGGGGAGTGTGGGCGGGATGTGTGACGGGCCGCATGGTGGGGGTGAGTCATGAGAATTAGTAACCGGCCTCTGTGAGATTTATTCAAACTGCTTCAATAACGGACACGCCAACAACCCACCAGCTCCTCGCTCTCTCTCGGGGGTTCAGATTCTCGGAAGAGCTCTCTCCACTTCCACACAGATGGAGCGTGGGCTTTCATCATTTACTGAATCTTTTTGTGTGATGACGATGTTCGGGAGGAGGGGGGAATTCCACATCTCTTTCTGGGACTGATCCTTGGTCATTGTGTGGGTTTCAGGTACCTCGGGATGCAAGTTAGGAAAGATCAAACATGGGAGGTATCACGCTGAGGGACTTCTCGTGTTGTTTATTTCCCACGGATGAAGTAATGAATGACTTTCACCAGGGTGTTAGTCAGTAAATGAACGGCTGCATAGCTGTATATAAAGGAAGCCGGGCAGCAAACAGGTAGAGGCAGATTAGTCATACAATAGCCAATCTAATATGTATTCAGGAAATGTCACAGATATCAGGCAGACAGAAGCATTATAAATGGAGTCTGCGTCACTGCCATACGAATGAGGTAAATAGTGATTTTAGGGCACTTAGCGTGGTGGTTAAAAATACCCTGTTACAACACTCCATTGTCTCACACACATTTCTATTCACTGGACGACTGTATAAGCATTTCACCTCCAATAAAAATAAGGCTGTAAATTTCACAGGCCGAGCTCGAGAGGCCGACTTCCTATCAGGAAGTCTTTTCTCTGACAAATGCAGCGAAATGCAAGATGGCTGATAAGGTGAATAGCACGGCCATATTGGGGAGAATACACTTCATCACACTTGTTCTTTTCCTCCGGCACAGAGAATCACAACCTTTTTGGCGTGTGACCTCTTAAAATTATGCTTTCTCTCTTAGCGAACCCGTGCCACAGGTTTTGCCTTATTCAGTCGGTTGTAGCATAAAAAATACTCCATGCAAGACCTCATTTAAGAGTAGACTTAAGACTTTCCTCTTTGATAGCACTTATACTTAGGGCTGTTTCAGGCTTATAGTTAGGGCTGGCTCAGGTTTGCCCTGGTCCAGCCCCTAGATATGCTGCTATAGGCCTAGACTGCTGGGGGACATCTTAGGATACACTGAGCTCCTCTTCTCCTCTTCTCCTCTTCTCCTCTTCTCTTCTTCTCTTCCTCTCTTCCTCTTTCGCTCCTCCTCTCCTCTTCTCCTCTTCTTTCTCTCTTTCTGGATAAATTATTGTCTCTTCAATGTACATTACTAACTCTACTTTCTTTATCAATGGATTCATGGCTGCCTGGAACCGGTCCTGCCTGCTGCCATGGCCCTGCTGGTGGAGCCGGCCTGGAACCGGTCCTGCCTGCTGCCATGGCCCTGCTGATGGAGCCGGTCCTGCCTGCTGCCATGGCCCTGCTGATGGAACCGGTCCTGCCTGCTGCCATGGCCCTGCTGATGGAGCCGGCCTGGAACCGGTCCTGCCTGCTGCCATGGCCCTGCTTATGGAACCGGTCCTGCCTGCTGCCATGGCCCTGCTGGTGGAGCCGGCCTGGAACCGGTCCTGCCTGCTGCCATGGACCTGCTGATGGAGCCGGCCTGGAACCGGTCCTGCCTGCTGCCATGCCCCCCTTCTCCTTCTGCTTCATGGATCGTGGATTATCTGGATCATGGTCCATGCCTACTACTCATTATATGAATAATTTCTGTCATATTCATTGAATGTGCTGTAACTCCGTTACGTTATTCACACATGACATCTATTGCTTCTGTCCATCCGGGGAGAGGGATCCTCCTCTGTTGCTCTCCCGAAGGTTTCTTCCCTTTTTTCCCTGTGAAAGGGTTTTTACTATCTTTATTTGGGGGAGTTTTTCCTGATCCGATGTGAAGTCTCGGGACAGGGATGTTATGTGTAGATTGTAAAGCCCTCCGAGGCAAACTTGTATTTGTGAAGTTGGGCTATATAAAATAAACTGAATTGAATTGAATGTTATGTATGTAGATAACGTAAACCCTTAGAAAGAATTGAGTGTTCACAAAACCATAGCTTATCATAGCATAGCTTAGCAACCGTACGTTTTTAGCTAGGTCTGTCTAGCTAAAAACAATTCATATAAAAAAAACCTTTTCATGACTTGCCCTTTTCATGACTTGCATCGGTTGATTGTATATAAGAAGTGCACGTAGTCACCTTGCCGCAGTGGCGGGCCGTGCATTTTATACATAGGCCTGCTGTCTGATATCCTATACATAAATATGCGCATGACGGGATGCTGTTCGGCTTTGTGATTCTGTTTAGGCCAGCAGAGAAGGCTTAGCAGGCCCTGACGGCCCGCCACTGCCTTGACGTCACCCAGAGGTTTACACACTCGAGTTTCACATGTTGTCCGTTATCCGTCAAGTGACATGAGAGGGAGGAGCTACAGAAATGAGAAGAAGAAGCTACCTTTCATGAACTGGAAACACACTGTGAACGGGTTAATATTGAGAGCCGAAAACACGGACAACTCCTCGATCAGACAACGCCGTGTTAGCGACCTGTCAATCATAAGGTAGCCCCGCCCTGAAGCATACCCTGCTTTATGGTCTATTTGACTCTAAATAACCATCATTTACTAAACGAACATCATGCTGTATTGAAGAATACTTGGAACTAGAGATTGAGACCATAAACCCATGTTTACAATGTTTACTCAGGGAATAAATCAATAGAAGTAGAGTCATTTTCTCATAGACTTCTATACAACCAGAGAAGTCGCCCCCTGCTGGCTATTAGAAAGAATGCAATTTTAAGGCACTTCAGCATTGATTTAATTTTTCAGATGAGGAGGTTGCAGCCTGCTGGCTCGCGGTTTAGCATCCACTGTGCACATTTTTTAATGTGTGTAAGTTCACACTACAGCAACCCTCGCCAATACACAAGATAGCGTTACATTTGCCAAAAACATGGGTTGGTCGTCAAACTCCAAGCCTTTTCTTTTGTGACATTGAAACTGAAAACTATGAGGTTTAAGTGTGTAAGTTAAGAAACCAAAGTGTGTGTGTGTGTGTGTGTGTGTGTGTGTGTGTGTGTGTGTGTGTGTGTGTTTGTGGGAGAGAACAAAAAACACTTTCTTCATTCTTGTTTAAACCAACTCAGGGAGCCAAATGTTAGCTCAGCTACAGTTGATCAAATTAGACGGTGACAGTTGTAGTTTCAGAGTCAATTTATGGTCGCCACTAAGAAAGAAAAGAAGCCTGCTTTTGTCTGAAATCAAAGACCCACTGTTTGAAAAATGACTTTGTATTTTGCAAGCTAAATCTGTCAATCCCAGCGTGTAAACACAAGCTTTGACAGGTGGAGCGAGGCTGTTCCTGGCTCACACCATATGGGCTTGTCTGCATGAGATGATTTTACATGATTTATTCAGTCATTTATTTATTTTCAAGATTGAACCCGGCTCTATTTTCCCGATACCATGGTGAAATCATTTCCCGTGTCTATTTATGGTGTATTTTCGGGATTACACTGAGCGCTAGCTTATAAATAAACAGATGATGCACGCTGCAATTGACCTCTTTAATAGGTTATTCTTGGTACATCATGACTGTTTACTTGGTGCCGTTTGCCTAATGCTGTCGTGAAAGTGATTTATTATATATGATGGGAATATAATAAACCATCTGCACACATATTTTCTATTACAGTGCAGACAGATGAACACTTGTATTGCTACTTGATAATACTTTGGTGGAATGAAGCACGTGTGGAAAATGGTTATTATGACTTCCCGAATGTCGAAAAGACCTCCTAAGAAGACGTTCTGTAATGTGACGTAATAAAAAAATTAAACAGTTCTTGTATTAATTCATACAGACACCATTGAGAACTTTGTGCGTGTCTCTCCGCTTATATTTGAGGCTCATTTTGCGACGTAAATATAATCTGTACATTGTTTTCGCAGTGGTTCCCAAAAAGAGCCGAGCAGAAACCCTTCATTAGAGCGTGCTCTGTGAGTGTGGTGTGGACCCGTGTGGCTGTTTGGCTCACCCGGACCATCACAGAGGCCCGGCTGGCTCTGTTTCACTCATCCTGTACTTAGCTGAAACCAAAAGTATTGTTAGTCCCGCTCTGGTTTCATGTCTGTCTGTCATAAAAGAAAAAGGCAGAGAGAGAGAGGGGACTCCGGGCCGTTGGGGTGGGGGGGTGGCGGTGGAGGCTTGGATGGATTTCAAATGTCTCTGGGCTTCGATGCTTCACTTTGAAGCATGTGAATTGTTTTCAGTCGGTCCAATCACTGGAATAAGGAGAAGATAAGGATGGCTTTATAATTACTGGGTTGCAGTTGGGCCTCTTTCTCTGCGGTTGCAGGGTTTTGGATCGCTTTTAACTGTGTGTGTTTTGTTGTACCGACTCTCCCTTTTCCTTATGTCATTTCCTGTGGCTGGACTAAGAAATGTGTACGAAGGCAACACAATAACTTGGTGCATGCACACAGTCCCTTTGGCACCCGTAGCGCTGATAAACCTACTGCTACAGGAAGTGAATTGCTTCACATTTTGTATGGTTCTTGTGTTTTTATTGGCTGACACACACGGCCAAACTCTGGAAACTATTAAACCCAGCTTAGTCTGGCGCGTATCCACACTCACACACACACCTACACACATATAATCATAAAGTGTGAATGCTCACAGGATCACACATACTGTATACGCGTACCCAAACACACCGTGTGACAATGTGAAAGTGAGTTATTGAACTTGTTAGCAGGCTGCACATCCGCCTCACACTGAGTTAGATGCAGCAACAGCAAAGAAACGACAGCGGCATGATGTTATCGGAAATTACTGAGCCTATTTTAACAAATTCAACTATTTGTGAACCGCATTTAAAGAGCAGGAACAAGTGGGCTTAATGCTGAGAGCATCAGACACTAACTCATTATTGTCCTAATTTTTCACGTGCTTTGTTGACAATAAAACAACAATAGAAAGTCCTTAAGACCACGCCACACCAGAAAGTGTCACAGCTAAATGCATCTGAGTTTTGAAACTTGGTGTTTTTTGGGCCAACCAGGAATTTAGCATCGCACTGAATGCACCTCCACAACCAGACAGTTGGATTTTGGATTATTGCAGGAAATAAGATCTGTGGCGAACAAATGTTCATGACACTATACGTATTGTCCAGCAAGATTATATTCGTAAATGAACACCACTTTAATGTGAAGGGGGACCGGCCGTTTTGGAGTCTCATTTAGCCACTTGTTAGCTAACGCTTTTTTTAAGCGAGGAAAAGCCTAAAAGACAGGTATTTACTGACGTATTTATTGTCGTGGAACAAAACTAAACAAAACTATCCGAAGCTTGTGTCAATCACAGATTCTCATTTCAGGCATCTAACCAAAGACCCATACAAAAAACCACACACATTGACTTTGAGACGAGGGAACCGAATGCTGACTCATTTCTGGTGTTAGGACTGATGCTGCAGCACTAATCCAGTTACTTGCAGGATTAGTTGGTGAACTGCTGTAGACGAGCTAACTCTCTCTCGTGAGTCGAGTAAACTCTATTCTGTGTGCTGGGCTGTTTACTTCCTCCTGGCATTTTTTCCTTAGGACTATACATCATTTCATTTAATAAAGCGATATTGCAGAGGTCAAAAGCTGTCTGACCAAACGAGCTCGCTAACTCTCAGGTAGCGAGATCAGCGCCTCCATGCTGGACTCTCAGGCTCTCTCAAAGGTCAGCACCGAGAGGTCGCAAGTAGTTTTATGAGATCTTTTTTTAAATTGAAGAATGCACCGAGAGCATGAAGACTGTTGGCCTGTCGCCGTCTGATGATGTATCATTTACAGCAGCAGGTAGCTAACAGTTGCGAGACCCCAGTTGCTGTGACTGGCCGCATGTTGTGTGACTCTGGGCCGTATAATTATGACGGCGGCGGGGCGGGGGCCCCCCACCGGCACATGGCGGCCAGGGGGACCCCAGCACCCCGCTGTCCGGAGCACAGGCTGTGAAGTTATGTGAGGTATTCCTCTGTAAAACCTCAACCGGGAGACAAGGAGTATATTATTTCCAGCCCTGCGTTGGGGCCCTTGGGGGCCGAGTAACTGTAGACTCGCATGAGAACACTTGCAGCTACACACGCCTCGCCGAAACCCACTGAAACCCTCCTCTTCGCATGGACACTTTCACTGAGAAGAGTCGCAGCTCCAAGCAGTCAGATTGCGTTACTTTATTTTTATTTTTTCGTGATACTCTTGGGAAACAGTCTCATCCTGCCACATTGTTTGTTGAGCTGTGTCTGAAGTGAATGCTGGAGAAGGTCATTTATTTGAACACATGGTTGCTGTTATCATCATGATTATCCTTTAAGATTCCCCGTCCTTTATAGTCTGATCCGCTGGAAACGGCTCCGGTGTCCTCGTCTTGTATCAATTCAATCCAATTATCTCCCCGGGTCCTCCGCCGCTGTCCTCGCCGTGAGTCACGTGTTTACGCGCCGCTCTCCCACCAGTGTGAAGCAGATGCTCCTCTTCATCATCATCGCCGCGTTCAAGTTGAATGAGGTTCAAAGATCAGATGGCGTTGGGGTATTTATTTCGTTCTTTTGTGTTTAAATACAAGGTTTGGGTGGAAAGCCCATGAAGGGAGATGATTGAGCAGAGTGGGAAGGATGGGGCGGTGGATCTGTTTTGGGATCTGTTAGGATACCCGCGGCTTTAATGAGATGATCCGGCCTCCAGCCGGCTCAGTCAGCCAGAGCCCCCGCTGCCATGTGTGTGCTGTTAGGATTTAAGTGTTGTGGTCGGCAAACGGAGAGCGTCTGGGCGGCACATGTAGCTTCTCCTGGAGGAATCGACCCCGCTCTGTCCAGGCGAGGACGTCTTGTCTCTGACGTCCTCGCAGGTCATCGGTCATTGACGCTCCCGAGGCTGCGATCCCCAGTGAGCTCTTCATCGCCGTCCAGCACTGTCGTATTACTCTGTCTTATTACTCGGTATCTGTGGTAGCAAATGAGCAGCTCACTGATTAATATCGTACACTGCGAGGTGTCAAAGAGTCATTCAATCTGTTGATGCTACTGTAGGTGAGACAGTGTTTAATAGGGGCGTGGCACTGCTTTTCTCGTGGATATTAATTAAATTCATAGAGAACCCTTCAAAAAACAAAGTTACAAAGTGCTTTACAATAAATAAAAAATAACAAGATAAGCATGCAAGCAATATAAGCTATTTAAAAAAAGGTACAACAACAGTGAAGGAGAAGCCACAAGATAAAGAGTCTTAAAGGAAGATACTGGGCTTTCCGTCCCTAAGCTCCTCAGGCAGGGAGTTCACAGATTAGGGGCTCGCACAACAAAAGCCCGATCGACTTTGTTGACAAGTCGGGATTTTGTAGCCGTTAGAAGGGAATTGCTCGAGGATCTCAAGCAGTGATCCGGCTCACGGGTAGTTAGCAGATCACAGATATGGAGCCAGACCAATTAAGGCTTTAAAATACAAGCAGTATAAAAAGGAAAGTGTATTTTCAGTTTATAATAGTTAATTGCGACTTTTATTGCCTAAAAAAGTATTTTTCAGCGTTCGGTTGCACAAGTTCACCCTCCATCGTTTACTTATCATGTCTGTAAATGAACATGAACTCATTCTCATTTATTATTTTTCAGATCATCTAAATAAAATATTTGCTGGCAAAGTGCAACAAATTCAAATGAGATTGAGAATCGACTGACGTTGAGATACTTGTGTCTTTATTTCAGGCAGCCACCTCTTGTTTTGCTCACATTACTTTGGGATTTTCCTTTTTTTTCTACAACTGAAGATAAAGTGTCTTACTAACATTAATATGTGACATAGTTTTAGAAAGGATGCAGTTTTGATGCACCAGTAGGAGCAGTTAAATTCCTCTTCGGCTACAGAAAGCCATCAGCTGCTCTGCTGAGGTCGCTGTGAGGGAAGCAGGGAAGCAGTGAGCCAAACATTACGGTAAGTTTGCTCGCTGTGACATGGGCATTTCCTCTGGAAACTGCAGCGGCCGGAGTCGGCGGGTTGCCCTATTCTGTTCTTTTTGGTTTCACACTTCTTTACCTTTCTATATGTGTTTCTGTAAATGGAAAGACTTTGCCAAAAAAAGTGACTCTTTCCGGTGTTACATATCTTAATCACTTTCGCACATGTATTTCACTTGTGAAACTTCTTTGAAACCATACCTGGGAAATAAATAAAAAATGTGTTCACACGTCCCTAAGGCCTAAGACTAATTGTTAACACATTCCTCCCTTTATCATCTACTCACTTGTGCAGCCATTGGTCGGCTGCACAAGTGAGGCGGGGGGAAGAAAAAGTAAGAAAACCAAAGCGTCTGACTCTCTCACACACACACACACACACACACACACACACACACTCACACACACGCGCACACACACACACACACACACACACACACACACACACACACACACACAATTGCATGCTGCTACTTTGTTGTCCCAGACAGACTCCATTAATTGCTACTGAGTCACAAACGGGTGTCACTGCGGTGAGCACAGACAAAAGCTCAGAGACAAACATGGGGCTGAAAAGTCTAATGGCAGACACACCTGGGAAAAGAAAAGGCAGAGAGCAATGCCGACCAGGCCTCTGGCGCAAAACAAAGAGAGGATTTTTTTGTTTTTTCAGCCTTTCAACTTGTCTTTGTGCTAGTAAAAAAGAAAAAAGAACGGAGAGTATTTGGATGAAGGGTGAGATATTTGCACTGTGCAGCAGCTGTGGCCGACAGAAGGCTCTTCTTCATGCTCCGGTTTCCTCCTCAGCTACAGATTTCTCAGTGTGGGACTCCTGGACATTTAAATAGAGGTCCCGGTGCATGTGTAGCACCAACCTATACGCTTTCAGAGCGGGTTTGAAAACCACGAGTCAGCAGAATCACTGATGCAGAAACACCGGTGAACAGAGTCCTCTGAGGCGGGCTTCATTGCATGCATTAGCTTCACAGACTTTAAAGCTAATAGCAAGGCTTGAAACAAAAAAGGAAGGAAGTCAATGACATTGCAGTAGATTGCGTTCCCCAATGCCCTTTAAAATAACACACGTGCAGACATGCTGCATGAAAGAACCGATGCTTATTAGTGCTCTCTGCACGTTTGATGAGGCCACATGGCTCAATAATGATAAGAATCCAACTTGACAGAGCCCTTCTGAGTTTTTCTGGGTGGAGTAGGTGTTTGCACACCACAAAACACATTCACATCACACTTTAGACTGCACTCATGTTCTCGCCCTGCGCTCGTGAACAAGTGTGAATGCCCTCAAGCTCGCAGCCACGGAGGACACCGGAGAAAGAAACGCACAAGATAATGCACTTTACATTCTGAGAAAGTTTGGGTCAAGCTAAATAAGTATGAGCCGTGAGAACTTAGTAAAAAACAAGCACCTTCATATCTGGTGTCAGATAAGCCAATATTAGCAGGTTGGACCACCAGAATGTAAGCAATCATATACACATTGTATATAGGGGGTCACCAAACACTCAGCTTTATCAAGTCAAAGTTTCCTGTTATTTTACCCATTTGATGGATTTCCTCTCTGCCCATCATGTTGGAGTTTTTTCCCACGAGAACCATTTCCTGCAGACAATGAGCATGTTTTTACTCACCGGTTTGTCTTGAAAACAGGGATTCCATCCTCGGTGTTGTTTCTCTGGAAAGTAGCTAATAAGTTGTAGTAAAATTACCCTAATAAGAATAGGTCATATATTGTCATATTATACATTTGCATAAAGATAACACACACACATAGAGAGAGAGAGGGAGTTGATCAGACGTTCTCCACTTTAGCTCTTAAATTAGATTACAAACCAAATGAGAGAAGAAGAAGAAACAACAGCAGACAACTGAGAAGAAGAAGAGAGGATCATAAACAAGAACTACTGTTTGGATGGAAAATAGCTTACAAGTTTCAAAGAAACAGGAAATAAAGCAAGAAGCTGAGCTGGCAGACAGGCGGCTAACAACAACGAAGGACTAACATATTAGTGGATGGCTCTTCATACTGTGGACCCATCAACCACAACAACATATTATATGTTAATGTTTGACATTTTGGGAAACGTGTTCATTCACGTTCTGTTGAGAAAGTTTGATAAGAAGAGTTACCACTTTCCCTTCTGTGCAGTACATATTGAGCTAGTAGCCGGCTAACTTAGCTTAGCATAAAAACAAACGGAGAAACAGACAAATCTGTCCAAAGGTAAATTCAAAATCCACCTTCCAGCAACTCTGAAAGCGTATGTTTTTTTAATAATTCAACGTTTCTCATACACAATCCTTGAAAAAGGAGCGGCTGTAATATTGGGGAATGTTTTTTTTCACAAACCTTTTGCAAAATATTTTGATCCATTCAATCCACATTAGGAAAGCGTAAGGAAACCAAGAGAGACTTTATTTTTTAGTTAGCAACTTTCATAGAAATGAACGCAATGCTGTCTTTTGAACGAAGTATCCAGATCGCGAAGTATCCAGATCCCCTGAATGCATCACTTTCTGTCATATTCATGTAATGTGCTTTAAATCCATTACGTTGTTCATTCTGGTCACATGACATCTATTGCTTCTGTCCATCCGGGGAGAGGGATCCTCCTCTGTTGCTCTCCTGAAGGTTTCGTTCTTTTTTCCCTGTGAAAGGGTTTTTACTATCTTTATTTGGGGAGTTTTTCCTGATCCGATGGGAGGTACAGATTGAAAGCCCTCCAAGGCAAATTTGTATTTGTGATTTTGGGCTATACAAAATAAACTGAATTGAATTGATTGGTCCTTTGCTTCGTCCAGCGCCAACAAGTCACCTTTGAAACCGTTTTAAAAGGCTTGACCCTCGTCATCGCCTCCGAGGGAAGACGTTATTTTAAGTGTGAGAAGCGGTTTGTTCCTTCACCTTTCAGCTGTGGGTCCTTCACTATTTCTGTCACACTGCTCGCTGTCTCGGCCCCCGACAACTATACAGCCTGAACCTAGACAACCAGACTCCATCTTACTGAGTTTAGCTTTACAGATCGCAATGAAATGACTGAAATACCTCAACAACATTTGGACGGATCGCCTCGAAGTTTGGGTTCACTGCGCCCGCCGACGTGATTGGTGGAATCTCAACACACACTAGCAACGTAGTTTAAATGAACTTAGACCGGGGTGTATCAGACATGATGGCCAGCTGCGTGCGTTTTAAGTCACAGTTATGCGCGGTCTTGGTTTCACTGTTTACTTGAGTGTGCAAAAAAACGTCATACGTTCAGTGGGCTGACGGGAAGGATTGTACACATTTTGTACACAACAGATAAAGGAAAAACATGTGACGTGACTGTTGCTTGTAGTTTTGTTCATTGAGGGAGAATAATAGAGTCAAATAGTAACCATCTTTTGAACGAAGTATCCAGATCCCCTGAATGCATCATGGGGTTTACGTACCGGACTATTTATTGGCCTGAAACAGTCGCTTCCTGGAGTCTCCCCTGGTTGCATTGCAACTACTCCAGAACAAGATATAATGCGTTCATTTGTGAGCTTTTTTTAATTACATTTTTTAAACCTACATCTTTAATTCATCTCTAATCTGTGAAATGCAAAAAAATCCCAAACGTCTCAGTCATTATGGGCAGAAACACTCTGTCTTCGGCCTTCTCTAACACAACATGCCTTTGTCCCCACCAAAGGACTGGTGCAGGTCATAACCCTGCAGTCTCACATTGTGACAGAAAATGGGGGACATGTCAACCTTTTCATTTTCCCCCCATCGCTAACGACACATTCCATAAATTGACAAAGCAAACAGAAGTGCACAGTGCTTGACATCTCCCTCTCTCTGCCAACTTTCCCTGCATTTCCTAACGATGCATACATACTGTAGAAATTAAAAAGCTCGTAAAAAAAACACCTCTGCCTCTTGTCACCATTCTCACAGCTGTTTTCTTTGTGTGGGAGGAATCCAGTGTCGGAGTTTTCCTGGCCCTGCATGCCTTTCTCCTGAAGGAACAGACCTGTTAATAGCATCCCTACGCTCTGAGGTGGGTGTGTCTGCTTTTTCTTCTTCCCATGACTTCACTGTTCTCCGTCGTCGTCGTGCTGTTTTGCAGGGCCGTCCAAGTTGCATCACGGCAGGAAAACAATGGCCGTACTCCCAGACTATATATAGCATGCGGGGGATTAATGGATACCTGATTCCATTGTTTACGTGTAAAAGATTTACTACGCAGGCATGAAACCAAAGGCCATCTTGCTTGGTTGCACCGGTCTATTTCTGCACACGTGGACCCTCCCGCTGGTTCACTTTACGTTCAATTTGTCTTTTGACCGCCACAATCATGTCAGTTCTCTTTCTTCCCCCGCACTTTACTGCTTATTATAGGAAAGTACAAATTTAACTTTGTGATGTAAACGGATACCTAAAGGTCAGACTTTCTCCTCGCTGCTGGTTTGTGTCGGCGGCAGCAGACGGTGAAGGCTGGTTAACCACATGGGGGTTCTCACTCTGCAAAAGATTACAGTAAAGCAGCGAACCATAGCATTACCCACCCTGCACAACGCAACCCAGAAATAGCCGTTCCTCACGGAGGGCCTAGTTTTGACCTCCCCCACCCACCACACCCCCCTCCTCCTCCTCCTCCTCCTCCTCCTCTAACTTCTCCTTCAGCTAATTACGACCCCAAAAACGCGGTTCGGCTTGGGAATTCTGTCGAAACATCGTCCACTTGGGATTCTTCCAAATCTAGATGGAAGATGCAAAAGGAAAATGGAAGGAAGTGGTATCGCGCTGTGTTTTCACAGGAAGTCATTATTTACTACTTTCGTTCTGCCTGTGAGGGGGCTGGAATGGCGTGGGTGTTTCTTGACCTGCTAGATTTTTTAGTGCTGATACATTTGATCCGACCCCAAAAAATTCCCCTCATGACACAAGCCAGAAAAGTTTGGTCGTTTCTGTTCTCTCTCTCTCTCTCTCTCTCTCTCTCTCTCTCTGCCCCCGGTTCTTTTCATTAGAAGACGTTAATGTTTCACCTTCGACAGAGATAACTGGTTTTTGAGATCTCAGACACAGTGGAGAGCAAACACCAGCAATCAGAGTTCTAATCCCATTTAAACAATGTCAAAATTCCCGTCCCTGCTCGGCGGCTGTTGTGTCACTCGAATAGCAATTAACGCTGCATTGTTTCACCGAGTGATAGCACCGACGGGCCTTGTGTGTCTAGACAGAGAGATACGGCTATCTAAATTACGGCCCGCTCTCTTGTCGAGCAGAGAGAGGGATTCCTGAGCCCATTGTTTTGGGGACAGTCCGAGGCCTTGATGTGGGCCCTGGGAGCAGATACAATGCCGGCAGAAGGATGTGTGTTTGCTCATCATTTAAACTCAGTTCAGGAAACACATGGCCCCCGCCGACCACCGATGAGCCCCTTCGTTTCCTCTGATTTGAACAGGAAACAGGGTAGGTACTTACCGTAAACCGGGCCCCCTCGCCATCCTTGGGTTATCTGTTTGAGGTTGTGGCAGCACCTTCCAATCCGTCTGAATTAGTTTTGTTTTGGGTGTAAGTGTAGAAGCCACAGAGCCAGTGAGCGTACACTGTGGCCCTGAGGTCGACCAGGAGCTCACAAACAGTCAGTGCACCGGCTTATTTTCACTTTATATGAGAGCAACAGACAACTGGCTTCTGGCCTCCTCTCTCCCTCCTTCTGCTTCATGGATCGTGGACCATGCCTACTACTCATATGAATACTTTCTGTCATATGCATTGAATGTGCTGTAACTCCGTTACGTTCTTCATTCTGGTCACATGACATCTATTGCTTCTGTCCATCCGGGGAGAGGGATCCTCCTCTGTTGCTCTCCTGAAGGTTTCGTCCCTTTTTCCCTGTGAAAGGTTTTTACTGTCTTTATTTGGGGGAGTTTCTCCTGATCCGATGTGAGGTCCTCCAAGGCAGATTTGTATTTGTGATTTTGGGCTTTATAAAATAAAATGAACTGAATTGAATTGATTGGTCCTTTGCTTCGTCCAGCGCCAACAAGTTACCTTTGAAACCGTTTTAAAAGGCTTGACCCTCGTCATCGCCTCCGAGGGAAGACGTTATTTTAAGTGTGAGAAGCGGTTTGTTCCTTCACCTTTCAGCTGTGGGTCCTTCACTATTTCTGTCACACTGCTCGCTGTCTCGGCCCCCGACAACTATACAGCCTGAACCTAGACAACCAGACTCCATCTTACTGAGTTTAGCTTTACAGATCGCAATGAAATGACTGAAATACCTCAACAACATTTGGACGGATCGCCTCGAAGTTTGGGTTCACTGCGCCCGCCGACGTGGTTGGTGGAATCTCAACACACACTAGCAACGTAGTTTAAATGAACTTAGACCGGGGTGTATCAGACATGATGGCCAGCTGCGTGCGTTTTAAGTCACAGTTATGCGCGGTCTTGGTTTCACTGTTTACTTGAGTGTGCAAAAAAACGTCATACGTTCAGTGGGCTGACGGGAAGGATTGTACACATTTTGTACACAACAGATAAAGGAAAAACATGTGACGTGACTGTTGCTTGTAGTTTTGTTCATTGAGGGAGAATAATAGAGTCAAATAGTAACATATTCATCTCTAATAACTCAGCTGATCATTGAACATATGTGGAAGTTCTGATTAGCAGAAGAAAATGATCAGATGAAATGAAACAGAAAGGCTGGAGAGGCTGTGGTAGAAAATGTGAGTGAAGAAAAGATTGTCTGCCCTTGCTCCTATTACCACACACATACACACACACACACACACACACACACACACACCCTTATCACAACTTGTCATCAAGCCTTCATATCCTCACATTGTCCCAGAGGAAAGCTGCTGTAGATATAAACTCGATCCAGCCCTCATGTTCCTCGCCTCCCTGTAAGAAACAAAAGGGCCGTGGGGGTGACGGCGTTTTGCCCTCTAAAGGCGAAACTCATTTCTCAGCCCGTAACGAGTGCACCTCGAGATCCTCACAAGTGTCTTTTTTATCTCCCTGTCTTTTTTTCTCTTCAGCTTTGGGATGCAGCTGTACGCCTGGTGTGACGTCGGTGGGGTCAACGGAAGGGCTGAGGGGTCAGTGGACGCACAGACGGGGGTGTTTGGATAGGCACAGGGCCAGGTCTGGGGGAAAACACTCTCCAGCACCGTGGAGATGGAACAACAGCCTCTTTTCTGTCTTTCACTCACTGTTTACTTTCACTGGGCCTTTCTGTCTGTCTTCTTATTGCCCTGTCGGTCTTTCTGGCTGCTCTTTATTACTAGAAAATAAAAAGTGTCCTTATTCACCTCTGAGCCTGAGCCCTGAGGACTCCCTCATCACTGCTCTTATTGACCACTCATGCATGCCCACGCCAAAAGAAAAGTACCACCATCACTCACCAATCTTTTATTATTATATCTAGAAATTAACCTCTTAATTACCCCACGTACATGTTAAGAACAGTTTCTCCCCAACAACGCAGCACATGTTACTTTACTACCCTTTTTATTGCTTTGGCTGAGGAGCCTCCAGTCACTCACATTCTTGATGCTTTAGTCTTAAAGGAAGTGTGTGTGTGTGTGTGTGTGTGTGTGTGTGTGTGTGTGTGTGTGTGTGTGTGTGTGTGTGTGGTGGCGGCGAGTCACACAGGCAACTTTAGCTGGAAAGTGTCGGGGTTATTTGCCGTCAGACAGCTGGTGTTTCTGCCAGAGATAAAACCACCAATTGCATGCGATAATGATGGCTGCCAAAGATTACACGCCCTCTGTGTTGATTACGAGAACTGGCTTTCTTTACACCTGAGAGACGTTGGAGATATGATGTTCACGCAAATGAGGGAAGTCATATGCCGAGATTTAAAAAAAGATGTTTTGTTTCCATTTTGAGACTCAATTTGACATTTTTTACGGGATATACAACAATCCCCTATGCACGACAACCCCAATGCGTTTAATGAATGGTACACAGGAAGACATACAGAGTATATATCCTCTGGCTGCAGCAGAAGTCCCTTTCCTAGGGGACCAAATATCTCTGGTTGATAGATATTGAGATCACATTGGAGCTGGTGTGAGCACCAGGGCTTCGGGGTTGCCCCGACATGCTGTAAACCTGTTTTCTGCATTTCTTGCTGGAGATTCTAACCAGAGCTCGTGATTCCAGATAAGATAACTCAGCCGACTGCAAACAAGTCATGTTTCTCCTCAGGCACGGGTGACGGGGGCCTCTGCCTCCTCACTATCACTTCTTCTGTCTTGTGTCACAGTTAATCACAAGTCGTATAACATCTGGCTCTCTGCCGTGATGTAACACATCGCCTCTTGCTGTGTTTGGATCCCCATCACCGTCAATAGGCCTCATGTTTCCTCCTTTAAAAATGACGACAACGTGAAACAAAAAAAAAGAAAGTAAGAGCTTGAAGCTCCCTTGTATCCTGAGAGAGCTTTCAGACAGCGTGGGGTACGAGCTGAGGTCTGACCCAGATTACTGATTCAGCTTCAGTCACATATTGACTTTCAGCCACAATTCTCATAGTCAGAAGGCGAACACAACAGCGTGGCATTTTGTCTCTGTGGTTTGTTTGGAGGTGGCAAGCCTGACGCCCAACGCGTTCTTCCTCTATAAGTCTCTCAGTTTTTTTGTTTCTGTTGTTTCTTTCTATTTGATCGCATGGGCACCTGCTGTGTGTGTGTGTGTGTGTGTGTGTGTGTGTGTGTGTGTGTGTGTGTGTGTGTGTGTGTGTGTGTGTGTGTGTGTGTGTGTGTGTGTGTGTGAGAGAGACACTGAACAACATGCCATAATAACAAGCACAGTCTATGTGTCTGCATGAGATGTCCCACAAATGTTCAAATGCGAGCTCGATACAGGCTACGTCTTCCAAATCTGACATGAAGAATTATGCTGTGTGTCATCCTCACTAACCCCGTCAGTGTGTTTAGTGTCTCTCCCGGACAGCCAAGTGGGAGGACTGTTTAAGAAAAGGGCTTTTAGTGAAGTTTCTGGAGAGCATTTTAGTGTCTCTATGATGTTTTACCATTCCGTCGAGCAGCGGGAGTCTGGGAACCGCCGTGGCAGGAATGTTAGGCCTGTACATTTGAATATAAGTTTGATGTAACCAGAGCCGAGTTGTTTTGATTTTTTCAAGTGGGGGAAAGTGGCAAATTGTTTCCATAAATCCGTATTTACATTTTTTCTTTTAGAATTAAGTGGAAAGCCTCACAAACCCTCTTCTCTACTAAACTATGCAATGAAACAAACCACATGGACTCATGACTTGTGCCGTCGTTCATTTCAAGAGCAGTCGACTGTTTCTTTTTAAAGAAATAACACACTGCATGTGTTATTAATAAACTTGAAAAGGAGCTGCCGTTTACTCCAGTGGACTCGAACAAATGGAAGTCCAATATTCACTTATAGTTTTGGCCTCCACCAACTCTTTAACTTTAGTAACTAAGCGCTATGTTCGCTAGCTATGTTCGCTAGCTATGTTCGCTAACTATGTTCGCTAGCTATGTTCGCTAGCTATGTTCGCTAACTATGTTCGCTAGCTATGTTCGCTAGCTATGTTCGCTAGCTCATCGCTAACTCTGTTTGGTTTGGTTCTGAGCAGGTAGAGGGAATCGGTTTATGGCTTTTACATCCCAAACAGCTGCCCTGCTGCCGGAAACGAGGTTGACGAGAACAAACAAAAAATAGTCGTGGGCCAGAAAACCAAAACAATTAGCTGAAAGATGCTAAACCCCTCTGTAGAGCTGGGGAGAACTGCTGAGTCTGGTGACAATTCTCCGTGGGTTCATCACTGCAAGTGACGCCCTTTCACATTACACATTGTTGTTTAATCTATTGCTAATATAAAATGTGAATTAACGTAGGGTGACCAGACGTCCTCTTTTTCCCGGACATGTCCTCTTTTCGAGACCTAAAAAAAGCGCCCGGCAGGGATTCCAAAAACGTCCGGGATTTTGCTACGTCGGGGAAAATAGTTATTTTCCCGGACGTACCATTTCCCGCACGTTCCACCTTCTTGCGCAAGCTCTGACTGTAGAGAGAACTGTCATTGGTCGACCGATCTCAACGTAAATGTAAGTTCACGGCACGCTACACGCTACTGCTGCTGCTACCCCCCCCGCGACGAAGTGTCCTCCTCCTCTCTCTCTCCCCCCCCGAACGAAGTGTCCTCTTTTTCACAAACTCAAATCTGGTCACCCTAATTAACGTAGCTTTAATGGTCTTTAAATGGCCGAACACATTTACCAAACCCGGATATTCTTTAACTGTGACATTCATCATGCTCAGACTTAGTATATTCTGTGGTGATGCTCTCATGCGTGATTCTCTCATGCCTGAAGGTAAAACCTACATTTGCTATTGAAATGTCCTCTGGCTGCAGGGGGCGAATCTGTCCCCCTGAACTAAATAGAAACCCTGCGATCCTGGTCTGAGGTTTAAAGTGCAGCTTAGCTCCCATGGAGAGAAACACTGCTGTTTTGAATCCCTAATAGTTTAAGTTTTATCACGCATGTGATACTAATCTTTTTCATTGCGGTGTCCGCATGGGATTTGTTCTTTGATTGATATGAAAACTATCTGATACACAACACATGGGAATCACGAACACTGACAAGCAAATGGTTAACTGCAGTAGATATGCTGTATCTTGAATTCTGTCCTAAATCATCATGTAAAGCACAGGCAGAAATGTCCTGATCAGCATTGTGAGCTCTGCCACGTGCGTTGTTTTGTTCTGCCTAAACCCTTTCTGGTCCACTGCCAGTCCTGACTCCATGGTTTCTAGTTCCCCACCGAGCAAAAGACTCAGAAACTGAACCTTTTGTTCCGCCGGGAGCATCAGACCGTCAAGTGCAGACAGCAGGACCACAGCGCTGGTTGTCAGTCATTGTGTGTCCGGTATTGTTGTTTTATCTCTCTTTTAAAGCTTAATGAATCCAAACCTCAACATTTTCCAGCATGAACACAGGCCACTGTGTGCAGCCCCATTTTATTGTTGTTGTTATGTTCCCTTCTCCCTTCATCGGATGGTTCCCGGGCTTCACAGGGCTTCCCAAGCCAGCAACAGGGCCCGGGGCTGTTTGTTTTATGCTGGGAAACAGGGAGGGAGAGACGGCGTGAAAAAAAGAGCCGGAAGAAGAGAAGAAAAGAGGGCAAGAGGAACAGTAATAGGAAAAAAAGGACGCCAAGGAAAGCTCCAAAAGATATGTTGCTAGTGCGACCACTTGGCCTCTCTTTAACCCCTTCATTTGTCTGCCGCAGTGAGGAAAGTTAAAGGAAACATGAGACCTAAAAAAAAACTAAAAGTTTGCCTCGACCCTGCCTCTGTGTCACTGGTTCATCACTTTTGATTACAAGCAGGAGGAGCGGAGGATTCAGCCTGGAGGCCCAGGGCCCCGATACAGTCTGCTCTCTGACAAATGTGGAGTTCGGCTGTGGGCTGCGGAGGCCTGAGGGGACTGCAAACTGAGCCACTCCCCTTGGGTGCCTCCCTCTCCCGCGGTCGCGCGTGGGAGGGAGGTCACGGACCCACCCTCCCTATCGAGAGGGCACGGGCTGACGAGGGGGAAAATAACAGGGCGCACCGGCCCCCGGGGGAGAACTCTGCAGTGCCACCCTCTAATCACAGCCGCCTCACTCACATATGGAGCAAAAAGTATATACATGTACATTCAATGGAACACAGCTCTACTGCTGTGCACAACCTGAAAACACATGCTTGTATAGTGAAGACACATTAAAGATGACATAAACGCAGTGTGGGAACGATGCTGTGGCTTTGGGGGAAGCTCATGTTGCAAAGATTATGTTTTTTTAAATTGCGCCCCCCGTGATTCCATGCTGGTATCTTTATTAGAGTGAATTAGTGATGGATCACCCTCATGCATGAACCATACATTAATAAGAGCCTAATTGTGCGCCTTATCCATGATCAAGATTCAGTCTAATAGAAATGGACGGCGAGAGAGTGTTTCCAGTACTGTAAAAAGACAAGGCCTCCTCCCACCAGCACTTAAAACCATTATGCAGCTCACTCTACTTGTTCCAATGGATCTCTGTGATAAGTGGGTTCACTTGAGTCCGTCTTGATATTTTTGCGTCGACTCCTCTTTGAATTTGCATTGTTGACCAACAGCAAGCTGTCGTTACACTGCTGACCTTTGACTCAAAAGCTTTCAAGGAATGGAAAGCCCAAATTGGAGGAAACTACTGTTTATTTTTTACACATTTATTCCCCTATTTATATTTGTTTCCCTACTTATTTATTTCCTTGTTTAGTCATATATTCATCCCGTGGTACTTTTGGGTCTGATACGCATGTATATAACCTCTGTAAATGTATCCACAACATAAAGAAATACATAAACATTTTTAATGTCCAAATTAGCAGTGTGGGAAACCCATGCAGGGACAGGGAGAACCTCCACACAGCAACAAGAGCCGAGGTCGGTGTGACCTCCGAGGTCGGAGAGAAACCCACCACTTGGAGCACAGCCTTACATAAACAGCCAGTACTGGATGTACTGGCAGGTTGTACTGGTATTTTACTTTTGTATAATGTAAAATACCAGTACAATGGCCTAAAAATACTACATACCATACTCAATAACTCCATTGGCTCATGCTCATCTGGCTTGCTAGCGTATTAGCAGTTAGCTCTCCTGCTACAGTAGTTTGCCAACAGTCACTACGTCGCCAAGCCTCTAGAAACCAAATATGTTATGTGATGATGATAAATTTTGCTGTGCCACTTTCTGGTTTGACCTGTCCCTAACTTACACACACACACACACACACACACACACACACACACACACACACACACACACACACACACACACACACACACACACAAAAACCTCACTGGTTGGCGTTGGACCACTTTAACGACACGTCCTTCCAAACCGAGCGTGGCCCTTTAAATAGACCACTGGGATTGAACCATCACTCACATGTCACTGTGGTCAGAGAAAATATTTTTTGCTTTGACAGAGCTGATATATGGCCACTCAGACTTCAAACGGATTTGGTTTATTTGAACTTGTAGTCTGTTTTACTTCCATTTCACATGATTATTCTCATAAAGTCAGGGGTTTAAAAAGACGAGGGGGGAAAAAAGACATTCTGGCTTTTCACAAAGCTCGGGTTGCACAAAAGAAAGAATTCAGTCGAAAAAGATGTAGATCCCATATAGCTGGTGCAGCGTGTGAGGGATTTCAGTATCGTGTGATTGAGGCTTTGCTGCCAAGCACCGAGGGGGCAGGAAGCTAAAAGCACAGATTGTCTTTGATTGTGTTTGTGCGTGTGTGTGTGTGTGTGTGTGTGTGTGTGTGTGTGTGTGTGTGTGTGTGCGTGCGTGCGCGTGTGTGTGTGTGTGTGTGGCTGCATGGCTGCATGCGCTTGCTGTGTTTAAAAGAGTGTGTATCATGAGGACGGATGAAAAAGAGTTGGTTTTGTTTGAGCGGTGTGGCTTGGATTGATTTGTGACTTTCCCCACTGCCAGCTGGGAGCTGCTTGGTAAAATCCATTATAGTCCGTGACCACTTGAGCAGACCGGACAGCTTCACACATTGTGTGCATCATTGGCCCCTTTAAGATGATTTATTTCAGCTCAGTTCCTGTCTGACGTCTTTATTGTCAACATTTGGTGTGATTGTTAACATGACCATATTCTTCTTCTTAGGGCTCAAACTTCCTAAGACATCATGAGGAAATGATGATGATGAGTGTGTGTGTGTGTGTGTGTGTGTGTGTGTGTGTGTGTGTGTGTGTGTGTGTGTGTGTGTGTGTGTGTGTGTGTGTGTGTGTGTGTGTGTGTGTGTTTAAGCCCATAACGTGATCAGATGAGACTAGAGTGAGATCCAGGCTGTCTGCAGGAATTCTCCTCTGAACCACGGGGAAGATTTATGGGTACCATGGGTGCAAGGGGATGATCGCTCCGCTCAATGTCTTAATTGTGCTGAGAACATGTGTGGCACTGGGTGAAACAAGGTGCATGGGGCGATACTCAATCCCCTTTCTGAGGGGGGATTAAAAGGGCAAATGCACACGTAAGCCCGGAGAGCACGCACGGCACACAAACACAATCAAATACCTTCACACATCAGAGTTAAAAGCGTCTCTCTGCTTTCAGGAGAGTTGTGAATATTAGGCTGAAATGTTAGCATAGAGTGAAATGATTAAGGGCCAAATGTTCTACAAATTAAAGATTACATTCTGCATTTAAAACCCCAGGAAGAAATAGCTTTAAAATTAAAAAAATGTTGTTGCCAGTGTGGCTCCCATCATTATAAATATTGCACCTGTGTTGAACATGAGAACAGTACGCGTAATGCAGCCTCCAACAGCAGAGCAATAAAAACTGACTTTGTGAAGTTTTTCATAAATTTTTACTCCATGTGCAGGCCAGAACATTTTCACACAAGAATAATGAGTCCAATAATTTGGTTTATGACCAAATACCTGCAGAACTAATGACGTTCCCATCACTCTCGGCTGAACTTTGTGTTAATGCTGAATAGCTAGTTTTAGCATGTTAGACTCAGATGGTAAACATGCTAATCTGTTAATTACATTATGTTAGCCATTGGATGTTAGCATTTAGTTCCAAGCACAGCTGTGTATAGCCTCAAGAAGCGTCACTGTTGGTTCTTATTGGCTGGAAATATTGCTATATCCCATATATTAAAATGAAAGTTACCATTTTGGTTTAGATGGCATTAACTTGGCCATTGATATGATAGGTGGCAAACAAGATTGACAAACTATAAAAATGTATAGATCAACCTTTACCCTAAGCTTTTGATCTACCATAGTTTTGTATAGCTTTTCACCAACCCAACATACATATGTATATGTTAATCACTATGTCCGGTATACATTGGTTTATATATATGTGAATATTACAAACAGTTCCTCTCGAGACTTGTCCTTCTTTACTTCACCAACTCTTTCCCATTCTTCCTGATTCTCTCGTGTGAAACTGTCGAGCAAAGCTAAAAGCAAACAAGACTGTGTCTTTAAAAATATATAAATCTGTGTAATGGCCAAATTGTTTCACAGCTTGGAAGAAGGGAAAGACACAAAAGATAAGCATTCCTTCCCTTTTCATTCCTGTTTTTCTTGGCTCATCAGTATAGTTGGACAGGCAACAAGAAATTTGGACATTGGAGCCTTTAGGAAATGCACTCTTCATAATTGGCATATCTTTGGTCACTTTCATAGCCAAGTTCACTATTTTTTCCCACACATACACACAAATAAGTGGCTTACCAACCTCTAAAGCCTCAGTCAATAATCTGTCAAAGCTTGTCTTAAGTCATTCTCTCTCCAGCTGAAGACAGTTGAAAATGTTCCCGCGGTGTCCTGTAAAGAACAGTGGGGCGTTACGCAAACATGCAGAGCAAGTCAGAACCTGTGTGCCCTGTCACAGTTACATATTGCAATGTGTCGGTGTCAGAATGATGACGATGACGCCCACTGGTTTTCAGCTTTCCTGGCCGAGTTCATATGTCCAGCAGTTACAGCCGTCAACTGTTTGCCAAATGCATGTACGTGTGTGTGTGTATGTGTGTTTATGTGTGGCTATGTGAGTGAATACATGCTATTATTCAGGTTTGCGTAAGGGGCTGAGTGAGCAGGTGACCTGGATTTCCCATCATAGGTCGCTCATCCCCAGGAAAGAGAAAGGGAAGCTGCTGTGAGTCAGTCAGCAAATACTCCCATCACTGATCATCAGCGCGGTGACAATCTGTAATCACCCAAAACGCACCCCTCAGGCCACCTGCGGGGAAAGTTCACGTGCTATTAGCAGAGCTCGTTTTTTCCTCTGTCAGATATAAATGTCACCAAATTCACATGCTCACGCAGATAAAACAAAACAAAACAATGGTATTGTCATGTCAGCATAACCAACAGTAATTGGCCGATTGTAGCAAAAGAGAAAAAGTGTAAGAAATGGATTCCCTGTGTGGATTAACCGCTCTACCATGAGCCGCGAACGTTAGCATGTCGGGCTAACTAGCTTACCTACATTAGCAAACCAGCCCTGGGGATGATCGATTATTCATACTACATTAATTCAAGGGGGGGTTACAGGTTACATTACATAAAAATAAATTAAAAAAGTTCCATTCACGACCATCACATCCGTGTAGTATTTCCCTTCTGTGTCTGTTCTGGATGCTATCAGAGCGTATCGGCTAAATAGCAGCTCTGTCCTGCTCAGTTGGATTCAGGGAAAGCTACCCTCTTGTCCAAGGAGGTACGCTAAGCAGCAAAACAGGGTTACGTTAGAACTAAATGGCCATTTTAATTTACATTTTACAGGGCTAACTATCTCTAAACTGCGGTACAAGATGTCCTCAACTTAGATCATCAGTTGCTGACTTTATAGTTGGGACATGTAGCTTGAACTTGATATCATACATGTAGCCATCAAGTGTATATTTAAGACCCTTTTACAGGGTTCTCGTCTTGAAAGTCAGCTGGAAACACTAAAAAGTCAGACATAGTTGGCTTAATTAGCTAACGTAAACTAGCTACAGCTGATATGATCTAGTAGCAACGGTTGTCAATTCAGCTGGAAAAGTCAATGGAAAGGAGTAGCAACACTAACAAAACATTCCTCTTTCAACAAGATGCCATGAGGCTCAACAAGCGATCTGGAGCAACGTGGGTCAGTCTGCATGACTTACGTCTCACATTGTGCATGTAATGTGCGCCTCCTTCCATGGAACATACTTCGGCGCAGTACGTCACCATATTGGTTTGCACGAATTCACCGGGAAAAAAAAACCTAGGAAAACCTGCATTTCCAGAGCAAACTGTCGCAATCCAACACAAATACATGCTCAAGACATTAGTTGTGAAAAAGCAGTAGAGTGGGCACAATTTAAACCACGTAGGAAGCAAATACAAACTCCTCTTCATGTGAATCCATCCACATTCCACCTGTGTGTTCACAGGCTGTGCCGCCGCCGCTGCTGCTGTCCGCAGGGTGTCAGAAGGTCATGGGGCGGCAGCCGTGTTTGGGACAGCGGGGGGGGGGGGGAGGGATGGTTGGGGGGGCTCCAAAACGTGTGGAACATCTGAAAAAGAGACCAGGTGGGTTTCCTGATGGCATGCCAATGGAGGAATGTGTCTGTCAGCGTTGAACTTGTCCGCTGGGAATCGCCCCTGGTATGTGTCAGCGTCACAGCTGAAGGTGTCGGGATCAGATGGCAGAGCGGGGACGTGTGTGTGTGTGTGTGTGTGTGTGTGTGTGTGTGTGTGTGTGTGTGTGTGTGTGTGTGTGTGTGTGTGTGTGTGTTAGACAGTTAGAGTATAGACACATCCTACAGCATAAACCTGTATAACCTGCATGGTACAACAGTCTGGGTGTACATGCATTTATGCAAGACAAGGAGAGTTGGCACATAAAACAGTATCAACTAAATAATCCATTATTAGTTGTATTAACAGATTAGATCAGAACCGTATATAAGAAAATATTTATTTATAATGAAAAGAAGATTAAAATAAGATACTCCTTTACATCCCTGTGTGCACAAGCGTACATGTGCTGTTCTGTCAGAGGAGTGATGATGGATTATGAGGGGCCCCTGCTGGGAGAACACCAGGCTCTTAAAATGTAGCAGTCTGACCTCTAAAGACACACCAGGGCACCCCGGGGTCGCGGCCCCCGGGGTGCCCTGGGACCAGTTGCTGCGTGGGCCCTCTCTACTCACGAGTATGGCAGTATGCTTCAGATGTCTGGGAATAATTTACCATGGTGCACCTATGTCACCAAATGTCACACCTCCAAGAGAGATTGTGTGTGTGTGTGTGTGTGTGTGTGTGTGTGTGTGTGTGTGTGTGTGTTTCTTTTTCTCTCCTCCTCGCTGCTGTTTGGAACACGTGCGCGGTGAGCAAGTGGAGGAGTCTCAGACGAAGCAAGCCAACCTCACGGTTTTTCTTTCTGAAAGGATTACTGCGACCAGGTGGTCCGTTCCCACTGATTTCTCACAACCAAACGTTGGAAGGCCTCATGAAAGGGAGAGCGTGGCCGCGGCCCCCGGGCGGGTGTGTTTACACACTGGATTTGTGGAGTAGCGTCACCGTCACCGTCACGGGACCCCGCGATTCACATCTTTTCCTTCTTTCCATTTCTCAGGAGATTCTCGTCTAAACAAACTCTCATCATACCAGATGCATTTGTTTTCTCTGTGAAAAAGCCTCTGTGTCCACTTTGGACAAACCGTAACATGCTGTCAAAACAATGCCAGGTCAAGATGATGACAGAGGAAGATTAGCGTCCCATCTGAGGAGGAAACATGAAGTAAACAGGGTTTGAAAGAAGTGTCAAACACAAGCGTGTGTATTGCTGCCGTTGTGTCGTCTTATCTCTCTCTGACCGCAAAGAGTCGTAACTCCTCGTTACACGCCGTGGTTTTAGCCAGCCAGCCAGCGCCCTGACGATCAGTCAACACGGTATGTGCTGAGATCGAAAACACAGCGCGCATTCCTTCCATCCTGCAGGCCCTGTATCAGTCTGCAGCACAGGGGCCAACACGACCCTGCAGACAGACCGCTGCCGTCAGTCCCAATAGGAAAAATAGGGTTGCAAATTTCTATCATGATTTCCTGCAGGCTTTTGGCATTGGTTTAGTCGTTTTCAGGGTTGAGGCATACAGATAAATAATAAAAAAGAAGCTCACTGAGGTCAGCAGAGCACTGATGCATTGTGTGCTTTACGGCATTCGGTTCACTTGTCTCAACTCAAACTGGAGTAGATGTACCCAGTGGGGACATAAAGGGCTCGTGTCAGCCCAGTTTCTATGAGCTTGGAAGTGGATGTAATAAAACGTTTATTTGGTCGCCAGAAAATCTTATCTTATTATTAGCGTAAGGGCGCCCTCTGCTGGAACGATCAAGGAACTCTTTAAATTGTTCTAAATGAGTCAAACTCAACATTTAGTTAAGCTCTGAGCACACAATAGTTGGCATCACGATTGTACATGATTATTTATATAATGTTATGATGAAAGTGAATTGTGCGATCAACATCTGTGTCCTTACACAGACGCTGTTTCTCTTTTCTCCTCCTTGGTGGCCGTCTCCCCTCCGATTATCTGCACATAATTCAACATGTTAACGCTTTATGAGTTGGACCAGCGATCAAGTCTCATCTGATCCGGCTTTGTGTTTCCCTGTGGCGGCTGAACACCAACAAACCATAGAGTGGAAGTTGTATGAGATTACCATCGACCACATGTGTCCTCTTAAAGAAAACGTCTAATTCACTTCAATGCATAAATCAGATCGTTCGGTATTCAATGTAAAAGGGAAACAGTGTGTTTGTTATGCATTATGAGTTATTTAGGTGAAGCCAGTAAATAGGCTAATGGAGGTGGTTAGCCTCTCAAATCCAGAAGTGTCTTTGGTTTCTAAAGAGTTTAGTTAGTAGAGCGTTTTCAGACATTTTGGCTTGTAAAAGCAGGGAAATCACCGGCGTTAAGTACGTACCATTAACGAGGGCTCAGTTCCATTTAGGTGTCCCAGTAAGTGAGCATGCACACAACCAGGACCTTGAAACATGCGCACGTGAGTGGAGTGTAGACATGATTCATGTTATTAATGTTACCTGCACACTAAATATAACAGCTATAGGTGTGTAGGCCGACTTCTGTTGTGTTTTTTTTAGCGGAGGTGTTCTTTGATGTAAGGCTCACCTCAGCTAAAGACTGCGTATGAATTGAAACTAATTACATCCAGTTAACTAATCAAATGAAGTTTGTTGAGAAGCGTTGTTGGCGTTCATCCCAGCATGAGTGAACTCCCCAGACTGCTTCTGTTGAAGTGCTGTTTCAGTCCATGTACAAGGCAGCATTATAGTTTCTGTTAAAGTGACTTCATGGTTTGTCACACTTTTACAAAACAAAACAGATGTAACGATAATGTATCGAAATTTTATTAAATCAATCAATCAATATTATTTGTTTATTTAACAGGAGCAGTGCACTTTAACACATTTTTTAGGTGCACCCATACACTGTATACTATATATATATATATATATATATATATATATATATATATATATATATATATAGTTTATATAGAAGGAGTGTGAACCTGTGAAACTCTTGAATTCACCCTTAGCCGTTAGCCTCCATGATGCTAAAACCGAGTAGATTATCAGTCCACGGGGCTGTCGGCTACATTATTTCATCAAAATGAAATCAATACTAGAATGTATTTCAGTTTATACAGAAGCTGCATTCGTGTTGCTGTTGAATCGTAGTTGTTTTTCATACTTTCCCCTAAAAATTAGCTTTATATCGGCCTGAATTCGGCGCGAGGCTCTAATCATTGGAAGGCGTTTCACTTTCCCGCCACAAGATGGCGCCACACAGTCAGTGCAGCTGAGCTCGGCTGTCCTGTCAACTGATTATTGAGGAAAGTGTCTTCAGACAGGAGCAGAATGAGACGATGACACACACACACACACACACACACACACACACACACACACACACACACACACACACACACACACACGCAGAGAGAGAGAGAGCAGGTTGCATCGCTTTATTGTGTTATGAAGCCGTTTGTCACTCCATAAATAATGTGTTAATGAGAAGCTCTGCTCATGAAATTTACACATGTAGCCTCTCTCTCTCTCTCTCTCTCTCTCTCTCTCTCTCTCTCTCTCTCTCTCTCTCTCTCTCTCTCTTTCTTTCTCTCTCTCTCTCTCTCTCTCTCTCTCTCTGTGTGTGTGTGTGTGTGTGTGTGTGTGTGTCTGCGTGTTGCAGATGTGTTTGGCTCAGCACCTCTCCGTTGTCTGAGTGCGTTTCAAGCAGTTATGATTCATGATACCTTAAATTACACGTTATATTATTGTGCACCGCGCTGCCAAGACTTTAAGGGAATCATTGTGTGAAAACACCCTCAGCCTCTTTGAAGCCTCCACGTCTCACAATGAAAAACACGCTCTTTTGGGTAATTTTTTTTTTTCTCCAATATTTTATCACTCTCTGAATCATGCGAGCGGCTCGAAGTCTTCACTGAGATAAGAAAACATTTCCATCTGAAGGAGCCCGTAGCAGCTCCATCTAACGGGTTTAATAGGTTCATTTATCCGGAGTGATCCGGTGAGATCCCCGCAGGCCGGATCGAGTCCCGCTGATTCTTCATCTGCGGGACTAAACAAACAGGATCTCCAACAACGCGTGTTTTAGTTAGATAGCAGGTTGTGTTATTGTTCAAATGTGTGCGTAATGTGGCTTCTGGGTGGGAAAAAAAAATTACAAAAATAAAAAGAAGGCCTTGTTGATTTGAGCGTTTCCATATTCCGTCTTTTCATTTAATAAAAGCATGAAGAAGAAGAAAAAAAAAAAACACCTGCGGTAGCCCAAATTTAATGGCGCATAGCTTTTATGATATGGGGGAGAAATCAAAAATAATTGGAGGCCATATCTGTAAATTTGACATCGGGAAGCGTTCAATGGCAGCTGCGCGCGCATAGGACAGTTGGGTGCATTTATTGTTGAAAATGTCCATCATCGTCCCCCTGAGTCGTTTGTCCCCAATATAAATGTCTCACGTGATGTGCTGGTATATATATATATATATATATATATATATATATATATATATATATATATATATATATACCTTGAGCTTTAGATTTGACGCTCCCGCGCTCTCGTCTCCATTGAAGCCACACAACGCGCACGGGCGCCTGGTTCCAATCTGAAGACATGCGTGATGAATTTGGGAAATCATCTGCAGCTTTGCTGGTCCCGTACAGAGAGGGCCCACCCAGCCCGGGCCCAGACCCCCCTCTGCCCCAGGGTATCAATACGATTAGAGGCAGGAAATGTGGGAATCCCCAACAAAGGGCTCCATCATTAAACACAAACAACCAGAGGCCTCCCAACAACACCGAGCGCGCGCTCCGCTCCTCGCGTCTCTTTCAAGTCCGCGCGAGAGAAAATCTATTACTTTCATCCCAATATCAGCACGCCGCTGCCAGCCGCCCATTATTAAAGAAGATAATCCCGCGGGGTGTGGGGGGTCACGGGGGACTTTGATAGGTGCGCGTTGAAGTGGAGAGAGAGAGTGTCGAGTTTCGAACCCAGAGAGCTCAGGTTATGCAGACGGAACATCAAATATTATTTCTTACCCCGTTTTCACACATGGTGATGTTTATCGATATATATGTAAAAGTTCTTTCAGGGAAGAAAAAAAAAACGAAAGCCAGAGTGCAACATGAGGCACACTATACCCGTTCGTTCAAAAGGAGTCCCCGCGTGCACGCGCACGTGGAGATAAAGTGGTTGTTTTCGAGCGCGTGCACAAAATGTATGGGGTATACGTCTGGAAACATGTAATTGTGCGTCAAGTGTTGGTGCGTCAAGAGGCTGCAGGAGAGGAGGATTACGGCCTAAACCTCTGCCTCACTCATCGTTTAATGTCAACAAAGTGTATCTGAAATTAAAAAAGATGCTCTTTTATTATCATTTCCTTCTACGTGACAGTTCTCCCCTCCTGTTTTTTTGGGTGAATATAACATTTACATTATAAAAAAAGCCTTATTTTCAAACAAATATGAAATAAAAACAACAATAATAAATATTTATAAAAAAGAAAATTACGCAGAATTCTAAATCTAATAAAAGAATATTCAATAATGATTAGAATAATAATAAAAAACAACAATAATAAATATTTCACACAAAAAAATGTAACGCTGAATTCTAAATGTATAAGACAAATATTGAATAATTATTACAATAATAATGAAAAACAACAATAAAAATTATAATAATACATTTAAAAATGTTGAGGAAATAATAACTTGTAATTTAAAAGTCCAATAATAGATTTTTGACTCCTTCATTTTCATTCATATGTGGCGTATTGTTGGGCAATAGGATTACACGTCATGCCCATAAATAAGGATGTTTTCACTGAGTGGATCTGCAGCGTCCGCGTGGACTTGGCGCTCACGCGCCGATGATGAGAGCGCGCCACGCACGGGAGGCTGGTGCCGGCCTCCTCCGGTACCCGTCGCGTCGTTTCCATTGGTCAGGATCCTCTTCCTCGAGCCCTCAAACGTGACATCACATCCACCCCGACCCGCAGGAAAGCAACCGAGATCACAGATGATGCTGGACATCTCGGAGGACGCGCACACTTCTGCTTTTATTTTTTTACGCTTCACGCACAAATCACTCACGTTGCGCTCTTTCTTTTTTTAGCGCCTATAAGCAGCGAAATATAAAGCACACATCGTGCGGTTTGCAGAGCCCGTTTGCAGAAAAAGTAGGAGGAGGATTGCGCTCGGATTTTCCTTTCTTCTTCTTCTTCTTCTTCTTCTTCTTCTTCTTCTCTTTTTTTGTGAATGGAGATGAGTCGTGCGTAAAGAAAATAATCCGTTCATCGCATTGAGGAGAAGAGCCGTCACTCTCCCACCTGTTGGCAGGTGGTGTTGGCTTCCACCCGCGGACATCTACTATGACATTGGGTTTGGAGATCATGGAGGATATTGTTATCGACGTGGTAGGGGAAGGACTCAGAGACAGCGGCGAGGAGCAGCTCCTACCTTCGGATGAGTCGCGGAGCGATCAGGAGCGCAGCGACGAGACCTGCAGCAGCCAGAGCAAGGAGCGGGACGACTACAGCCCCGACGAGGGGTGTCCTTCCGCGGACAAAAGCAAAGGTCCGGCGTCCGTGAAGCCGCCGTACTCCTACATCGCCCTGATAACCATGTCCATCCTGCAGAGCCCGAAGAAGCGGCTCACCCTCAGCGAGATCTGCGACTTCATCAGCCAGCGCTTCCTGTACTACCGGGAGAAGTTCCCCGCGTGGCAGAACTCCATCCGACACAACTTGTCGCTGAACGACTGCTTCATAAAGATGCCCCGGGAGCCCGGCAACCCCGGGAAGGGCAACTACTGGACGCTGGACCCCAACTCCTCCGACATGTTCGAGAACGGGAGCTTCCTGCGGCGGAGGAAGCGCTTCAAGCGGCAGCACTTCCGCTTCGACCCGCTGAAGGAGCAGCACCTGGAGCCCAGCGGGCTGCACGGCTTTGCACACGGCGCCTACGGGTTCGGCGCGGCGGCCCTGCAGCTTCCCGGGCTGGAGCTCTACCCGTACCTGCATCACCACGCGCACGCGCCGTGCGGGCCCGCCACCGCCACCGCCGGTATTCCACCTGTCAGCAGCATCCTGCCCGCGCTGTCCAGCTTCTTCTCCCGCAGCTCGCTCACAGCCAAGGCGTTCCTCCTCCAGGCGCAGCCCGGCCTGGAAGCCTTCTCGCCAGGTCAGTGCGCGGCCTACGCCTCCCCTCTGACCTCCGGTGCTGCCTTCGCGGCCCCGGGGCTCTTCCACCCCGCGGCGGCTCCGCACTTCCTCAGTTTACACGCGGAGTACCAGAAGTTACAGACTCAGCGCGGCACCGTGAACCTGGCCAAGCACATCCACGCCGCTCATAACGCGTGATGCTCGGGGCCGCCGGACTATGAACTCGTGTTTTCTCAGGTAACAGAGACGTTGTAAGCAGGATCCCTCCAGCGTGATGACTCTGCTTTCAAAGAATGTTGTAGATATGTTTAAAAAGAAAATCTCCTTTTCACTTTTATGGCAAAACAATTATAATCTTTCAGCAAGTCTTTTTTATTATTATTTTGTTCTTGAATTATCTTCATTTAAATATATATACATATATATTTAAATGACGAGTTTTCCTTCTTTTTTTTCTGGAAAGAAATAAAAGTGAATATTTAAACCTTGCGTTCAGTTGTATTTTGTGAAAATCCACGTGGTAATTTAAACGCTGTTTATTTATTTTATGGAGTATAAAACACCAGACTTGCTTTTAGATGTCACGTGTTTACTCTTTTTAATATCAGTTAGGTTTTCACTATTTCCATAATTCGTGACAATCGTGGCAATAAACCGAAATGACCTTCATTCAAACGTTAATAATTACAGACTACTTGACAAACAAGGGGGGAAACAGCCAAATAAATAATAATAAATAAAAAACAGTGAAGAACAATTTGACGTATGCAATAAACTGAGGCCTACCAGTCTACAAAATGTGATTCACTTTTCAAATAATCGGTCAAATAAAATACAAACACGTTATTACAGTCATCAAAAATACATCTTTCTTTATCATTTCAGGTTAGACGCTGATTTGCATAATTATCAACGACTGAGATGCTCTGATTTATTTAATATGTATATATATTTAATACATGCTTGTAAAATATTATATTTCATGTTAGAAATGACGGGAAAAGCAGCAGCATGCAGCCGGATGGACCGGCACAGGTGTCGAGGTCAAAGTATGTAACATAAATGAAAAGAAACCGTAATAATAATAATAATATAATAATAATAATAAGTCTCCACGAACAAAAACCCATAGCATGTAATCTGAAATTCAATGTGCGTGTGCGCACGCGCGCGTGTTGTGTGTCCATGCGTGTGTTCATGGACATCACGCTGAAAGTAGACATGGCCTTAATTGCCTTATTTCTCTGGGCCACACACACACTCTGCTCCCGCAAGAAAATCTGTACAGCACATTTTCATGTCAAAGTTCTCATCTGTTGAATCATATACATCATAAAACCTCCGGAGCCCTTTTTTAGTATCACTCATTATTTATTTTATTAATATACGTCGAGGAGAAAGTATGTTGGTCGACTGTTTTGTTATTTCTGATTTGGATGTTTTTAAAATGTCCTTTAAATCATATTTCAGCAGAAAATCATTACTTAAAAAAAGCCTTCCTCGTGTAATTTATATTAAGGACTAATGCAACAATTATAAATTCAGTTTATTTTTTATATTTTTTAAAGAAATAATCCAACAATTCAGTTTATTCATAATTAAAAAAGTTAATAATTGTCAATGCTGACATTGTACAGAGGAATCCAAGCAGTCTGACTTCTAACTGTTTATTTTACATGCTGGTGTATAAAGGTCGAGCTGTTTAGAAAGCTGAATCAAATTAATTAAATCAAACCATAATCCATCATCTCACCAAAACAAATACGCTAATTATTGTGTGTGTGTGTGTGTGTGTGTGTGTGTGTGTGTGTGTGTGTGTGTGTGTGTGTGTGTGTCTCCAGGTGAAAAACACACACACGCACACACATAGGATAACAAAATGTGTCCCAAAAAACTCTCTGCCCATTTCTCCGTGCAATAACTCAGGTTATCCCATCTTATTTCATCCCTTCTCTCTTTTCCTTATTTAAGCCGCATCACGGCGAGAATGACAGTAGTTAAATAATTCTGGGTTTGAGAGCATGGAAGTATTTATTTAATTCTATTTTCAGTCTGGTTTAGATGGATTACCGCGCTGAGGCTCTTGGACGGGGCTGATGGATCACACCACACGCTTTAGCAGACTCTGGCACCCAGCGAGGGCCTGAAACAAATAAAAAGATTGTTACCTGATGCTGAGCTGCTAAGCAAGAGGAGCACACGTTCTCATTGATTTCCCTTCGCTCCGTTCGGGAGATCTTTGGGTCGGTGGGGGCCAAATGTTTGATATAATTCAATCTGTTTTGAGGTTTTTCTTTCTTTTTTTGTCACAACCAAACGTCTGATATTTTCTCTGCTAATCTTAAACAGTGCGGCGAGAGCTGCGGTTAAACATGAGATTCATATCGTACGCCGCTGCACCACTTCTGCTATTAGAACTTATCTGATTGGGAAAACCAAACATGCAGTTGAACCTGTATTTCTTTTTTATTCTGCACTCGGTTTCACTGTCACAACTAAACATGGAGACGCAACACAGAAGGGGTTGTGACTCCGTAGCTGCAAAAGTGGGAACCATACATAAACCATGGAAAATCTAGCGTGTGATCCACAAAGCCTTGTGTGCAGCCACACAAACAGGACGTGTCCCTTTGGTGCAGCTTCACAAGGTTGTGAGACGGTGTGTGTGTGTGTGTGTGTGTGTGTGTGTGTGTGTGTGTGTGTGTGTGTGTGTGTGTGTGTGTGTGTGTGTGTGTCAGGTAGTGCGACACGGCCATGTTGTGGTCCTTCAAGGGCATCGGGAGGAGAAGATTTGCAGGCAGGGAGGGGGAGAAGCCGGTGCACCTGATAAAATAAGCAAGTCAGACACCCCGGGCTTGTGTGTGTGTGTGTGTGTGTGTGTGTGTGTGTGTGTGTGTGTGTGTGTGTGTGTGTGTGTGTGTGTGTGTGTGTGTGTGTGTGTGTGTGTGTGTGTTGCTGTGACTGCACATCAGTTTTCCATACAGAAGGAGGTGAACGTTGCCAGCACACTGCTTAAAAAGTCTCTTTACTTTCCTTCTCCCTTTTGTGCGTCATTGAGTGTGACATGCTTTATTAAAGCCCCACTTATATCACGAGCAAGATTTTCCTGTTTGCAAACCATACTTTTCATATTCTTTTCCAGTTTATCTTCTGTGAGACGTCTCCGAGTTAGCTTTAATGTAATGTAATGTTTGACAAAGATGGTTGTGTTTGTAATTGAATGTGTCACCGCGGGGAGCGCGCCGAGCTCCAACCCCACCAGTGCACACCATGACTGGGCACATATTTCCGTGGCGGCCTGTCAGTGGTGCGTGTGGCGTTCAGGACTATCAGCTCCGAGTTATCACGACTCGTGACGACCCCTCTGATGTGGAGCTCCTTTCCCTGGGAAAAGTGAGTCGACTCCATTCATGCCTAACGCCGCCGTGCCTTCGCTCTCCACTCGCCAACGCCAAGCCAAACAGGCAAGATAAACTCATCTGCTCCTTCTGCTTCCACAGATACAGAGTCCAAGTGGGGAGAGCGCTGCATTCTGGGATACCCCCCCCCTCCGCAAGCTCAGTCGGGACAGGACAAACAATGCGTCTGTGTTGTTCCACGGAGTTTGAGATGCATGATTGGGAATGAATTCCCTTCAAATGTTTCCCCTGACCTACGTACGGCCCGCTGCTTTTCTTTGTAATGCGGCTTGATAGTCTGCAGACGCACTAAAAGTCGGCCATGCTGCATGGCTTAACTTTTATCCCCTAAAAAACAACGGGTTGATCCAGTGTTGTTGTTGTTTTTGTATCACTGTTCTTTTAAAGGGTTAGAAATAGCCCCATCTGGCTGGTTTTAGACTCACGTATACTAAATAAAGAACCATGACTTAATGTTACTTTTCTCCCAATTCATTTACCCAAACCCAAATACGGTATGGTTTCAAACTGTGATCAACTTCTCTCTCTATAAACCTAAGTGCCATATTTGTTACCAATTATTAATAAAGAGTGTGTTTGTGAGTGTCATGCCGTTCCTTTTGGACAGTTTTAAGATAAGACTGGTTGCGTTTAACAATAGCCAGTTGGGGAAATAACTCAAGAGTGTTATAAAAGGCGACAACCCGCTGCTGCTGGATAAGGTGACCTCTTTATTGTGCTTTTTAGTGTGTGTGTGTGTAACTGAACACCTGATTGCCAGAGGCTGATTTGTGTTGGCCTTAAAGTCTTTCGAGGGGTTGATTTGTGCGTCTGTAGAATCAGAGTTTGGAGAATACGAGGGTGTTGTGGTTTTTCAGTTATCATTAGTAAATCTCTCACCTTCCCGCTGAGGCCCATCACAGCTGAGGTTTTCTCTCCGCTCACTTTAATGGCTGATTTCCACAGGCCTCACTCGACCCCCTTGGCGTTTGCTTTTCCTGGCAGGGCCAATCCCCGCTGCCCTGCTTCGGGGAGTTATTCAATTATAAATCTTCCCCCCTTACCTCTCCCTCTGCTTTCCCTCTCTCACCGGCCTATGCGTTACCCTGCCAAGCCCAGTAAAACACGCCGCTCCGTTAGTGCGCCGCTCTCCAGTCTCGTGCCCAAGAATTTATTATGCTCCGGGTGGTGAAGCGGAGTGCGGTGTGTTTTTTGGAAAAGGGGACCCCCCCTCAAGCCTCGGTGCCAACGGATGACAGTGACATATAGCAGGAAAGCCACCCAGAAGGAGAATGATCTCACACCTCAGCCACGCGCTCCGAGGGAGTGGGAGAAAATAGAGAGAAAGAGGAGAGAGCTGCAGCTGGGGGCGGAGGGGACAATAAAAAAGCGAGATGAAAAGAGGCAAAGGATGGAGAAACGCAACGGTGGAAAGGAAAAACAAACACTGGATGACTGAGAGCCAACCGTAAAAAGCAAGTCAATGATCTGACGGAAGAGAAGTGAACCAAAAATAAACGTGAACATTATGTCTTAGATATCCGCATAAACCCAACTATGTTAAACCTCTTAGATATTCTATCCTTACCCTCAGACTGTGGCTTATTCAGGAGGAAATGCACTGCTCCCTTTGGCCTCTTCAGAAAGAATCCTCAGACTTTATTGCAGATATCCTCCTCTTCACGGCATCTGTTTCTCAAGAATCTGCATTTCACCCTCTTGTTGCTCTTCATTTTCTAGCCTCACTCTTCCCATGCAGCTGGAGACCTCGTGCCCATGAGCTTGGCATCTCCAGGTTTCCTGTGCACCACCACGTGCCCGCATTGGGCGTCGGCGTGCGAGGTATCCGCTGCAGGTATACAAGGCGTCCAACCACCGAGAGCGACCGCTGCTTGGCCCTTTACAGGCCCCAGATCAAAGTGTGATGTCACCCACGGCAGCCCCAAAACCACTTATTGCACCAAATGAGAGCCATTAGCCGTACAAACAAAGATTTAAAGCGCTCTGTTAATCAAAAGGGGAGCAGGAAACACAATTAACATCTGGGCCAAGATGTGTCAGAGCGGGGTCAGGCTATAACCGTGCCGGCTCTTATTACAGACGTACAGTCCGAGGCCTGGCGGTCGGCGTGCGGCCTAATGAGAGTCGGCAAACCTCAACCTGAATCCGACTGATCTCTGAGGAAGACAAAGTGGTCTGCCTTCCGCACTAAGCATCGCCATGGAGAGCTTTGAACGTAGCCGGTTAAAGAGCTGGAAAACTCCCCCACACACACAGACACACACACTTTCTCTCTCTCTCCACTCATTCTCTACCTCTCTCTCCCTCTCTGTCTGCACTTTCTCTCTTCCCCATTACATTTGGTTTTGCTCCCCTCAATAACGTCTGCAGTGGCATATTACAACTTGGAAATGGATTTTAAAAGGGAGTGGAGGAGTGGTGCCAGAATGGGAAAAACATGGATTGGCTCAATGGAGGCAGATTAAGTTGGCATGCCAAACCTCACGCTTTGTAAGAAACAAGAAAAAGACCCCTTTTTACATTAATGTTCCGAGTTAAGGACCAACCGCAGAGTCGGGGGGAAAATAAAAAAATCCCACCCTCTTCGAAAGAGAGAATGAAAATTCCAGGTGGTGGATTGTCACCTCATACGAATCCTTTCCCCTTCGGTGTCACCAGAGTGAATAACTATTTTATTTTTATCACTGCTGCAGGTCTCTGTGTGCTCGGGGGAACTGTTAAGCCAATGCATAGACCTGCAAACATCCTGTAACAGCAACATAAATCCACTAATTCAGGCCTTTGTGTTTGGTAATGGATGTTGTGCCACACTATGTAGATGTGATATGAGAGGATTGATTGCTCTGAAGATCACTGAGGCGGCTTTCTAGCACCGCCCTGCCACCCAAACTGTCGGCCAACAAGCCGTTCATCCCATGTTGCCTCTGTTGGTGGTCCCTGGTGTAAGCTATATTTTCCCCTCACTTCTCTCTCCCTCTCTCTCTCTTTTATAGCTAACACAAAATTGTTCCTAATTCGCTGCTGCTAGAGGGGGGTAATTTGCGGCTTTTGGCTGAGTGTCGCAAGCCCCAAATTTGAAAAAGCTGCTGAGTTGAAGGCGTTCTGTGAAACGCTGTAGGAGCAGCAGCGGGGAGAGGAGAGAGGGAGAGGTACATTCAATCAGTTGAAAAGGAAAAAACAGCAAAAGCATGATGAGCCGGAAAAAAAAGACAAAAGACAGCAATGCAGTAATAACTGTTGGGTTATGTAAGCCGTAGCCACCCAATATCTGTTTTAATCAAATGACGGCCTCCTCTTCTATTTCAAGTTAACACGATTTCTGTTTGGCCTGCGGAAAAACTTAAAATGTCTTGGCCAAAATAGCTCATATTTCCTTTGTTTTAGGGGAGATAAAAACTCTCTCCAGCTGCAAAAGATTTGGCCATCTGTGAAAAGAAATAAACAGCAGAACAGTCCTTAAGACCATTTAATAACAAGCAGTGTGATTGAGGGCTCAAGTCAGTGGAAGTCAAAGAAAGTCAACGGCCGCAGTTCAAACTGACTTTCTAAAGGAGCACCTCAAAGTTCTGTGCTTGGCCCACTTTTATTTTCTCTCTCCATAAATCATTTATAATAATCATTGTAATGCAAATAACATATCAGTTTTAGCTGTAGCTATAGATGTGCATCTCTTCTAGGAGGAAGCCTGTGATCATTGTGGACACTATCTAGCTCAGGGAATAAGGAAGACAGAAGTTATTAGTTAGTTAGGGTTTAGGGTTTTGGCTAAATTAATGTCTTTCTTTCAAAGGAAAAGACTGACAATTTGGGAAATAAGCTCACCTACTTATTAAGAGTTAGGTGACAAGATTGGTTAGGTGACTACACCTTGAATAAAGAAAGTAGCACTTTGTAGTTTGGCTTTCTGTAAGAAGTTGTACTTTCTTGATTCTTGTTGTTCTGAGTTTGTACTCATGGTTAAATGCACTTATTGTAAGTCACTTTGGATAAAAGTGTCAGCTAAATGAAATGTAAAAGATTGATACCACACTCGTGTCTGTATAGACTACATATGAAGCTACTGCCAGCAGCCGGCTAACTTAGCTTAGCACAAAGACTGGAAACAAGGATACAGCTTGCCTGGATTTGTTTTTAAACATTGTTTTGATATGGATTGAACCAACACAATATATAATATGTTAATTAGTGAGCTTTAAATGATTGTGTTATCTTTGGACCCTTAATTCCAGTCTTCATGCTAAGCTAACTAGCTAGCTACTGTGGTAGCTTCACATTCACCACATGAGAGTTGTGTCGATCCCCTCGTCTAACCTTTGGCAAGAAACACAATAAGGGTATTTCTCAAAATGTCAAAGTATTCCTTTCAGCAACATGTTGAAAACCATCTGAGGAAACTGTGGTGCTGTTTCTTTTTGAAGCTCGGGGAAGGCTTGTTATGGTTATTTGTTGTATATGACTGCATCAGCACAGGGTCACCACGTGTTGGACTCTGTTTATCAGAGGGTGCTAACATTTGTAACCAAATGAAAACCACTCACACATTCTTGTGCTTTGTTTTCTAGAGAATTGGGTGGTTAAGTCATTGCTATATTGTTTTCATTAAGCCATTTGTGACAATCAGCAACTGTGAAAATATTGTAGCTTTGTCACACAAGTGTGTGCAAGTTAAACAAGAAGTCTAAACAGATAAAAAAAAGTGAATAGATTAACCGTTTGAATAGTTTAAAGTAAAATTAGCTGCTTTTTTTAAGTCCTGAACCAGAAGTTGAATGGTCTCGCCTCCAATTAGTTTCCCCTTGGGGGATTAAATATGCAAAATTCAATATACAGATGTACATAGATATAATCAACTATTTGCTTTGTAAGGATATAGTGGAGTAATGGCTTTGTTGACATAGCTGGACCGGCCATGTGTGTCTTTTAGTGCATGTTTGTGCATGTGAGGGTGTCCCACTGACATAAATAAAATATAAATTCAGTTACGGTTTCAGGTATTCTGACCCGCTGTGTACTCGATGCTGCAAAATGGAAGTACCCGGCGATATATCTGCAGCGTGGCAGTTGGGTTCACTGATAGGTTTGTGCAGGAGAGCGTCTGGATCTCTCTTTACACCCAGAGCATCGTGTCCCTGAAGCGGAGGCGGGCTGAGAGGTCCTCCTCTGCGGCCTCGTCGACACCAGGGCCCTGCGAGCCGCTCATTCATTTTGATTAACAGGGCCTTCCTCACTCCTGTCCCATCCTCGGTGGTTCACTCTCTCTCCTCGGGAGGAAAAGCCCACATGGATGTTTTTTTTTTGTATCCCACATGGTTTTTCGCTTCCACAACAGCACGTCATTACCCGAGTGTTTAAACACTTAGGAGAACAGTTTAAACGGAGGGAGAGGAGGAGGTGGTGTAGGGAGGAGGAGTGAAGAAAACACTCGCGAGCCATGAACAGTTCTACATTAACTCGGCATCACTCAAGGGAGCTGTAAAGGCCGCCCCGTAAGCGAAATGAAGTCAATAAATAAATGTGGCTGTTGTCAGATGTCTGGAACAGCTTGAGAGGGTTTCAGCCCACCATGTTGAAATGAAGGGTGATAAGTTGGAGCGGCCCCGCAGAATTAGATGCTACAACTTGCTGAGTGCCATTGACTAATGAGGGCGCGTTTGCTGCATGATGAATTCAAAAAGAAAAGAGGGGAGCGTTTGATCTGCCATAAACTACAGATTGCTGAGAGTCAAAATGCCTCAGAGGATCATGACACAGAGGAGGCTTATTATTTTATGCAGATCCCGCGTGAGCCGGCCTTCGCAGCCGTCAATCAAAGCAGGAGTGACAACAAACAGCCCAAAGAGACAGGAGCTGTCAGTGGACTGAGCGCGCCTGCTTTTGTTTCACGACTCCATCGGATTAGAAAAAGCGTCCCCCGAAACTCCTGTTTGCTGAGACGCCGCTCTGCAGGTTGAAACGTCCGCAGAAAGTATAAGACACGAGGAAAAGCAGTAGCAGCTGGATGAGTGTTTTTCCAAGTTAAAGCAATTGATTGGTGAGAGTCCAGAGAGAGGCCAAAGGAGGGTTCGGGTGAGATGGTTCAGAGGAAGCTGCAGGTGCGGGGAAGAGAAAACACAATCACAGCTCAAGTCAAACAAATGCGTCCCCGCTGATGGAGATGGATGGAGGGTCAGCATTCCAGTCCACGCTGGAGATCTCCACCACTTAGCCACAGGTCCTCTCTTTCTCTCTCTCTCTCACTGCTGCTGCTGCTGCCGGGCCAAACATCTGGACAGATAGACCGAGAAAGAGAGAGAGATAGACAGAGAATGGCGGACATGAGGATGGATGAAACGAGGTCAGAGAAGAGGTGAAAGATGTTAAACGAACAGCCGTGTTTGTCTTCGGGAATCCTGTGGAGGAGGGAGCCCACATAAGTGAGCTTGTGCCGGTGGGGGAAAGTTCACACCCTCCTCGTGTCTGCTCTCCATTTCTCTTCATCTTCATCTGCTTCACCCTCGCTTTCTTTGTTGCCATTTTTCTTCCAGGCAGCCGAAAGGTGAGGCTTCAATGGACGGTAAATGGAGCCACATTCTGTCCAACGCTTTAAACTCCTCTCTCCTCCCGCAAGCAGCCTCAAACTCACTTTCTCTCATTTATTTATTTTTACGGCCCCCTTCTTTGTGTTTTCCCCCAGGACTCCTATAAAAGCCTGTTCAGCTCTTGTTTTCTCTGCAAGTCATGGGATGAGCTGGAGCTCATAAAGAGAAAACTCAGAGGGCACACTGAGGTCCTGGGCTGTGTAAAAACTGTGGCAGCAGCTCTGGTGTGGTAGCAGCGGCGGAGAGGAATATAGAGTTATACACACACACACACACACACACACACACACACACACACACACACACACACACACACACACACACACACACACACACACACTAACTACACCTTGGGAGTATTTGATCCCTGCACGGCCTGGGGAGGACACGCTCTGTAAATTCCCCTCCCGTGTGCTGTGTTCTCTGTAACAGCAGCCTGAGCTTGTAAAAAAAGAAAAACACACACATGACAGGTGCCAAAGTCAGGAATGTAAAAAAAAAAAAAGAGAGCGAGAGAGAAAGAGTGATGAATTATTGTTATGGAGGTTGTTACTTTTCTTCTATTTTCTTTTCTTTTGTAGCGTGTGTGCTGTCACGAGAGAATGTGTGTTGAGTGTGTTTATCGGCATCTCCACATTGCATTGATACAATGTGGGAGGGATTACTCAGACAGACTCTGTACTTACAGGCACAACGGGTAGGATTTCTCTCTTTAAAAAAAACTACAAAATATGTAGTAACATCACTTCTGACCCACTGAAGTGTGTGGCGATGTCTGTAACTGCACGAGATCCGAGACTCAGGCTGTGATTTTATTATGTTTCAGTGTTTCGGGACATTTCTGGATGTCAAACTCTATCAAAACGTATACGACCGGGTGGCAGATCTTAAGCACGCGTCCAAAAGGACGAGTAGTTGATACTTTGAAATACATAACAAAAGGATACTGTTATTATTTTTGCATACAATTTAACTGTCAGTGTTTAGTCCGATTTGATACGCCCATGTGACAGAAGCTTATTCCATCCATTTATCCATCTTTTACACTTAAAAGCATGAATAGGCCTCACTGGTTTCTTAACAAAATATTGCATCATATTTTATACTCTCATTACGTTTGGTGCAATTTTATTCTGGAAAGTATATAGAAACAAATGTCGTGAGTTAAAATGTACAATATTAGAAGTATAAAGTATCATGAAATGGACATGTTGAGGTAACCTCAAATTTGTATTCACGTAAAATACTTGAGTAAATATGCTTGATTACTTTACACCACAGCGCACGTGTGTGTGCGTGTGTGTGTGTGTGTGCGTGTGCGTGTGTGTGCGTGTGTGTGTGTGTGTGTGTTTTCACTGCTAATGGCACAGTGGAGGATTTATTTGAACAGATGTGAACTCTCACTGCCAGGCTGACCTCAGGTCCTACTTGGCTACACTGCAGCTGATCTCTCCGCCCTGGAAAAATAACACTCAGTTTAACAGACTGACCTGTGGAAGAAAGAACCCGCAAACGCACGGTGTAACAAGTCAGGAGTACGGCTACATTTCCTCTCGCAGAGTAATTGAATCTCTGTGTAACCTTACCATCAGCTTTGATGCAATGTGGAGCGCATGTGTCAGGTTATGTCCTTGTCCTGTGTGTGTATATATATATATATATATATATATATATATATATATATATATATACACACAGTTACAGTAACCAGACTGTACAGTAAAACCAAAAGTTATATTCCTTTCAAAGTCAGATATATAGCAATGGTTTTATCCTCGCCGTTGACTGAAAATGGAGGGTTTTTATACCAAATGCAGTGCACATTAACAGCACCGAGGTGAGTTAGGGGAGTGCAGAGGTTGCCGACAAGAGCCATAAAGGAGGTGAATTTATGTGTCGGAGCAATAGAGGCGGGAGGTCAGAGGCAGAGTGAAGTGTGGAGGGTCGACAAGGATGAGGAGACAGCAATGTTTGGAGAGAGGAGAGGAGAGAGCGAGAGAGCGGTGCTAATTTATGCCCCGCTAATTGGAAACAGCAGAGTCCTGCACCTGAACCGCATTCCTGGCCCCGTGGCCGACTCCGGGCCCGTGGCGACGTGGGAGGGTGATGAGGGCCGGGGGATGGAGAGATGGGATGGAGGTGAGGGTCAGTGTCAATGGCAGCATTGTTGTTCCTGTTCAGACGGGACAGAGTTTGGCGCGTGTGCGTGTGTGTGTGTGTGCACGCGCATGTATGAATGCTAGGTCTAGATGTGCGTGTCTGAGCGGAATTAGTGTGTATGTTAGAGATTTTCTGGGGGTCATGTTGTGTGTTGTGACAGTCTCACACACACACACACACACACACACACACACGCACTAGACCAAAGACCACCCTGCCTCGACAGAGAGAGGGGAAGGAGGGAGGGATCAGCTTAATGTGGCATGGTTTCAATCTGACACGATCTAACATACGCCATGGCTGGACTTCAGCAGTCTTAGCTTCCTGGTTAAATAAATATGACAGCCTCCTCCGATAATTACCGTGCGGTGGCCGTGTTGAGTCACAGCATCCGTTAATTATTAAGACGGGGCCGCGTGAATACGTTGCTATGTTTTTCCCCCCAAACCCCGCTGCTCGTGAGTTTTCTGATGTGTGTAATATTTCAGTGAGTGATGATGTATTCAGATGTTGGCTGCTACTGAGGTCTGGCACCGTGCTAAAAAGTGAAGTAATCTCAGGATTTAGAAAAAACATGGCCGTTGCTTGACGTGCTTTACATATGTTTGGGCCCATTGAGTGCCAAACAAATGTACACTACCTGTAGCACTGAGGGTTGAAATTGTCGGTTAAAGTGAATGAATGGCGCAAAAGCTAAAAGCAATGGATAAACAGTTAAAGTAGCTAGCTAACGGTATTGATAATAAGCTAAAAGGAGCCAACGACAGCTAAAGGTCGAAGAAGGTAGCTAACGTAATGTATACATATTGACAAAGCTAAAAGTAGTGAATAAATGATGAAAATATATTTTTTTAATGAATGAATGGCTGAAATGTAGTTAGCTAAACGTGATTGCTGCATAGTGGAAAAAAGCTAAACACTGATTGCAACAACTAAAGGGGATAAACAGTTGAAGAAGTTATAGCCTAGCTAACATTAATGGATAAATGAGGACCACATGATATAGAAATAGACACATTATTGAAATAAAGATACTAAATAGAAGATAAATGGCTGAAGCTAAAAGTAATACAAGCTAAAACTAGTCAGTAAATGGTTGAAATATGTTATATAATTGGCTAAAATTATGGGATAAATGGTGAAAAAGCCCAGAACACTGGAGAAATAGAGAAGCGGGTTGACATGTCCAGCTTTTGCCACTCCAAGTGATGATATGCAAACATGCCCAAACCAAGACAAACATTGAGACTTGAATTGTGTGGAGAAAGAAAAACATGTTGTGATCGTTACATACTAGTGTAAAATAACATCCACATTTAGGAACATGACTGGTGGTATTGATAAAAGGGTATTTGAGTTTCTCTACATCAGACTGAATAAGGTTGGGAACCACTGATTTAGGCTCTATTTTTTTAATATGCTGTGTGTGCTATTGATAAAGAAAAAGCCATCGAGTCCGTGCTCAGTGACGGCTGTCAGCGTTCACTCACAGACAGCCTCCCTTAATATGCAGGATACCTAACAGCGAAAAGATACATAAATATATACCCAAAAGCCCCAAATTCCTCCAAAAAAAAAACAAATCAAAAGAGTGGACATATGGGGAGCACATTGGTGGCGGAGTTGTGATCGCACAAGTTTCCTCCTCCGAGAAGAGAATACAACGAGATTTAGATGTGGTGGTGGTGGTGGTGGGGGGGGGGGCTGTTTTGTTTCCCTTTAAAGGCGTGTCAGTTGTCTCTGCTCTGCTGGAGGATCCTGGAGGGAAAGGAAGAAAAAGAGCTTCTTTCTCCTTCATCACTCCCAGTGATTGACATCTCCATAATCTGCACGAATGTGTGTGTGTGTGCGTTTGCGTGTGTGTGTGCGCGAGCCGTTTTGCAAATTATAGCACCGAAACACGCACACACACACAGAGTTCCACACACACACTTCCACTGTGGTGGTTTTGCAGAGAGACATTTGTCCTGTGATATTGCCATTTTTTTCTTCTCCCACCTATCTATTCTGAGGACCGAGCTCCGAGCGCACATCAAAGCCACCACAATCTGTCTTTTTCTCTCACGATTTGTCTCTCACACACTCCCTCTCTCCCTCCCTCTCTCTCCCTCTCTCTGGCCCACGCCTGTGCACAAACCATGCACAAACTAAAACACATTTGTGTAAGAGTGTGTCCTGGGAGGGATTCGACGTATTCTTTGATCACTGCTCATCTGACGGCGAGTCCTCTCCAACATGGTGTTCAGAAACACTCCAGATTTGCTTCTTGACGTTGAAGCCCCGGACTTTTTTAACACACTTATCACATAGATTTTCCTCTGACAGATAATATTATCCGAGCTTCAGAAGATGCTGAGATTGCACCATAGTCACTGCATGTCTTCTTATCATTTCCACATTGATTCCACTGCCCGAGCAAAGCCGCTACAGCTGCACATCTTAATCGCGTTGCTCCTCCGTCCTGCCCGTCGTGTTTACTTGATGTTCTCCTCTCTTCTGCAGGATGCACGCTTTCAAAGGGACCACAGAACAAATCAGAGGCCCATCCCATGTGCACCAATGGCCTGTCTCTCATTTCAGATGGAGATTGAAGGACAGTGGAGGATCAGTGGGGCCTCGGCGGCTCCCGTCGCCCTCGGGGGGCCTCCGTGTGTTCCACTGCGTGGGAGCCGGACCGTGACACGCACCAAACATGGAGCCCCAACCGCGAGTGCTTCTGGCCCCCGCGAGATCCGCTGACTGGGCGCCGGAATCCCTTGTTAGCTCAAGGTCGTGTGTGAGCGGGAGCGTGTGTTTTGGTGTTTTTTTGGCGTCCTTTGAAAAGATACGACAATAACCGGCCCCTTGAGCGAGAGAGTTATTATGTGTTTGGCTGAGAGCGCGAGCTCGTGTGGGCCCGCCATGGAAGTTGGCCGCGTCCCACTGTTGTTTTGAGGTGCTTTGGGTTTGTTAGTCATAGCTTACTGTAAAGTGTCTCCCAGGACGCTCCTATTTAGAGATTGTTTTTGCGCGCGGCGACTCTGAAGTGGTCTCACGGGTCAGCTCCTCCGGCTTTCCTGGCGGAGGATGTGTGGGCCTTGTGGATCTGTGAAAAACAACAGGGCAAAACGCAAGATCACTTCCAGGTTGGCGGCGCGCACCGAGTGTGTTTTTCGCGAGACGTGGCTCCAATCTCCCCGCTTGTCTGTCTCCAGCTCCGCTCTTTCCCGGGGCCCCCGTTAAGCTCCCTCGGCTTTCACATGACACGGCGATACCCGTCAGGAGCCGCATGACAGCACATGGGCCTGAGTGACATGTGATGTCTGTGGCAGCAGCGAGTGCAGCTCCTCTTTGTGTCTCCCATTCATGTGGTGAGGGCGGGATTAAGACTTGATCCAATAGAGCAGGAGCGGCGAGGAGCGAGCCCGGGTCAGATCTGCCTTGAATTAAGTCAGTGTTGCAGCAGGAATAATACAATCACCTCCCCCAAAAACCCTGTAACACTACTGAAGGGTAACGTCTGTGTGCACATTTGTTTGTGTGTGTGTGTGTGTGTGTGTGTGTGTGTGTGTGTGTGTGTAGAGCTCGTCCTGTGCCGAGAACTGCGACCAAACCACAGGCTGGTGTCCTTTACAGAGAAAAGGGGTCTCTGTTGACGGTTCAAACGCAGCCCCGCGGCCCCCAGGCTTCAAAAGGCCCCCCAATCATCGCACCCACTTACAACCAACGGCGCATGTCACTTAATGTGGACCACACTATTCATCAATTATGGTGAGCTCAGGGGCTATCCAACACCCGCACCACAGCTCCACAAGTAGTGAGTTGTCTTCTGTTCTGACTGAAGCCCCCCAAAGGGTCCTCAAAGCCCATCTGTTGCAGGAGGTGCGGCGCGAGACCGCTAACTCCTCAGAGCCGTCAGACGCACAGAGCCTCCTCTCTCGTGCCGCGTTATCTCACCGCAACTCTGAGGAGAAAGCTCCCCGGCCTCCTGGGAGTCCAGCTTCCTGCCGCCAGCTTTGGGCTTCGGAAAAAGCACTTCTTCCCTTTTTTCCTAATGTCATTGCTGCCCTCGTCCATCCGCACGCCTCAAACTCCTCCCATTCACTTGCTTTGAGACGACCCACGGTAGGCACACACACACACACACACACACACACACTTCTTCCCCTTTTCCTAATGTCATTGCTGCCCTCGTCCATCCGCACGCCTCAAACTCGGCATTCACTTGCGTTGAGGCGTCCCACGGTAGGCTAATGCACTCGCCTGTTAGACACACACACACACACACACACACACACACACACACACAAACTACACCGTGGGACCACGACCTTACCCTCCCACTCGCTGTTCATCGGGCCCTTTGGCAAGTGAACTGAGTCACACTGGAACTCATTAAATGCCGTCTGATTCTGACATGTCGCCATGGGGTAGCAGTTAAACCCAAATGCCGTCTTGGTATCCAAGTGACAGGACGTATGTTAGGGTTGTAAGAGTGAGAATAAAAGACACAAATGTGGCGACCATATTTAGAAAAGCCCTTTAAACACATGATGACGGCGGGGCGTGCAAACCTGAACCAGACCACACAGCATTATCCAAGCCTCTTCTTCTCCTCCTCCTCCTCCTCCACCTCCTCCTCCTCCTCCACCTTCTTCTCCTTCTTCTTCTTCTTCTTCTTCTTCTTCTTCTTCTTCTTCTTCTTCTTCTTCTTCTTCTTCTTCTTCTTCTTCTCCTCCTCCTCCTTCTTCTCCTCCTCCTTCTCCTCCACCTTCTTCTCCTTCTCCTCCTCCTCCACCTTCTCCTCCTCCTCCTTCTTCTCCTCCTCCTCCTTCTTCTTCTTCTCCTCCTCCACCTTCTTCTTCTTCTCCTCCTCCTCCTCCACCTTCTTCTTCTCCTTCTCCTCCTCCACCTTCTCCTCCTCCTCCTTCTTCTTCTTCTCCTCCTCCACCTTCTCCTCCTCCTCCTTCTTCTTCTTCTCCTCCTCCTCCTCCTCCACCTTCTTCTTCTCCTCCTTCCCCTCCACCTTCTTCTTCTTCTCCTTCTCCTTCTCCTCCTTCTTCTCCTTCTCCTCCTCCACCTTCTTCTTCTTCTCCTCCTCCTCCTCCTCCTCCACCTTCTTATTCTCCTTCTTCTTATTCTCCTTCTCCTTCTCCTCCTCCTCCTCCTCCTTCTTCTCCTTCTCCTCCTTCTCCTCCTTCTTCTCCTCCTCCTCCTTCTCCTTCTCGTTCTCCTCGTTCTCCTCCTCCTCCTCCTCCTCTTCCTCCTTCACCTTCTCCTCCTCCTCCTCCTCCTCCTCCTCCAGTTTCTGTCCATGAGAGATCTTCCTCCCTCACATCTGGACCGGGTTCAGGTCAGACCGGCCCGGGGATGAAAGGTGACTCTCATGCTGACCGGTCCACTTGAGTCAGGGTTCATCTGCTGGTACACATGCATCTGGTTCGGTGTGTGTGTGTGTGTGTGTGTGTGTGTGTGTGTGTGTGTGTGTGTGTGTGTGTGTGTGTGTGTGTGTGTGTGTGTGTGTGTGTGTGTGTCCGTCTGAGCTCTAACCTCAGCAGCTGTGTGTGATTGTGTATTCATGTTGTCTGAGCTTCTTTCCTGTTGTCTGTCCGGACGCCTTGTTCCGTGCGGTTCTGCTCAGATTATGGATGTGAGCTTCTTTGTGTCGGCGGCGGCGCTTCAGTATCTGAGTGTTCTGTCATCTGTGACGAGGAAAACCTTCTGGTTCGCTGTTTGAAAGTCAGGAGAAAAGATACTTCCATAAATAGTGTTTGGTTTGTTGTTGTTGAGCAATTCAATGTTTCTTCCTGTTCATTTTTAATGTTATGTTGAGGTACTTTAATCTGGGATTTCCAACCCAGGGTGTGTGGAAAGATTGTGGATAAACTCAACTCATTTGAGAAAAGAAATTGAGATGATTTGATAAAAATAAAAAAAATGCAGTAAACCACAAGGAGTGGATAAACAGTTGAAGTAGCTTGCTAAGTTACAGATATAAGCTTCTGCCACTTATAATGCACATATAATGTAAACTTGACCAAAACAACCTGAACACTGACAGTTCAACTGTATGAATGAAATACTGTACCAATATATCCTTTGAAATAGTTCAGTTTAAAAAAGTTTTAAAAAGTGAACACATTAGGAACACGATGGTTGATGATGAGCTGCTTGAGTTCATCAACTCTTGGGGTAAAGAAGAAAAAATAAGTTTGGAAACCACTGTTTTAAATTTTGCATCTCACATTTTGTCGTGTTAAAGACGTTTCTGCAACACATTTGACCAATAAAAAAAATAATTAATCTAATGTCACCGAAATATTTAAATTGAATTAACAGATAAATACAATTAAATATGATCCCCTTGTAGATAGTTTTCTATTATATTCTGGGCAATTAGTTGCATAAATCCCTGTTTGGACACACACACACACACACACACACACACACACACACACACACACACACACACACACACACACACACACACACACACACACACACACACACACACACACACACACACACACAGACATACGTACACAAACACACAGTTGGATGGGGAAAGCATTGCTTCATGAACAATTGCAGCCACACACGCTCGCTCTAGGAAGGAACATGAAAACAGCTCTAATGGGAAAAAGATGAGAGGCTCACAGTGAGCACACCCAGAGAGGAGAGGAGGAGAGAGGAGAGAGGAGAGAGGAGAGAGGAGAGAGGAGGAGAGAGGAGAGAGGAGGAGAGGAGAGAGGAGGAGAGAGGAGGAGAGAGGAGAGAGGAGGAGAGAGGAGAGAGGAGGAGAGGAGAGGAGGAGAGAGCCGACGGTTGGACACCGCCGTCTGGAATCAGACACAAAGCTGCAGCCCGAGGTCACGCTGTTAACAAAGAATATCTAGCTGCATATTACACATTTGATTTGTGGCATTTGTGCGTTAATGTTTCTTCCGGTTGTTTCTTGTCACTTGCAGACAGTGTATTCTTGCTGTTGCTATATTTCTGCATTGCTGCTGTATTTTCAGCAACATTTCTACGTTTTCAAAATGAGACAGATCAGTTTTTTTTTTATCTGTACATTTTCTTTTTTAAATATAAGTATTTTTTTTGTAATTGGCACCATATTATTGCACTTGTATTATACAAAAAGAATCATTGATGTTTTTGTTCTTTTGTGAGGAGTGTTTTTTGTATTTTGTGTAATTCATGGTGTCAGCTGATAATAATAAAATAATAAAATTCAAGTTATCATTGTTTTCAGATGAATCAGCTGATTTACACAATTAAGTTTGAATATTCAAATGTCACAAATTGAAATGTTTTCTGTGACTGAAGAGAACAAAAAATCCAGGTCAGTAGAAAAATGTTAAAAACTAATGCTGTTATTATCGCTCGTATAACGCAAACAGTTTGTAACATGTAAAGATAAAGTGTGATGTTTTAATGATAAAGGGGGGAAAGGGTGTCATCTTGTTTGTTTTCCTTTGCAGATAACAGAACCATATTGCGGCGTCCGTCCCGCAGCAGAACCGGGCCCCCGATCCACAGAGGGCCCGCGAGGCCCCTGGAACAACATGGTGGCTCTGAGGGAGAGCAGCAGGAGTTACTGCCTGCGTGTTAATGACGGCTCACTGCTGATTCCCTCACATGCTTGTTCAGATTTAGACTTTTCTTATACATACAGGAACAAATCAAACTCTCTCTCTCTCTCTCTCTCTCTCTCTCTCTCTCTCTCTCTCTCTCTCTCTCTCTCTCTCTCTCTCGCTCTCTCTCTGTCATGTGAAGTCTCACCTTCAGGAGCCGACGCTCTGACACCCAACTGGCCTCCGTTTGTGCTGTTTTTTTTGTTTTTTTTATATATACTTTTGTGTCCCGTATCTTCCTGAAGAAACCCATTCCCGTCCAAAAGAATTCTCATTAAGTTTCCTCCACAACTCTGGCATCGCTCCCTGTGTCTTATCCACTATGACGGAATAATATTTGGACAGGTGTTCGTTCATACACATTAACTTCAAGGCAGCTCGTGTGCTATTTCATTGCAGTTTCATGAAGAGGGAAGAAAAAAAAGCGGCACATCCTGTGCCGGTGGATTCTTAAGCTGGTCCTGTGTACTGTATATATACTGTATGTGTAATCCCTGACAATAAAAAACTGTTTAGCACCAATTTTCCTTTACTTTTAAAACCCTCTTTCCTCCCCCTGTTTCAGACAACTGTGGAGGCCACATCTGGAAGACAGATGTGGGCCTATAGACCCAAAGCTTGTTCTCTGCCTTTGACTCTCTCTCTCTCTCTCTCTCTCTCTCTCTCTCTCTCTCTCTCTCTCTCTCATTCACTGCTTCTCACTCACTCTCTCTTTCTCGCGTCTTACCCTCCCTCCCTTCTCTTTTTGGGAAACATGAGAGCTGGGCTAATTCACCCTCTCTCTCTCTCCCTCTCTCTCTCTCTCTCTCTCCCTCCCTCTCTCTCTCTCTCTCTCCCTCCCACCCCGGCTGGACCACCCACATTCGGAAACGCCTAGCTGTTCCTGAGGCAGAGACGCCGGCAGTTTAGAGAGACAGTGGGAGAGAGAGGGAGAGAGAGGGAGAGAGATGTAAGGATGGGTTTTGACTGACGGTTTTAGCAGAGTATCAATTACATCAATGTCAAAGCCGTAACCTGCCATTGTGTAAGGAGGCGAGAGTCTCGGGAGAGACGGCTGTTTTGGTGCTCATGATTTCATGCAGCATGAATCCTGGGCTCTTGTGAAATAGATCCTCTCTTTTATATATTTGATGCCGCTGTATGAAATATATCTGAGACAATAAGTGTCATCGCGCTTGAAGCTGACAAGTTGAAAACGCCGCCACATCTTTACGGCGGAGAAAGATCTCAGTAACTTTTTAAAAAAAATACAGGAATTACTTGAGGTGAAGGTCTCAGGGACCAGACAGTGAAATGTTCTGGAAACAGCAGCTTTTATTTGTGTGAGCAGTAAATCATCTCTCAGGTCAACTCAAACATGGAGAACTTCTCCAGGATGAAGGTCAATGTCTCCACCATGTGGAGGTCTCTCACACTGCCTCTTTACGGACGTGTTCAACCTCATGGTGCCGCTCTCTAAAAGGACTTAGGGGTTGTGACTGATGACATTTGAATGGTTATTAGGTCCTGTATAATGTATTTATAGACCACTAATAATCCACTCATGAGATAATTGTGTAAACAATCTATATGGTTAGTGTATATCCTCCTACAATAGACACCGGCTTGTTAGGTATTTTTAGTTAAAGGTATATTTGGATATTAACAATGCTCCCTATAGTGCCAGTGAAGGTGAACTCAGAGTTTCTTTATTACTTATTTATAACACGTTGAACCTTGAGGCCCAGAAATACTCTGTTCTTGCAACTGGTTGAGGCAAAGTGCTGCTAACAGGCGAGCAATACCGCATGTAGCCACTTTGTGTTGGATGTGCAGCTCTGTGAAAGAACAGTCATTGTGGGTGTTGAAGGTCAAGGACTCCCACTCAGTGTACCAGCAGGTCTTTGCTAGCTGGAATTAGCCTGCTAGCATCCCCGGCTCTGGTCCGTGTCATGAGAGATATTTACATTGTAGGACCAAAGATGTTGTACTGTGTCCTGCTGAAAAAGACATTTGAGAGGTTTAAATGTTGTGTTATGGTTTTAGAGTTTTTATTAAGGCCTTTTTAGCTGAGATTGTAATTAGCCATTAAAACCCTTTCCTCCACAGCAGCTCCAGTTGATATTTGATTATTTTAATAAAACCTTTGGTGCATTACGAAATCCCGCTTGTCTTGTGTCAGTAATGAATCTGTGTCTCATCAATTTTCAGGTTCTTGAGATGGTATTTAATTCCCCAGGTGGCGTGGTCCGTTCTGTCCCTTTCTCTACTCATCGCCCTCACCACAAATGGATGACATCACTATTTGAGCTGGCTCATAATGATGGACCCCCACGTTCCCTCACTATTACATTTTTGGTGGGTTTTTTTCTGCTCACTGTCTTAATTTCCAAGCCAACAACTTTATTCTTTGGGTTCATATTCAGTGCGCAGATCTCTCTGATTTACAGTCCAAGTCATAGTATATGATGGCAATAATATTTCATAGTCTCTTATAGTATACCATTAAATTGTAATAAAGTAAATTGCTGGTTTGAGAAAGCGGCAATGAGTTGCACGTAATCGGAGTTGGCAAAGTTAATATTTGTTAAGTTTCACAATAGTGAAGTCTATGAATCATGTTAAATTTTTCCAACTCTGCACACAGCCAGCAACAGTGTGGCGAACAGAACAGTCAAAGCACAGGATGCCAAAGAAAGTCTCAAAGTATGTCGTCAAAACGTCAAAACAGTGACATGAAAGTCATAATATAGAATGCAAAACCTCTGAAATAAGTCGTGGTTTAATACTGTATTATGACGCAGAATTGTGGTTTTAAAAAGTCTTGTTTGTATAACATAAAAAGTTACAGTAGAACATGTTGGGAAAATGTCAAACTAGTAAATCTTAAAAAAGTAATTTTTGCATAAAAATATCTCAGTTATAGTTTGTTTAATTTGTACTACATACTGTACATACTTCTTCATGGTAATCTATACCAATATGTCTTCGTTATACTATGAAAAGTAGTTTTGACTTACTAGGCAACATTTTATGACCTTTGGTTTCTTGCTTTTCTTTTAACATACTAAAGCAACTTTGTTATGACGCTATATTAAGACTAAGTAACGCACTGTTCTCTGACATTTTTCTGATGTGCTTTCATTTGACTTTTTCATGACATACTCCGACTTCAAGTATGTACAAGTTATTATTATTTACTTTTTTATATTGCCTTTTTTTATGACATTTTTAATTAAATAATATACTGTCACTTTAACTTACTTTTTAAAACATACTATATTGACATAATAATAACTTTAATTTAATTTATATTATGTTAAACGATTTTGTGAAGTTTTCTCTGTTTTCTCTAGGACTTTTTATAACTTTTTATAACTTTTTTTTTACATGCTCTCTTATGATTTCACACATTTTTGAGATCCAAACAAACAAATATTGACGGAATATACTGTGAAATGTCTTTTTTAACATAGTACGACTTTTTATTAACTTTTTTGATACATATTACTATGGCTTTAACTTTTTATTTCACACTATACTATGAATTACATACTATTTATTGCGTTTTTCTTCTTCTAACTATACTAAGACTTTTTGGGACATTCTATGCTGTGACTGTTTCATGACTTTGTTGAAATTCCAGGATCATTTATTCTCATTATGCAACACAGGAGTGTACAACACAATGCAGCTGGAGCTCATTTAAAACAAACATGCTCTGCTCCACAGTCATCGACCTCCTCGTTGCTGTTGGCTTGAAGTCTGATTTCATCCGTCTTAATTTCATGCGGCCGAACACCAGACAGCAGCCAGGCTCAGGCGGGGTAGTGGAGTCGCCTCCTGTCAGAGTGTGTGTGTGTGTGTGTGTGTGTGTGTGTGTGTGTGTGTGTGTGTGTGTGTGTGTGTGTGTGTGTGTGTGTGTGTGTGTGTGTGTGTGTGTGTGTGTGTAAACTGACCTCGAGGGGCCGACCTGCAGAGTGGCCCTGACTTCATGTATGTTCGTTTCTTTCAATCGTTTGGTGTTTCCTGTTTACTTATTTGATAAACTCACCTTATGTGTCATTTCTATTTTGTACCTCCTGCCTTTGTGCGATTCGCCCGCTTTGTGATTCTGGACTTCTATAGGGGGGAATATAGATGATGCACTGGCCTGGACTCAGCAGAGAAAACACTGATAGGAAAACAGTTGATCTAAAGGAAAATAAACGTTTGAAAGAGATACAGAATGGCCGAGAGCCTTACTGCATTATATTCATTATATTTTAAATTGTCAGCTGTCCCCTTAAATGTAGTTTTCCTTTACCTAAATAAAGACATTTCTACCATAAACTGGTGCATGCGTATTCTCAAGAATGCAGGAAAATAATAGTTTGGCGCTCAAAAATGCTTCGGGAAGAAGACTTTTCTTTCTCTCTGCTTAATGATTATGTGTATTATTGGTACTACAGACATATTGTTATGCTAAAATGTCTGTACTTTGACCGAAGTAACGTTTTGAATGCAAGATCTTTACATCGTGGTGCTTTTTTTATTTAAGTAAAACAGAATACTTCTTCCACCACTGCAAAGATGTTATGATGACTTTAAAAAAATTTCACAGTTTGATAGTGCTGCCCCCAAGTGGCAAACTGTGTTATTGCAGGATTAACAACACTCATCTGCAGACGTATTGGAGTACTGTCATGGAAGACAACTTTAATTATGGTTTACCTTTATAACTTCAGTCACTGAGTGAGATAAATCATCGAGCTGAATAACATAGCTACTGAAAATGACAAAGCAAGTCATACTAGAGGAAGATCTTTAATGTGTTATTACTGATATGTTAAGCATGATGTATTAATCATTAATAAAGCCATTGGATAATACTGTTGATGAGATTGCTTGATGAGATAATTGAATCCCTTCTGAAATGGAAACCATAAGTAGTGCTCAGTGGTCAAGCATGAATACTATTTGACGCCAGCCGATAACCCAACTAGCTCAGTGATACAACGGCGTGCTGAACACAGTGAAGTGACTTTAAGGTGCAACTTAATGTATGACACACTAACGCGAGATTACGTCTCACTTCAGTTTCTGTGTTCTCCTTCTCCCCACCTCGGTGGCCACCGATCCCACCGTGGCTCCCATCATCCCTCCAAACGGCCCTCCCACAAACAGGCCCACCAGTGCTCCCAGCAGGGCCTCCCTCCTCAGGACGCGGGGCAGCCACCCGGTCAGCCTCTCCCACAAGCCCCAGAGAAAAGAGGGCGCACGGGGTGGAGCTGAGGCGGGGAAAACACTCTCCACATCCACATCCAAGTCCCCGACGCTCCTCTCCGCCTCATCCCGGACCGCCTCCATCTCTTCCTCCGTGACGTCTCCCTCCGGTCGCGGGTCTGTAGGGCCCAGCTGGTCCCCTCCTCTCCTCCGCCTCACGATCTCCACCTGCCTCTGTCGCACTCTTTCCTCGGCCTCCCGGTACAGAGGGCAGCTGCAGTGTCGCTCCACCTGCTCCGCCTTCTCCAGCAGCTCCTCGACAGCCTTCCCCTCCTCCGCTTCCCCTCCGCCGCGGGTCTCCAGGGTGTGGTAGCGCCCGCCGCACCGTCCCGCCAGCTCCAGGAGGTCCTTGCGCCACGTGGCGAGGTAACCCCCCAGCTGCTCGTCCTCCTCCAGCTCCTCGGTGTGGGTGAAGAGCACGATGGCGTTCGTGGCGACGGCGGAAGGGCCGAACAGCTTGGTCAGCGCATCCAGCGCGTTGGCCTCTCCGTCGGCCGGCTGGTTCACGGGGACACAGAGCAGGAAGACATGCGGGCCGGGGCTGGACAAGGAGACGAAGGAGGAGATGAGTCGCCTCCTTTCCTCGGGGTCGCAGCCTGAGGCGAACCAGGCCGGACTGGAGACGACCGACACCTAGAGAGAGGCGGCAGAAGCATGAAATCAAGTTTAAAAAAAGAATCAAGCGCATTAATGACATTGATATTTCACTGTAACAAAACATAGGACAAGTAGGACTTTGTATAGATTATATTTACAGTAAATTGAGGGAGCAGTAATATTTAGAACTGGAGGAAGAGTTTATGGAACGCATGATGGAAGATATTTATATGTATCTACGTTTGCATACTGGTATGTATCATATCTGCATGCAGATATGATACATACATGATATATTCAAAATAAATTCAATGATATATTTAAATATTTATTATTTATTATTGTATATTGTATAAAGTACTATCTGTTGACTGTGCCCTTTATTTTAACTTTAATTTTATATTCTACTGTAGATTTAATTTAATAAATATTCATGCTCCCCGTTATTGCAATCTGTTTACTGTTAAATGTTTATTGTTATGCATCTTCCACCAGGACAAATTCCTTGTATGTGTAAACATACATGGCAATAAATGGTTCTGATTCTGATTCTGAAGACGTTCATAACGTCACCTGCATTAAATCTTAAGGATTGTAATTTACTGGATATGATCTTGCATACAAATGCATCAACATCTATTAATAACATTTACATCAAAACATGATCCGGCAGTAATTGGCAGCATTCAGGATGAAGAGGCTGGTGTCAGGTGCTGGAGAAAGTTTAAACTAATGAGTCACTATAGTCACAGAGTATAGAGTCTCCCCACGGGGTGCCGCTCCTACCCGTCTGCCTGCAGCCTCTCCCCGGTGCTTGCTGCACTCCTGCATGACGTCATCGTCCTGTGGAGGGTGGGCCAGGCCCAGGATGGAGCTGACGACAGACCTCTTTCCTTCCGCGGTCCGGCCCAGCACCACCAGCCTCAGCTCGGCTAGGGAAGGGACGCAGTGGAAAACATATATTCATAATAATAATAATAATAATAATAATAACCATGGCACAGTCTACTGTACATTGGTTATATTTAAGAATGTGTGTATACTGTGTTTATATGTTGTCCAGATACTACACAAGTTTTCCAAAAGTGACAACATAAGTATTTAAACTCTTATCTCCTCCTCCACAAAGAGCTCTCCTGACAGCTGTTCATTGAGTCAGCTGTTCTAAATGATGACGTCATTGCCATCGTTTACTCGGTACCGGTTTCTCAGAGTTGCCACGAAGCGGCAGCGCCCTTTGCTAACTGTCTGTCCCGCCTCAACCCGCAGAAACACCGTAACACTGAACCGGTTCCTCGTGAAGACGCGCACGCGCCGCGGGGAGCGCCTACCTGAGTCCGCTGCGGGACTTGTTGACATTCTGCGGCCGTTCACTGCCGTGTTTAGGGTCGAGTCCCGGGCTGCTCGCACTTCCGCGTTCCTCCTTCCTGCCCTCGACTCGACTAGACTTGACTGTCGGCGGAGGGGAGCACAGCTCCATCTGTCGCGTGGCTGGTGGAGCAGGGCGTCTCAACCCGGGGCCCGCGGACCTGCCCGGGGTCCGATACAGACTATTATTGTTTTTCTTAGCATTTCAGCCCACAACCTATACAAAGTATATTGACTTCATTTATTATTACTGCCACGGTTTAATACAAATAGGGACGCATCATATTTATGATATTTATTCAATAAACTAATTAACTAGGAGTCTACATGCCAGCAGCTGTTAGCTGTAAGTTGGGCACAGCAGTGCTTTACAAGTAATGTTTACAATAATAATTTAGCTTGTTAATATTTGGTAATTAAGCCGAGAACAGCTGGGCCCAATGGGAATGTCATAATTCATCGTGAAAAGTATTCATTGATGTCTGTACCCAATGTTAATGGTGATCCATCCAAACGCTCTCAAGACCATTCAACCGATAGGATTCATCCTCCGGCCACCGTGACATTTAGTGCAAATCTATCCAGAAGGTTGCTGAAATATTTCAACCAGGCTGTGAAGTTGCATGGCGAATAAAAACTATTTAAAAGAAGAAGCAGAAGCTGAATTTGGAAACAGTTTTTAATGTTGCCATTTTGTTAGATGTCCTACAGTGACTTGTTTGAACAGCTCCCGATTAAAACACGGCTACACCTAAAAAGGTGTTGGTGTTTTGTTTTTTCTTCCTATCACTTTTCTACAGAGCAGTCAAAATCTAAACGCCACATTACACACATTAAATATAAAATGTATAAAACAGCAAGGCATGACAGCGCTGTTTACGCGGTAAAAGAACCAACAGAGCGGCTGTCAATATATATTATGTTGATCGTGACCAAATGACTTACATGTTCCTGAACTTTTCGGTTTAAAAAAATCAAATAGAGTTGATGCAACACTCGACAGCTAAACAAATGCAAGCATACACTCACTACAGTACACACACACAAGCATACACTCACTACAGTACACACACACAAGCATACACTCACTACAGTACACACACACGCATACACTCACTACAGTACACACACAAGCATACACTCACTACAGTACACACACACGCATACACTCACTACAGTACACACACACACGCATACACTCACTACAGTACACACACACACGCATACACTCACTACAGTACACACACACGCATACACTCACTACAGTACACACACACAAGCATACACTCACTACAGTACACACACACAAGCATACACTCACTACAGTACACACACACAAGCATACACTCACTACAGTACACACACAAGCATACACTCACTACAGTACACACACACGCATACACTCACTACAGTACACACACACACACTCACTACAGTACACACACACAAGCATACACTCACTACAGTACACACACACAAGCATACACTCACTACAGTACACACACACACGCATACACTCACTACAGTACACACACACACACACTCATTTGTACAACAGCACACTGTACAGCAATAATAAAACTAAGCTGACATGCCAAGAAAGATCAACGTGTTCAGTAAAATGTTTCATTTAAAAAATATAACAATTAGAAAAACATTAAGAGAACAGGGTTTTTAAAAAAATACACTTTTAAAAACGTTTGACGCTAGAAATATCCAAGTTTTCCCGATGCCGAGCAAGTGGCTTAAATTAAGTCCAAAGTCCGAGGGTCACTCCGGTTCGGTCAAATCCGCCAAATGACTCCACTTTGACTCACAGCCCCGGCATGATGTAGGCAATGTTGTCCAACGTATTCGACTGACAGAAAGAGAGAAAGAGAGAGCGTTGTTAGGAAAGACGCACAGGAGTGGACACCTGAGGTTACGTCAAGCTGCAGCCCGGCTAACAAAGCAGCCGCGGTGATGCGGCGTTCACCAACGCTAATACTTTACCAGGACGTTTCGAGGACATCCGTTTAACTGTGGTATCTGCGCGGTGAGACAGGTCAGCGGTCCCAGCGCACACAAGATGGAGTCCAGAAGGACAGACAGACTCCCGGACACCGCCACCATCCCCTGGCACAAAAAGAAACATCAGTCACGTGACCCACTCACTGCCAATAGTCACCAGGGAGGAAAACGACAGCACAGCAGGTCAAGCAGGTTATGCAACTTCTGTAGCTCTGCTTAAAACACACACGGCGCTTGTTGACTGTTCAACTCGATGAGTTTAGCTGTGGATCCTAATTTTCTACTCGGGTAAAATAAAAAAAATGTAGAAACTTTTTTTTTGAACTTACACCATTCAAATAAATATTCTTTGCTAAATATGATGTCACGTGTTTTAATTTCTTTCCACACCATACAGCTGTAGACTTCGATCTACTTTCAAAATAAAGCTTTCTATTAAGCTACTGTGGCTCAGTGGCGAGCAGGGTCGTCCTTCAATCAGAGGATCGGCGGTTCGATCCCCGGCTCTGCTAGCCCATGTCGATGTGTCCTTGACAAGACACTTAACCCATAATGTCTCCCGTAGCTGCGACTACGGTGTATGAATGGTTGATAATCCTGATGTGGCACCTTGCATGGTAGCTCCTCTCATCAGTGTGTGAATGATGTCATTTAGTGTTAAAGCGCTTCGAGTGGTCGGAAGACTAGAAAAGCGCTATACAAGTACGGGTCCATTTACCATTTACTAATCTGGTGTGCACGCCCGCATGTGGATATTTACCTCTGTTTCCTGTAGCCGGTGCCCAATCAGGGACAGGGACTCCCCGAGTAGCTGCAGGTGAGCTGCTGCATCAATGGGATCAACATCTGGGACCCGTGCCGGGGATAGTGATATAGCGCCGGATGCTTTGCTCGGTGACACCATCCCCGTTGCCGCTCCGACAGCTTTGAATGACCAAACACACACACACACACACAACAGTTATGAGAGCTGAGAGGGAGAGGACAGAAACGTAGATCAAACTTTGGACTTAAAGCCGAAGATACCTTTGCTTTTGCCCTCGTTGACGCTCTTGTGTTTGACGGTGGTGGCCTCGGCTTTGTTCTGTTTGTGCTGCAGATACTGAGCTTTCTGCCGCCAAACCTGCACCGGACAAACAGAGGGAGTCCATTCAGAGCGATATTCCAAATTATTTTCTGATATCAATTACAAGTGAGTACCAAAACGTACCAGTTTGTCTTTCTCTGGCATCGCCTTCCACACCTCTGCCAGCCTTTTGCTCAGCTCACCAAAGACTGCAGATCAGACGCGCAAACACACCGTTTAAAATGTGCATTTATTTGAAAGGCCGATATGCTAATCGGTGCCATTACATATACTGTACGTCATAACATCACCCACCTAGTCCTGGCTGTTCCGCATTTATGTTGACCCTGTACTCCTTACAAAACACCTGATACGCTGTTGTGTTCTTCTTCTTGGGCTAAGAGAGGACAAAGAAATTAACTGATGATTAACAAAAGCAGGAAAAAAAGAAGCATTAAACAGTTTTTGCGTATTAGTTTGATTTTCTTTTTAAAGGCAGCCGTTAGCTCGCTTACCTTATCTTTTTCCTTCTCGTGTTTTTCCCGATCCTTCTCCTCTTTCTTCTTCTTCTTCTCCGTCACTCCATCGTTACCCTGATGGTGGTGTGGAGGGACGGGCGTGCCCATGGCGTACATCGGGCCGACGGCGCTGTGTGTGACCGTGGGATGGGAGTGGCTGTGGCCCCTCGATGAGTCTGAAGAACGTCACGCAACGATAAAGCGACGGTGACGACAAATATCGCGAGTGTGCGCAGCAGAGAAAAGACTCTTTGTGTGTTGCATGCTCAACAAATAGAAAACTCACCTCCAAATCCTTTGCTGTGCTTTTTGTCCTTCCCGCTTTTTTCCTTGTCTCTGTCCTTTTCTTTGTCCTTCTTCTTCTTGCTTTTTTTGCTCTTCTTCTTCTTTTTGGACATGTGTGTGTACGTATCGTCTATAACCAGTTCACCCGCCTCCAGCTCAGCTCCAGATGACGAGCTATCGTCTCCCATGCCACCTCCATAATGACCTGTGTAACAGGGAAAACACATCAATGCATATTAATAAACAACTCAAAATCTATCATGGGGGTACAAAAAGAAGGTGGTATGGTACATTGGGAGCAACAATAACATCTGCATCAGCAATATCACTGGCGATCCTAGCCGACATTACTGTTATTAAGAGCCAGGGTGAAGATATTGAGATCATATGAAACTAGACAACCTCAGACATGCGTTGGTACCAATCACTTTTTGCTAGCTTGTCTGGCAGGTGGATGAATAACGCTGCACAGATATGTGAATGAAAGATGGGTTCCCACGAGTCTCCCCTTCACAGACATGCCTACGTTAAGGTCAAATCAAAAGTATATATAAATAGTTTCCAGAACAGAAGGATTCGCCCTTCTATAGCCAAAAAGGTTTAGAAACCAAATCACAGCATGACTTTTTCTATGGTGTTCCTTGAGGTCTTGATGTAGTATTTTCGATGGGCTTTTTCATCAATTCTGCAACACCTGATGAAACACAAGTGAGCATTCGAATGGCCATCATATATTTCTTTCGTAATGTTCAAAGCCCTTATACGCTTTATCTATTTCTCTCCCAACCCAACCCCACACCATAAACCCTCTTACAAAAAGATAAGTATGGGTCTGTGTGGGCATCTACGGTTTAATGCTGAAATTATAGTTCTGCTGAGATGAACGTAAACCTAGTTGCAAACCTACACAAAGAAGGGTGTTCTGGGTAACCGTAGTTCGCAGAAGCGTGCAGAAGAGTCAACGTGCACACCTCCCAGATCTCATCAAGTTTCCTTTTCTTCACATTGTGGTTCCCTAACCCTGACCCTGCTTCCTACGAACATGTCCGTTACACTCCCAATCAATACAAGTCTGAAAGAAACCCACAACCTGCGTGGGTTTGCTTACGTGTAGCCCGGAGAAGCATAATTCCAACCCGACTATAAGAAAGATAACATAACTTGCATCCCCTACAACATATTTTAGTGTTTTCTTACCTTCCACCTCCACCTCTTTCCCCACTACAGGCAGGGGATCTCGACTCTGCTGCTGTTTTTTCTTGGGCGCCTTTGAGTGCTGCGTCCTGTCTCGTTCCTTCTCCTTCTTTCCGCCTCCTTTGGACGAGTGGGGCGGGAACGGGAAACTCTCTCCTTCCTCTTTCTCTGGCGACATGATGAGCTTCATCTTCAGACCGTCGGCCTCCCGCAGCGTCAAGGGTTCCTCTTTGGGAGCTCCACCGTGGAATAGTGACGACTTTGAGGAAGACGAGGAGTGCTTCTTGGAGGACGACGAGGACGAGGTCACGGGGCGGGAGTGGGCGAAGGAATGGCTCCCTTTGCTGCTGCCGCCGCCACTGCTGCCCTCGCGCTTGCGGTCCTTGGAGGAGTGCGAGGAGAAGGGTGGGTAGGAGGGTTTCTTGTGTAAGTGGGGGCTGGGGTCCGACCCGGTGGCCAGTGGAGAGGTGATAGCCTGCAGGAGGCCCATCGCCGTGTCTGTCGGGTGGGAGGACGAGTGGGACGAGGGAGTAGGGGAGCGGTCGACAGACTTGTGCTTTTTCTTGTGGGAAGGTGGACCTGAACCATCGTGGTCTGATACAGGGACGATAAAGGAAAAGAGAAAAAAAAGTAAATACAGTTGAAGTCATTTTTTTGTGTGAAGTTAAAAGGTTATTACAATATATCAACCTCTCACCTCTGTAATAGTAGTCATCACTATGTTTTTTCTTCTTTTTGTGCGAGTCCCCTCCAAGCGCGAACAGTTCTGAATCCTGATTTGTGAATGACACAATTGCTTTTCAGTTCACCAATTTTACCAATAGATAAATTGGTTCAAAATATAAAAATGTGCTACAACGCCATAAGTATTGTCGCGGCTCGAAAGCTTCCTGTGATATTAAACCATGTAGTCACCTTTGTGTCAGATAACCTACCTTGGGTCGTTTTTTAGAAGATTTTCGGACCTGAGCAGCAATCTCCTCTTCCTCTCTTAAGAGATCCTTGTACGACCTCCTCTTCTCTCTCTGGCTACGGCCAGCAACAAGGCCTCTGTCGCCTTCCATCCCCGCATCTAGAATAAATTAACTAACTATTATAATCCTTACCTTAAAACTTGTATTATTACTATGTAACACGGCTTCTATGAAGGAACTTGTTACGTCTACGTCTCTTGAAATGTCCTCCGTTTCTTGTGCAAACTGGTACTCAAATCAGTGGAGCAACAGTTAAGTTTCATGCATCATTACGTTTCTGACTGCTAAAAAATTTGCATACGCTCATTGAGTCTGTACAGTGGGAACAAAGTGAAGCTCATGCATTGTACAGGCAGACATTACCTATTCCCCCTTTATTCTTGATCTCCTCAAAAGCCATGGCTCCTGCTCCTGTCAACACGTTTATTTGTCACAGTGTGTCACTGACAACATAAGGCAGGATACTGACCTGTGAAGTGAACACCAAGGAAAGCAGATCAAATGAAAGTTACGGTAATAATATCTATCCTGGACCAAAACGACACAAAATAACACACTTGGCCGTTTGTGACTACATATTTCGCATCTTGTAACATATCCTAAACATCAACAAAGGTAATCACACTGTTATAGGTAGTGGGTTGCTACAACTAACGTGGTTCCGGCTTACACACAGAGCTGCCCGAGCAACGCGGGGGCTGCGGGTAACTGAACATAACGCCACTCAAAAGTGTGGAAGTGCTCAACGAATGGCTGCTTATTTAAGGAAAATACAAGTTGCGCTGTGTTACAATAACGCTGTGGTCTGTCACCTCCGAAATACTGGAACAAACGACAGCTAAACAAACTCCCGCCTACTTTCATAAAGATACACAAACACACCCCCTCTTCATTCACTTTGAGTGCTTAGCTTCCCAACATTTCCAGCACTCTGAATGGGTCTCGCTGAGCGTGGCCTCAGCTCGCCGGTGAAAGCGACCGAGGAAAGCCCGAGGCTTCCACCCACAGTTAGGCCGCGGTCGCCTCAAGTGCAGATAATAATGTGGCAAACATGCATTTAACTCTGCTCGTGTCTGGATCTCCTCTGGGGAGATCGCTTATGATGTTTACACACGCCAGGAAGATAAGAGATAATGTGTTTATTAAATTTTACTACCTCTATGGATCTCCAATTTACGCGGGTCCGGTCGCCATTTTTTTTTTTATTATCGCCGAAGCAACAATACGTGTCAACGTAGAGGCGGGGCTTCGGTTACGCAGCCAATCAGCGAAGAGAAAAATTAGCCATATTAACAATGCACTTGCCTAAGGTCTGTTTCCTACTGTCCTCTCTCCTGTTTTTACACCAATGATCCTACTATGCAATAAGACAACTAAAGGCTCAATCATTGAATATGTTGATATTGAAACAAGTATTAAATTACAGGACGGAAACCCAAATATATATATAGAACATCCATTATCAGTTTGTATAAAAGAAAATATTTGACAAGTATAGCCAAACGTATTGATTTATTGAATCACATATATTCCATTTCCAACAAATATCAAATATTTTGTTTACAGTACGGTTCACATACAAACATAACATGCAATACAAGAGAAAAAGGCAACGAGATACAAAGAAGCTGTCAATAAGAAAACCAAAAATACAACAGTGAAAACTGTTTAATCATTTCATGAGAAATATGTCTCACAATTATCATAGAATTTAGCTAATAATGGCAGGCAAAAAGAGAACATGTACATAGACACAGCTGTAACTCTTTTTTTAACACACTAGAGAGCGAAGATCTCACCGCACTTCTGGGTTGGCTTCTGTTCCACTAGTTTCCTGTTTTCAATGTACATTTCCCTAAGGGGTTTCTTTTATGCTTTTTTTTTTTTTAATGAAAAGCTAACATGTGATTATCTTTTCTGTCTATAAATAAATATCCACTGCACTACTGGGCATTAAAATATGAGCATCTTTTCATTTTAACCCAGATAAGAATATGTTTGTCAGCATTTTCAGCATTATAGTCTTAGTCACAGGAACACTTTCAGAACCTCATTAGAGCTGTAAATGCTGACAAAATAATGATTGTGTCATCTTGCTTAAAATGACAGGGCGTTCAAATGTCACTGTCCTGTAGAGTAACACTGTAAATACATATTTAGTTCGGAGAATGGACAGAAACCCCCAGAACTGCGGCCCTGTATGGTTTAGAATGTGCTTGTTTTATCAAGGCTAGTGCAGCAGAGGCTTCAGGTCTCTATTCACTTTGTCTTCTACCTATCCCCCAAATTATGTTTCTGCAGACTGAGTGATGTAAAACTGGCCAATAAATCGGTCACCTCATCCACCTATAAGGAAAAATACATACAACCATGTAAGAGTTTTGGTGAAATCTAAGTAAATCCATAAGAATAATAAATATATGCAAATGTACAAAATAAATAATAAATACATTTAAGTTGAGTTACACCATACATCTTTGTTTTTAAGCATGCTAATGTGATTTATTAAATAAGTATGTTGGTCTCACCTGCTCTTTGGTGCGCGTGTGCTGCAGCTGTGTCGAAATGTGCTCCAGCCTCTCTTTAGCGTCACTCTGGCCCATTAAGTTCAGGTATTCCCTCAGCATTTGAATGATCTACAAGGGAAAGTCAAAAACGTAAAAATCTTTAGCGTTTGATTGACCTAAAAATTAAGCACGCAGTTCCCGAACCAATCGGGATCGATCCAAAGCCTATGACAAATGAATGCGTTCTCTACCTGTGTGACTTCCCCTCGCAGGGTTTCTAAGCTGCGTGAATCTCCCTCTTGCAGAATATTGAGCTTGGAGCGCGCTAGATGCAGAGGGGTCCGGCCTGCTCGGTCGAGGGCATCCACACGGGCTCCTTGACAGAGACAATAAGAGCGCACATCTCTCAGTTACACGTGCATTTATTTATACTGTATACATATAAATATGCTGCTTCATGGGAACAAACACCTTGAATATAGATTAAACCAATTAAGTTGATCCTGCGGCCCGTATTTTCAGCTAACTTACAACAAAGAGCTCTCCTACAATGTGAAAGTGAGCAACATGTACACAAAGAGGACTCACCTCCTCTCAGCAATGTGGTGATCACAGGCACGTGGTTGGTACAGGCCGCTGCAGAAACACAGGCGAAAAAAAAAAAAACATATAAAAGTGTTTGAAAAACACTTGTCGCATGCCTAAAAAGTCCCTAAAGCTGTTGTGTTTTTGTGTCATTCTGCAGTACGTCTTCACGTTAGCAGGTGCGGGCCTCAGGCAGCTGCACAGTTGTGAGTCAGAGTTAAACCACCGTCATGTCATGATGTACTGGCCACAGGGCTGCAGGTTTTACGGGGTCATGGTGATTGTTCTCTTACCCAGATGGAGGGGGGTGTTTCCCAAGCTGTCTCGCTGGTTGGGGTCAGCGCCGTGGCTCAGCAACAATTGCACTACAGACATAAAAATAAAATGGGGAAAAAGAAGGATGTTTACTTACCTGTCGCTGAATATATAATGCAGTGTACAAGAAAAGGGAATCATAATTACTTGCAGCATGGTAAACAACAGTTTGGCCACCACCCTGCTGCATTGTACATGAAGTGAATCCCCAACCTACCAATGCACTCATTGCCATTGCAGGAAGAGAAATGGAGGGCCGTCCTTCCTTTGTCATCTGCTGCACACGGGTCTGTGTCATCTTGTAGGAGCTTTCGAACTGGAAGAAGAAAAAAAAAAACACAACTGTAATCACCTTCACCTTACGCCACTTGCGAGGCATTTGACTGCATCCCCCTCGCTGTTTGTACCTGTGTCGATGTCGTTGCTGTTCGCTGCTTCCCTCAGTCTTTTCGCAGCTGCGGAGAGACGACATTCAAAATGACAAGTATGTAAATATTGCTTTATGAGTGGAGCAACGAACAGAGGCGCCATTCACCTGCTTTCCACCATCAAGAGGTGCTTGATCTGTACATGTACTGTTTATCAGTACATGTACAGATAAACAGTACATGTTATTTACCTGGGTTTGGCCATTATAACATGACCTACTGCATCGTAATATCTTCTTTTGGTATTCACTGTATTACACTGCTACAGAGCACTGTACGCCAAAACCACCAGACACAGGAAACAGCTTCTTTCCACTGGCCTGATGAACAATTAACCAGACACCTCCATCTGCACTATTACTACCTTTCTGCACTAATTGTCCATTGTTCATATATATTATTCGATATATATTTATGTTGTACATATTGGTTAAATGTTCATGTTGATGCTTAGTTTCTGTGTTCTACTCGTTGTCTTTTTTTTATATTTCAGAATCAGAACCATTTATTGCCATGTATGTTTGCCATGCAATTTCTCTTGTTTATTTGTATATAATATGAATATATGTACGAGGAGAGCAAAGTGTAACCTGAGTCAAAGTCCACACACACACACACACACACACACACACACACACACTCACACACACACACACACACACACACACACACACACACACACACATACACACACACACAGCCAATAAAGCTGATTCTGATATTACACTGATATAACTGTATCACCTTTAGTCTAACCCTAAAACAGTCACATTAGCGAGATCGAGGTGACATATTGACATATTGGCGCACGCACACACACACACACACACACACACACAGAGTTAGCTTTTAGCTAAACAAACGTGGTTACCGCCCCTTACCGTAGATATCTTTCCCCAACGGGCCGTGGGTCCGTAGCACCCTGGGGTGCCTCCTGGCCCGCCGTCCCACCGCCTTCCCCATCTTGCTCGCCACGCCGCCGGCGCCCAGCTCGGCTCGCCCGGGCTCCCACAACAAGTGCAGGTACCGGAGCTCTTTCTCGTCCCTCTGCCCGACTCGACCCAACACCACTTTGCCTTCTCCGGTCCCGCTCATCCCGAACCCGACGGCGGCGGCGGCGGCGGGGCCGCCGGGGTCCGTCCGGTCCGTCCTCTCCGGGGTCACGTTGCCCCGCTGCTCTCTGCCCTCCTCCCGGGTCGCGTCCTCGGGTCCGGGCTCCACCATGTACTCCCCCTCGGAGCTGGAGCGGTCGTTATCGGAGGCCGTGGCAACGATTGGGCTCCACCCGTCCATACTTTATCGTGACATGTGGATGTCGTGTTTACGCTACGGTCCTTACTACTGCTGCCAGAGCTAAAAAGGAAAGAAAGCCGGACAACTTTGAATATGGCTTCCGCACCGTCAGCGACGCCATTGCGCGGCACGTCAACTCAGAACCTCCCTCATTTAGGGCTTCCCATCCTCGGTACTTTGAAGTGTTTTAATAGCAGAAGACACCCTTCCTTTACGGCACCAAAATGTCCCCTATTTCACATTTCCCATTATCGCGAAGGCAGTAACAGGCACACCCATTGTACAGCCAACAGACCCAGTGCAGGGAGGACCAATCAGATTCCGTGTTGTTCATTCGCTCCCGTCCAATAGAATCGACGCAACCGGGCAGCCAATCAAACAGTCTCTGAGCTGGACCAATGATAGCTTCGCGCATGGGCACAGTAAAAAAAAGAGAAAAAAGTATTTGTAGTCCCTCTTTAATATTCAATTCAGTTTATTTTGTATAACCCATGTGATGGAAGATTTTCTTTGTCACTCGGGGCAGGAGGAATAAAGTCTCAAGAATCAAAGTTGTCTTTTGTCCGTTTATTTCTTGCAAGAAAATGGAGGAAACATGAAAGCTACCAAGGCAGTCTGCAGCAAGATTTCTTCTACGTATGAAAAGACACCAGTATATTTATGCATACACAGAAGTAACACCCCTTTTTAGTTGAACTAGTCTAAACCAGATATGGTTTCTGCCCAGTTTCTCACATCACAATACAATCAACTCTTATCAATGTTAGGTTTGCAAGAGAATCTTAAAATGGGCTTTCCCAGGCACATTACGATACGTTGTCACCTCTGCTAGCTTGCAGGCCGTCTCAGGACAGAGTCCCATTATCTTCACTTTGCCTGTGAGCCTTCAAATCACTTTCTGCTTACGTCAGAAGTACTTTTTCATTAGACACAAACAATTTCTCTATGTAACTTCTAAAACCTGTTGTAATCTAAGCAATGCTATATTTTACCATTACACCCAAAAGCCCAAATTTGCCTCGGAGGGGTTTACAATCTGTAGACATACGACATCCCTGTCCCAGGACCTCACATCGGATCAAGAAAAACAAAAACAAAAAAACAGTAAAAACCCTTTCATGGGGAAAAAAGGAAGACACCTTCAGTAGAGCAACAGAGGAGGATCCCTCTCCCCAGATGGACAGAAGCAATAGATAGGAAAAACCATGTAAAATGCATTACTTTGTAAAACACAACCTCCACCTATATAGCTTCATATGATCTATATGTATAGGATAATAAAATGGCATACTATAATGTCTATATATCTTTTGTTAGGATTAAAAAATAAGGAACATGGTGCATTTCCAGCGATAAGCAGTTTCCAACCTGAGGGTTGGGTCCCCAAGAGGTCACACGATGATAAGTAGGATAATTACCAAATCAGGAAATACAGTCAAGCATCATTTCAGTTTTTACTCCAATCTTTGCTTTACTCTTGTGAATTACTGAATAATGGTACTTCAAAGAAAGACATGAACTCTTTGGTTGATTTAGTTAAGACACATTTAGAACTGACAAGGGTTTGTAAATTGCCTTATTTAAAGGGGTTACATTTTTATTTTTTCCTTTTTATTTATTTTTATGTATTTATTTTCCTATACTCTAGGTGGGTGTACCAGTGGGAGGGATGGGTGGGAGGGTATGTTGTATGTTTGTATATGTCAAGAAAAAGAGGGAAATGTCAGTTGAAATGCATGTTTACCATGTTATGTATCTACCAACATTTCCAAATAAAAAAATAAAAAATAAAAATAAAAAGACACATTTAGAACTGACAAGGGTTTGTAAATTGCCTTATTTAAAGGGGTTACATGCCCAAAAGGTTGGGAACCACTGATCTGTGTGATGGTATTTTGTCAAGGTATTTTATCTTAAGGAGGGAAATATTATGAGTGCCATAGCTAGCATGTCTGACTGACCTAAACAGCATCATAGGCTTAGCTTTAAAGGTAGGCTTGGTAACCTTCTGTCGGCCCGAATGAAATGATTGGACATGTTACCAGCCTGCATGTATCTTCCCACACACTCATTGCTCTTCACCGGAGTCTTCCACAAACTGCTAACTTAAGAGTGGTGATAACTTATAATCGAAAATGTTCTTTGTTTACAATTCTTATGATAATTATACCTCTGGCTTTAGAGGTAGGCCTTAAAAAACCTTTACAGCCCTGCTTGCTACTTTCATTGGACAAAACCTGGCAACATTTGGCTTGATAATAACAAATAAAAAAATCTCAGGTACTTGCTCCCAACCCTGCCTTTAAAACGCTTGGGCAAAACAATCAGAATTCAAGTTGCTGTCCTGAAGCAATGGAGGCTCCAGTTTGTGCCAGGAAGTTTGGGTATGCAGGATCCACCCCCAATGCATCCTCCACCCCCAATGCATCTTGCTCGGCTGTGGCAGCACGATCCTGATGATGGACCGATGGCCACTGACTGTTGCGAGCGACACCCTGCCCCTTCAAGTACCCTTGTTGACAAAACAGCGGCGGCTTGTGGTGGGTGAGGGATAAGCGGAAGCATGATTCTGAAAGACGTGAGAAAACACAGGAATGAGTCAAACTACTATCAGTAAAAAAATATTCGAATTAATAAAGAAAGTAGTGTGTAATTCATATTGTAAAATGGTATTTGCAGCAGAAACAGACAGCTTTACCAGCATAGAAGGCCCTGAGGTCAGTCTGGAGACAGTGGTCCAAGAAGCGCCGCAGTGGCTCAATATGAGATATGGGACCCGACCAGTCTGTGACGAAGTCCTCAACCATGTGGTGAATTATCTTGGGCCGTGGTAAAGGCCAGCCGGAGGGACGGAGATTCATTTCTTCCTCTGGGAAAAAAATTAAATAACTTACATAAACCTTCATTCCGAGCTCGTTCTGTCAAATCTGCAGCAATTCTACTAAAATATACCAAAAAAACCATCAACTTTTAATGGCACAGCACTTCTACTCACCAGTGGGAAGTTTGTCATAGTAGTACAAAACAGGGTGCAGAAAGTTTGAAAGCCACCCGTGGGTCCATTCTGTGTTAGCCCTGCCCGCCGCTAAAAAGTCCATTTTTGTCTTCCCGTACTGAAACACCAGAACTATCAGTCCGTGGTGGGAGACCTCATGGCCCGAGAGAGAGGACAACTGAGGCAAAGCCTGGAGCGTAAACTCTTCCAAGTATTCACAGTGAGAGCTGAGTCACGGAGAGAAGAAAAGTGCCATAACAGGACGAGCACCAACAAAAGAACTGGACCTCCATTTACATATATATGAGTAGATAAACTGTTATTGCAATTGAAACAGCATATTTTACACTTAAGATAAAGTAGGTCAAAATATCTCTCAAAAATAAAACCCTTAAAAAAAGGTGATACGGAGGAATGGTGTAAAGCAGATGCATTGTGTCAAGACGCCTTACTGAGGACATTCATTAAAACTTTGGGCGTCCAATAGTGGTGATATCAAAATAACACGCTTACCCCTGAAGAAGGATAACGTCCCCAAGCACCTCAAACATTTGGTACAGCCCAGAGGCCTCGTTGATCCGCTTCAGAATCCCGGACAGCAGCTGCGTTGTCTGCATTTTCCTCGATTGCCACGGGGTGCCATGATAACGCTGTTCAAGCACACGATGTACAGCTCGCACTGTGGCAAAAAAACAAAACATAGTGTGTTTAATTACCTTAATTGCATACCATACAAATCGTCTGTGTTCCAATTGTGACCCATGCGGTCGAGTGCTCTGCCGTTGGAATCGAACCACAGAGACGGCCGAGGTGTGAGGGCCGTGGTAGAAAGGACTTTCACCTGTGTATCGGAAACCGTGGATGAAGCCGCCGGCAGATAAGCGGTAGTCTCTGGAGTGAGTGGCGGTTCCCAGCACAAACAAGCCAGGGATTTTCTCCCCTTCATACCAGGCCGTCAGCTTCGGCAACCTCCCTTTGGCATTGTCACTGTTCAACGGGCGGGCGGATCTTGGAGATTGGAGACGACAAATAAAAACAGCTCGGACTTCATTCAAGAGAGGGGCAGTCGGGACAGGGCAGTGCATTACTTAACGTACAGATTTGGACACCACACAATAATCCTACCGCGTTAAACAAGTCTGTACCTGTCAAATATGCTGAAGTTGAATTGGAATCCAAGGCACGCTATCACCCGGTCGTAAGGCTTTCGCAAAGCGAAGTTGTCGTCAAGATCGCCTGCAGTGCTGTTCTTATTTCTCTGGGAATCGTCTGTAGTCACATGCAGCTCCCCCTTCTTCTTCGCGCCAGATCTCCTCCTGCCTTGCTCCTTTTGTTGAGTGATGACTAAGCGTTCCACGGATCCTTCCAACAACCCATCCAAGGACTTCAGCTGATACGTGTCAATAACCTCGTTATTCACAGCTCTGGACAAAAACAATAGGTCACATTACATTAAAAGTGCTGCTCCAATGCAGAACAGTTTGTGAAGTTGACGTTAAAAAACTCACTGGGTATATCCAACAAAAAACAGCATAAAATATTTATATAATTGATCTACTTATTGCATTAAAAACACCATAATTATTAAAAATATAATTTAGGAGAGTGATGCCAACAGAAATGACCAGATCTTTAGCGCTACCTGAGATCTCCGACATAATGCGTTTGCCAGGCCAGTCGAACGGCGTGGGCACTTAACATGTGCACCAATTTCGTCCTTCCCGAGATATTCTGGGCGGTTTCAAAAGCCGCGTTCCCCTTGCCCAGAATAAGTACGGTCTGGTCCTTGTAGTCCTCGGGGTCGGTGGACATGGACTCGTAGTCCTCGACCAGCTCGGAACCGACAAACTCAACCCTGTGAGGATCCCACAGACCCGTGGCCACCAGGAGGACGCTGGGGGGAAGAGAGAGGACACAGGTACTGATGCACTTCACAGATCCGAACAACAGTTGGACCGTCACCTCAGGTGCAGCGTGGCGCACACTACCTGCAATTGTAGTCAGACTCGTGCTGATCGGTCAGGACGTAGCTCCTTCCAGCAGGTGACATCACTGCCCTGATCCTCCCGATATCCACGCCGTACCGGACCCTCAGCCCGAGCTCCTTCTCAAACATGGACAGATAGACCGGGAGGGTGTCGGCGGACGGGAAGAAGTCCCGGCTCACTCGCTTTAACAGGAGGTCGCCTCTGTCGCTCAGCAGCGAGTTCCAGTCGTGGCGCATGTTGAACTCTCGGTTCCGGCTTCCCGTGTAGATCTTGTTGATACTGATGAGCTTCCTGTGCCGGGGATACCTTGAAGACAGAGCGGAGAAAGGCACGGTGTCAAAAGGTGATCCAGGCGGGTCAGACCGTATGACGTGGCCTCACAGAGCGCCATACTTGTTGAAGAAGCTGCCCGGCCCCGAGTTCCTCTCCAGGATGACGTAGTCTCGTTTGGCCTTGGAGAGGAAATATCCCATCTGCAGCCCCGCGGGCCCAGCGCCGAGCACACAGTACTCATAGCTGCGGGGGCCGTTGGGGTGGTTATGGTCGGCGGGAGAGCATTCGATGCAGCCAATCAGGATGACGAGGACCAAACAAGAGAGGTTCAAATCCATAACCTGTTGGACGTGAGGCAAAAAAATGTAAGTCGCTTTGGATAAAAGCGTCAGCTAAATGAAATGTAATGTAATGTAAAATAGAATGAATGAATTAGATAAGATAAGATAAAATAATCCTTTATTAGTCCTGCAGTGGGAACATTGCAGGAGTACAGCAACAGTGCACACAAGAGACACATACTGTACATTAAAAAAATTAAGTAATATAAAAACAGTAAAACAGTAATAAAAACAGTAAAGAAGAATACAATAGCAATATTAAATATACAGACGGAATAAAAAATAAATAAAAATAAATATATATATATAAGTACTTAAATGTATTATATATTGCACCAGATGAACGTAATTAAAGTGTTATAACAACGTTGTTGTAGCCACACACACACACACACACACACACACACACACACACACACACACACACACACACACACTTATATTATTAAATGGTCTATTATTGTATCCCATTTGGACTCATCGGTCAGTTCCAAATTTTATGTCGTAAACCGTTTTTTTTATTTGTATTCACAGAGCGTTGTTTGTAAATTGGCTTAAACGTCTTTTTCCTACTTGTATTTCACTCGTAGCCTAAACGCTCTGGATCAGGAAACCGTTCAAACCGGTTTTTAAGCACTTTAAGTGGCTCTTACGAGGAGAACTGGAAGAACTACAACTAGCTGCGCCTTCGCTGGCTGCAGGAGTTTCAGCGTCAAACTGGGCGGGTATCCTTGAGCGGGATGACGCAGCGGCTGCGGCTCCGGTGACGGTAACCGGGTAAGGAGCCCCACACCTCACACCGGCACTCCACGAACTCTCCGGCCGACGTTGTGTCACTCTCCACGGGATGAGGCGGGCGCCTCCGTCCGCTCGAAGGAGACGCGAGGTCGGCTAAAGTTATCCCACCCCAGCGCGTCACGTTACCTTGTTGCAGTTATTTCAGTCGGTCCCTCGCGCGCAGCATCTGCGGTTTCGCATCTATCGTACCTGTCGAGACGGCTGCATGTTTACTAGTTTGCATTTTACTGCGCGTGCGTGCGTGCGTGAAAAGTCCACGAGCCCCACAACCCGCTTTCCCCTTTTTGGACAACAAACATCCCAATGGAGGGCTGCTCGCTCGAGGGGCGTGATTAGAGAAAGTCATAGAAAAGAGTAGAGTAGAAAATGTCCCCTATTTGACTTAAAGTCTGGGTTCCGCATTTAATAAGGCAAATGCTCCCCTTTCAATAATAAGGGGTGTCTAACAAGTTTTTTTTCCCCCACACAAAAAGATAAATAAAGTTGCTGCATGAGAATATTCAAATTATTGTAACTCCATCTGCTCCTCGACAGTAAAAGCCGATGAAGGTTAAACATCTAGAAATCATCCGAATGAGGTAATGAGAGACATGTTTAAGGCGGTAAGAGTCCTGGCCCTGGCACGTTAAAGACTCTAAAGACCAAACAGTGACGCAAAGACGAGCTCAAAGTAAATCTTTTTTTTTTCTCTAATGTTTTTTATGGACACATTACTCATTCCATATTTAGAAGCCTCTCATTTTGTAACATTTCTCTCTTCATCTTTGATCAAAATAAGTCACGGATATATTAGTTAACATACAATATTGACAATTTCCCCAATATTAGCCAAAGGTTGCCATGTAATTTACTGAGGCCATTATTGCAGGTTTCATGATTCATATCCATTTCATGTTTTACTTGCAGTTCAAACTATTTCAGATTAGATGAATTTAATATGTTCTCATTCCATATTGCACAATTCTTTTCATGAAGGACTTCCACAAATGATATGTGTGGTATGTTGCTCCTTTGTTGCTGATAAAGTCATCGTATACTCACCTTCAGGTAAACGCTCGTTGGGCGAGCACGAGGAAAGCGCCGGGTTCTGCAAGCTCCCTCTGTTCAACTGCTTCTGGGATTCTGTGAGTTTTGTAGCAGGTGTGTGCTGGTTTTGTGGTGTCTTTCCACAGCATCAGCATATCCTCAGGGATGTTTATAAAGGCAAACTGCAAAATGCCAGGGGGGACAGTTGTACTATCTACTTTGTTTGACATTTCATCTGCAAATAATTGACTTTAATGGTGTGTCCCTGTGCATTAGCATTCTAATTAGTGGTTTCAGTATTCAGATCTTTTATGGAAGTAAAAATGGTGATGCTGTCTTCTAAAACTTACATTTAAAAATACTCTGACAGGTATGGGGTCAGATCATCACCCCCTTCTCTATTCTATTTTTGTAAATGACATGCCATATGTATTAAAAAATGCAGGAATGGGGATTTATGCGGATGACACGACTATTTATGTATCGTCAGACAGCATTCAACATGTTAATGAGGTGCTTCAACAAGAGTTAAAGCTGGCTTCTGAATGGATCATGGAAAATAAGCTGAAGTTGAATGTCTTAAAAACTAAATGCATGGTAATAGGTTCTAAATGTGCTCTCAGGACAGTACTACTTGGAGGGTACTATGGAACAGGTTAAGGAAGTCAAACTGCTGGGTGTCACTATTGACGAAACACTGTCATGGTCCACTCAGATTAATAATACAGTGGTGAGAATGATTAATAGTATCCATGCCTGTAACAAGGTCCTGTTACTTCTGAGTTCCCCCCCAGCACCAATGACACAGCACACTGGAGTGGTTTTATTGTCATAAACACACACTGGCAGACTGTGCCTCTCGCCCCCTCTTCCCCTCCTCTGTCCATCTTCTGTTTTATATAGGCAAGACACACAATCTGCCCCAGCTGAGGCCAATTAGGCCTCATCCCGACACCTGTTCCCTGAGTCGCTTCTCCCCTCCCCCCTCTCCAGCTGAGCTAACCACGCCCCTGCCACCACAATGCCATTAGAAGGAGTGCTCATCTGCTAACTAACACAACAATTAGACTAGTCATACAATCTCTAGTTCTGTCAAATCTGGACTACTGTCCTGTTATCTGGTCTAGCGCATCAAAGCAAGAAATTAGTAAACTTCAGCTTGCTCAGAACAGAGCGGCAAGACTAGCACTTCACTGCTCTGTCAGGAGTAGTGTGGATGCTATGCATGCTAGGCTGTCATGGATGATGGTGGATGAAAGACTGGCATGCAGACTTATTCTGTTTTTAAATAATGTGTATTCCTCACAGAAACCCGTCAGTTTGTCTTTGCAGCTATCACATGCAAATGAGAGGCATGGTTATAATACCAGACATGCACTAAGGGCTCACTTTACTCTTCCTCTACCCAAAACCAATGCACTTAAGAAAACAGTAATGTACAGAGCCATCGCATACTGGAATGTGCTCCCCTCATAGCTGACTCTAACAAGAAATAAATGTGATTTCAAAAGGAAATTTAAGGCAGCAATAATCAGAAAGGAAATTAGTGTAGATTAGGTTATTACTTGAGGTATTTAGGCATTTTTATTATTTTTATTTGAATGTAAATGTTGTTCCTAAGTCTGTGTTTTTGTTCACCAACATTGATCAGGCTGTACTGCATTTTATGATTTGTATTGTAATGCTTTTGCCTGGACCCCAGGAAGAATAGTCTCCACTACGGTGTAGACTAATGGGGATCCTTAATAAATAACAAATAACAAAGATCAGTCTCAATAATTGCAAATGCACACAGGAAGACTCACAAATGCGCACAGAACAATTCACAAATATATTCAATTTAAAAATGCACGCAGAACGATTCACATAAATAAATTACGATTTAGAAATATATTCACAAATGTATTTCTGCATTTGTATGTATTTGTGTGTATGTATTTGTTTGTGGATCGCACTGCAATTGTTTGTGGATCGTTTGTGGCGACTCCCTTGATGTGGCTGGATTTGCAAATGCGGTTTTTCAACATGGACCTATTTGTAGCCAATCAGATGTCCCCCTCATTTTCAACCAATCACATGAGCGCAGCTCCCCCCTCCCCTCCCCACGAGTCTACCAGCGTTATGCTACGTTCACACCAAAAGCGTTGCGAATATTCGCAGCACGTTTACCGTCAGTTTACTTGCTCGACAATAATGCTGCGTTCACACCAAACACGTTGCGAATGTTACTCGCGCCTGAAAGGGGGCGTGTCTTATCTCCGTAAAAACAGTTACCGTTTCCACCATCCACCATGGAAATAACCACTAGTTCTGCTTTATACTTGTTGTGTAAATTCCACATACATCGGAACATCAAACTCCATGGTGTCTGGGTTCATAATATTATCCGTAGTCCCACAACAGCGTCTGAATGATGGCCGCTACCAGCGCTACTTCAGGCGGAGCAGCAGCAGTTTGATTCAGCAATGACAGGACGGCGGTGGTGACAAACGCGTCATTCGCGCCGCCCGCTTTTTCGCAACCTATCGCGTCTGTGCATTGAATTTGCATGTAATCTACTCGCACGTGAAATTCACAACGTGTTTGGTGTGAACGCAGCATTACAGTCGCGCAATTTGTGGAGGCGACAGGTCAGAAGTCAGCAAACAATCGCGTCTGGTAGCGGCGGCGCTCCCGCTTCAAGTGTAAGTGAAGCATAATAAATGTACCCCCTCGCCCCCTTGTTGTAAGTCATGACATGTTCTTAAACCATGAATTATTAGTTTTAATAAGTTATAATGTTATGGGAGATAATTGCGAGAATTATTTGAAACTTTTTAGTCGGTTTAATCTTGTAGCTCCATAAGCTTAGTTAGCTAGCTAGCTAGTGTTGTCTATAGTTTCTGCATGCTAATTCGGTTCTTCTGCAAATTAACATCTTGGAACTAAGTTACAATTAGTGAAAATAACTATGTGACTGTGTGACAGGGTCTGTCGCCTCAAGCCGAGGTAGCAGCACGTGCTTTTGTGCAATTATTAGCGAGGGAGCTATCCGTGGCCACAACTGCATCGCAGCCTATGGCAAGCCATGAGAAGGTGATGTATTTCTTTTACTATCTCTACATTTGGCAGTATATCTGGGGTGTTCAAGTAGTCATATTAACCCCAAATGAGTTCTAATACTACACGCTAACAACACGCTGTCTATTTGTTTGAGAAAGCAGCGATATTGTAAAGTGCTCCGCTGGTCACGTCAACAGGCTCCATGGAGTCGCAGTTGGTCGCAAGTTGATCTGGTGGCTCTCTGCCGTTTAAATGTGACTGCTGACTGTGTTGTATATGTTTTTAATCTTGTATTAAAAAATATGATACATTAAAAAAACATATATATATATATGTTTTTTTAATGTATCATATTTTTTATTTATTGTTTTTTTGTGCAATCGACTGAATCGACCTCTGTGACATGACAACTGTGTCTGTACACTTGCCACCGTCTTAGTATTTGATCACTTTTTACCTTAGTGTGCTCAATAAACTCTCTAAACTAAAATTGGCACCTCAGGGTTCAGAGTATGTCATGCATAATTAGGTAACAATTAAAAAAGAATAAAAACATGTATATATATTTTTTTTAAGAATCTTTTTAAGAAAGTATATATATTTTATTTACTTATTTATTTGACACAAATATAACAAGTAAATACACGATGACCTATATAAACGCCAGTAAGACCAAGGAGCTGGTGGTGGACTTCTGCCAGCAGCATCACGGCAGCTGACAGGAGGAGACTGGACAAACTGGTGAGGAAGGCCAGCAGTGTGCTGGGGTGTCCACATTTTTTTCTGGTTAAATCTTGACTCAATGGTTGCTCTGTGATCTTGATCTATAGATGAAATAAACTCCCAGATTAGCGTCAATATACTCCAACAACCGTTTTCTGCCCAGTCATTGTCCTGCACTGACACTGTCATTGAAAAGGTGAAATTTATCTTGCCTTCTTACAATATATTTGTTTCACTTGCTATATGCATTTCATTCTGATCATATCTACACCTGTTTCTAAAAGAAGGGCTCCAAATAAAGACTTGGAACAGAAATGAAGTTGATAGGTGGCGCTTGACAGGAGAAGCTGGTTTATGGGGTCAGATCAGTCTCAATGATACCTGAAGCCTTGAAAAACATCCAGCCTCCTTTTAAGGTTTTCAGTTGAGGAAATTCTTCCTCAAGTACAGCCACACTCTTTTAAACAAAGTTACATTTTCAGCACGTGATTACCAATTTTAATCGTTGAGCGTTCTACAATACTGTATATGTGATTACCTCACTGTGTCAAGGTGTCTGATACTAAGCATCCTCTTGCCAAGGCCAACATGGGAAAGTTCTAACTCAGAGCCCTTTGGTGCAGACTCCATGGGTCCTGGAAGGGCATATATATGAAAGTCTGTCCATTTCACAGTGCAAGGGGTAGGGGCTGAGAAGCCTTTTTCCTCTTGGCTGATCTCTACTGAACATACTGCCTAATGTGGGAATGACAAAAGACATTTGTAAGGGAAAGTAAGAGTATTAGTTTATTAAATCTAGAGTGAGATTGATGAATTATGAACATGTATGGCTTACTTGATGGTTTTTGTTTACATTAGTTTCAATAACTGTTATTATTAATAGATAAATACAAAGGTATAAAATACACGTGTGCTATTCGGTAACATTAGTGTACAGAATTAAAGTTATCTTTTCGTCTTGTACTGCCAAATGTAGAGATAGTAAATGAGATGCATCACCTTCTCATGGCCTGCCTCCCCCTATCATCGTTATTAGGCACAGGTTGGGTACTGGATCCCAGCCTGTGCGCTGACTGGTAGGCTCTCTCCTCTGCTCACCTGCGATGCAGATGTGGCCACGGACAGCTCCCTCGCTAATTTTTGCACAAAAGCACGTGCTGCTATCCAGTGGCAACCGGCCCTTTGAGGGCGACCATGATGCTGATGTGGCCCGGGGTGAAAATGAGTTTGACACCCCTGCTTTAATTTATCCAGAGCAGAGTTTTGATAAGTTTTAAGTTAGAATATTTTTTGATTGCATGTGGTTATACAATATGGCCTTGTTTTGTCTGTTTTTGCCTGTTAGTCATTGATTTATTCAATTTGATAATTTGAGTTAGTTTGTTAACAAAAATAAATATATAAGTTGAAAATATCCTACTGTGTTATTTATTTATTATTATAATTTTTTATTTCATAAATAATTTTGGCGATGGGAGCCCCTTTTTTTTAGTTTGAGCACCTGCCCCCCAAAATGTCTGTGCACGTGCCTGCCCAGTGGTGTACAGTAACGAAGTAGAAATACTTCGTTACTTTACTACATTTTGCAAAGAAAACTGATACTTTTACTTTTACACATCCGGGACTGTGGTGGAACACAGACTCCACCAAGCAGGTTTTGCGAACACAATATTATGCATTAGCCCTCTACATCCTCTCGTCCAGCGCTCCCAAACCTTTATGCGCCACGGACCGGTTACGTGAAGACAATATTGTCACGGACCGGGTCCGACCTCGGGGATGCGGAAGACAACGACACCCAACGTGTGTTCGTTATGTCCAGTCTACTCTATTACTTAAACCTTTAGTCCAGTCTATTGCTTAACTTATAACTCGCTGCACAAAGACAGGATGTTGAAATGAAGCAGGTTTTCGTGCTTTTTTGGCGATCTCAGGATACTCTGCCTTGGTTTTAATCCAGAACACCGGCAGAGTTGAAACAGACTTAAGTTTCATTTTTAGGGTAACGTAACATCTTGACATGTGTCATGAGGTTCCGTCTGAGGTCACCACAGACGGATGTATCCGGTCATTTTTCACAATAAAACATCTTTCCGGCCTTGATTCTTTTAAATTTTATTTTAATTTTTCATTCATTCTTTCTGTGCGGCCCGGTACCAAGAGACCCACAGCCCGGTACCAAGGGACCCACAGCCCGGTACCAAGGGACCCACGACCCGGTACCAAGGGACCCACGGACCAGTACCGGGCGGAATGAGCATACTTATAACCACACTGTTACAAGTCCTTCATAGTGTCATATTGCTTTTTGGAGAATTATGATGATAAGTTCATAGTAGATGCAAAAGTATACTTAGGTACAATATATTATGTTGAACATAATATATATGGATGGATCACAGCCAACCCAGTTATTGTATCAACACAACTCCTGGTCCTCGGTCATGGTGGCCACAGCACTTAAAAGAATAAACTTCATAATTCTCAAAATTCTGACCCTTTGCTTTTTTATTAACAGCATGTACTTGTACTTTTACTTTCAATACTTTCAAGTACATTTTATATCAGAAAAATACTTTTGATACTTAAGTACAGAAAATATCAGATACTTTAAGACTTTTACTCAAGTAGTATTTTAATAGGTGACTTTTACTTTTACTGGAGTAATTTTCCAGTAAGGTATCTTTACTTTTACTCAAGTACGGCTTTTGGGTACTTTATACACCACTGCTGCTACCTCGGCTTGAGGCGACAGACCCTGTCACACAGTCACACAGTTATTTTCACTAATTGTAACTTAGTTCCAAGATGTTAATTTGCAGAAGAACCAAATTAGCATGCAGAAACTATAGACAACACTAGCTAGCTAGCTAACTAAGTTTATGGAGCTACAAGATTAAACCGACTAAGAAGTTTCAAATCATTCTCGGAATTATCTCCCATAACATTATAACTTATTAAAACTAATAATTCATGGTTTAAGAATATGTCATGACTTAAAACAAGTGAGGGGGTACATTTATTACGTTCCACTTACACTTGAAGCGGGAGCGCCGCTGCTACCAGACGCGATTGTTTGCTGACTTCTGACCTGTCGCCTCCGCAAATTGCGCAACCAAATCTATTGAGGGGTGAGTGCTCAAACCTAGTTACCAGCATCCCCAGGACCCGGAGAAGAACAGTCTGATGCCTGACGACTGTTCCACCAGGAGCGGTGGCTCCTCCAGCTTTGCCGACACTGTGAAATGTTCATCTTTTCTCTCACCAGCCCCATGATGTGTCTCTGAAGTCCTCGTGATATTTGCCACTGATGTTTTTATACTGGCGTTATTTATTTTTTTACTTTTATTTTGTGTGATTAAAATGAATGAAACAAATACTGCACTTATAATTGTTGCAGGTTTGAATACCATATCATCGTTGTGCTTATGCTGGCAAGAACCTTTTTGAGGCCCCTATTTTGTGAAACTCCTCGATCATACTCAGGATTTATGGGTATCCCCTCATTAACACATTCTTGTCAAGCGTTTCTGAGTCTTCAACTCACGCTGAAGACCCAGAAACTCGTGACCTCCCTATTGAGGCAATGACGTCACCTTTTCATCCCTCCCTTACACTCGCTATTTGTGCATGTTCGTGTATAACTGAGCCCAAATCCAAAGTGCATTTGTGCTTCTCTGCTAGACGTTTGTCGTCCTGCAGACTTGTTCCTTCCTGCGCAGGAATAAATACTCAGAAGCTTAAAGGATGTTGTTTGATATCATTATTTTATCTTATCCGAAGCTTGTGAGGAGTTACAAGTAATCCCACCACAAGAGTCCTTTATATACAAGCCACAAAACACATTTGTGAATCCTCCTTAGTGCTTTCATTGAGACTGGTCTGACCCCAACATAAATTGTTTCATAGAAATTCACCAGAATGCGGGGGAACTTCATGAAGCTCAGAAGTCCCCCTGCTGTAAGCGCTTGAGTGAGCAGCGGATGGTGCGGTGTCAGCATATAAGGGTCGGCTCCTAAACCAGCCGTTCAGATGAGTGACTATAATAGAACATTTTAGCCACTGTAGATGTGAGATTGCTAACAAATTAATGAGATTTAACTGGACCCTTCACCTAAAAGGTGTTGAAACTGCCTTTATATACATACAGTACAGGTACATGCATGACCTATGACCTCTGCGTCACAGGGAGCAACTCTCGTCACACTTTTGATTTATGCCATGTCACGTAATCGGATTTCCCCACAACGTTCACACACTTGCTTTGTCATGCTTCAGCCTCAGCAGTGTGCGTGTGTGTGTTTGTGTGTCTTATGCTGAGTCAGCAGTCACACTTCCTATTTAACTGGGCTGCTGCAAGCACATCATGGCTGTATATAAAAGAGCTGCGAGGACGCGCTGGACCTTTTACCTCCGGTGGAGCTGACGAGAGGACCAACGGGACTAAAGGAGAGAAGACTTCAGTTTGTGACCGGTGTGTTTCATACATTATTAATATTAAACCAGCTCACTTGTCTGCTTAAATGGAGACCATGAAGAGTGCTAGGACAAATGAAACGGGGGACATTGGCAGGTATGAGTTTATTCTAAAGATAATTTAAACAACTGTATGATTCTAAGGTAAAATACAAAAAAAACATTGTGTGTGTGTGTCCTGCCGTCAGTGATCTATCAGAGCAGGTCAAAGCCGCCACTAAGGACAGTCATGTCAGAGCAGAAAACACCCAGCTGATGCTGAGTTACCAGAAGGGCCACATCACCCTGCCTCAGTACAAGGTAAGCTCTTCACAACCAGAGTCACTTCCGTTATGTTCACATTGTCCTGATAAGTGGATCATTCCCCCGCTTTCCGGTCTCAGGTCCTGCTGTGTTCCCTCTACGAGGTCTACAAAGCGCTCGAAGAGGAGATGGACAGAAACTCTTCCCACCCGGCTGTCGCCCCGATATACTTCCCTCAGGAACTCGCCCGCCTGGACACGCTGGAGAAGGACCTGGAGCACTTCTTCGGCCCCGGCTGGAGAGAGCGGGTGGTTGTTCCCGCCGCCACGCACCGATATGCACAGAGGCTACGACAGGTGAGCGGAGAGGGCTCGCTCGGTTAATAGTCAGCGTGAGCCTGTTGTGACAGAACCGTATCATTATTATTATTATTAATAAACAGATCGGGAGGGAGAGCCCGGAGCTGCTGGTAGCCCACGCCTACACGCGCTACCTCGGCGACCTTTCAGGAGGTCAAGTGCTGGGGAAGATCACCCAGAAGTCTCTCGGGCTGAGCGGCCAAGAGGGGCTGTCGTTCTTCTCCTTCCCCGGCGTCACCAGCCCCAACCGCTTCAAGCAGCTGTACAGGGCCCGGATGAACGGCATCGAGCTCACGGCCGGGGAGAGGGCGGCAATGCTGCGGGAGGCCGTCGCCGCCTTCGAGCTCAACATCCAGGTGAGCGAGAGAGGAGGAGGGCAGAGCTACTGTACGCCTCAACAATGTGACGTTTGTGACCCATGGTTGCATCCACTTGCAAAAAAGAGAAGTGAATCTGTCAACTTGCATTTTTTTTTTTTTTTTTAAATGTCTTCATTTGTTTTATGCCTTCCCTTCAGGTTTTCGATGACTTGCAGAAAATGTTAACGGTCACAACAGAAACGGCGGACCAATCAGCGGGCAGCGTTGTCAAAACTGCCACATTCACATATTTACCCAGCATGCACACCGTGGGATTGCTTGTGGCTATTGCCACTATTGGACTCGGAATCTACACCTTCTAGATTTGACCAGTTACTTTTTCTTTTTACACATATATACACACACACACACTTAAATCAATGAATGCAACAAATAAGACTCGAACATTGTGTCCTCATCTTTAAAAGTATCAAATCACCAGCTGAAACAGTGATTCTCAACATATCTTTCAGATGGAATTTATTAAAAACAACAACCCCACACTGTGCAACTGCCTTTGTAATGCCTTGTGTTGAATAAAAAAGAGATCAGTTTGAAACGAGTCCTGTTATGATTTCAAATACTTTAATTCTTTACACATCGTGCAGAAACTTGATAACATCTGTGCTACATTTTCTTCTGGTACAGGTAGTCAGACAGTTTACCTGCAGTTAAAATCCAGATGCAACCCCAACAGGTTGCCATGACTGAACTTTCTGAGACGTCCGGTGGGAAACAGAGTAGCATGAATAGGCAGACCCAAAACTATTTACATCAACAATGACTCGCACGCGTGTGCTCTACTTGACTCTGTAGAGCACCTTCCTCTGCATGCGGTGCTGCAGCTCGCCCCTCCTCAACATCAGCTGCAGGACTTTGTAGATGGCGTGCTCCGGATACTTCTGTGAGGTGGAATAACAGAAAGATTAGTGCTTGATACTTAACTTTCCCTGAAAATTAAGCTTTTTTTTTTTAAATGCGGAAATAGAAAATGTCTTCCAAAAAACAACAACTCTAGGGGTAATTTCCCTACTCATTGATTCACTTGAGGCTCATGAGCAAGTTGCTCATTACAGGAGTAAAAAAACGAAAATGTTCTGTCCCTGTGCAACTATACTTCCTTGACTGCCAAAATTGAGTTATGGTTTCTAGGCTCCCAAACATGCTGCCTCTTGGCCTGGTTTATCATCACGTGTCCTTTACCATTTCTATGCCGACACTCAGTGGAGGGTTTTATCGGCACGCATGACCCTCCAGTCGGTACTAAACACTGCTGCTTGACTAATTACAAGGACAGAGTGCTTGCCTCTCTACCGGTGGGTTTCCACATTGATTTTTTATATTTAATTACTTACTAATAAAAAGGCCTTCAACAGCTTCATACCGAAACGCAGTCTCCAGCTTCCTTTAAATCTCATCTTTAAACCATTACAAATAAATGTGATGCAACAAAATAGAAACCTCACAGAAAAAAAAAAAAAAAAAAAAACTGTAAAAGCTCTTGCACGGCACTGTACGTGTAATTGTTAGCAGAACCTCAGTTAATTAAGAAAGATATTATAAAAATAACAAAAAACACAAAAGTGAGAAGAATGGGGAATCTGTGGGATCCCTAAAGTTAAATCAACATGAGCAGCAAGCATTTTGTCAAAATGTCAGTTTTAAGCGAACTATACTTCTGTACGCTAAAGCGTTTCAACAATATGAAACATGGAGCATCAGAAAGCTACGCAGTCTTATGGCACATGTTTGCTAGTGGCAGAGCCAACTACAGCAAACATGTCCCATCATCATTTTAATGAGGAACTGCACCCCTGGAACACATCCGGCGCTAATATAATCCTTCAACATGCGGGAATCTGTTTATAGCTACAGGCCTTTTGTTCATTTTCAGCCCCGGTTTGCACACACGGCGCTCTGTGTAGGCTCTTCTTACAGCAGCCATTTACATGTAATTGCAGGGAAAACACGGGTGTAATTCATAAAACTGATGTGATGGAAACTATCCACTGGGCTAGTACTTTTACACTGCGACGTGTGCACCTTACTCATTAACATATAAATCAGTTAAGATCAGAGGAACGGGCTGAATGGTCAGTTACACACGGTTCTTCTAATGCAGGGGTGTCCAAACTTTTTTCAAATCACATCAGAGGAAACTTGGCCTTTTCCAAGCTCCAGTAGGAATCGGTAGGGAGAGAAGCTGAAGCTGGTTCTTTAGAGAATCATCACTGCATCTCCATCAGTTCAGACTCTCTTCACTTCTTCTGCATCATCAGGAAGGGAGTCGAGAACAGCTTCATTTCTTTCTCAATGTAGACAGATCTTGGAAGCGCTGATTAGTTCCGTCATGAGACGTGACGACAGACACATGTTTCCCCTTTTTAGCAGAAAGGTTGACCTCTGGATAAGCGCATTTGATGTCAGACAGCGTGAAGAAGAGAGCAACGTTGACGTTAGTAGTTGTGTCTCAAAGAGACGGAGCTTCACACAGAACGGGTTCATGTGTGTGTGTGTAGGGTATGATACTACCTTCTCTTTGCCTTGCAGGCTCTTGTTCAGTATGTTGAGATGATGATAAGATCAACTAGAGGCCAGGTCTGCCAACCATAGTGTGTCACTCAGCTCATGAAGAGGTCCTCTTTCAAAAACTCATCAGCTCAGCGGTTTTATTCCCTGAGGTCAGACTCAGGGAATAAAACCCTGAGAGGTCAGACTCAGGGAATAAAACGCTGCAGCGCGGAGCTGCGCCGGAGGAGCGGCGCACCAGAGAGAGGAGGTCCGTGTTCAGCTCCGCTTTAAGTTAGCCTTCCAGTCTTCTGCTCTTGTTATGAAGTCTCGTCTGAGAGGTTTCAGTGTCTCTGTGAGCCGAGCGACCTCGTAGCTGTTATGAGGCATGTTCTTGTGTTTTGTTCGGGGGGCAAAAATGTGATTGTTGAGCTAGCAGGTTAGCTGCTGTTTGCTTGACTTTCTCTCCATTATATTTTTAGAATCTGCCACGGGCCAATACAAAAAAAGGGGCCGTAGTTTGGACACCCCTGTTCTAATGTCTTAGTGATGACTAATCCTACACCCGTTGTTCTCTACGGTTTATAAGCAGCACACTCTTCTCTGCGCAGAGAACAAACACCACAAACGGAAGCGTTCTCCACCATTATGACGCAGCGAGACCGACCTGCTTGGTGAAGTCTTGCACGATGCTGTGCTCGGACACCTGGGAGCCGATAGCAAAGCGCCTCTTCATCTGCTTCTCGACGCGCGAGATCATTTCCTGGTCCTCCTGAGAAGTGAAGCCCTCCACGCCTGGTGACGAAGAGATGTTGAGAATGGAACGTTATTGCTACGCGTCCAGTCAAAAAGACACAGTCTCAAGTTTCTCTGTAGCGTGGACAAAGTCATCAAACAAACATGTCCGACAGCTACTACACACGCGCACCTGAAAGGCTGCCGGACAGGGCGGCGTCCAGCGTGGAAACCTGGAAGAGCCGGAGGGCCTCGTCCACCTCTTCCTCTCCAGCCACAGCCTGCAGCTTCATCTTGGCCAGGGACTCTGCGATGCGCACAACAGCCTCCAGCTGCCTGAGGGAGCAGACACACACACACACACACACACACACACACACACACACACACACACACACACACACACACACACACACACACACGTTCACCTGAGGAGCCCTCACGTAGCAACGATGGGAGGAAAAAGTCGGGGCGACACGGTCCGTCGCTGAAGCGTCAAAGCAAAAAGACGACGTCTTCAAAAATTACCTGACAGTGATGGGGATGGCGGGCCTTTTGTCAGATTCCCTTTCGTGCTCCCTCGCGCCGCTCCTCATCACCACGTAGCGGTTTTTCAGCTTCTCGGCGGCCGCGGCAGAGAGCCGAGGGCCACACTTACTGCAGGCAAACATTCAGAGACACGTTTTATGTTTGAGCCTAATTCAAAAATCTGAAAAAGCTACAGCTTTGTGTGAAGGAGACTCACGTTCTGGAATAGGCGATGTATTTCTTGAAGGTGGCAAGCGGGATCTCGCCCTCGACGCCCTCCGTCTGCGTATGGGCGCTCAGGTGGACGTTCATCACGTGGCGAGCCAGAGTCTGCGGGCAGACGCGCGTCACAGAGAGCGTTAATCTTCCCGCGAGGACGTCAAGCGGCCAACTTTGGAAATAAAAAGCGCGCGCCCTCGGCTCACCATGTCCCGCTCGTGGTCGTGGTGGTCTTTGATGATGAAGATCATGTCGAAACGAGACAGGATGGTGGGCATGAAGTCGATGTTGTCCTCGCCCTTCGTGTCGTCCCAGCGGCCAAACACGGAGTTGGCGGCGGCCAGCACGGAGCAGCGGGAGTTCAGGGTGGTGGTGATGCCGGCCTGGCGGGGGGCGTCAAGGTGTTAGGTTAACCGCTCAGTACATTAAAAAAGGACATTGCGTTTTGAACACAACAGCAAACGGGTTAAAACCTTGGCAATGGAGATGGTCTGTTGCTCCATGGCTTCATGAATGGCCACTCTGTCGTCCTCTCTCATCTGGATAACAAAGAAAGATTCATCTTTAATTCTTGGACACAAATTACAATCAACATCCTCCACAAAAATCCTTCACTTATTTTTTTTTAACCTTGTCGAACTCATCGATGCACACGACCCCACCGTCAGCCAGGACCATGGCCCCTCCCTCCATGATGAACCCGCGGGTGTGCGGGTCCCTCAGCACAGAGGCGGTCAGACCCGCAGCGCTGCTGCCTTTACCCGAGGTATAAATCTGTCGGCGCACATTGGAGACTCGGCATCAGTGGGTGAACCCGCCGGGCAGAACAATGTGTGATGATGTGATGTACTGAATAGGATAACTACCCCGATAGGCGAGCACCTCTCCACAAACTTCAGCAGCTGGGACTTGGCCGTGCCAGGATCTCCCAGCATCAGCAGGTTGATGTCCCCTCTACGGGTGAGCCCGTCGGGCAGCCTGGAGAGACGGGGGAAATTGAAAAGCATTACTAAACACGCAGCGGTGGAGCGGTCTACGGATGAATCGGAGCGCATCCGGTAGCCTCACCTCTTCCTTGAGCCCCCAAACAGCAGACACGTGATGGCTCTTTTCAGATCGTCACTGCCGTAGATGGAGGGCGCGACGGAGCGTGACAGAGCGCCGTAGACGTTCGGCGTGGCAGACAGCGCCCTCAGTTCCTCCTCCTCCTGCGGAGTGACGGATCCAGTAGCACCCCGTCCTGTAAGGGGGGGGGGGGACAAACCCCATCAACATCTAACCTCTCCCACGGCATGCTAGAAACTAACGTTAATCTCACTTAAAACAGTTGAAAGTCTTTACCGGCTCCCTCCGTGTCCACCTGGATGCCAACCACTCGCAGGTAGGACGCACGGATGCCCACACCGGAACTCTTCTCGCGGCCTTTGGCCTTCACGGCGGCCGTCTTCTTGATGGAGTAGATGCCCACGATGGTCACTCTGTTGCCTGGGACCACGCGGTCACACAGATACCTGGAGGAGGAGGAGGAGGCGGGAGAAACAGCTTGAACCAACAATTTGAGAGTGCAGCAGCAGCAACAGCAGCAGAAAGAAAAAAACAAACAACCAGCGCCCTTGATGTCATTTGCGTGCGTGTGAGCTCTTTACCGATCACAGTAGAGCTGCATGTGCCGCGGCATCTCTCCGTGAGGCACGGCATCCGGGGCTTCCTGCAGGCGGAGAGTCTGGAAGTCGACGCAAATGCAGCGGTCCGGGATGATGAAATAAGGGTCCACGGGACACTTCACCCCTCCGGAACCCTCGCTGGGGAAAAAGAGAAATGGGAAAAATCAAACCCGTGAAAGACATTTCGGCATCTCAAAGGAGTTGAAATGGTCCCATGTCGGCCGTTCCCCATCGGTCCAGACCGCTGTACTCACTTGTTGCACTTGCGCGGCAGAGCGTAGCCCTGCAGGCCCGGCGGCAGCGGGATGTTGTTGATCAGGCCGCGACAGCCGCGACACTGCAGACACACCTTGGTGGCCTTCGCCCGCACCGGGGTGGCCGAGATGATGATGCCATGCACCTTCACCAGGCGGGACACCTGCTCGGACTACGGGGGGGGGCAAAAAGAAGTGTGATCTGGGCGGTCGGCGATAACTGTGAGACACGCGAGACACGAAAGAGGAGGCCACGGTACCTTGAGGCCACGGATGGAGGCGTGGTGCGCGTCGCTCCTCAACATGACCTGGATGTCCTGGACCGTCTCCTCGCCCGCGGGCCGGGGACGCGTCACCTCGTCGGCCACCTCCTTCGCAGCTTCCTCCAGCTGAAAAAATAAAGACCAAACTCGGTAAATAGGAGAGCAATCGCGGCAAACAAAGGCTGCTTGAAAGAAGCTCGCCGAAAAGATTTGCGATGGGGACGCGAGGTTTCATCACTTTAAACTCACCATGGGCAGGTTCTCAGAGGGCACCTTGTAGAGACAGTCTGACAGCTCCTCGTCAAAGCTGGACAGGTCCTCCATCTCCACCTCCATCCAGTACTCCCCCAGGGTGTAGTGTCTCTTCAGGTCATCTCTGATTCAGAAAAGACGTGTTAATTAATTCGACAAAGCTGACTATTTGCGGCATGTTGAATGCCAGATCAGCCAGCTATTGTTCATTAAACAGGTGCAAGTTGGGTGATTGACAGGTCATGTGAGTGAGACTGGTTTAAATACTCTTTAATAAATGCCCTTTATGCCCTTTAATAAAGGTCACGCTCCAGAAATGCTCGATACAACATTTCCCACAATCCTCTGCTTCCTTCTACTGCAGTGAATGGGGACCTTGATGACATCATCAGGGGTCCTGAGCAGTGGCCCCTCGTGATGAACACACTCCAGATGTTAAATGGTGGATTGTCACTTTAAATATTGGGGTTCATCCACCACCAGGTTGTATTGCGTAATGCTACCTATCCGCTTGTAATTGTTATCAGAGTAGCTGATAATATAATTCATCCCCTCCTCTTCTCATGGACTCACCGGTATTTATACGTGAAGCCCGTGCGGTCGGTCCCCACTCGGAACTGCCGGAGGAACTCACGGAACCGTTTCTTGATCTGGGTCTTCTTCAGTCCGCCTTCATCGCCGCCGTGTCCGTCTCCGCCTCCGAAGCTGTCGCTGTAGTAAACTCCCGGGTCGTCGAAGCCAGACATGATGAAGCAAAACGAGGCGAACTGAACTGACTATTTGTTTTCTTAATTAAAAGTTAAAAAAAACAAGATGGATGTAAACTTCCAGAGTGTGCTCGGTGTGCGTGTTGCGCGGCCAGACAACTGAAACGCTTTCCTGTCGGTTTCCCGCGCCTCGCGTCTAGCCACGCCCCTCGGCCCTCCTCTGATTGGATGGAAGCCGTCACCGCCCGTCGCTATTGGTCGAAGCGGCTTTGCGGAGGGGTGTCTTCGGGAGGAAGGGCGGGGTTTGTGAGGACTGGTGGCGCGAAAAATACAACAAGAGGAGGAGGAGGAAGCATGCGGAGTATCAGCAACAATGTGCCACGAAGAAGAACGAACACAACATTAAAGTGCGATCACAGTTGGACAAAAAACACAGAGCAGAAGTTCGTTTTTTTTAATGAACGCCTTAAGTTGTGGTTTTTAGATTTAGCATCTTTCTGATGTCGGTCATGTTTCATATGCCATTTTCTGTTGTTCTTTGTAATGTGTTTCTTGTCTGCTGTGCACTGTGAACTTTGTCTGTTGTTGTCTTTATGGATGTTGGTGACAAATTAGTTTGCCATCTGTCATTCAACATAAGAAACATAAGCCTCTAAATCTGACAGAGGTGCATATTATTTAAAGAAAGTGAGCTACACTTATTAATGACGGTAAACAAATGTTAGAAAACTTTATCAGTGGGGATTAATAAAGTTTTCTAAATTTGTTTACCATCATTAATAAGTGTAGCTCACTTTCTTTAAATAATATGCACCTCTGTCAGATTTAGAGGCTTATGTTTCTTATGTTGAGTGACAGATGGTGTGATTAAAGCTACAGATCACTAAGGCGTCATACAAAGTTTTCCGGTAAGACCAATGTCTTACATTTTCTCTAAATAAAATGTAACCCCCTCCACATGTTACTCTTACACCAGGTTACCATGAGAGTCAAGGGGCCCTCATGTTTTAAGGAGAAAAGGAGAATATCGTGGATACTTCAACTGGTGAGTTTGTGAGGAGGTTTATATGTTTATCTGGTATATTGGACAAATACGATATTTAAATAAATCCTTAATCTGAAAAAAATTATAATTAAGACACGTTTTCTGTTTCGCTGGAATGTTAATTCTCAGTTTATATACATCAGATGCTTCAAAAACCCAAGCTTGATTATAACCTGAGAAATCATAAACTGTCCAATTTCCTAAATGTTAGGGATTAAAAAACAAACAACAACAACATAACTTCCTTCACTCATAAATGCTTTCTCTCTCTAGAAAGCATAAAACAAAGAGCTCCAATTCTTTTCTGGCTCTGATGGAAGAGCAGAGCACTGATTCCAATAAATTATGATCATGAGAGTTATATGAAAAGTGTTGCTGTCCTGATCTGTTGAACCGACGATGACGAGCCCAAATAAATAAACCCACCTATTGCTAAGAAACACAAGCATTCGTCTTTCTTAAAATGCAAACACCTACACGTTAGGAAAAGTGCTTTATTCTGCTCAGCAAAGGCAACAATAACATTAACATCCGTTGACCTACTAATGTAACTAATATTTCCAGCGGCGTCGTTCATAGGTCTCCAGCAACAGGCAGCACAATCCGGTCAGAGCGAGCGCTTCGACGGGGTTCAGCGTGGTTTCCTGAGCGCTCAGGAGACGACGCCGTGCTTCCTGCCCGTCTGGATGAAGGCGTCCACGCAGTGGTCGATGTCTTCGTCCGTGTGAGCGGCTGAAATCTGCACGCGGATCCTGGCCTTGCCCTTTGGTACGACGGGGAAGGAGAATCCGATCACGTACACGCCTGTGGAGGAAGAGAGACGCGCAATTCAAAATTATTACTTTTTTCTTCTTCTATGAATTTACCCCTTTTTACAGTTAAGACAAGATCCTGGTGAAGACCAAATGTTTTATTTACAAAGCATCTCAGCCCTTAGGAGAGCTTCAGAAGTAGGGAGGAGGACTTTTTAACAGGGGAAATGGTGGAAAGACAGAGAGGTAAGAGAAATATGAACGAGAGTTAATGAAAATTATTGAGGTAAAAGTTTCTGCCTTCATCTCGTCTTAAACCGTAAAGGAGAAAGTTCCTAGAGAACGTCACAATTTTCATAGATTTTCGTGACTGGGAGCAACTCTTTGTTCCCAGTGGTGTCCAGTGGTTTCCTAATGGTTTCCTCCGCTGCCTCACCGAGCTTCAGCATGTCATCGGACATCAGGGAGGCCAGCCGCGCGTCGCCCAGCATCACGGGGCAGATGGGGTGAGCCGAGCCGGAGATGGTGAAGCCAGCCGCCGTCATCTTGTTCCTGAATCTGGATAGCGGAGGAAATTAAAATAATTAAATATATTACAGAAGGGAAGCGATGTCCAAATCGAGTCGCGCTTTCTTTCAAACAGTGAACGTTTTTGAAACGGCTAAAACAGGAATATCTCGATTAGTTTTATGCAACAAAGGTTACGTGATCAACCCTCCCCTGCGTGCGTTTGTCTGTTCCAGAAGCAAATCATAAATAAATGTTTCAAGAGAGGCTTAACTTGTTTTCGCCAGAGGGCCTCGAGCTCGCCCACAAAACCACGAACATACATAACCTGAGGACCGCCCCCCTCACCTCATGGTTTTGGCCACCATGCTCCGTGAAATCTCGTTGGAGGCCAGCAGCATCTCCACAGCCCGGATGGCACAACCCACCACCGGAGGAGGGAGGGAGTTGGAGAACAGGTACGGCCGCGAGCGCTGCCTCAGCAGGTCGATGAGCGGCTTGGGGCCGACTGTGTAGCCGCCTGAGGGGAGGACAAGACGGAGAAGAGAACATTTGCTTGTTAGTTTGTTTTCTGGCACAAATCTCCTGTATGTATGATAAATATAAGGTGACATCCTGGGAGGCGGTTAGCTTAGCACAAAGACTGACAACGCTAGCCTGGCTGGTATCAATACTCTCATCTAACTTTGCACCTGAAAAGCGTGAATCGAAACTAGAATTCCCGCCTCTGGGACATCTGCCTCCGGCAACCAGTCAAGTTACAGTTTGTCTGTCTAAAATGTCATCCCTTTATACATTTTTTATCCTATTAGACATTTGTGTGTCATAATTAGCATATGAATTCTTAAAGTTATGGTCCAAACACTGTGTAGCGGATGAAATCAGTTCATCACTTGAGTCCAGGTGGAGGTTTGTGCAGTGACATATTCCGCAGAACGGGACGCATTAAAAAAAAAAAGTATGAATAAGCGTATTAAAAATGAAGCTCCGCAGAGACGTACCAGCTGCTCCTCCCAGTGCTTTCCCCAGGGTGGAGTTAACGATGTCAACTCTGTCCATCACTCCCAGGAGCTCGTCCGTTCCTCTGCGAACCACAGGGAGGAACACCATTAGCCTTCACACCGATAGTCAGACAGGGAGCCAGACTCAATTTCACATCAGTGCGGTAAGCTGAAGGTTTTTATTATGTTTAACAAACACCTTCCTCCACATCCAAGACATTCAACTCCCCTGATGTGCTTTTCTCATATGAAATACGTGATGTTATTGGATCAGGTGCTATTTAAAGAGACAGTACATTGATGAGGTCATACTAACCTGCTGAAATAAAGCAGCATTATTCAACATTTGCTCATTTTATAACCTTAAAAAGGAATGAAGTCTAATGTTGAACCGCTCACATGGCACTCAGGTTCCTTTGAAACTGTGTTTACATGATGAGGCTCGCAGCATTAAAAAAATGAAATGCACCTTTTGCATAACATTTTTTGTTGTTGCCGTTAATCAGGATCTTACCCACCTGCCTCGGGGCCCCAGGAATCCGGTGGCGTGGCATTCGTCTATGAACACCATGGCTCCGTACTTTTCGGCCAAGTCACAGATTTGCGCCAACGGAGCCACGTCTCCGTCCATCGAGAAGACGCCGTCCGTCACGATCAGGCGCATGCGAGAGGACTGGGGGGACAAAACGAGTCTGAATCAACACCGTCACCCTGATCTGACCCGGCACCTCAAAATAAAGCCCTCCACAAACCGCGAAAATGATGCAGTGAATGCTGGTGAGGATTCGGGAGATAGTGAGCTTGAGTCAATTATGGCCGGTCTTGGTTGCTTTACACAACACTAAAAAAGGGGGAGTTTATAATCATATCATATAATAATAGGTTCACGTGTAACTGACTGTTCGCTCTTCTTTCTCACGGCACATTATGCAGCTTTTCAAGGACCGTGTCACTGTCAGACAAACAAAACCGGTCTTCTAATTTCTGGGCGACGACAAAATATTGTTGCCAGTTTAAACAGCTGCGAGCATGTTTAATCAGCTGTAGCTCGGTTTTTAAAAAGGTAATATTTGCTCTGCGAGTTGGTGGAAAAAGCTTGACTGAGCTGGCGGCAGCCGCAGGTGGATTCCAGAGCAACTCTAAAGGAGTTATGTCGCCCTCTGGTGGTGGTTTGCAGGCAAAGCCCAGTGAAAGAATACTTGCCCTTAATGGGTTTTGTTGAAAATACCGTTTCAGTGTACATGACACTTAGCAATCAAACTAAAACCTTTTGGATTGACATTATATCTAGTTAGCAAAAGAAAAGCTTACATTTCTATTATGTTTAAGCAATGTACTATGTTGAAAATCATGATTTATAAGCATATCTATCAAAAATAGATATTCTGTTCTGGCAGTTAATGCATCAATAATTATGACAATTAGATCCATTTGATTTTTCTGTCAGATAATGAATAGTTATCTTCCGTTTAAAAATGTCCTCACAATAATCTTGAAAGGCATCATAATACGTCCCCAAATTCATTTGCATAACTGTTGGCTATGCAATTAAATGGTTTTTAAGCAGTTTTTTGTATGTGTGTGTGTTTTTCTCTCTTTCACACAAACACCAACACAAACACACAAAACGTACGGAGACAAAACGTAAAATCGTAGTGTTGGTCTCGGGACGTGCCTGACTTGTTTCAGAAGGTACATCTTAAATATACACTTGATGGCACCATACTTGATGTAACGCTAAAATAGGCAAACACCAACACATCCCAGGCAAAAAGTCAGTATGGAGACAATAAATAAAGAACACACAGTCCACAGTTTTCTGAATGAAAATAGTCCCTGATAAACTTCGAAAAATATACGAATGAATACACCTGCGATCAGGATGGAGAACATGACTCTTATGGCAATGTTCAAATATTAAGACACACACACACACACACACACACACACACACACACACACACACACACACACACACACACACCTGAGCCTCTTTGAGCTGGGTCTCCAGGTCCCCGAGGTCCATGTGTTTGTAGCGCAGCCTCTTTGCTCGGCACAGTCGGATCCCGTCGATGATGGAGGCGTGGTTCAGCTCATCCGACAGCACGGCGTCGTCTGGGCCCAACAGAACCTGCATGCGCAGTGGGATACTTCACTGATCACAATTGGGAGAGCTCATTCCCTAACGCAGGCCCCGTGACCCCCCGTGAAGCGCGGCGTACCTCAAACAGTCCGGCGTTGGCATCAAAGCAGCTGGCGTAGAGGATGCAGTCCTCCCTCTCGTGAAACTCCGCCAGCTTCTGCTCCAGATCTTTGTGCATATCCTTAAAAACACAGAGCGGACCCATTAACCCTCGCCGTCCCGGTTGTCAACGTGCTGATTGAGAGGCGGGTTCGGGCCTCGTACCTGTGTGCCGCAGATGAATCTGACGGAGCTCAGTCCGGCACCGTGCGTCTTCAGGGCGTCGATCCCGGCCTGCACCACCTCCGGGTGACTGGACAGTCCGAGGTAGTTGTTGGCGCAGAAATTCAATATGCCTGAGAGATGACAGAGGGTTTAGATGGGGAACAGGAAGCCCCTCTGGTCACAAGGTCCCTGTGCAATTCAGAAGAGTAAAAACAACACAACAACAACCAGAGAGCAACCCTGACCCCGCAGTAGAAAACCTGTCTGCGTTTGTTTGGTTATTGGCACAAAAGATAGATAGATGTATACTTTATTCATCCTCAAGGGGAAATTCGTTTGTCACAGTAGCAGCAAGTTACATAGAAGACTTAAAAAGAGAAATATAACAATATAATATAAATATGAGGAATGAAAAATACTCAATATAATAATAAAGCCAGCACTGCAGCACAACGAGTGGAAACCAAATCAGTGCAGGGGACTGTGGGTGCTCACCATCCAGGTGGATTGAACTAAGAGTGTGTGAGTGTGTGTGTGCGAGTAAGTTTATGTTACTTTTAATATATGTTTCATGTGTCCTCCAGTTACCTGACGTTAGTTTGAGTCAAGCTCAACATCAAGATCACGGAGAGGCAGAGCCTCTGCCCAATGAAAACACAACTCAGCAACTACATCGGTGTTTGTCCTCCGCGCGGTGCGTTTGAGGACAATCGGGTCACATTGCCACCGTGTTATATAGATATATAACACGGTGGCAATGTGACCCGATTGTATGTATATAGATATATACACGTTGTATGCACAGCCACTCGTGTAAGCTGCCACCACTCACTGCTGCGGCTGCTGTCCACGGTGATTTGCGGTCCCTGCCTCGACGTGATGATCCTCTCCGCTTTCCACGTCCCCGCGGATCGGATGCCGTCGAGCTCGCGCTCCAGCACCGCTCTGGCCTCGGCGACAGCGGAGTAGCTCCGACTCGAGGCCGAGGCTGAGGCCGAGGCCCGCAGGGCGCCGCCGACCGGTCTCGCCAAACTCCGGGCAACTTTTCCAAGAGACATGACCGCGGTGCCCGTGCGTTTTAAAAAGCTGTCACACGTTGCAGGGAAAAAGGCAGAGACGGCTGAGAACCGGACGCGGAGAAACGTGGCCGCGTCACGTCACAGGAGGTAGGCGTATCTCCGGCGGACCAATCAGAGGCCAGAGCGCTTGAGAGGGTGGATTATTCTGTCCAATCAGGTTTCAGGGTGTCTTCTATTACAGGTACGTGTTGCCTAATGCGAACTGCTGTTTGCCTTACCTTCAAGTCCTTTCTTTTGTCAAAACAACTTCACCTCTAACTAATTGTAAAACCCACACGGTGCTCTGCATTATCAACTGCAGTGACTGATGTGTATACAAGCCACATTTGTTTTTGTCCCCATACAAATCCACACTTTAGCATTAGAAATACAAACAGCCAGACTTCCAGTTAATAGTTTACATTTAATATGACAATTTGTCACAACTTTCTGTTAAACTTCAAGTAAAACATCTTCACAAGGGAACGTTGGATGTTAAAAAAAACAAAAAACAAACAAACTACAACCATCATTCTGTTTTCCTTGACATCCTACAGCAATAAGGATGTGAAGCATCCAATTATTCCACTATGCAACAGGCGAGCGTTCTCTTACATACGAGCTAACAGTGTTTGCTACTTAGACAGGGGCGCTTTCTGTAACCCATCATCATGTTTAACAATATATATTTATATATAGAACAGCAATATAATACATAATCTATGTTGCAAAAGTTGTCTTCTGTAACAATACCCCCTCTTTCAACAGCAGGAATGTAACCATATAAAAATGTGCAAATGTTTGCATTCCACACATGGACAAACCCTTATAACAATGTCAAGTAAAAACCTCAGCCCCTTCATAAAACAAATATTTGTATCAGTTAAAAAAAAAAAAAAAAAAAAAAAAAAACACACACACACACACACACACACACTTGCTCCCCAGTAAAGAGCAGTACACACAGCAATATATGGGTTGTGGGTCCCATGTCAAATGTGCCATTCACCAGGAAGAAATGTCCCTTTCTCAGCCGATGGCGCAGGGGCTTCATGACTGCTGTTAGTTTGGCGGTTTCCAAGCGTAGCTTAAGACTCGGAGTGGTTGGTGTCCTGCGGGGAAGCGCTCACCGATGGAAGGCGCTCGGCTGCTTTCGCTCTTCCTGCCAAAAACTTGTCAAACTCTGCGGAGGGAGAGAAGCAGGATGAGGAGAGAAAACACTTCAGAAAGTAGTGCTGGGTCAAACTAACCCCTAACTTATTAATTACAAAGTTACTTAATCGCATCCTGTTACATAAGAAGTAAAATATGGCAGCAGTTGTTTTAAAGTACTCAAACTGCATAGCTGTGTCGAGCTCTTGTGCTGAATTGGTCTGAGGTGGTATGTGGCACCACGTGCCCCGGTAGCACTATAGTGCCGCCTACGGGTCAAATGCTCAAGTATTTAGCAGCAGATGAGAGCCTGATTTGTTGGAATAAGAGTTTAATATAGCCTCAAAATGTGTTGCCAGTCAATTCAGCATAAAGTTATAATATTCCCTATAAAATAAAGTGAAAAAAGTGCAAGGTTCCTCACCTTCACTGGTCACGCCGTCCGATTCTTCAAAGTCATCGTACTGTGTCACGAACAGAAAAGATATTATAGATAGAAGAAAAGCTGCCATCTTCAATACTTCTAAAGTAGCCTGTTTTTAATAAATCTGTTTTCTGTCAATCTGAATGTAATCATTAGTAAGATTGTAAAGTGTGATTTTTGTTGATTACATTGCAGGAAAAAGGTTCTTTTTAGTTACAATGGGCGATGCGCTGCTCTGTGGGTCATGACTGGTCAGGATTCATTCTGTTGGGCTGCTACGTTGTTAAAATGCAACTCTTTCAAACCCTAATGGTCGTGCAGATTCCTCTGGGTAAGGAGGATTCAAAAGTGAGCAAGGTCATTTCATGAAGGGATGTGTTACATTGCTGGAGCCAAGCTCCACCGATTACGACAGTTTGTAAAAATGTCCTTTTGACGTCGGTTAAAAATCGGTCAACCTCTAATATCTACGTATTGTGAGTGTAGGAAATTCAGCGATTTACCTCATCGTCCAACTCTAACCATTTCTCAATGTCATCCATTACAGTGGACTGGTTGATAGGAATCTGAGAAAGAAAGCAGAACAGGAGAGTCAGAGCAGAAAAATATGAGCCGCTGGTTTACCTTTATGAAGATGAAACTAGACTACCAAACCACTCCGCCAAAAAAAAATTATAAATAAAGTGACAACCACACGTCGGGAACAAAAGCATGACAGGTATGACAACGATGTAGACGATAAGTCATGCTTTCTGATGGGCAGAACTCCAAAAAAAACATATCACATTGTCTTCACTACATACAAAAACATGCAAACCATTGGGTTTCAGCTCAACCATCGAAACCATAAAAAGGTGATCCAAACAAAAGCAATCAAGACCACAGCAAAACAATTAAAATGCAACCTCATGACAAAACCAAGCGACAAGAGGGTGTGTAAGGGTGGATCAATGTGAAAGCAGGCGCAGACGCACCATTCCCCTTTTAATCATCCAATCTAACTTAGGTGAGGAGCTGCGGGTGGAGGCGGGGCTGTCGTCCTTCACGCACAGACAGAGAGTTCATTTAGAAGGAAAGCAGTTACCGAGACATAAATGACACACATGTATTGACTCAACCGAGCAGCTTTTTACGAGCCAAGTCGTTCTGTACCGTTTCTTGATCTGAAACTCAGAAATCTCTCCTCCCTCATATGCATAACACAACTCAGACGTTGTTCACAATATCATGGCGCTCTATACAGCGAGCTCGTAACGCCGTTGAAACCTCGGGGTTCGACTTGATGTTGGTGTCAAATGTGAGGACGACAGTATCATTCATGATATTGGGTTCTCACTGCAAAAGCTAGAATAGTTTCCTCAAGCCAAATGAGCAATTTCCACACTGAATATTTTCACATCAACGGTCACATGGCAGACATGAAAAGGTCGCGGCCTCTTTGCTTACCGCTACAGCACTGCGTAGTCTGCTGTCCTGAGCCTGAGCCAGGCCGTCCACTGCGACTTCACTCTGCTCGCTGAAACACAAGATTTGTACTTTGGTTAACCGCCAAGTAAGATAATAAAGTTCACAGCAAAAAAAAACGTTGAGGGAATGAGTCGAAATTAAACTCCAAAACAAAAAGCAACATTTTTGCCAATGGCAATTCCAGAGAATTTAACTAGAGAAAGAGCTGCATGACCGCTCCGTAAAGATTGTATTTGTAACATATTGATATCACAGATCAGCAGAATTTGCTTTGTTATTCACACAGCCTCCACTATACTATAGTGGTTGCCAAACTTTTTATCTAATGTACCCCTCAGATGAATTCATCCTTTATCGACACCACCATGAAGAAGTGGTGTTATTTAACACTATCAATCACATCTTGGATATTAATGCCAACTGTCAGTGTCAAAGCTGAACTTTTTTTAACCATTTAGCCATTACTTAAAATGTATATCCATTACTTTTAGCTAACTATTGAAATACTTATTCAATATCTTTAGCTAAATGTTCCAATATGTAGCATATAGCTAACGTTAATTATTCAATTTGTAGTCATTACTTTTAGCTAACTATTAAAATATGTAGTTTGTAGCTAACATCAACTATCCACTATGTATTCATTATTTTTAGTCAACTGTTGCAATATGTAGCATTTAGCTAACGTAACTATTCTCTATCTATGTATTCTTTACTTTTAGCTAAATCCTTCCAATGTTAATTACTGTAAGCTTGGCATCTCAACATCATTCATTATTTTTAGCTAACTCTTTGGACGGCTCTGCTTGCAAACACATTTTCATAAAAAAAATGTCATGTAATTTCCTCTTATTGAAATAACTCTTTTACTTAAAACCAAAAATACAACTTTTGCTACTCGTGTACATCTTCAGGGTCATATGGCTGATAGTCTTTCTGTACCTTGGCCTTTGTCGATTTGAGACGTTTATATTGTGCGATAACGTGTCATCCGATTCGCTTGTACCTGCAAGAGGAACAGTGAGAAGTTAACTGTGCACAGAATAAGTGAGGCGTCCACTGCACATGTGCGGTATATGTAGGTGATGTTCGTACATACATGACCGGGGGTACTTACTAAGTCTTGCCATCTGACTGGAAAAACTGACAGCTTTTGACAGGCTGAGCGAGCTGACCCCTGATTGGCTGACGGACTCGGGTGACAAATCGAAGTCCGTCAGGTTGACGTATGTGTGACTCTGACGGACAAAAAGTGAAAGTCCATGACTCATCCGCTGCCAAGTGAGAAAAACAACCAATTCAAATATGACCGACATGTTGTTTACCTTCTCTGCTGTGCTTTGACCGTTGGGTATTCGTCTTTCAAACCTGTGAACACAAAACCATATCGTCAAACGGTGAAATACCGTACAACCTGTTGAAAAACTACAATCCTCTTATTTTCTCAACAAGTAAGTGCAATAGAGTCAACCTCTGGTAGCGGGTGAAGGCGGTGTTCATCTCATCGTTAGCTGCCAGCAACTCTTCGATCAGCTTCTCCTCACTGAGTTTGGGGACCACCTTTACAATCCTGTCTTGCATTTCCTTACATACTGTGTATAACTGCTAATGACACAATCAGACAAAGAATGTGTGGGCGGGGGTTTGACGGGGGAAGATGCAACACAAAATATATAAAAAAGGAGGAGATCAGTTAAGGGTAAGGCACGGTTACTCAACATGACTGGAGGGAAGGGAGTTGCACAGAATACGTCACATCATTCAAATCTGTGTGTGTCTGTGTTTTTTTTACCTCCAGCAGCTCCATGTCTGCTTGTTTTACAGTGACAGGATCCAGCTGAGTCATCAGGTCTGACATCATAGTCAGGTTGCTTCGCACCACTCCCAGCTCAGTCTTCAGCTGTTTTATCTGGGAGATAAATGATATTTCCCGAATAAGCACAGCTACAGGCATATATTGATTATATAAGTGCTGCAGGCCAAAGTGGTACATTAACGGGAGTTGTGAAACAGCAAAGATTTCTAGGAAAACAATGCAATTGAAACGCTAAAAAAAGAAACATCCATCTGTAGCGCAGCAAGGCCATCACCTGTCTGGGAGTGAAAGCATTGTGTCCCTCCAGGGCCAGCTTTAGCTCGGAAGTCAGCGGTGGGATGAGCGGAGGTTTGGAAGAGAGGAGCACGGCGGGCAGAGTAGTGACAGCAGGCCCGTTCCCAGGCGAAGGCTGGTTAAGCAGAAGCACAGAAATGACCCGCAAGAAAGATAGAAAATGACCAGAAAGATGACAGGTAGCACCCGAGTAACAGCGACCGCAGCAGCCGTGCTTGTACCTTTTGGGGGGGTTGGCCGGGCGAGTAGCCGTCCAGCTCCGTCATGGGGAACTCGAGTCCCTTCCTCCGCAGGTCTTCGTACACGGACACCACGCCCGTCAGGTCGGGCGAACTACGGAACGCATCAGCCCACGCCTTGACGAGCGACAACCACAAATTACTACTACTGTAATTACTCATTAAAACAATTTGTTTCCCCACCATGCTGCCAAACATGTAATGTGGCTTTTATTTTTCCTTCACCTGGACAATGCTGAGCACTCTGTCATGCAGGACTAATGGAGGGTTGTTTTTCGGGATGATCGACCGGACGAGAACCCCCTCGACGAAATCCCGCGTGGTCACCAGGACGTGAAACTTGTAGCCGCAGTTCTTCACGCACGTCTCCAGGACCTAACACAGACGCAATAGCTAGAACTCAAACCGGGTGTAAACACAAACTGAGCATGAGGGCGAAGAGGGAGCGACACTCACAGTGAGCGCCAGCATGACCTCCTTGAAGTTCCTGTTCCCCACAATCCTTTTCTTTAAGGCTCTGACTGCGTCTTTAGGTCTGCAAATCAGAGGATGTTTAACAGTCAGAGGCGTGTAACCTCCAGAGGACTCGCGCACACACACACACACACACACGCACACGCACACGCACACGCACACGCAGATAACACACATACACACCCTTCCTCTGAGCTGTTGATCATGTCGCAGATCTCCATGTTGAGGGCCCAGTCTTCTGATGGCATGCTGGAGCCGGTCGCACTCTCTGCAAAATTAACAAATAAAAAAATGCAATGTTGAATAATATGAAGCTGCAGACTAAAATGCATTGTGTAGTCACAACTGTTTACTCTGGAATATATATTTATATATATTATAGCTGGTCTTTATGATTATTAATGAGATGATTTTATGAATGCGTAGTACATCTTTCTCAGAATTCAATGATAATAATAATTTCTTCATAGCATAGCAACACATAGCAGTTGATAGAGTACACTGTTTTTTCTGATTTGTATAATAATGACAGATGTATATTTAATGTGTGTAAACTCTACAGTTGGTATAATGAATACTACTGTCTCTACTATCATTACATCTGTTTATCTATTCGCTTCCTAATCTCGATCAGTAACTAGCAGTCATTAAGCTACAGTTGAATGTGCATCTAATTTGGGTCAGGAGGCTGTGGCCCACTTTTCTTCCCGCCCAGCTATTGGCTGGCTGAACACAGACACAGAACACAACCAATCACGTTGAGCCCCGCAGCATCTAAGTCCCGCCTCTGTCCAACCATTGCTTTAGCGGACGCGTCACTCAAACCACAACCCGTCGCTCCTCTTGTCAGCCTTAAAACATTTACCTTATTTTCACCATGTCACTGTATTGACATTATACACGCGTTAGCTCGCGCAATTTAAAATGATTAAATGAGGATTAAAAATGGTAGAAGCGGGGAAATGCGAGAGAGAGAGAGATGCGCGTGCCGGGCGGCGTAATGACTCCGGTAAAGGTGACTGAGCCCGACTAAAGGATTCGGTCAATACAATGTAAAGATTTGCGGAAAGGTTTAAAAAAAAGAAACCGCTCACCTATTCGCTGTCCCACCGGCGTGCTGAACGGATTCCCCATTAAAAACTCCATGGTGAGGCCCGGTACGCCGCGTCGAGCCCGCTCGCTCCCGCAGACTGCTGCTGCTGCTGCGGCTCACACAACAGAGTGGGGCACCGGTTGAACTGCGTCACGTTAAAGTGCCAGCAGCCCGGTCTGTGCAGGGCTGCGCCCCATCCTGGCACTTTATAATCCCGCTGGAAAGAAAGTGCTCCGGGGAAGTACCTTCTGGACCTATGGAAGCCCGTTTCTGCCACTGTGATGACACAATTAAGATCCTGTAAGTCATGAGATACTATCTCATAATTATGACTTAACTATCTCATAATTTCGATTCACTATCTCATAAAGATGAATTAACTATCTCATACTTTCGATTTACTATCTCATATTTATGAAATGCTAAGTCATAATTATGAGATACTATCTCATAATTTCGATTTGCTATCTCATAATTAGGATTTAATTATCTCCTAATCTTGATTTACTATCTCATAATCTCATAATTATGATTTAGCATCGCATAATTATGAGATAGTAAATCGAAATTATGAGATAGTATCTCATAATTATGACTTAGCATCTCATAATTATGAGATAGTATATTGAAATGATGAGATAGTTAAATCATAATTATGAGATAGTATCTCATAATTATGACTTAATAACGATATTTCCACTGTAGCTGTACACATGATGTCATCTCCGAATATAGCTTTTATAGGGACGAGGACGGCAAACACAGCATGAGGGTTAAAGGGATACTCTTCCATAAAGTTGGATGACGCACAAGGAGACTTAAAAATGTTTTAAGTCCGAATGGTCAAAAAATGAATGGTCAAAAAATGAAGCACTAGAGGCCGAGATTTCCTAACTTTGAGTTTGTTGTATTGATCAAGCTCCAGCAACACTGGATCATACATTGCCCATAATGCAACAGTTTTTATTATTATTGTGATGACATCCAGTAGCGCTATTGTGGAGTACCCCTTTTTTTAGCACTACATGTACATTTACACAGTAAAAAGAAACTAAAAACAGTTCACTTAGTTACTCCTTCTTATGGAGCTCTCAACCATATCACATGGTCTTCATTAAACATCCCATTATCATCCATGTTGGCTTAAAAGTTGAGCTCGACAGCTCATTCCTGATCCGGACATTGCCCTTAGCCTCTCTAAAGTTGCACGACAACTGAGCAAACTCTGCGACCCGATGAAGACCACGCGATGCCACCGAGAAGTGCTGTTTCACAGGCGAACGTTCATTCCCTTCATTATGCACCACCAGACATTAAAAGCACCGTGCTTGTGTTGAGGGGTTCTCTGCCACACGGGTGCACTGTTCGACTTCACAATGTCAGACAGCCCAGGGCCGCCTCATACTTTTCTGATGACCTCCCGTCAAGCCTCAACTACCAAGCAGGCAGCAGCTGTCCATGATGCGCTGGATTATTGTGTGTCAACTGGTTTGTGCTTTTCGTCACTTGAAAGTTTGATTGGTACCCAGCAGCATTTAGACACAACACAAACTGACGTGATACGGACCTGAAGGTGTGTTTCTGTGGGTTGAAATCTAGTTTTAAACCCTTCGATATTTGAGTATTGTGCTTTTATGTTGCGTATTCTTAAATGAATTGGCGTGTAATGGAATCACCACGCAGGGTCAGATGGTGGATGACATGCGGTTGATGGGGACTGCTATTCCAACCGTACTTACAGTCAGCAAACACTCCCGTCTGAGCGTTGGTTTTCACCTCCAGGAGCATTTTTAACAAAACACAGAGATTAGTTGGCTGATTTCCACTAAATTGCGGACTCTCAGTGACACTGGGGAGGCCCATTTTGTTTGATCATGGAAACATAGATTAAAGTTTGTACCCACTCCTCTGTTTACGCCAGCAGAGATGACACAACTCTGGCCATTAAAAGAAGAACCATAGTGTGGGCGATCACAGCGCAGATATAAATCCAGGCGATTTTCTTGTGTGTGGTTTTCATGGTCTCGCCCAACATCTGATAGAGTTCGTCGTTAGCTCTTCTTGCAGAAACAGGGGAGACCCTGTGGTCTCGGCACTGTATGAAGCATCCAGCGTGTCTGAGGTAGCTGCAATCAAAGCTCTTTCATGATCTTCCTAATGGTTGTTTTCCTATGTGGGCGTGGGTAAATGTACCTAAACTGTGGTTGCTATGCTACTGTGTGGAGAAAAAGAACCAATCAGTAATATTTGAGAAGAAATATAAAGTGTATTGAATTTGATTGTTGGTTATTTGGAGCTTTTGATAAGTCATGTTAGCACGGATGTTAATAGTATCTGTGTATGTAGTTTATAAACAGTATGAACTGTGTGATGAATTAAAATAAACAGCTCAGTAAGAGGACTACTACCTTTATTTTGAAAGTGCTTATCGGAAGTATGAGTATGGTACTGTTTATGCCCTGACCTGGGTGTATTCAATCATGAGTGTTTAATGCAATCTAGTGGTCACAAGGACAAACTGCAACACAACATAAAATCGGCTATTACACAGCGATACTATCCGTGTTATTGGTATAAATATCAATATGTATGTCTTTATTGGAGGGATTATTACGACTAACAACAGGAACACCATTATCGATAACAGCTGTTTTAAGAGAGCTGTTATAGTTACAGTTTCCTAATGTAGAGGCCAGCATATGGACTCTTCCGGTCAATACTTAAAAGAATAAAGCCAAATGGACAAAATCACAGAAATAATAATATTTATTTCTCTCCAGGGTTCACAGTGAGAGACTACAACATATCATTCTCACTGAGAATAATACAGATGTTTGTACGGATATGTTTCTTTAGAGGTACATAAACACGACATTTCATAGTGCCAACATCAGAATGGTGTTTATCCAATAGGTTTAAATGTCCGAGACATCGCATCATCACTGTCAATTTGATAAATATCAAGTGGAAACATAAACTGATTCTGTGCCATTCAGAAGCTGGTCTCTGTCTGTCTTATTTCTTCTGCAGATACATTGATGCACGTTTCAGCATCAATGTCCAATTCAGCAATTTCTAATTCTCCAAACTATCCTACAGTATGGTCGTGTGACAGGTGTTGGGGTCTTGGGTTTCAAATTGCTTTTGACTCGAATTTAGTTGAATTTGAAATGCAATCATAGCTATGATAAGACATTTGCCCTGTGTTTGTTCCCTCTCAAAGCTCCCAGTGGCCGACATGCACTCGCACAAAGATCTCTCCTTCCCTCTTCCTGCAGACTGCTGAAGGGCCAGGCAGCTCCTAACATACATGTACAGCACCATCAGGTTCTGAGCCTGCAATCATTAAATGCGTTCAGAAAAGGGTGAAAGATATATGCAAAAAAAAAAAAGAGAAGAAAAAAGTATTTAATTGGCTGAGCATGTTATCACCTTTCCAGGGACTTTTCAACGTCTCAGCCAACAAGAGCAAGCAGCTTTTTTCCACAAGCATCCAATTAGAGTCGGTTGGCAGTAACTTGTCTACATTCACAGTGTGTGGCCCCCTGATTAGTCTTCTCAGTCTGCAAATGTAATACAGCGGAGAGCATTGCAGGGCTGTTAATCTGCAGCCAGCTGTGACGGCCTTTATCAACTGCCAGAGGGATGGAACCAGCAAACAGCACATTACTGCAGGAAAAGAGCGATGTGGACAAAATAGTCCTTGCCTTCGGACAAAATGCTCTGAGACACTTTTTTTGTGTGGGCTGCCTCTCTAAGTCCACTGTATGACTCATCCGTCGCTGCAGTGTGTATGAGAGGTGAAGCCAGGTCGTGATGGTAGGTTCTGTGAAACTGAACCATCACCACACACACACACAAAAGAGAAATACAATGAAGCTCCAAATATTGAACTTATATATTTAACATCCACATGTCTCGTGACTACATGACTATAGTGCTTAATCCATTACTGTATTGCGTAAGGCAATGCAAATGCACAGTTTATGCTGTAGTCTGCAGCAGTCCGCTGTCAAACATGCATCCGAGTCCGAAGCAGCTCTAACATGTAACGTTAGCACACAACGGGGTTGTCGTCAATTGGAAATACTCCTGACGTTAGTTAAGGTTGAGCCCGATGCAAGTATGGCATCATTTTTTAAATAGCAAAAGAGCTTTAATGAAGAATAGTGTATAATTAGATAGTTCACATTTAACTGCCAGACATACAGTAACAATAAACAGTGTTAGTTCATCAGCTAATTTCATTTTAAATACATTTCACAGGCAGAAGCAGAGCAGGTTAGCCAACGTTAAATATGTTTCCGCGCGATTTCTAGACTAACAATGTAACGTTAGCTAACTAGCGTTAGCTCCGGCCAACTAGCAGACTAACAAAGGCATTTAATAACGGTAACTTACTGTCAGAAAATGCAATACATGCACCAAAGGTCACTTGGAAGGGCAGACACATACTTCATGATCGTGGTTGGTGGTTTGAATTGTCATCTATGGCTTTGCCCCGATAATTTTTTGGAACACAGCTGTTAATATAGGAAAAGGCTATTTTCTTTTATCAGTATTTATTTATTTATTTTTGTTTTTTGTTTTCATTGGGTTTTTTTTACACTGAATGCAATGCATAATATAATATATACATACAAAATACGAGCTGGCAGCTAACTACCCCACCCCTAGATCATGGCAAGGTAGGTCTTTTTTCCTAATTTATACCATCGCCCGACCATCCAATAACTCAAACAAGAATTTAGAACCTTTTTTTTATTATTAATTTCATAATAATTCTATTCAGGATCAGAACTTTTCATTGGCACCTGGTGGGGAAAAATATAATTATTTGTATAAAAATGTCAATATAACCTTTTAATATTTATATTTTCTTTGCGTTTTCTAATATTAATTAGCATTTCCTAGAATTGCAGCCATGTTTAAAAGGTACCGTGACATTAATCTAACCTTCTTGCCTGAAGTTCTTGAGCCACTTTAGACTCATAGTAAACCAGCAAAATGTTGCAGAAAGAAATGTTCTGGTGCTTTTTCAGGCTTTCTGATGCAAATGAGAACTCATCAGTGATTGTTCCTTAATTCATACAGTAACATTTTATTATTACACATTAAAATATTAAACCTGACAGTAGTACAATTTAGAATTTCCGAATTTATCATCGTTTTAATTTTTTTTAAGTGGGAAGAAAACTCGATCCAAAGAGAGGACTATAGTTTCAGGGACCTAAAAATTGAAATCACTTCACTTTCTAAGTGTGGGCTGAAGTCTGAACCCTCAAACAGCCGTTTTAAAGGCTGCTGAGGCGTTAAAATGGATTAATCCTCATAATAAGGAATGTGTTTTCAGTTCCTCAGCGGTGACATCGGGAGCCGGGCAGCAAGCGTTGCTGCTCGTGCTCTATTGGTGGTGTTGCTGCAGGATCTTCTTCAGGACGCTGTGGATGCTGGTCAGAAAGATTATATTTCCATTGTTGGTGAAGTGCCCTCTATCTGCCAGAAATGTTGTTTTGTCGTCACATTTCAGGTTGGGGTGTTCTATCACTTCACCGCCACACTTGCCAACAGCAGTTTTTATGCATTTGTTGACGTAATCCATCTCCACTAGATGTCCATATCTCCACGGTTGGCGCTCGTTGATGCAGGAATATGCGATGGTCATTGAGGGGAACCTTGCGTGGAGCTGCATCAGGACACCTGTCATTCTGGCTGCAAGTATCTTGGCAGACGTCAACCCCAGGTCATTGCCACCGGCGTGGATGACCAAAATGTCCGGGGGACTTTGAGTTTTCAACTCTGCATCAAAACGTTGTTGGACGCCGCTCCAGCGCATCCCTCCTTGGCCAAACCACTCAACTTTGGCATGAAGTCCGAGGTTCTCCCCGAAGTTCTGATCGGCTTCTTGCTCCGCTCGTCGGACGTAACTCGAGCCGATGATCCATATCTTAGTTCTTGTTCCCTTCAGGTTCTTCTTCTCCTGAGGTTTCAGGCTCACGGGGGAAGGAGCCGGGAAGGTGATCCTTGGGAATATCTTTCTGACTCGTTGAACGGCACCAATATAACTTTTAAGCAGAGGTGTACGGTTCAACTTCCACGTCTTCATCACACGGGAAGACATCTCTGGGATTATTTTGCTGTCTTGCAAAATTTCTCCGGAAGTCATGTTTTCCTCAGTTGTCACCTCGGACATTGTTGTCTTCTTCGTCACACTGGAAGACTCTGGGCTTATTGTGAGGTCTTGGAAAAGTTCTGTGAGAATCTTTACTTCCTTGGAGATGCGTCTCTTCTTCGTCACACTGGAAGACATTTCTGGGCTTATTGTGAGGTCTTGGAAAAGTTCTGTGAGAATCTTTACTTCCTTGGAGATTTGTCTCTTCTTCATCACACAGGAAGACATTGTTTTGCTGTCTTGGAAACTTTACTTAAAAAAGTAATGTAAAACTTACAGCAATTTTGACAGGAGTAACCATATAGGACTTTAGTGCGCGATGTTGTGACCTCATTCGCTCTAAACCAATCAGTGAGGAGTGTGGGCGTGGCCTTTGTACATCAAAGGCATCAAGTATTTTCACACTTGGCTGTCTCGTCCCTATGGGAACCAGTTTGTTCCGGTTTCTGAGATGAATGAATGACATTATAATATCAACATTAAAATGCCTAAAATAATGCAAAGATGTTTTTGTTTTTTTAGAAAGATCATATCCACTTTTTTAGCAAGTTATTTTCAATACATTTTGTATTACATAGAAACGTGTGTTTTCCGTTCCTCAGCGGTGACATCGGGAGCCGGGCAGCAAGCGTTTGTACTACTTTTTCTTCTCGTGTGTGTGTTGGTGATCTGGCTCTGAAGATGTTGGAGCTGGGACTTCAAGGAGCTCTCGGTGGTCTGCCGCTCTTGCTGCTGTTCGAACAGAGTCTGCTGGATGTTTTCTGTGGCCTGAAGGAGGGAAGTCTTTTCCTCCTGCCAGCTGCTCGGCCTGAGTCGCAGCAACCAAGAGGTTCTTCGATTTGTGTGACTGAATATTCTTCTCGGTATGATTTTTCTTGTTATGAATACTCGTATTGTTATGATTCTTATTTGATCATTTATGCAAATCAATTTACTCAGGTGCTCACCCAAATCCTCCTGTACCATTTCCTCTTCTTCTTGTCCGCGATCTTTGGCCCAATTCCAATGTCACCCCTAAACCCTCATGGACTTACTGACATCACCTGGTAACTGGTTGAGTGTGAGAGGCTGTGAGGGCTTGAACTGGTGTAAATATGAATGGGACAGCACTTTGCTGCAACATATCACGTGACCATGACTACATAAAAAATATATTGTGTACAATTGTGGGTATTTTATCATTTTTATTCCCTGATTTGAACGTCTTCCAGGCTCTTTCCTCACGAGATGAGAAGTAATTTCAAATAATCTATTTACTCGTTTTTGTCAAAACAGCTTCAATAACAAAACAAAATGTTTTTTTTAAATACATTTTTGCTCTGTGATACATTTATGCAGGATTTTATATTTACGGTCACTTAGATACTTCCGGGTCATTTCACTCAGTGAGGAACCTTCCTAAATAAAAAGGACTATTCAACCAGAGACAGACACATGGGCCCAATCCCAATGTCCCCAAGCCATATTACTTAATGACGAATTCTGTTTGGTTTAAGTTGTGGCCTGCTGCGTTACCGTTCAACATCTCTCCTCTGATGTACTGCTAATTGTATAATGACAAAAGAAGAAGAAGAAAGTATTCATCAATAATGAAAGTAATCACTAGCTGCAGTCGTAACAATGATATTATAATAGTCTGCTACAGTACGAAAGCAGCGGCCTACTCTTACAGCATCGAATACATCACAGACAGCCAGAAGCAGCCGTAATAGTATCTAACTACCTTAATTGGACATAGAGCAATACAATAACGATGACCCAGGAAGATTCTCTTCTGCAAGACATATAAACACAGTATTTCACAGCAGCAAGTCACATTATATGTAATAAGAATAATACGCCTCTTACAGTATATTATGTGGATTAATGCAGAGAATCTTTCTTTGCAGGGCATACATACAAAATACACATGAAAGCACTGGGGAGGCTCACACGTGCATTCACACACACACACACACACACACACACACACACACACACACACACACACACACACACACACCCCTCTGTTTTCATACGGACAGCGTTACATGACGGAGCAGGTGAAGCCGCAGCAGTCTTTCAGTAGTGTCAGTCCAGTTTTAGAGAAAAATGGCGATGTCGTCTGCTGGGCTTTGGACGCCACCGTTTGATCTTGCAAAGCACCTGATTGAAAAGGAAGACGTAACGGTAAACTCTCATCCTCTCCATCTCTTAAAGTTACGTGCCTTAACTGAAAGGTTTGACATTTTGGGGAATATGCTTCTTCGCGTTCATGCGGAAAGTTGGTTAGCTTAGCTTAGCACAAAGACAGGAAACGGGGAAACAGCTAGGCTAGCTCCGCTGCAATCCGACCAGCAACCACTCCACTAGTTGCCCGGCATCTGGTTCAATTAGAGAAATAGTCCGGCACATAACCCACTGCACATAAAACATGTGGATTAGCGTGCTTTTAGAGGTGCCCGTAGAGCCAGGCTGGAGCTTTTTCCCCTCTCGTCTTTATGATAAACTTTGCCAACCTGCTGCTAAACGTAGCTTTAGCACGCAGAATGAGCTCATTTCTCAAAATGTCAAACTTGTCCTGTCACATTTCATGAAATCAAATTCTCCGTGTTGACACTTATTTATGGTCAGCATTTTTTTCAGCAATAGGGATTCAATGTGTTTAACTTCAGTAATGAAATCTCGATCTTGTGAACTGAATGTATAAAAAAGAAATTGCACGACTGTCCTTGGTTTGGCCACACAGCTGGTGCAAGAATTACAACTAAACATAGAGAACAAAGTATTTGCACCAAATAACTTCATCCTCTCACACACAAGAGTCAAAGAGGACTCCTCATTGGAAGCACCTTTTGGTTATAGACTCACCTTTTGCAGCCAATGTCTTGGGAAATTTGGACTGTAAGAAGGCGGACATTTCTCTGTCTTCCTCTTGTTCCCTGTGGAGGAGAATATGTCCCTGTTTTTTTTTATTTATTTCACTTGTCAAGGACTTCTGGTTCCGAGATTTTCTCAATCACGTTAAATGTCACTGGGCTGCATTTGCGAGAAACTGAGGCGACAAATCCTCAGGAGATGATTCTAATCTGGCTGTGCATGGCGAGGATTTCACAGCTGCATGTGCACACAATGCCGTTCTCAATCTATTTCCACATACACACGGGATCATGAAGGGAAACGGCCTCTCGCATCCCCACAATCCTTATGAGACCAATCAAAATGTCACTCAAAGATATTCTTTCACATCAACAACTGGCTGCTTATCAGCGGTGACGGCAAATTTAGCACCACAACCACCCCCCCCCTCAAAAAAATATTGTATATATTGAAGGGTTTTTAGAGTTTAGTTAGTCAAATTTGGACTTATAAAATGTAAAAAGAAATTGTTTGTGCACATTACAATGCATGAAATATGATAATTAATAAGGGATATTATTATGAAGGATTTGTAATTGTATGCATATGAAGGTCACTTTTATTTACTGTAAAATGATTAATGTGTGAATGAATGTTAGAGATTGCACGCTGCATGCTGCATGTACTGCCGCTTTAAGGAATTGTAGTTCTCTTGTTCGCCTGAGGTGGCGGAGTTGAAGATTGACTTTTGAGACTTTATCAGTCAGAAGAAGAAGAAGTGGACGGGCTCCGTCACTTTAGCTGCGGGCCAATGAACGAGTAAAAGGCACTCGAAGGTGTTCAAAATTAGGTTAACGAATAAGAAGGGCTCTAGGCTCCATGGCTGGGAGATAGAAATTAACTGCATGAAGAGAAAATGCTCTCTTTTCTGGCTGCTAGCGAGCGAATCGGACCTGCGTGCCCGTGGAGTTCGCTGTGGAGCCAAAAGAGCTCGATCGAAAGCATAAGCTGTCTGTCTATCACTTTTTATTAAATAATTATTAGTTTAGCTCTTTTTTGGACTCCTGGACCTTATTTCCTCGCACCATCTCCCAGGATTTTTGAATATTTCTTCAATATAAAGAAGGGAACGCACAGAACACTGTTTTGTATTGAGTAAGGTATTGAAGTCGTAAAAAAAAGCTCCAGACAGATTAGCATGCTGAAAGCTAATCGCAAAGTTTCATTTTTACGAAGTGAAATCACCAGAATCTAAAGATCCAGACCTTTTGGACACGTTTGTCTCCATGAAATCGAACAGACAGCACCGTAACGTCTGCCGTGCCTGAGAGGAACATCGGCGAGTCAAAGTCTTCTCAGTCGATTGATGTGATGACCTCACCTCAGCCTCTCGAACTCCACATCATCCACGAGGAAGTCTCTGGTCTCCACCAGCTTGTTGATCTGCTGCAGCAGCTCTTCCTCCCTCTCCCTGTCCTCCTTGGCCTTGTCGTTGTCTGTTCAACAGTCACATGACACGCCTTACGTAAAATACAGCAACGGGCGTTACAATTATAAACTAGAAGGATGGAACAGAACAGATCTTTACTGTCCATTATTGTGGATATTTAGCAGTAGTGAAATCAATGTCTGTGGCGTGAATCTTCTCAGTCGCTATGTTGAGTGTTGATCTGCTGCTGCATTTATAGTTCACAGAACAGGCTTTTGCATATTACGTTTTTGTTTATGACATGCAAATGACATGCAACACTGATTCATTGCACACACAATTGATCAAGACCAGCTCTGTGAGGCTGTGTCAGACAGTGCAGAAATGAGACGGCGCACTAAGACTCAGCTTCCTGTTTCTGGGTCACATGGGTTTCACCACTGCCCCGCCCCGTTTTTCACATGCCACATATCTTTCCAACATTTCGACACTGAAATGGCATTTTTCAGACGGATAAATAAGGAAATGTTTGAGATCTTTCTCTGCGACACACTCCAGCGAGATCTGGCAACTAACATCCAACAGCATTTTGTAAGGCTAAATATAGCTGTGAGCAACCTAAATATGTAATGTTAGCAAAAAGGAAATATGAACAAATTATCCAAATATAACCCAATCCGTTTACAGATTCACACGACATACATTAGGAGATAGGAAGTGTGCACCATTTCTAAACATGGGCGGAGCTTGTATGTACTATGTTGTAGACTAGAGCATCTTTGGCTACGTTTAGGGACAGCTCAATGCTAACCCCGGTAAGCTAACACGCTCCCGCAGTGACAATGCTAACTTGCTGATGTTTAGCATGTATAAATAATCTTTACTTTACCAGAAATATTTCTATAAAAGGAATAAATATAATGTCACTGCTTTTCAATTTACCTGGAATAGAGACAAGTTTCTGCAGCTCCGTCTTCAGTCTTGTGATTTCTTTGCAGAGCTGGATGTCATCCATCCTGAGTAGAAAACAAACACATCACAATATATATTTGCAGGAAAGCAGGTGTACATTTTTATTTTTTAAACTAGACCCCCACATCATCTTTTTTTGTTTCTTTTCAAGGAGCTTTCAAAACATAAAATGGATTTTATATAACAGCAGCAACCCAATTTCCTTCCTAACTAGGCATACACACGTCAGCGTGAGATTGCAGGAGCTTATCAAACGGAAAATCACTGGACTCAGATGACAGCGAGGTCCGGGAGTTCATTAACTGGAATAACAGCGCCACGCTGCCCTCTGTGAATGAATCACACCTCACATTATCAGATCTCATTTCGCCGTCAAAACATCAGGGGCCGGTCACACAAGTGTGTGTGTGTGTGTGTGTGTGTGTGTGTGTGTGTGTGTGTGTGTGTGTGTGTGTGTGTGTGTGTGTGTGTGTGCCATTACAGCGATGGCAAAAAGAGGGAAATGTCTGAGAGAAATGTGTACTCTGAACTGTTGGTTTAATAAAGCAGGTTTCACTTTGACGTAATTCAGCAGCATCTATCTCAGGATGACTCAGATGCTGCCAGGAGTGTTTTTTTTATTTGTATGTATTTGCATTGGAATTGTCTCGTTTATGTCAGCTCAGACGATTTCAGTGGTAAAACAAAACGTCTGCTTCTGTGGAATCCAGCAATGTGCAGTTCATTGGGACGTGCTACTTCCTCGGCATGCATGTTATTTAATTTGTGCCTTCTCCTTATATTCTTTATTTGTGTTTTTTTATTTTTGGTTTGTGTTTCTGTCTATTTGTCTTATCTTCTTTGGCTGCCCTCCTGGCATGTTAGTTTGATTGAATATATGTATTTTGCTGTTTCATTTTGACGTTAAAGAAAAGATAGACACAAAAACACACAGGATATATTACTTCCTCATAACATGGCGTCTTGAACGTTGACCCTCTTGCTTAAATATCAGCTGTGCAAAAGACTGTGGGTCAGAATAACCAGAAAAGCATACTAGCTCGCAGAATTCGAAATGTGAATGGATGTAGTAGAACATCCTGGTATTTTGGCATACTGCATTTGCCATAGCTGCTATCCAAATCGCATTTTTGTTGTAACCTTTAGCACATATGCTGCTAATGACGCTAAAGACAACAATCATTCTAAAACAGTGGAACACATAAATGTGAATCCAAATATGAAAGGCTGAATACTAACAGGAATAGTTTCACATATACGCTTGTTTGCTTTCTTGCAGAATTAGATCGATAACACGCTCACGTCTTTACGGTAAATATAAGGCTTCAGCCAGGAGCAGGTTAGCTTAGCATAAAGACTGGAAACAGTTAGCCTGGCTCTGTTCAAAAGGTAACACAATCCACCTACCAGCCCCTCTGGATCTCACTACATGTTATACCTCATTTGACAAACAGGCTAACTGTTTCCCCATTTCCAGTCTTTGTGCTAAGCTAAGCTAACTGACTGCTAGCTCGAGCTTCATCTTCAGCGTACCGACATAAGAGTGGTATTGATCTTCTCATCCAACTCTCAGCAAGAAAACAAAAAGCATATTTCCCTAAATGCATTCCTTTTAACAAGACTTTGAATTAGTTATCATTTGGTACAGTTTGTTGTTATGCCAACTCTCCCCACAATAGTTGAGCTTCATTTGCTGCCCGTGTTTCCGTTGACATAACACATGTCGACACATGCAGGGGAACAGTCTATAATTAGGAGCGGGATTGTGCCTCACTTTTCATCTTCTGGATGCGGATGAACGCGGATGGAAGTGAGAACATGACACGTGTCATCATGAGCCATCAACACTTATCAGACTAATCATTATGAAGGCTCCCGCAGAAAAACACCCCGCCCCAAACCAAAGTTATCCTCTGTTTTCTCCGATTCATCTCACGGCCACATTATGCCGTGCTGGTCGCTGTTCTCGATCCCCCGCTCCACCTCCTCCGTCCTTGTGTGTCAAAATAATGAGGAGGGCCTCGACAGAAAAAGCGTGACATAATTAAAAGGAAAGGATGAGAGGGAAAGGAGTAAAGGGCATCTTTTGAAATCAGTGTGTTTGCTTAGACCTTGAACAGCACCGCTGTTTTCTTCACACACTTATTGCCGTCATGCACATGGCTGCTCCCATAGTGTTTGTTGCCGACTGTCACGGTGCATCATCTCGTATTCCTGAGGGGCAGCGAACAGTATCGGAGTATTCAGATCCCTGTACAGCAGAGTTCTACTGTATGTGGAACGTCACATGATGCATGTATTGTCATTTATGGTCAAATCCCTGAAAAAAAACAACACTCATATGGTTTAATTCAGAGTAGATTAGTGCTAGTGAGGAAGCAGATCTTACATGTATCTCAGCTCCGATTCCCTCCGTACCAGGATGTCTCTTATCCGCTCAATTTTGCACAGCTCTCCTTCAATGTTCTCGATGGTAATCGTGGAGTCAGCCATCGAAATGACATCCTCTGCTGGAAGACAGGCAAGACCAAAGCACGATTATTTGGTTTCCGATCACGGCATGGGGAGTTTGCGCTGACAGACTTGTGTCTGTTTGTGACGGCCATCATCAAGCAGGTGACAAAGCAAGCACCAAAAGGACAAACAGCACATTCTGTAAACTATACGACCCTCAGTTGAATGTGAAATTCATTTGAAATGGAGGCTGGCAATTCCTTCCGCTGGGCTAACTCTCTGGAACACTCAGCCATCGTGAAGGACATTAGTTACACCTGTGCTTTTGCACAAGTTACACACTGCATGTGAAGAGGGTGGGTTTGTTTCTCAGCTCCACCGGCAGCGTCCACACAGACTCCAACCGAACCGACAGAGAAGATCATCATTTTCTGAGAAAAAACACGAAATAGTTCAAAATGTTTGGGAAAAACACTTATTTGATTTCTTGCCGAGTGTCAGATGAGAAGATTAATGCAACTGGCAGCCGGTTAGCTTAGCTCAGTTTAGCATAAAGCTAGCCTGACTGTCTAAACAAGTGTTGCTAAATAACACATTTCACTTTGTTTGTTTACCTTTGGAGGGAGCCAGGTTAGCCGTTTCCAGTCTTTGTGCTAAGCTAAGCTTTAGCACACAGACATGATGTATCGATGCTCTCGTCTGTCCCCCGGCAAGAAAGCAAACAATTCTATAGCCCAAAACATTATTTATATATATATATATAATCTATTTTTTTAACCACATTAAGATTGATTTTGTGAGCACAATACTTTGAAGGTTCTGAGTAATTCTGAGAAAAGTGAAGATTACATTTTTTTACTGAATCATATTGTGTAAATGTCCATCTTTCCATTGCGCCCCAAGTGCGAAATTGGAGTAATTTATTGCACTCGTTATATCCAATAAACCACCTGTCTCGGCTCTCAAGGTTTCACGAGAGACTCTGAAAACTCACAAAGGAAATCTTAAAGTAAACATCCAGAGGCAAACACCAAAAGCACATTGATGAGACAGTAAAACCTGCACTGATCCGAGTTCAGCTTTAAGCAATCAAAGTGCCCTGGCTCAAATTCACCATCCTGCTATGATCTGATCTGATCCCCCCACCAGTAATCCTTCAAGCATCACTGCACTGTTTCCCCCCTGCAGCTTCCCACTCCCTCACCAAGCGAGCGATGAGTCATCCAGCAGAGATCAGCTTTTACTTACCTGACCTTGTGTGAAAAGACACAACACACACACACACACACACACACACACACCTTTGTTGCCCCAAACCTTCCGGCAGGCTCTGGGAATTTAGTGAAAATGATTTTGATAAGAAACAAGAATGGCTGACTTTACTTACTTGTTATAAGCAGGTTTGTGTGAATGCAGTTTATATTGTTTACTGTTCTTCTTACCTCTTGAAGCCTGCGTATAATGTCAGAATACAGTTGTAGAAATACTGTCCCACCCTTAAGCCACACTTAAAGTCCACTATGTGGTACATGCGCTATAAAAGACACACAACGGAACAACAGAGAACCGAGGGCTGAGCCCTGAGGAACGTAAATACTATCTCATCATCTCGCTTTAAGGTGTCTCCATTATCATGGATGGATGTCTGAATGGGCCGACTGGGAACGGGCTCACAGGGACCCGAATAGTCAGGGGACCCACTGGCCTTTAAAAAACAGAAAAAAAAGAACAACACATAAAGAGGCAAAAGCTCTTTTATCATAATCCACATATTAACTGTAAAAACTGTTTCAAAAGAATTGTCTGAATTACTGGAATCTTCATTCTCTATATCTGGGCAATGACATCGTGACTCTCCAGATCTAGATGTTATTTGAAATGAGCTAAAACGAGACCAGACGAATAATGTTGATAGTCAGAAAATCAATCTGCATATTCAATTGATCGTTTCAGTTAAACATCTTGTTTCAGCTTCCAACTAGGAGAATAACACGCTTATCTTTGACTGAAGTGACAGTAAACTGGACAATCAGTGTATCTTGGACGACTGGTTGAACAAACCAGTAGTATAATGTGATGGTAAAGGAAAGTGTGACATACATCTTTCACTATTTTCTGTCCGTTGGGAGACATTTCCTTTGATCAATATCAATCAATTACATCTAGGAATGGGTTATTTTTTTTCCCCTTCTATATCTTTATATTTGACAAAAAATTTGAAGATGAAAACAACTGGGAGACACACCGGGGTCTGCAGGTCTACTGGCCCCCATCCGGATGTGTCACCCTGCAGACAGACAACTTTAACACGCTCACTGACAGAGGATCTGCAGGGACCCGACGCTGTCATGCTCTCTGGTGAAAGTTACTGCAGTGGACACATCAGCCTCCTTTATTCTTCACCATTACTTCACACAGCAAAACACCCACCATCCACATGCATCACAAGCTCTAAACTCACTTGATTTCTCCGTCCCTTTGTCCACCTGCGTCTTCTCCAAAGAGCCGTACTGCTTGCAGGATCCTCTCTCTTTTTCCATATTGTAAAAAAAAGAAAAAGAAAGCTCCGGACAAAAATAAATAAATCAAAATAAATGTTTGTGCAGCCAAATAAAGATGTAGATCAGCAGGTATCGACTAAGTCCATGCAGCTGTAACGTGTGAGGGGGTTTTAACTGGAGGAGAGCAGCTGCCAACAGATGCTGAACACAGCCGACTCCTTCAGAGGGATGCTGACGTCTGAGGAGGGCGCCACCTGCTGGCAGACCCGCACAAAGCAACACCTACTAAAGAGGAGGAGCATTAAAGCTAAACTGGGAGAAGGATGCAAATCCTCTACTGCTGTAAAGAAAAGAGCAACAGCACTCAGTGAAGTGTGGAAGTATAACGAGCACAAGGTTTAATTAAAAGGAGTCACGGCGCAGTAATGCGTTCCCCGAGGATGAATATTATACTGCATTCATGTGCAGGTTGCACTGCTGTAGATGTTTTTCTTCTTCTTTTATACGCTGTTTATATGTTTATATGCGTCATATGATTGTAGTGTCGCTTTGTGTGAGAACCACGCATCTCTAAAAAGAGAAACAGCCTCGTTTTCAGCTTTGGGACGATGTATTTTGAGTAGTTTATATAGCTTAGGAAGTTGGAGAATTATCTCAACACATGAAAGTGACACCATGTAAAATCATGGTTTTCACTGGATGGGAAGAGTAGAATAGAATTGAAATCTTAAAAGTAACTAAAGCCGTCAGACAATTGAAGCGAAGTTAAAAAAAAGTATGGAATTTACATGGAATTTGTACTAAAGAACAGTATTCAAGACATTCCACCGCTGCATTTGGAGCCGACTACTCTTAAGTGAATTTGTTTCCCCGGTCTGGAATCAAACCAGGTAAAAGCATTTAATTAAAAACAAACATCTGCCATTATAACGCTCTGCTGCTCTCTAACCACCGCTCTCGTCCACGGGAGAACCGAGCTGCCTCTCACCGTCTCGCCCGATCGAGTTCAGCTGCTTAACGGCATGCCGGGGATGACTTCATTTCGTCGAGGGCCCCGCCAGATGTTTCGGGGGAGTCCATCTGTCTGCATGCAGGAGCCGTGTCCCGTACAGTCGCCCACCACTCAGTATGCACGACGGGACGGAAGAGGAACGTTAATAAACGTCTCAGAGACGGCTGAGCAATGAGTCAGAAGGTATCAACATGAAGAAGAAGAAGACTGTGGATTTATTTATTTACAGATGCTCCTCAGAGGGTCAGATTATTTGAGCATGGATATAGTTCACTCTCAGGTCTGGAACAGGTTGAAGACTCAAATACAACGAGAGACACACAGAAACTCTCTGGGAGGAAAGAAAACGGCACCTTTAATTAACGTCTAGCATTTCTAACTCGAAGCAAACACGTCCGCTCACAGCTGCTGAACCTCGTGCAGTTAAAGAACACCAACCTCTTGTTTCATCGGTTCACACAGAGGCCATAAATAAGGCACAAACACAGTGCGTGCGTGGAGGTCAGCTGTAGATAAGCAGACTGGGTGAGGGTGTGGTGAAACAGGAGGCCATGCTAGTCCGGCCTCACCTTGAGCACACGCCCGTGTTGACGCTCAGAGAGGCTTCAGGGTTTCTGTTGACCTGATGCCTGAGCTGTTGAGTCCTCCTTCAGCCCGCCCTTCATCCTGCTTCCTTGTTTGCTCTAGAAAGACAATATTGCTTCTGGTAATGTTCATTTGAGAGAGGGCTCAGGGGGCACAGAGAGGAAATCCTCAAGCGCATCAGTACGGCCAACGTTTCATTCTAATGAACCTTATGAGCGTTAAATATTAATGTATTATTTACACACAGAGAAATTATTCTATGTAAATGTTTTCTCGGTAGGCTACTGCACTCTCTGAAGCGTCTTTTTGTGCTCTCACACCTCCGTGGTTAGTGGTTTACCCTCCGTCCGTAGTTGTTGTTGTTGTTGTTGCTGCTTCTGTCGTCGTCCATCGCTTTCTCCAGCCAGTCTCTCTCCTGTTCAGACTCGGAGTCACTGGCTTCGCTCGCGTCCGCCGCCAAAAGCCGAGAGTAGTTGATCCGGCGCTGGCGTGGGGCCTTCCACTGGAGCAGAGGCAGGCAGGCGCACCACGCCACCAGAGCCACCGCCGCTCCCCTGAACAGCCACGGCAGCCCGAACCTCTGGGCCACGAAGCCTCCGGCGACGCTCCCCAGCCCGCTCCCCAGCTGCAGGGCGAGCGCGCCGTAGACCCTCCTCACGCTCCTCTCGGCCCCCGGCGTGGCCACGTCCTCGCACTGGAGGCCCACGGCCCACCAGAGGGCCCCGCCGCTGAAGCAGCTCAGCACCTGAGCGGGCGCCGCGGCCCACGGCCCCCAGAGGAAGGAGTAGTAGAAGCACTGCAGGCCGAGACTCGCGGCCGCGACGGCGAGCACGTGCCCCGGGCTGAGGAGCTTGGACACCCGGTAGGCCAGCAGAGGGAAGGCGGCCTGCGAGAGCAGAGCGGCGGCCAGACACAGCCCCATGTGCAGCTCGCCGCTCCCGTGGTCCTGCATCTGCCACAGGAGGAAGTTGTCCACGGCGGAGCCCGCCACCCCGACCAGCAGGGCGGTGACCGCGCAGAGCAGGGCGCGCGGGGAGCCGCGCACCAGCCGCGCCGCCTTGAGGAGCCCGCCGGCCCGGTCCCGCTTCTTGTTCAGGTGCAGGGGGAGGTGGGCGGCCACGGGGAGCGCCGCCGCCGCCAGAGCGGCGTAGCAGTAGAAGTGAGCCGCGCTCCTCGGGAGCCCGCCAGCGACGAGGCAGCTCAGCCGGCCGACCAGCAGGCCCGCTCCCCCGGCGCCGCACGCCGCCCCGAGCAGACCCCACGCCCCGGTGCTGCCGTAGCGGTCCGAGGCGTCGGCGGAGTCCAGATACTCGTACAGGCCGTCGTCCGCCGTCCACTCCAGAGGGGCCGAGGCGCACTCCCACACCGACACGATGATGAGGACCAGGAAGAAGAGCTGGTGTTGAGGGTCCATCGCCTTCAGGCTGCCCAGGAATTCAAAACGCCTCTCCTCTTCCTCCGCCTTCTGTTCTCCAAGCTGCTCTTCTGACCCCGAGCTGAACTCTGACCTCTTACTCCTCACTGGAGCTGCCGAAGAGGGGGTGGGGTGGTACATGACGACGCCGTCTTCGACCACCGCTGTTGCGTTCAATGGGGGCAGCTGAGGATGGGATTGATTTTGACGATTAAGAGCGGGTTTAGTACCGGAAAGGGTCTCTGCAGTTGAAGTGACCGCAGACTGGGAGGCAGCAGCTGTGTTGGTTTTAGTTTGAATCCTAGCTGAGGACGCGGAGGGTGCAACGCTGCTGCTGCTGCCGCCGACGAGCAGGTCGACGCCCAGACTTTGGTTCGGACCGCCACTCAGATCGGACCGGTTACAGCTGCCGGCCTGCGGCCGCACAGCCACCAGCGGGACGAGCAGCAGGACCAGAGCCGCCGCCGCCGAGCACACGAGAGAGACGTTCATGACCGCCCGCCTCTGGTTGTAGTGTTTGGAGAGCAGGCTCGCCACGGGGCTCCACGCCAGCGACACGAGGTGCTTGGTGCCCATGATGATGCCCGTCATGGCGGGGGTCAGGCCCAGCTGTCTGAAGTACAGGGTGAGGAAGGGGAGCAGGCAGGCCCTGGCGCACGAGCACAGGAAGTTGAAGGCGCCGGCCAGAGCGAGGGCCCGCCGGATGTCGATCTGCTTGTTCCTCTTCATGGTCGGAAGCCACATTGCCTCTCCTGATAGGTGTCACGTGGAGCCCCTTAGACTGGGAGATGGAATACAGAACAACAGGCACATTAGAGTAATACATAAGTGGCCTTATTTATTTATTTTCTATCAATAACCAACATTCTTTCTAGGGCTGCAATTATTTTCATCATCAATAAACCTGCTAATTATTTTTCATTTAAATTGATCCGTCTATGAAATGTTAAAAGTTAGTTTTTTTCTATTGCTATTCTATTTGTGGGGTATAATATGTATCTATGCCTATATCAAGTGCCTATATGTACTTTTGATGTGCCTTGTGGAGAAGACAATAAAAACATGCCAAAAATAAGTGTGCAACTTCCCACAGCCCTTTTGACACCTTTCAAAAGGTCAAAACCAGAGCATATTTAATTCACAAGGCAGCATACAAAATTATAATTTATTGCATAAATTAATAAATACATTTTATGTTGGTGGGATCTGTGTTGGAAATATCTTGTTGGCCATTTATGTATATATAACATATATGTACAGAATAGAAAATACAGTTCTTATGGTGGTAAAAACAAATACATAAATTAAATGCATTAATGTCAACTATGTTTCCCACAAGTAGGGAAGAGCTTAACTCTAAACTGCCATCTTGTACTTCTTCGTAGAAACGCGCAGATAAAACGAGCAACGCGGAAATATCACCTGGGGCTAAATGCAGCTGTTCTCAGGAGGATGTGGAGTCCACGTCACGTCACAAGTTTGTAAGATAAGAAAATAAAACGAACCGTTTATCACACTTGACTTTACCTTTTGACCTCTGGCCCCTCGTTGGCTTCTTTCAAACTTGTCTACCGGTCATCCTCCACCTCGAACTCTTGCTTTCCGTGCACAACTTTGGTCTCTTGTGTTCTGCGGAACACCTGTTACCGTCTCACCGTGCACGCGCTCAACCGCTTACACCTGGAGGACCAGTCACGTGACCACAGCGCCCTCTAGCGGCGCGGATGCCTCTGTGCACCACAGAGAGAGCGAGAGAGAGAAAGACAATCAAAAAACACATTTTAAAGTTGAACTGCTGTGTCCCTGATCTGAATTTATTTTCCTTTTTTAATTTTTAATTCAGCATAAGTCAATAGCAACGACACGTAGCGTGCTGCTTCTTCCAGGTGCGAGAGAAAAGAGCACGTTTATGTCAACAACTTTCCCTGTGGAAATAAAAGCCACCAATTCCTTCACACAGGAGACACACATTCATGGATAGATAGGGATTGTTTATTCAACAGGTTTTCAAATCATTTATTTTTATTTTTTATTTTAACTTTAATTTGTATTCTCTGTAGATCCAACTGTAAATATGCAATACACCCATTTGTAAATATCCATGCTCCCTTTTTATTGCACTCGAATGTTCTTTGTTAAATATTGTTAAATGTTTTGCACCTCCCACCAGGACAAATTCCTTGTATGTGTAAACGTACTTGGCAATAAATGGTTCTGATTCTGATCATGAACCCACGTCACATGGTTTTCATCCTTACATGTGTTTCTCCCCCACTTCAATGGGTGTGACCGTAAATGTGTCATTTTAATGAACTCTGCAAATTCATTCCCCTATGAACAGCATCAGAAGAACCTTTTAATTACTACAGGCTGTGTATGGAAATACAGGTAACACTTTCTGACACGACTTCACACAACACACTTTAACAAAGCAACACATGCATGACTTCCAATGAGGTAATCATTGGTGGGTGAAGTGTAAAGATACTTTATTTGAGTAAACGTACAGATGTATTAACAGCAATATGTACTTGAAGGATCAAAGGCCGTTGTGACTGTGTTATTGAAATATTATGATTATACAGATGCATTTTTTGTGTTGAATGACTGAATGAGTAGTTTAGTAGTTCATCATGTTTTATAAACCGCATCATGTGTTTTACATGTAAAATCGTAATCTAAAAAGTAGCTAAAGCTGTAAAATAAAAGTGGTGGAGTAAAAAGAGAAGCACCCGCCCTCCGGTTCCCCTTCAACTCAACACTGTCAGCTCTGTTGCCGTCCGTCGTTAGCACCGCTTAGCAACCGTCGCCATGTTGAGAGCCATGTGGAGACAACAGATGTGCTCTACAATTTTGTATTGAGCACCTTTAAAAGGTGTGTTTTGTTCTAGTATTATAACGAGTTACCATGATACAAAGGAATTTAATTAAATAGAATACAAGTGCATTTATAAGAAGTATACAAACATTCGACAAACTTACATTTTGTCACACACTTTATATAGTATATATTATCTGTACACCTGAAGCGGACGGCTCTCGCCCCTCAGGGGGTCACACCAGTGAAGGTGTTGATTGGCAGGTGCAAGGCTTTGTCTAGGTACTTGTTAAACTGCAGCTCTTGCATAGACTGGGACCCGATGCCGCATCCTGGGTGCAAGCACGGAGATATTTCTACCCTGTGGAGGAATGACATTACATCGTATCACTTTCAGTTTGCATAAGGTGCGCAGATAATGCAAAACAGAAGCAAAACAGAAGCAAAACAGAAGCGCTGCAGTGTCGTAAATGACCTTTGAATGCCAGTGTATGTACAGCGGGGATCCTGGTCCAGACACACGGAGAGGGTTCGATGCTGCAGCGCCCTGATGCTGATGTTCTGGGTTTGGATCGTCTATAATCAAAACAGAAAAGGTTTAGAGAGCTTACGATGCTACAATATACTTCAAATAAAAGTAGTAATAAAGTGTTTGAGGAGAAGTGAATAACTTCTTACTGTGTTGTTTCCTGGGTTCACACTGTGAAATTTGACAGTAAGGTGGTCCTTGCCTACACAAAGAGACAAGGATGAGTCATTGCGTTGCTAGCGATGACATAAATCTGTGAGCTAAATATAATGCAAAAGGTGAACCTGATGTTACAGCTGTCGGCGCGGATGTAATCACCACGCTAAACGTCATGGGGGCTTCTCTCTTTACCACTTTCCGTTTGCTTAATGAGATCTGTTGAGGATATGATATCCTGCTATTGATGCAAATGCTGAACAGAAAGTATCCAGAGTGGCTAATAATAATGAATAGAATAGAAATGTACCTCTGTGTAACTGACTGAGATGACTGAGTGGAAGACTTCCACCGACGGCTTCTTTCGGCGTACACTGGGCTCCTCTGTCGAAGACAACAGCTCACTTTAAGAAGCTATAATGTTTGCACAGTCATGGCGATATCCACACACACACACACACACACACACACACACACACACACACACACACACACACACACACACACACACACACACACACACACACACACAAATAGATTCAGAAATGTACTTGAGAGCTTCTCTTTAAGGTGTCTGAACTCTGGGATGTCGGCCTCCAGGTGGGACACAAACACCTCCTCCACCACGTCACAGCTGGAGCGGGTCATCTAAACATAAACCAGGAAGTGCATGTCCAACATAAATAAATTATTGACAATATCTACCAGAATCTACAACCCCTATTGGAAAAAGATATTACAATTATTTTCTTAAAGCTGCATCAATTGTTATTATTCATTATTTAGTTTGGCCACCAGAGGGCAGCGGAAGAAAAAGCTGAATAGAAAGACATTGACGTCACCTTTTAAAGATGTGTATGGTCTCGTGTCGCGTAGCAACATTAGTATTCGTGTTTCTAGTCGCCTGATGAATGCAAGTTCAACATCCCCTCTCCTTTTAGCTCAGTTTTTGGTCTCCACCAAAGGAAAACATCTGTCTATGTAGCAGTTAGCCGCTAACTTATTCTGTCCTTGATGCTGGCCTTTGCTGAAAACAGCTGGAAACCAGGTTGATGTGAGCAGGGAAATGAAAGCAGGGAGCTAAAAGAGGGTAAAAGCCTTTGTGGACTTGAGAGAACCTGCAGAGTCCTGATGGTTTGTGTATTGTTTGTATCGTCTTCAACATTTGCCTGCACACACATTTGAATCTACAACCGATACACAAGACGGCTGCACCGTACCTTCACCGAATAGAGCGGCAGGTTAACTGGCTGCATCCCACAGCGCAGGTAGTAGCACAGGGTGTCCAGTAGGAAGACGTTTGGCTCCTCTGGCTCTCTGGGGACAGACTGTTGCAACAGAGAGACATCACAGAAGGAAGAAGGTGTCAGATGAAACCTCCTCGGGTTTAGTGCTCATGTTAGCATGCAGAGAAAAAACCTCGAACAGAGTTGTTAGCATGGCTGTAGGCTCTATGGTTACCTTTCCAGCCAGTTTGGAGATGGCTGCTCCCAGACTGTTGATGTTGCTGTTGTACCACGGATCCACTCTTGCCAGTAAGGAGGCGAGACACAATCGGCCTTCATTCTCACATGGGCTACCCTATGAGGAATGACAGGTGGTGCAGGGTCACATAGTCATCTACATTGACACCAGTCAGTCAGTATCACATTGAGAGACTCAGTGGGACTCACAGGTGAACTGCGCGATGGCGCCACGTCAGTGACCGGGATGTAGTACAACCGCAGGTTCAGCTTCCTGGTCAAGATAAGATGCTTTGACTCTCTCTCTCTGTAGGTGGAAACACACAATGCGAAATGCAGAAAAGGTTTGAGGAACATACACCACTTTGCTGTCACACTATTTGGAGGAGGGGAGTTCATAACAAACCAGCTGCTCACCGAATCGAGTGGTAAGCCCTGCTAAGTCTTCCCAGCACACGGTCGTCCCCCAGTACCACCACCCGAGCTGTGTGACGCCTCCTGTCTTCTTTGAAAGAAGACGAGCCTCCGGGAAACGCGTCCATCTTCTCACCCATCTTCTCACTCAGTTTATGTGCCGTCTTTATGTTCTTAAAGGCGTTTCTCCGCATGAATGTTGTTGTAGGATTTGTAGAAGTGTCATCAAAGTCACTCTCTTTCAGATCTCTCTCTATCCCACTGTCCTCGGACCGAACTGAATCCCTTTTGTCCTTCTCTTCTTCATCAAGCGTTGTCAAGTTAGAGCCGCAGCACCTGGCGATGTTTGTTAGCAGATTCCCTTTTGGAAACAATATATTTAGTGCTCATTTGTACTGCAGCTACTGGATCTTTTATTGACAGAAAACTGAAGCAGTGGAAACTTTTGTTTTTCTGTTTGACTCACAGAGATCCTCTTCGTCCCTCCACATGAGGAAGTTGATCTCTGGGTAGGGCATTGCCGTGCTGAACACAGGACCGTGATCGAGCTTGCTTTGTTCTGAGGAAACAGGGCGGAGGTTAACATGCCGACCCTGTCACGATCTCTGCTAACACAAACACGCTGTGCTCCAGCAGCAGAGCGCAGGATACATACCTTCTTGAGAGGCAGTCAAGATGTCTTTGTAAATGTTTTGTAGTCTGTTCACATAGCTTGCACGACCACCTGCACCATGGTTCAGACTCTTCTCCACGGCTTGAACCACTTCCTGGAAATACGTCTCCACCATATGGTCCCCCAAAGCCTGACATACACAAAAGACACATGGTCTGGCTTAAAAAAAACAAAAAAACAATGGGAAATACTGATACAGATCAATATATAGTTTATGTATTTAGTTCAGTGATAAACTTTCCCCATGCAAGCATTTATCAGCAACTGTCCACAGCCACGTTAGCTCTGAGACGGCACAGCAGTATACTATGCTAACACTAGCATGGCAAAGTGCTCTCAGTGACAATGCTAACATGCTAATGTTCAGCAAGTATAATGTTTACCATGTTCACTATCTTAGTTCAGTGTGTTGGCATGCTTTCTGGCGTTGGCCTAGTGTTCTGCTACTTGACACTAAACACAAAGTGCTACTGAGGCTGATTAAGTCAGAGGATCACTAAAGCCAGTAGGATCCATCCCCTGGGAACCATGAACGTCTGCAAATCAATGCAGATAAATGTTTGTGCAAATCAATCACTGAGATGTTGACGCTTTGACATGCTGGTGGTGTTCAATAAAATATATAGTATGGGGATCTCCGAAGTCATAAGGGCCCATCCTCTGGGGACCATGAACGCATGGACACAGTTTTAATGGCAGATTGTCCAATAGATGTAGATATACTTCCGCCTGGGCCAAAGTGGTAAGCTGATCAATCAACTGACCTCCAGAGCCTGAGTCAACATGGAGCTCTGGCAGGTCGTCCCCAGACTCGTCTGCAGCACATGCAGCACCACATTTTTCTCCATGGTTGACGTTTCCCTGAGAAAGCTGGACGCCTCCAAGTGGGTTCTCATTGCTGCTTCCAGTGGAGCAGAAAACACAGCTGGGTCGGCGAGCACAAACACCCTGGAGGAAATCAGAAGGAACCGTTGTGATAAGTACAAATAAAGTTTGGCCGGTGTTCAACCCCGCGCCATTTTGATACAAGTTGATCGTCATTCAAACGACGTACTCACTTTTCCTGCAAGGTGAAATGCTCATTCTTCAGGTTTTGCTCTGCGGTGACTCTCCTGTGATACAAGGAGCCTGTTGAAGGAAGGATCAGTCTGTCAAGAGTTTGTATTTTGCATCATACTAAATCACATTTATCACACTTATCACACATATTGCGTCGACTCCCAACACCCTAATGTGTCTATACAAGGACCACACATTTTGTGTTACTTTAAACGCTTTTAACTAGTGTGTTGAGAGTTTTAACACAAGATTTGTATTGGATTCTCCAACCTGTAGTCCTTATTTAGACACGTTATTGTGTTAAAATGTGTTAATTTTCTTCCTAAGGATTTTTAATTTAAACAAACAGACACCTAAATGTAGAAACAAAAAGGTTAACATTGGTTATATATAATATATTTTAACAATCCTCGTCATGAACACAAAATATGTCATCAATATATTTTGAAATATCAATAAACTCATTGAAATGCAAGCACATCATCACTTATAGAAAACAACACAATATGCGTCTGCTTGGTAATAACAATCTTATATACAGTATGGTGATAACACACACACATTGTGCCAGCTATTAACACATTTGTATGACGAGGCATTTGACATTTGTCTGCGGTCGTTTTCGGCGTTCTGTAAATGTGTGCATTGATGCACGGTTACCTGGTGTGGTCATCTCCATCTTGATGCTCCTCAGAGTGCTCAGGGCCACGGCGGAGTAAGGAGACGGTAATATCAGCAGTTTCATAATGCACTCATACACCGCCTGGTAAACGCTGGGCGGAATCATGACACCTGACTGGAAAGGTAAGTACAGAAGTAGCAAATTAACAAGACAAAATCAAAAATACTCATAATGCACAATTATCCGTTTTTCTGCTGCTATACTCGTTTTGTTTCCAACTATAATAAGCGCTCCACTGTTCCAAGAGTGTCTAAAACAACATGCCGTTGTCAATTAGAGTCCCACAGGTGTGTCTTACCTGCATAACCACATAGTAGAGAGTGTGCAGCACTGGAATTGTATGCGTGTAGGATTGCGCTTTATCAATCTGGAGCAGCTTGTCCAGCTCTTTGACCAGCATTCGGATCAATGAAACGCTGCAGGATGGATTGGCCTCCAGCTTCTTCTGAAGACTCCATCGAATGATTCCTGCAGAGCAGACACACCGTTGTTGGCTATGTCGTGTACGTAGTTTGCTGGTACTACTTTAGCTACTTGGGGAATGTAGTCCAGTGTTAATAATGTCACTTTTTTTTCACTTGGTAAATTTTACTCCATACGTGTCTTGTCAGTTTGATATAAAGCTACAACCAGCAAATGGTTAGCTTAGCTTAGCATAAACACAAAGAGGAAACAACTAGCCAGACTCTGTCTGAAGGTGAGAAAATCCACGGCTTAGACAAACAAGATGTGAAGTGTTTAATAGTGATCTTTAGTTTCTTAACTCCAGATTTAGCCGGATTAGCCGTTTCCCCTTGTTTCCTGTCTTTATGCTAAACTAAGCTAATTGGCTGGGCACCTGTATATTTATTGTAAAGACACAGGTACATCTAAATAATTATGTTTTACATGGTCATCAAAAAGCTACCTTTTTCCCAAGCACTTTGACCGCTCTTCTCTTTCAGAAGAGCCTGGACCGTGTTGTACAGGCTGGAATCAACAGACGAGAAAGACACGCGAGCTAAAAAAGGAAGATCATGCAGGTTATTGTTTTATTAAAAAAACATTCTACGGCTCCAAGTTTTAACCAGCTAAACAGGTTTGGCCCACAGTAATTTTGATAAAAGACAACACTTACTGGTAGGATCAACCATCTTTCTTCAGGATCTAAGGAGAGTTGTGATTCCAACAAGAAGAAACACGCAAAACTGAAAGAGAATCCAGTCTGTCCCGCCAAACACCGGGTTGCATTTGTCTCCCAAAAAGTCAACAATGTTTGAATTGTGTCTGCCGCTCAAAAAACAGACAATACTCTCAACACCTTTAAAACATTGAGTCGCACTTGTCTGAAGTAATCCATTGTTTACCAGTGTAGCCTGTATCTGTTTCTCTGCTGCTGCTATCTTTGAGTGAAGTTTCTCATGTCATGACGTGTTTGTAGTGTGAGCGACTCATAGGAGGAAGTGTCTGCACCGTGAAAACAAAGAGTAAACAGAAAAGACTGAATTGTGATTTTATTCCAGTTGTGTGATATAAAACTATTTTCTGGGAAATATAAACAAAAAAACATCATCATCAAAATAAATAGCTTATTTTATAGTCATCAAGAGAACGTACACAGTAGTAATCAAGTCATTGGTTTTACGCGACTGACAGCAGATACGTCACGTAAGCCCTGCTCCAGGGGATGAGAGAAAACAATTGGAAGGAAGCTTGAAAACATTCCTCCGCGGCACACCTTGACGTCTTACTGTTTGTTCCCTGCACCATGTTCATTATCTACTCAGGATGGAAAGTCTGCGTCCCCCGCGTCGCTTTGGTTCAAACGAGCCTGGATCCGCTCAGTGTGGTGCAAAGTGTGTCAGGGACACGAGGCAGAGAAGGACGTGATGGGGAGGCAGAGCAGGGAGCAGTAGGACGAGTGCAGGGGCTGCACCTGGCCAGGTGAGGGCTTGTAGGACCTCCAGTCTGAACTGCTTCCTAGTTTACAGCACAGGGACACCTCACACCTGCAAACACAGGAGAGACGGCATCACTGCATGTGGGTCTGATGAAAGCATGCACATGCTGGGACTCCTAACATGAGGCGGGAAGTTCAAATATGTAATATGTATTATGTTCAGAGGCGAATATTGTATGTTTTTACTTCTTTATATTTATTTAGATTGAAGAGAAGACAGCAGTGATTGTGTCATTTGTGTAATTTAGGACATTTTAATTGTAATGGGGTTTCTTCACATTGTTGTATTGGTTCTTTTACTCATGTAAAGGTCGGATGATGTGATAGTCAGTGATGGTGCTCTTGTACCTGGTGACACGTTGGATGAACTTCTTCTCATCCTGATCCAGACACACGGCAAACGTTGTCCCATCCTCTCCACCGTCCACCTGCACCTTGTCCACCTTCACCTCCGATATGGAGATGTGCTGGAGGGAGGGAGAGGAAGTGTAAGGAGATTGACTTTCAAAGGCAGAGTGTGCACAAGACTCTGTTTAACGTTTAAGTTTAATTCCAACCCTTCACCTGGTTGTAGCCCTTTTTAGACTTGGAGCTCTGCCTCTTCAGGACTTCTGTCATTGTCAGCTGCAGACTTTCTATTCTTGTATCTGGACAGACAAGATTTGATGTGCTTAGATAAAATATTAAAAAAGAAATCAATTGCTGGCACATGATTAAAAGACTGTCACACACTTAGCTGCTCTGGTTTGCGGCAGGCTTTGTAAAGATTTATTGATGTGCAAACCACCTCCGTCTGGATCCACTGACTCCTCCCGCTAACAGCCACCTGTATGTGGGTGGAGACGAAGGAAGGTTTAAAAATAGCTATAGTTATTGTTTGTGTTGTGCGGGAGTCAAAGCAGGACGCATACATACCTTGTTGTAGGCAACACTGAGCGTTAGAGGGACGGCCTCCCGCTCTTCATCAATGCCAAACCTCTTGCTGGCAGAACCTACAGAAAGACACAGTGAGTGTGCGTGTGTGTGTGTGTGTGTGTGTGTGTGTGTGTGTGTGTGTGTGTGTGTGTGTGTGTGTGTGTGTGTGTGTGTGTGTGTGTGCGTGCCTTCATGCTGTTGTGGCTGTCTGGGTGTGTCTGTCAGAGTGTGACTCACCCATGGCCTTAACAGCTCTGGTTCCAGCAGTGTGCCCGAGCTCCAGAGAGTGAATAAACACTTCCCTCCTCCTCTCTCCTCCAGCCAGGGTCAACTGTGTGGGGGAAGGAAACCAAAAAAAAGAATTAGGTGTGTGTGTGTGTGTGTGTGTGTGTGTGTGTGTGTGTGTGTGTGTGTGTGTGTGTGTGTGTGTGTGTGTGTGTGTGTGTGCGCGCGTGCGCGTGTGCGCTCCTCTCACCTCAGCCTGGTACAGCTGCACCAGAACCGGCTGGTCCGCATGTCGACAGTAGTAAAGCAGCAGGTCGGCCAGCAGGGGGAGAGTCTCCACGCTGCTCTCTGACTCATCGCTGTCCTTACAGGCAGTCTGGCTCACAGAGAACACACACGAGGGAATGATGTGCATGAGTCGGTGTGAGGTGTACAGAACCAGCGTTTAATCCTGAAATGGTGAAATGTCACCTTTGTGTGCGGTTAGATTTTAGATAGATGAAAAAGGCTTTTTTTAAATAATGATTCTGACTAATGTCAAGGAATTTCTTATGTCATTCTTATTGTATTTAATTATAGAGGTATTTTGGCATTGGAGACAATTTTAACGTACCCTTATTTGTTTGTTTGTTCGCCATATTTTATTGTAAACTTTCATGTTTTCTATCTTTAAATGATGTCATACCATTGTTTTACTGTGATGCACCAGATCACAGAGCCAAAATCCTCGATTGAGTAACCTGTCAATAAACTGTTTCTGATTCTTTGTAAATAGCTCACTAACGTTCCACTTTAAGGGACTGTACGGAAATTATTCGAGCTGAGAGAGGGGCTTTATCTCATTGTATTAAAATAAACCTCAGAGTGGACCAAAAGATATTGTTACATCGTCTACTCTCTTGACTCATTATGTGACGCATGGGCCAGACGAAGGCGCCACGATGGAAGGTACCTGACAAAGGACGTCCGAGGACAGGCTGAGCAGACTGAGCACGTTCCGCTCGTACCAGGGGTCCATCATGCCCAACACCTGGGCGATGTCCGTGGTGCTGTCCTCCAGCACGCCGCCGTTAGCCTCCTGTCAGGGAGAAGGAATACAAAGAGTTAATTACATAGTCAGGGAATACCATGAATGAATGTCATAAGAGTTTCCTGTTGGCAGGTCTGTGAAAACGATGTGACTTTCTTAGGAGTTATTATTATTACTCATATTGTTAATTCTCGTTAAAAAGTGGATAAGATTGGGTTTCCAGGTTGTGACACATCTCTCTGGCTGGTGTTCATGCTCCTCCGACAAAAAAACCACCTGGTATGACCTGGTAACCTTTATTATTACTAACTTATTACAATTTCTTGCAACTTAATAGTTGCACTAATGCATCCTTTATAACTGACCTATAAAACATAAAAGCCATTACAAAGGCTGCGTTATTAGAAAGTTGTACTGCACAGAGACAGATGTTCTCACCACAGAGGCCGGAGCTCTGGTTGAACTTCCTGTCGGGCCTTCGGTCGATGCTTGTCCTCCTGTGCTGCCCGTGGTCCTCCTTCTGGTGGGAACAAAGTAAAACTGCAGTCTGCAGGTCTTGGTGAGTCGGGGACATTTGCTCTCCTTCTGCTGCAGGTCGCTGTACGCCCTGGCCAGCCTGCCAGCTTCTTTGTCCCCTCCAAACACCACCACTTTGACCAGCGTGGGCGACTCGGCCGCGTCGCCTTCGTCGCAGCTCAGGATCGGCCTCCTGCGGATGCACATGTGCTTCCGGGGAGAGAGAGGATCCTGGGTAGCGGCATGCAGAGGATGGACTTGTCTGGAGTGTTTGAGCTGCGTCCCAGTTCTTTGAACGTCTTTGGTGAAGTCGCCACGGTGGCCCATGCTCTGGGCCCGGCGGCAGATGCTCGGGCTGAGGGGAGTCTTGAAGAGCATGGAGAAGCGCTCGACTCCTAAGATGGATCTGGACTTCTTTTTGGGTTTCTTTCTCTGCTTCGGTTGGCCATCCGGTCCTCCCTCGCCCGTGTCCTTGAGCGTTGTGTCCTCGCTGAGGTCACTTTCCACGCCTGATGAGCCGGACGCCGTGGAGACCACAGACCAGCTGGAGGAGAGGGAGTAGCCGGAGTCCCTGGAGGACGAGGAAACGGTGGAGACGCGGTGGCTCTGAAACTCATGGTCCACCTCTTCCTCCTCATCCACGCTGGTGTCATTGTTATTGTCGTCGTCCATTCCGGTTTTAAGGAAACAGTCCGGAGGCGAGTCCAGGTCGGACTCGCTGGAGAGAATGTCGTTCAGAAAATCTGCACGAATGGAAAGGGAGAGATTTGAGAACAAAGAGGTTTGTACGGTTAAAGAGAAATACCCGCTGAATAATGCAGGAGAGTTGTTCCAACTCAACTATTTACCTAAGCTGTCGTTTTCCCAGGAGCACGTGTGACATTTGGGGAAGGGCAGCAGGAAAGTCTCAACCGCCCCTATTGAGAGGTCATATTTACGTTAAGGAAGCTCTAACAATCTTGAAAAGCCGGAGATTCATACATTTATCCACCTCATGCTCACATCTGTCTGTCTTACCAGTATCTGAGTGGCCATCACTAGGAGCAGGAACGGCAAGGCCGTCTCTCAGCCCCTCCATGCTGCGTAGCAGAGCTCTTCTAGCTGTCCTGAGATCAGCCGTCGAGGCAGCCGTCTCCATGTGGTCAGTCACCGCCTCCACGAGCTGCTCAAGCTCCTCGGGCCGCTTCGTCTGGAGGAACATGAGGCAGTTTTAGAAAGGAGAGACTAGAAAGATAGACTGAAGGGGAAGTGTGGCACCCCTGGGCCGGTCACCTGGAGGGCAGCGCGGAGCGGCCGCAGGTCGTGGTCGGCGCCCAGAGCGGCCTGAAAGCAGTGCAGGATGAGGAGGATGGCGACGTCTCTGCTGGAGTGCCGGGTGCTGCTCAGCTGCTCAGAGACGGACTGGACCTCTGGAGGGACGTCCTCATCTGGGTTCACCAACAGCACCGTTCTAATAAGACACACACACACACACACACACACACACACACACACACACACACACACACACACACACACTCACACACACACACATACACACACACACACACAGTGATGTGAGCTATAAAAGAGTCTGAAGTGCAATGAAGAAGTGTAAAAGGTACAGTTCACCCAAACATTCCAAATACATATTTTTCTAGATTGAATCTAGATTGTTTTGGTGAGTTGCTGAATATTGGAGGTATCGGAATTCTCTCCAATATAATGGGACTGTATGACACTCAAAGCGTCAAACAAATACAACAGAAGCTCACAACTATGTGTGTGGATTATCTTGGCTAAACGGGTCATGATTAATGGAAAGATACAATGCTGTTGAGTTTTTCAAACGTATAATTGTGTTGCCACTTTGAGCACCACAAGCAGAGTACAATGCATTCCTATTATACTGGAGAGGAGGCAGACACATCTACGGCCGACATATCTAAAACTAGGCAACTCACGCTAAAACAATCGAGACTTATAGATAAATAGGAAAAATTATGTATTTTTGATTTGGGGGTAAACTGTCCCTTTAAGATTTTAGAACTTACATGGTTTTGGAGCAGTGGATATGAGGGGAAATGCCCTGCTCTGTTCGAACCAGTCTTTGAAAGGAAATACCTAAAACAAAAGTGCAATAGTAGTCTTCAGTGTGAGTTTAGTATTTCTCAGTGGGTAAACACTGCCCCCTTATGGTCACACTGGTACATGAAGAATACCTGAATGTACCAAACACAGCCCTGTCAGAAGTACCACCTCATCAACACCACCAGACATGTTATAAATGTGACTATAAAAGGTAGAAGTATCCCTGGTGGGAAACCACTTGTGTAAACTATACGTTCGATACTGGAAAGAAAACAGCGAGGTGACGCTGGGCCCATCTTTTATTTGCCGTGCTTTAGAGTGCCAGTGCTACCTGGTGCTCTGAGCTCCCTCTGGATGATTTTCAGCAGGCGTTTACTGGCAGAGCTGCACGGCTCCGGCCAGGCCAGGAAAGCGTGGAACAACAGGTAGACCTCCTGCAGCACGCCGCAGTGCAGAGCCACATGAGGAGCCTGAGGAGAAACCAGACGCAGCCGGGTCAAAACAAGAAATGGGATAAACTGGAAGAGTTTGTGCTTCTCTCCCTCTCCTGATTACAAATCTCACTTCAAGGAGGGCGGAAGAGAACAGGAGAGTGAGGGGCACCACCAGTTCATACCGACACTGCTCGAGCACCTGGAAAAGATGAGGAAGAAAAAAAGAAATCACAAGATGAGAAAGGCCGTCGCTCCTCATATCACTTTGAGAGAACAATGTTGTTTTTCAGCTCTCCACCTCTGTTGTTTTCCTCAGTAGTTTCTGCAGAAGGATGAGGAAGTTGTGGGGATCTCTCTTCACAAGTTCCTCCAAACACCAGCGGTTTATGCACAGTCCAGCTGATCAGGTAGACAGAAACACACAAAGGTTTATTTCTGCTTTTGGGTTTCATCTGATAACGGGCTGTAAACACGCTATTTAGATACACACGCTCACAAGTAATATTCAGAGAGGCGCTGAGGTAAAAACAGAATGATTACGCCACTCTCCCTTCTGGACAAAAGGTCTGAAGGAAGTTGTTTCGCAGAGTCTTTCAACATGATACTCCTCCACACTTTCAATTCCTATTTGTCTCTAGAAGATAGACAGTTTGTTCCTGTGTGGTTTGCTGGGTGCGTGTTCTGATGATTTAAGGCCACTACAAGCAAAACTATTGTTTTCATGTAATGACCGGTTTTGATGTAGGGCTATTTTCTGCTTCAGTAACATGTCTTCTCTCGGACTAGTGAAAAGAAAACAGCCGAAATACATATTTACATGTTTTTTTTACTACACCTTTTTACAGACTTCACGTTTGCATCTTTAGATTTCTCCTAAATTCACCAAACGTTAACATTAGATCATTTACATTTACATATTTAACATGACCGTAGTTTAATATTTTGACACTATCCACCTGTATACCATACGTCATTTTTGAGCCAGTAATGTCCACTTCAGTAGCACAGACATAAACCAAACTATCCAGTTTCATTCCTCTCTATATTCTGAAGGTTTTCACAAAGGGGGTTTGTTATAGAATATTATAAACCTAAAAACATAGCGACATTTGATTTGTATTATTGTGGCTGTTGAGAGTATTTTCTAAAGTATGGAGTGATACAAAAAGATATACAACATTCCCCTCGGTCCGGACCTTTGCTTCTAACATTTCAGTAAAATAAAACAAGAACTTTGATCCTGTCTTTATCCAATGTGTATATTTCTGTTCTGGAAATATGCAAATGAGCACATATCTAATAAGATAATGCGTCATTTGGATGTTTGAACCTACATTTTCCGAAGACTAACCATACAAAAAAATTATTGTCTTAAATGCAAGTAATCAACTGTGGAAGTTTAAAGGCAATTAGTTACATTTTGTTTTTACCCTATGTACAAACGGTTTTCAACAATCGGATTTAGCATATCATCCATACTTTTTACGTATATTTCTGATGTGAATTGAGGATCCAAGTTAAGTGACATTTCCAGCACTGATCTGGTTCTCCGTACCTAAAGGCAGATATGGAATCAGATCTTACCGTTCCAGAGTTGCTTGTCAGGAGTGTCGAGACCCAGACCACTGAGGCAGCGCTCAAGGACATGCTGGATGCGATCCTCCGTGCACGAGCTCTGCTCCACCTTCGGCATCATCTTCTGCACAGGCATCACAACATCCAGAGAAAAGCACAGGCGATAAACCAGCAGGAAGTCCCCAAATAAAAACAAGAATTAAACCCTAATATATGATGTCTCTTCAGCAGACCAAACTTCCTCTTATTGCTGTTGCCTACACTTTATAATCATTATTGTTCCTTCTTGGAGACAATAAAAAGAAAACACGATCTAGAGCAACAACAAGCAGAGTTGCAAACACAAATGTCCACAGAAAAGACGTCAGGACAGAAAATACAGCGTGCCACTTCCTACTGAAACCAGTGAGTCACAGACTGTGTGAGCAGACCGGAGATGAGCTGGTCGAAAAACAGCAGCCACAACTTCTTCTACTTCTCTATTTCCACTTCATTCTTAAAATGAGCTGCTGAAACAACATTGCATATGACTCAAGATGGGATGAAAATGAATCATATCAAAAGGATATCAAAAGGACTTCCCATTTTGTTCTTCTTGAACGAAAAAAAGAGCAATTTTTGGGGGAAATTTTTGTATATGCATTTGATGACAAACAACTAAAACCACTCTGACCACAAAGAAATGGAAAAATTTTGAAACAATTACTGTGATTGATTTAAAGAGAGAGGAAACATAAATAAGACCACCATGAGACATCTTTGTTTATGATAAGAACAACATATATATTTTCCTCCTAAGTATATTTGGCTTCCAGGATGTCGATGTGCATACGGAAGCTGTAATTGTGCCCAGCTGTAGCAGATGTGTCACTGAGACCAGTGTTAAGTAACGCGTGTGGTGACACGACTGGAGAACAGGGGTCACCTGTGCCCGTCAAAACAGGAAAAGGCCTTCCGGGAAGCTCTGATGCAACGTGGAGACGGGACAGAGGGATATATATATATATATATATATATATATATATATATATATATATATATATATATATATATCTGCATCTTGACTTGTTGAAATAGATTCAGTGAAGAGTGCGTGCACTGCATTGTAGAGCAGTGTACCCCTTTAAAATGATTTTATTACTGGGTTATTGAACGCTAATAACTAAATTATAGTGGGCATTGTTAGAATATATTTCATGCAATTTAACTGTCAGTGATTGGTTTGGTCATGTTTGCATTTGGACAAATGTTTCGAACATTTAACCAGTATTTCTTAGCAAATTACTTTAACTGTTTATCCATTACTTTAGGCTAAATGACTTAACTGTTTATTCATTACTTTAAGCTAACTATTTTAACTGTTTATCCATTACCTTAAGATAACTATTATAACTGTTTACCCATTAATTTAAGCTAACTATTTGAAATGTTTATCAGTTCAAATAGTTAGCTTAAAGTTTAAACTAACTATTTTAACCATTTAACCATTACTTTAAGTTAACTGTTTTAACATTTATCTATTACTTTAAGTTAACTGTGTTAACCATTTAACCATTACTTTAATTAACTGTTTTAACATTTATCTATTACTTTAAGTTAACTGTGTTAACCATTTAACCATTACTTTAAGTTAACTGTTTTAACTGTTGATCCATTACTTTAAGCTAACTATTTGAAATGTTTAGCTAGTTAGCTCATTTCCAGTTTTTGCGCGCTCTCAAAACATGTAACGTTCATGCTCAGCAGCTCAATTGTGGATATTTTTCACCATATTTGTTTTTCAAATTTGAAACTGCAGAAGTAACTTAACTGCACCTTGTAGTGGAGTAGTATACACAAAGCACTGGCTGGGGTTACGCAATAGCAGGCTATAAGTGATGATAGTCAGCTAAGATTTTTGTATCAGTCTAACAGTAAAATAAGTTCAAGCTCGTGAACTGCAAAGCATGAAATGACTATATTAACATTCTGCATAGTAAAGCATGAGAACCTGATATATGCAGCTTCTGCCAGCAAGTCTATTCAATCAATTGTGTTCTGAGGAAGCAGGTGTTGCACCATTGTGTGTCAGGCTATATTGTCCAGCCCTGCCGTGCAAACCTACACTGCCACAATGCAAACAACAATGATCTGTCATTGGTCTCCTTTAAGCATTAAGATAATTTCAATGAGCGTGAGCGTTATTCTGTGAACTTATCACGTTATCTTTCAATAAAGAAAGAAATATTCTACCGAGATTCAATAATCTATAAAATGCTTTATGTAATTGACAGCATTCGGCGGCTTTTAAAATGGGGAACAGGAAATCTGCAGAGCTTGAATAACTTTGCAGTTAGATGTGATGGAAGTTGTGCAACAGAGGCTTGTTCCTATCTAGAAAGAGAGCATGTGAAATGGTTTAAAATATGGCCAACCTGAGACAAGCATGGATGGGACATGTGATACAGAGGCATGGATCCTTCTGTAAACATGTTGAAGCACAAAAAGAGACTGAAAATGCAGAAGAAAGAGCCATGTGTCTTACCCAGCTGCCGTTATCAACGTCTTGGACCATCCCAGATCAACCTCAGCTGAGCCACACTGGGGGGAAACAATACAGAGACCACATCCTCCTGCGCTGGGTGCTTCTCAAAAATAGACCCTCCGACTGTAGAGTCAGAGAGCGTGTGCTGCAAAACAGGAACTGAATGAGTCCTTCAGGCTGCGGTGGTTAACATACTATAAGCCAATGTGCAAATGCCACAGGAGGAGTCTTTTTACATTACAGACGTCGTTTGACACCAAGAGGACAACACACCTGGTCATGGATTTGATGGTGCGGGCTGTCAGCTTATGTTTGAATATGTCACTCTGTTTTGAGAAAATAGAAGCCAATCAAACATATCAAATAGATGTCAACTCACTGGTACTCATGCAAAATGTCCCAGATGTTTATAGTAAGCTGCTGTTTAGGCAAATGGCAAATACATAAATGTGCCGATGCAAAGCCAATCTTGTGTGTTTTCACAGTACAATGTGCTCAGAGTAGCGGTTCTCACCTTCCACTGCCACTAAGATGTTTGTCCGTCTGTGGCTCGCAGATTTTCTAACTATTTATAGCCAACGCAGTTGTTTGAGTTCAACGGGTTTGTAACTGTTCTACCTTATTAGTTATTAGCTTCTGAGTTCCTTCTGAAAGAAAAGTGTGTTTAAAAATGAAATGTATTATTATTATTATTATTAAATGAGAGCTAAGCCCAAGTTATTTGGAAAATAACAACGACTTCATGACTTTTGAGGGCCATTTAAGGGTCACCAGCATTTACTTACTCCTTGTTCAGATTGACAGCGTGCCTCTAGATTTATACAACTAGATGTTTGTGCAACAACTTGACTTCCCTTATGCAAACACTGCATGAATGTGAGGCGTATTCATCGCTGCAACATGCAGATGCCATGTGTTGAAAGCCAACTACTTGCCGTAGTCCATGGACTTGTAGATTTATCTTAAAATCACAAGATTCCATTGCATCATATTTGTCTTTATTGGTCGCCTAATGTGGGGACTAAACCAGTGTACTTTTTAACATGCAGTTCCAACAACCCGCCGGAAGATGTCGCTGCTCCCTCTCCCTGCGCAGAGACACTAACAGGCTCCGACTCCTCTGCTGTGGACGAGTGGACCCCCTTTCTCCCCATTATAACAGAGAGGGGAATGGGACAGGCAGAGATAGAGGTGGGCAGAGGTGTGACTGAGAGGACAGGCAGAGGCAGAGGGACACTCGGAGCCAGCTGGGCTTTTGCCATTCCTGATTTATATTTAGGAATATCAAAGAAGAGTGTATGTGTGTGTGGGGGGTGAAAGGCTGAAGAACTGTAGCGGCAGTTGTTTTTTTCGTGCGTAAACTGGATAGGTTGTTCTCCACATCCTTAGGAGTTGCGCTTCACTTTCAGACTGAGCGGTTTATTTGGAGGTAGTGTCCTGGGTTTCTTTGCCTCGTAAGAATATTTCATTCACATTTTTTTTGTTCCATGCTTTCGCTGTAGTGCGTCCAACTTTCCCCAAATCTCTCTCAGAGCATCAATTTTGTCTTACACTTCTGCCTATTAATTCTAGTGTTATTAACTCTGAATATTTATGTTGTGTTGTTGTCTCCATTACATTTCAGCGCGCGGGTCCCCTGCGGTGCACGGATTACAATGCAAAGGGTTTTGGAGGTTTGGGTCACCCTGGTGACAGTCACGGCGCTGACCGAGGGGGTCTTCGCAGGGTACGGGCTGAGCATGTTCGCCGCGCAGTCCTCCCCGCCGGACCCGTGCTACGACGAGAACGCCAACCCGAGGAGATGCATCCCGGACTTCGTCAACTCCGCCTTCGGCAAGGACGTGCGCGTGTCCAGCACCTGCGGCGGCCCCGCGGCCAGGTACTGCGTGGTGGCCGAGAAGGGTGAGGAGCGGACGCGGGACTGTCACACGTGCGACGCCGCGGACCCCAAGAAGTCCCATCCCCCCGCGTACCTCACGGACCTCAACAACCCGCACAACCTCACCTGCTGGCAGTCCGAGAACTACGCGCAGTACCCGCAGAACGTCACGCTCACCTTGTCGCTGGGCAAGAAGTTCGAGGTCACCTACGTCAGCCTGCAGTTCTGCTCGCCTCGACCCGAGTCGATGGCCATCTACAAGTCCATGGACTACGGCAAGTCGTGGGTGCCGTTCCAGTATTATTCGACCCAGTGCAAGAAGATGTACAACCGGCAGAATAAGGCCGCGATAACCAAGCAGAACGAGCAGGAGGCCATCTGCACGGACTCCCACACGGACATGCACCCTCTGACGGGCGGCCTCATCGCCTTCAGCACCCTGGACGGCCGGCCGTCGGCGCACGACTTCGACAACTCCCCGGTGCTGCAGGACTGGGTGACGGCCACCGACATCAAGGTGATCTTCAGCCGGCTCCACACGTTCGGCGACGAGAACGAGGACGACTCGGAGCTGGCGCGCGACTCCTACTTTTACGCCGTGTCCGACCTGCAGGTCGGGGGACGGTGCAAGTGCAACGGGCACGCGTCCAAGTGCGTCAAGGACCGGGAGGGGAACCTGGTGTGCGAGTGCAAGCACAACACGGCGGGACCGGAGTGCGACAGGTGCAAGCCGTTCCACTACGACCGGCCGTGGCAGCGCGCCACGGCCCGCGAGGCCAACGAGTGCGTCGGTAAGTGTCCGGCCACTGTCATCACCCAAATCTGTTGTTGAGTAATTATACTATTCGATATCTGATGAGAGAGAAAGAAAAGGCAGTAGCGTGATGTTTGTTCGTTTATGGTAATTATAGATTTACTTTCTTTCTTGCTGGGAATTAACTACAAATACAGCTCTCGCTGAAGATTATAACGTTCTCGATTTTGCTCCACGGGAATGTTTGTGGCTCAGATTAATATGCGGGTCTAATTAATATGATTGTGGCTGAATACATCCTCGTTGAGGCAGAGAGAGAGAAGAAGGCCTCGAGCTGAAATCCCACAACCTAAACGGCGAAAGAAGCATCCAGAATATTACATTCAGAAGAAGGGTTGAATTCAATATTTTAATTAAATTGATGAAATTAGCAAGTCGAATAGCAACCTGTCCGCCTGCTGGTATTCGGACAACTTTTAATTTGCTCAAAACAAAGTAAAGTAAATTAACAAAATACACTATTTAAAGGTAAAGTGATTTAATATAATATAGGAATAAATAAACTGCTAATTGCTCAATTACATTGCTGAAATCCGTGGTTTTATTTTCTAAGACAATTAATTGTATATCCATCCAAATCAGATCGGCCTTTTCAAATGCACACAATTTAACACGACTTATTAAAGACATTGTTCAAATAAAGGCTCGAGGCCACGTTTCCTCCATGCTTAAGAGAGAATAGGAAAATGCAAGTGTTGCTTCCAACTCTCAGGAGCTAAATGTTTTGTTCACAAAGCCTAACAAATGTGTGCACTTTGTTGACCCCTGATTTTTATCAACATTCAGGAGAAAAGAAAGGGCCGGAAGTCGTCTCAACAAAGTGCGCCTGTCCGAATGCGTAATTGCGCTTTGACCTGCGCTTCCGACTGTAGTAGCGCTCTAAAGGAAGCATTGCAGCCGCTGAGATAGACTGCAGGGGCGTGTTGTGTTTCCATAAGCAGGTGCTATTACAGATTGGACGGGCGATTAAGGCGGTTTTATTGACATTTTTGGCACGTAGAGTATAAACTGCCACTTTAGAGCCAGTAAACTATTCAGAGAGGAGGACAAAGCCAGAGGTAATTTGAAGCCTGATCTGAGTTTTTTTTATTTATTCCAGCCGCACTACCGAGCGAGTGTATTTGCTGTGATGCTTATTTCCAACAGAGCAGGGAGGGGGTCTTATATCAACAGCTCAAGCCCCCCCCTCTGAGCTACAGCCACCCAAACCTGGAAAAGTAACAAGTTCAGACAGTGCCATGGTTTGCTTAACCAAACGGAACAAGTGAACAAGTTGTTCCCCTTGGCCTCCACCTTTTGCTGCTGCAAAGCCAGCATCTCGGTGTATTTTTACTAAAACAAAAGGTTGTCACTTGTGGCATCCATCTCACTGTCAGTGGGAGGCGCCGCCGCTTCTTTCACCATCTCCCTTTTTGTGTGAGCGGTGTCATCAGAGGAAGCCGCAGAAAAGCCAGACTGAGCATGTGTTCCAAAGAGGAAATAGTGAGGGTGGCCTGACATCTACGAGCATGAAAGAGGACGACCCGGGGAGGGGAGGGGGTGTTTCCATTGAGCAGTGGGTCCATATGGCCGGGCAGTGGGGAGGCAGAGGGGTCGGTGCTAATGATCTGTCTGGATGTCTCCTCCCCGCTGTAGGACATTCAGATAGTGAGGTGTGATTGTTTTCACTCACTGGCATCAAGGAAGTAAGGCAAACGTCCATTTCCCATGACCGTGCATGCAGGGTTGCCATCATTTTGTCAAGAGGCATTTATGTTGGCAGCAGCAGCAGCTTTCACATTCCTATCAGCTGGAGTTGCATGACTTACAAATGTGTTCATGGATGCAGGGCCGCGGCTAGAGGGTGGGAGGGTGGCAGAAGGCATGTCATTTCTTTTTTATTTGGACCGGCGGTTTTCAGATCCTTTGTCAGGCGCTCTTCATTTGAGGGGCATGATTCAGTTGTTTCAATTAAGTTTGGCCCAACACAACTCTATAGCTGGAAGAAAATATAGAGAAGAGTTGGATGATGGGGACGATGCAAAGCGACCACAAAAAAAACACACATAGAGTGCACAGAGATGCAAACTGACCAGCAAGATGAGAAATGTCTACAAAGAGACACAAAACAACTACACAGAGATGCAAAATGGGCAGGGGCCTTTTATGTGCATATGTCCAGGGGCCTGGCTGTATTTGGATCTGATGTTATTTCATATTCATTGTTTATTTGGCATCCATTTATTAATGTAACTATTAAGTCTCTTCAAACCTTTCTAAACCCGCCCTTGCATAAAACTTGGAAACGGGAATCTCTGCACTTGTTTAGAGCCCGATTAAAGTTTGAGCACGACCCATAATCATTAATGTAAAGAAATGAATAAGGTTGTGACACACACACACACACACACACACACACACACACACACACACACACACACACACACACACACACACACACACACACACACACACACACACACACACACACAGTGACACGTCATGCCCCCCTGTCCCAGGCAGCTGCTTCGTATTCTCTTCATGTTCGGCGTAGCACTGACCCCTGACAGTCAGGCCCCCGCTCCTCTCCGGCCTGACTGATGGGCTGTGAAGGGAACTGTGGGAAACTGCGCCTTGCCAAGTGGGTTTTGAGGCAAGGTGAAAATGGTAGCCTTAGTCACTCAAACGTGCAATTTTTCACATTTGTTCAATTTGATCATTGTTTTTGCTGTCGGCGTGCCGTGCGGTGTCCTGGTTTATGATGGCGGAGAATCAGCTGGAGGTTCAATCAGTCTTGTTTCTTCCACCTTTGATGTGCTTTCAGAGTCAACTTTCACTTTCTCGTCCGTTCTTACGGCTGGCAGCCGCTTATCTAGCTTTAGATGTGTTTGATATGAAAGAGAGAGTTCATTTCAGCAATGCTCTCTGTATGCTGCTCTGCTCAAAGTATTTATTCTATTAAACCTACACAGAAACCTTTTGAGGGCCGTGTTTGCCGCCCACAAGGTAGCTGAATCAGGATATGATTGTATCAATTGCTTACTGGCTCTGCTCCCAGTCTGTGCACCACATACTGGTCCGCTCGCCAACAGCTCTAAAAATAGAGCGCACAATATACATGCAAACTCACAACATTTAAAAATGTTGTGAGTTTGCATGTATATTGTGCGCTTTTTATTCATGAGTGTAAACTATCTACTGTAGCCTATTAGGTCTACTGTTAGCGTATGTCAAATGTTATAATTTATGTATTTAACCATTAATTTTGGCTTCCTATACCATTATCAATTACTTTCTATTTAAATTGTTGCTTTTAGCTAATTGTTTCAACAATTCTTCCATTAGTTTTAGCTCAATAACTATTTCAACCATTAATCCTGTAGTTTTAGCTAACGGTTTAGACTTGTCTGCACGCTAGCTAACTAGCTTCCACACACTCTCATCCATGTTGTTCAGGCGTTACAGTTGACTCAATATTTTGATATATTTTTTAATTAAATTGTGATTTCCAATGTTTTAAACCCAGTTGAGCTACTCAACAATCCTACTGCTAGTTGGGAATCACTGGTCTAGAGTCTAGACACATCAAATAAGAGTACTTTGAGAAGACTGCATTTTTGTCTTTGAACCACAACGCCACTCGCATGACAGCAGCTCAGAGAGAGAGAGAGCGATAGAGAGACAGAAAGAGAGAGAGAGACAGAAAGAGAGAGAGAGGGGAAACACTGGCAGAGGCAGGAGAAAACCAGACCCTTACACCACATTTACCACGGTCTGTTTTACAGAACCGCTCCACATCTAGCATTTCCTGTTTAGTTAACGACTGAGCCGCGGTGATTTTCGATCACGAGATGCTTGTAGGGACGATGCAGGCAGCGTCTCTGCGCTGGACCAGTCGTTGTCGTCCACCTGGCCGCCGCCTGGGTCCACTGACACCGGTTGTGGTGACAGTGAACGTGCCGCCGCCTTCCCATCTGGGTCTCGTTTCAGATCCATGTGACGGGAGAGAAGACTTTCTGTAAAGCATGATGTCATAGATATTCTTCTGTCTCGCTCGTCATTTGGTATTTTGGTTTGTCTGTCTGTCTCTCTCTCTCTCTCTCTCTCTCTCTCTCTCTCTCTCTCTCTCTCTCTCTCTCTCTCTCTCTCTCTCTCTCTCTCTCTCTCTCTCTCGTCCTAGTGTGCCGACGCCGGGGGGGGACATTCAGCCATTTTCATTTTATTTGTAAGCCGAGACATATTTGAGGCTTTCGATTTTGCACATGAAGTTAGTCAACAATAGCCGGAGGACGCGGCTATTTCTGTGTGGTTGCTTTTGTTTTGCTGACTTCTGTTTTGCTGGGTTTCATGTGTAAGTACATTAGCGCCACATATTGCACACTACAGTAATCAAAACAGGCTGCGGTTGCAAAAGTTAATGCGTCGCCTCTTAGGCGCAGTTATTACGTGCGATATCGAGAGGAGGTATTGTTTGGTTAAAGAAACGAGGTGGTCCGTTGACGAGACAGGAGTCTTACGGAAAGTACCCACGAGCACGCCACCGAGGCCTCATCAACTCCTCCTGCTCTGACCCTTGACCTCGCTCTGGAAGGTGAAGAGAAATTACACTTTTTGGGGGTGAATTTGAGCATGACAAACAAAAACATGCAGTATAAACATCACGTCTGAAATTACATTATACTAAATGAGAGAAACCACACTAAATAAATAAATGTGATCGTGAACGTCTTGTTGTCGTGGGTTGTTTGTGTGGATCCTGTTAAATGATTAGAGGGTTACTTTCCCTGGGGTCCAAAAACAACCATCAGTAGTTCAACAAAAAACAAGACCTGAGCACTGCATAGTCAATTTGATCAAGAACGACATGGAAATAGTATAGTTGAGATAATAACGATCAGAAAATGAGATTAAATAATAGAAAACAGGAAGCCGGTGTGTTGCCGGTCAGGAGACATTCAGGAACTGTCCTGCAGGAGCAGAGCAGTTAGATGGACGGTCGAGTCTCAGTCATCTAGAACGTGTCAGAGCTGGAGGCCACCGGGGAGGACCACTCACATGGTTTGACCGAGGGGGGTGCAGAGAAAGTAATTGCAGGCGGTGGTGCCCCCCAAAGCAAAACTATATGAAACCGATCGGTTTTAATCAGCACAAATCAGAAAGTGACTCACGGGAGCTTTTCTTATGAACACAAAGGGAGCATCTAACAACGTCAGGGCAGCGGACGAGCGACGGCAACGGAAAACTGGAAACTGAGACAGGAACTCTTGTCAAACAGGGATTATGGGAAAACGTTGCTGTTACTAACGATTCTGCCAAACTGTGTGTGTGTGTGTGTGTGTGTGTGTGTGTGTGTGTGTGTGTGTGTGTGTGTGTGTGTGTGTGTGTGTCATGTTAGCAATGAACTGAGTTCAGTTCATGTTTCACAATGATGAACTGAACTGTATCAGAAAAGGGATTTTAGTTTGTTATTTGACAAGAGTTTACACTTTAAAAAGACCATGGTGGTGGTCGCCTCATGTTTTAGACAATGAAATACAAATCAGCTTCATTTTGCATTAGTATTGACCACTTTCCAAAGCCTACAAAATGTCTTTGTATTTGAGATACCATTTATTAATTCATTAAATGTATTGCCATGTTTGTGTCTTAGGTATACTTAGTTTATTTCCATCCTGCGATTTTAATACTGGTAACATGAAGAACTGACGTCTGACACATGCGTGACGGGCGTCTCCCTGATAGAGATAATGTTTATTAATGGGCATATTGGCCTGCGTATGGCTATAGGCGCCCTATCGTACAAAAAGGCCACTTTTCTCTCACAGTAAAAATCTGGAATGAGAAAACGAAAGGCCCTCCCTCTTTTCACCAAAAAGGAAAATAAATGCTTAACCCTCCCCTTTTTCTGACACTTCTTTTCCCCATATAATAGTCATACAGTCCCCAACAAAATAGTGTCTGCTTTATGAATTGTATATGCGCGTTTTGTAGGCTTCTTCTTTTTTTACTCGGGTGCCTGGATGGTGGGAAATCTACCCGCAGCATGTTTTGGAAACGGGTCAACAGTGATTAAAAAAAAAATATACGCAATTTGCAGGAAATGGGGTAAAGCATGCATAAAGTTCCTTTTAAAACTAAATGCACTTCTCAGAGCCTGGCCGTAGCGAGGGTGGAGCGCACGTCCAGTTTACTAAACATGACGGATGATTCGGTCTCTCGGTTCGAGCTTCAACTGTAGAAAGTGTCGCGCAGACTCTCGGCCGTCCCAGTAATGCGTTGGCATCCTGACCCTGAAGCGCTCCACTCTGTCACGATTGCAAACAGAGAACAATACTTCAGAAATTGGCCTTTTTCTTTTTACGCTGTCGCCTCCAGTCTTTCTTGCAACATAAGTCTATGTGACTTTGGTAAGATCTTCACTGTATACAACCAGACCATAAAACAAAGAGATGTTTTGGGGGGTGGGGGGGGGGGGATCTTAAAACAAAAAACAAAATCCAGCTACAATCCAGTGTCCTCTGGGTAAATGCTGCATGTTTTGAGGATTTTGTTTTGTTGAGCTCATAATTCAAGACAGACACGACGGATCGAGCCAGAAAGGTTTCACTCAGGCTTTTAAGAGCACACTGAAAAATGCTGTGGACGGCGGTTTGGAGAGGTGACTCAATGTTTTGAGAGGAGTACGTTAGCTTTTTGGTTTAATGTTCGTATCCTCCACGCATGGCACGAACGAATGCCGACCTGTGTGTGCAGAACACGGAGGATTCTGCACATACACAGATCGTCCCGTTTTACCATTTGACGGGAAAGGCGAGAAGTCTGGAGAGACACACACTTGTGTGCCGATGCCCGCGTTGTGTCATCACCAAAGAGTTCATGTAAAATGGCCAAGAGAGTCTCTAGCTTTCCAATAAAAAAACAAATAAAAACAACAACTTTCTTTTCAGAAGGACCGCTTCCTGATGCACACACGTCGCATTTTATTTTATTTATTAGGAAATACGACCCTATGAGCTATATTTGGCCGTTTTTAATTATTATTATATATAAATCTATCAGACAAACTTTACATTGAACCGCTCCGCTCATTATATACACAACCTCCAGATTAAAAAGTGAAATAAAGCAGGCTTCACGCTCTTCTGACTTTGATTTTCCCACTGTTAAAACGATTCATTATTCATATCCAGCAGGGCCATTAACGGTTACTTGGTTTTTTTTTGGATCGTTTTGTGGCATTTCTGGCAGTGGCTGTGAGAGACAGAACATGTGGGGACAGAGGGGAATGGCATGTGACTCACTTTTCTTGGGGGGCGGGGGGGGGGAGTAATTGATTCATTTAATTAATTTCTACACAATTTCAACTCTGGTAAATATAGGAAAACAGATGTTTTTTGTGACATTAACAGAAACAGAATACGTTACACCCCATGTCATTATTATTCCTGGAGCATCTATTCAGCGAGTTAGTGTGAACTGTGAGCCTACACTTTTTTGGAGCCTCCTCTGTTTGAACTCAACAGTCAACATTGCACGGTGCAGTAAGTGGATCCTCAACTCAAACCGTTTTATTCCGGTTCGTCCACGATGTCCACTGAGCCCGGATGCAACAGATGCACGCGTTCAGAGCTTTTGTGTCCAGCGTCTGTCTACGCGGAGCCGCCTGCCGGGGCCTTCCAGGGTGGCATCAGGACCACCTAGTGCGCGTCGAGCCCCTTTGAGACGCCGAAGCAGTGCAGGCTGGGAATGATTAATGGGCCGGCGGAGCGACACGCTCCGCGGCTCGGCTTCAGACCCCCCGGGCCAGCTCCCCTGCTGCGCCGCCACCCGACACAGCCGGCTCAGGGACGGCGCCGCTTGTACGCCTCTCGCTCGCAAACACACTTCCTCGGTGTCACTTACACAACCTCCCCCCCTCCAAAAAGCATTAAGGGACTCTGCGGTGGAGGCGTAAGCTTCTTTGGCTGGTACCATCCACCCTGCTGCGCCGTCGACACAGGGGCCTTTTTCACTGGGAGACAAAGGGACCCGACTGACAACTGGATTGGTTATAGTTGAATTAAGTCTTGATCCTTTTGGATCAGAACGACACTTACAGTAACTCTTCAGTTTGGAGCCCTCACCGAAACATGTACATTAAAAAAAGTAACTTCTGCTTAATCCTCCTCTGAGCATCAGGAATGTCCGCTGCTAATTACCCCTGCTCCTCTTTTTCATTAACGGACGCTTATCTTTAAAACAAACACGGCCGCAGACATAACAAGCCCGCCTCGAAAAAGAGGAAATGGAGTCGCTGGTTCCCGTTTCATATTTATTTTCCCATATAACGCCCGCGTTAGCCTGTCCGAGAGTCTCCACCGCCCCGTAATGGATGTGCGCGTCCTCCTGCGCTCGGCCTCCATCTCTCACACACCCCAGCGACCAATTCTTCTCGGAAGGGAGAATGAGGAACCACTTATTGGATTTGAGGGGATATCCAGCAGGATGGATGGAGGAGGGGAGAACACAGAGGCTATCAGACAGCGGTCCCTACGAGACTATAAATATCCCGCGACTGCTCAAAGGAGGGGAAGACCTGGGGATTCATCCCTCTGCACACTGAGCGTCTGTGATGGAGGCGGAGGCTTAAGCCGCCTTCCAGACTTCCATAACTCTTCCAGAGCGAGTGGGCATGCAGACGGGAGGCCCGCTCCCACCCCCCTCTCCCTTATCCCATGTCCACCACAGCTACTGTGGAGCAGATGGCTCACAACCGCTTCACCCGCCCGCACCAAGCGGCAGAAGGCCGCTTCCCGAGCTCGGAGACGCACGCGGGGACGGTTTCCTCCCTTTCTCTGCTCGCGGGAAAACCTCAAGCTCACAGCATGCATACATGCGTGTGTGTGTGTGTGTGTGTGGGTGTGTGTGTGTGTGTGGTTTATTTACACAGATAATGAGTCAGAGATAACACTCTGTGTCTGGTTCCCATTTGGACAGGCAGCTGGGAAAAGAGTGACCTCAGAGCGGTGAGCCCGTGTCAGAGTACGCTGTGATGTGAGACGAGTACCTGGGCTCCGTTACAGCTCGTTGTTATGCTCTATAATACTACACAGGAAGCCAGATCACTGTTAAATATACAGGTGGCAATGAGTGCTTAGGATTCCAATTGATTTATGCAAATATTATGATTTTACAAAGATTGCGTCGCACACATTGCCAAGTCTTAGTTTTTTTTTGTCCTGATTTGGCAAGACTCGTTTGGTTCTAACCGCAAGTTTAATAAACATCTGCAGTTTTCCACACAACAGCAGAAGCAGTAGCTGCTTCCATTGCCGAGAAGTTGCAGCCCCGTCTCCTGCAACTCTTCACCTAACAGCTCATTGTAACTGTCCCATGACTCCCCTGCAACATTTAAATCTGCTGAGGGGAAAAAAAGGCACAAAAAAATAAGTTTTGTAGACCATGGTGACAATTACACCGCGTTTCCTGCGAGTGCTTCACAATAAAAGCCGCCCTGCAGAGTGAACAGTGAGGCTGATATCAGGCAGGCTGTCGATGAGTAATTACAAGCTCTAACGGCGGCTTACGGCATACCACTCTGATCAAGCCCGATCTCGGAAGCTAAGCAGAGTTGGGCCTGGTCAGTACTTGGATGGGAGACCGCCTGGGAATACCAGGTGCTGTAAGCCTTAAGTCCTGGGTATGACGTTAAAACTGCACCCAACCGGGAGAGGGATGGGCGCCGCCAGGTTTAATTGCCCAAGACACACCATATGATGACAACCACAGCTTCACCCATACCGGCTCGGTCGTCGCCCGGGTCACCGAGGACCGTGCCTAACATCAGAGAATGGACTCACTTGAAACTCAGTGAGGCAATGAGAGCTGCCGAGGACAGAGAGGGATGGAGAGAGCTGGTCAACAGATCGTCTGTGGTGCCCCAACGACCCTCCGGGGTTATGGGATAGATTAAACGGCGGCTCCGCATAACTTCCTGTGACTGAAAGAAAATGTGAATGTAGCGCAGGCATGGCGGACTCCGCCCCCAACAATAAAAACAACCCCAGAAAGAGGTTTCAAAGAATGTAATTACATTGAATTGCTGTTGCGGAAAAAAGTAAAGGTAACTATAAACAGTAACAAAAAAAAAGTTTGATTTCCTGAATATAATAATAATTTTAAACAATTCAGTATTGCGTTTCTAAAAGCTGGGGGATTTGTGGGTGACAGATTCAAAGAAAGCGATGCAGCTTTGAGTTTGAGATATCGTTAATCTTTCCCAACCATTCCCATAACACGATGACATTGGCGGGGTCACTTTGGAAAGCTTGACGTGTAAAATTAGTGGAATGCCCCTTTGAACAGTACACATTAGAAAAGTCTATTATCTACGAAAGTGAAATGAACAGATGAGTCACCTGGGTTTGATTGACAGCAGAGGCCCCTCCCACTGTACATTTGTTGAACTCATTATAGCGTAGTTGGAGGTCCACTGGGTTCCCGCTGCAGGAAGAACCAAGCCTTTTCCTCTTCAGCTCAGTGCCATGTCCTGGAAGCCACCTAGCAACCAGGACAAACTTTGGGACAAAAACTTTCCCAATGAGCTCTCAATGTTTCCACGAAAACAATCATTCAGGTTTAATTCCATAAAATTGCCGTTCCTATAAAGAGAAAATTAGGTTGTGCCCTTTTTTTTTCTCCCTGAGGTGAGCCAGTGTCACATTATGAATTAACCATATTAGTGTCAGGACTCAGTGAACGTCTCCATGAGCTGAATGCAGATTGCGAAATAACTGCACACGGAATTAAATCGTGATTGTCGAGATATATGGGGGTTAAATGTTTTGATGCACTCTGAAAACACACGGGAGAGATATCTTTTGACACGGGGATGTGGCTCGTTATAAATAGGCCCTCGGAGAGAAGAGAAGAAAAGCACAATAAACATGCCACAAGAACGATGGACTGTCATCTCAGCTTTTTGATTTACAACCGCGTGGCTTCCTGCCTCCATCTCCCTCATCCCCTCTGCGCGGTGGAGGAACACACGTGCCGGAGTGTTAAAATAACCTGCCTGCTCCGTGGGGAAGACTTGGACCTCGGCCTAACAGCGGCCAGCGCGGTCCACAGCAACCTGGCCCTGTTTAGATGCTTCATGCAGGTTTAGTCTGCAGGACGTCCCCTCTGACCACACGCTCAATTATGCTGCATTCAGGTTTACTGCAAATACAAGCTCCCAACTGGAGAAAACGACCCAGGTCGGCCTCACGTTGGCGATTTCGGTTAAGATAAGTGAGCGATTTTCAGATGTCGCCGAGTTTGTGTCAACACTCAAACCCCAAATCCCCAATCATCCAAATTACTCACAAAGACACAATGAATTTACTGTCATTTGGAGAACTGGGTTCAAAAGGTAGAATAGAGAAAAATATGGTTCCACTACAAACACATTTTAGGCTCTCATAACATCTTTTCCACCAACTAAACTTGTGAGTACATTTTAAAACAGGGATTCACAACCAGCTCCACTTCTGCAGTTGCAACACGTTCTCACTCCCGACTCGTCGCATACAGAGTCTTGGTCAACATTCAGACTATGACGCTCGAGGTCACCCTAAGGCATCACTTTCAGACGTGTCAGGGATGCCGTGTCAATGTGTGTGTACATGCATAGTGTCTTTTCAAAGTAGACTTCCATCTTCTCAGGGCGCTGGGTTTAGGCAACCAAACCACTTAGTTCGAGTAAGCAAAAGATCGTAGGGTTTACGTTAACTTGACTGACTGATAACTCACGTGACTCATGCCAGACATGAAAAATAAGAGTCGACACAAACAGCGGCCTCCTGGGTGAAAGTCCTATGTTTGTTTGACCCACCCACCCTCGGCGGACGAAGCTTGATTTATGCTTGTATTGGACACCGAGCGGCGGTATTTGACGAGTTGGGAGTGAAAACAGGTCGTCAGTTATCAGGTGCTAAAGTGGATCTATTTTTATTGTGGAGTGTATCTTCATCAAATAAATATTTGCCTCAAAAATTGCAAAAACAAGTTACCAATCAAGAAATCTCAACAGTGCTAGCATTAGCTGAACATAATGGGTAAACAATTAAAATAGCTAAGAGTATTGGGGGAAAAAAAGGTTTCAGTAGTTCGATAAAATAAAGGATAAAGGGAAAATGTTAGCATAGTTATAGTAGTAGGTTAAAAAAAGGCTGCATGTACATTTTAAACCAGTTTGCACTTAAAAACGTACAGTAACCCCCCACCCCCCAAACAGAAAAGCGGGAAAATAATCTGTTTATCGAGTTTAATGACCGTGGACCTTTCCATCACCTCTCCCATAAACCGGGAGGAAGGAAAGCCTGTTTCCACACCTTCACTGTGGGAGCCCTGCAGGCCACTGAAAATATACAAGGCATCAAACACAAACACACACACACACACGTCAGAAATTAATAAGCTTTTACGAGATTATTACTCAAGAGAATATGTGACAAATGCCTGCTGTGACAAAAGTCACAGCAGGCATGTGTGACTGCTGAGACACACACACACACACACACACACACACACACACACACACACACAGTAAAGAGGAAGTATTCCCCAGTCAACGCCTTAACGCTCCTGCCAACCAGCGACAGCAGGATGTTCCTCCACCAATCCATCAGCTTTATGCTTTAATTGGACATTTTTAAGTCCAGTCTCGTTTCCTCCAGCGCGTCACTCAGGAAGCAAACCTCACATTTGATAAAAAAAATTACTGAATTCAAGATTTGGGCTCAACACGTGACCTCTGTGTGGCGAATCAGGTGGAAGAGAGAAGAGGCCTGGACATCTGAGGAAAAAGCTCAAAATAAAACAAAAGGAAAGCCGACACTAACATCCATTGCTCCGCTTTTCCCCTCTTCTTTGTATTTGCCCTTTGTCCCATTTGCTGCTATTTCTTCCCTTTTCTAATGGCGCCGCTGCTTTAATTGGCAAGTTCAGAGCGCACAAAGACAAGACGAATGGCCGATAGAAAACGGGTGACACGCAACAAAGATCCCAGGCGAGATTGTTGCAATTACACGGCGTTACGTTCCAGCAAAGTGAACCGGCGGTACGCCCACTCCCGCCTCCTTCCTGGACCGCTCCCAACCCTGCAACGGGAGGACAAACGGGCCGGCCATTACGCATTATTATTCATAAGAGAGGCCGTGTTATCATTGGCACCGCGTAGCAGCGGCTGTTTAGAAAGCAGAGTGAAGAACTGTGGTCATTGCTGATTGCGCAATCACAACATGTTGATGCGAGCTCTCCTTTCTTCTGTAAAACGGGTCACGGTTCAGATTAGTCTGGGCTCACACACTTGCATAGGGGATGTGACAAGGCATTACATGTAAAACACGGGCCGTATTATAGTATGTTTAGCCTGTACTGGCAGTATGCAGATCTTTATAGGCTGCCAGAGACAACTACTGTTATTACCAGCTAATAATCTTAAATTACACCGCTAATGGTGGGTTGCGTGAGCTGATGTCACATCGCATTACCTAACGACGTACAGCACGCCGAGACGGAGCCTGCAGCTTGACATGGGTGGCTGTTTATGTTGAGGCAGAGCACCCTCTCTTTTCCCCCCCGGCAACCAAGCGGTTTACGAGCAAGTTGCCCGCACACAAAAGCGTAGGGGGCGGCGCTGATTGCTTGGCTAATTGATCCCCGCCAGAGATCACAGGGACTGCGCTCGTAAAAAAAAAAAAGGGAGAGGAAAACGCCTCCCTATGACATCACCGCACAGTGCGTGGCGAGAGAGGGAGGAGGCGCGCAAGTCAGGGGGGGGGGGGACGTGTTCCCACACTGAGGGAGGTGGTCTGCAGAGAGTGGACACACACACACACACACACACACACACACACACACACACACAAAATGTCTACTATTCCTAAATTGCTCAGGGAAATTCCTGGGAGGTCAGAGGTCAAACTTGTCCACAGGTATTTAGTGTGTTTTTCAAGGACCCAACACGAGAGCTTGAACTCCAGATTGCCTCTTTAAAGAGGTCTCAATAAACAGTAGAGCACCCTAAAGCCCAGAAAGCAGCAGACTAAATCTTTGGGTAGAGCGCATTTTCTTTCCTCCAATTACGTGACAAATGTAATTGCTACCTGGATTATGTTCAGCAGGAACGTTTATCCACACTCCTATCTGTGGTGAATCACTTTGGTTAAGGTCATGATAGAAAAACGATCATTTCTGGTCAAAACAACCATACATTGAGTTTATTCCTGGACAAACATGGTGGCCAGCAGATTCGTTTTCCCCCAGACGTATAGAAACGTGCTCAGACCTGAGTGAAGCAGAAGAGCGAGATGGCTTTAGATAGCCTTTCATCTCGAGGATAACTCAATTCACGAGCTCAGCTTTTGCCGTTTTCATCTCTTATCTGGTCTCGGGGCACAAAGTGCACTCTTGTGTGGTTTGGCAGCTCCTCAGAGGTGAAAGGTGAGCTGAGTGATGGGTCATTATGTCTCTCCGTGTGCTGTTACGGCAGCAGAGAAGACACACCTTCCCCACAGGGAACAGAGGTGTTGTCACCAAATTGGCCATGATGGCATCATTAGATTGATAACATCTGTCCTCATACGACCAGTCAGATGCAGCTAAACCGCTCTGTTACCCTTTGCCCTTCATATCAATTCTGAAGTGGACAGCTGTCATGATTCTTGTCAGAATAAAATACAAATAATCACGGTCATGTCACCTTAAGGCTTCTGAAAGAATGTTTTTGAAGGTTGTGGTTAGTTTATTGCTTCTGGTCAGTTGCAAATAGCCCCACTTTGGCAAAACTGCGTCGCCATCATACTTGCTTGAATGCCATATATATATATATATATATATATATATATATATATATATATACACACACACACACACACACACACACACACACACACACACACACACACACACACATACAGTTAGCTCTGTCAGCTTGTTTGCTGTAGCTAGCTGTTAGCACTGTTAGCTATGAATCCGCCGGCTCAAGCGCATCCATCTTGAGATTTGTCGAGATGCAAACGAAATACTCCAAATCGCATATCTTATAACGTTTTGCTCTTCTACATAAAAATACTTCAATAAATACCCCTTTCGTAAAAATGTTAAGCTTCTCCTAGCGGCTAAATGAGACTACAAACCGCCATCACGCCGACCTGTCCGCCTTTAGCTTCGTGGCGGTGACGTGAAGTCCTGCTAGCGAGCTGTAGCTCGTTGATAGCCTAGCGTTAGCTTTTTACGTCGGATGATTGTATTCACGCTTAAGTAAGTATCATAAACCTGTGTTTGCCACAGAGCTTATTTTCTGTAAAAATCCCCCCACCCCCAAAAAGAAAAAAATCACAGCCTAGACTTTCTCATACCTTGGATCTGTTCTGGTCCTCAGTAATCTATGAACTCAAGCTGTGAACTATTGGCCAGGCCGCAGCAAAGTGATTTTCATTATTACCTTCGTCCAGGAATAAGGAAACAATAATTGACATCGTAGACGAATAACAGAAGAAATCTGAAATGCATTGGCGGGATGAAGTGAAATAACCGCCATTGCTGCCAACTGCCATGTCTTTTTTTAACTTGATCATAGAGGATTTCTAGATAATCCTCATATTGGCTCACATTGTTTGGATGCTTTATTTGTTCATGCGTCACCAAGGTGACGGGGTTGCTCTTGATGAGGCGGTCCTTTTTTTTTTTAAAAGGCCGTTGTGTAAAAACCTGCTCCGTTCTGTGTGAGATAGAAATCTCCCTTTAGCGGCTCCCACTGTTTTTCCTCCCATTGTTGACATTGTTTTGCCTCGAGTGAAATCCTCAACAGTAGTCGGGGAAACTTGTGAAAGGATTCATCATCTGGAGAGCTCGTTCCGGAAGTCCTTTGTTGTTGTTGTTGTCCTCGCACTCATCAACTCCCAGCTGCTGCAGGGGAGTGCGATCGAAATGTTCATTGTGGGGAAAACGTGCGTCTGGTGGAAGTCGGCCTGGAAGCTGCTGAGCGTGACGGATCGAAGCGCTCGCCTTTTTATTTTGTGTTTGTGCATCACGGTTCACAAACGTGCTCCGCCAGAGAAAGTCCACGGATGGCGTGCGGCAGAAACACGCATTTGGTTGAGTCTTGGCTTAAATAAAGATGAGTCTCAGCGCAGCCTTCTTTTTTTTTATAGCCATGTTCCATAAAACGGACTGATTTATTGAACCTTTGCAGCAGAAATCATTTGCGATTTACGTCCAGCTTACCAGGATTTTAATGATATATTTGTGCCATCTATTTTACGGGATTATGATGTGATCAGTGACTCTTCGTGATGTTCTTATAATCCCACGGAGGAACTATTTCCAGAGAATAAAACATAATAACTGACTTAATCATTGCCTGATCAGCAAGGCATACAGGATCCTGGTTTTAAGCAAAAGATTTAGCCATGACTTCATCCATCAAAGCTCCATTATGATTCCCTTTTTTTTTACTGACACTAAAAGTCTCATGATTTAGTTCATATAGGGGATGTACTTAAATACACTGCTAAACTTTTGAGCAACTTTTTAAGTTGATCTTACTAAAAAAACTACGGTTGCACTGAAAAGGGTAGCAATATAATATAAATACAACTATTAGTCCTAAGTTTAGTTTACTTTACTTACTTGCATGTTGTATAGACTGAAATTCGTAAAAATATAAAAATAGCAAGTGACATTATCTTGTCTTTCTAAGTATGAGAAACTTAAGTAAAACAAGTAAGTCGAACTTACCTCAACAGTTGTTTATTCAGTAGAAATTAGGAAACTTTATATAAATAAAGTAAGCACAACAAAGAATGATTGTTCGCGGGATTTCTTTTTTCGTTTCAACAAAATATCATTCTGTGAATCTTAAAAGCAAAGCAAAACAAATCCACTTTTAAGATTTATAAATAATCTTTAAAAAACTCCAAACCCAAATAGTATTAGCGTTGCTTTCAATGTCAAACATGACGACATTCCAGTTTGAAACCAACATTTGGACCTTTTCTTCTCACTTTCTTTTTAAAACAACCAAACAGAACAAATTAGGGAATCAACATACACATCAAATTAGTCAAATTATTTTCTTGTAATGTTATCCCAGAACAAATACAAATATTCTTGACAAAGACTGAAAAAATAAGTTAAATTTAAAAAAAAAAAAAAAAAAAAAAAAGTTTTGAATGAGGAGCATTGTTTATCATTAATAACGTTTGCATTATTTTTAGGGAAAAAAAAGAAGAAAGAAAGCTCCAGGTATGGGAAGTATATACATAAAATCATCCCTTTCAAAATGCCAGAGCGGTTTCCAGTTAATATTCCATTTGCATCCTAAAAAAAAACATTTCCACTATAATGTCAAGCTGTGATCTAAAGCATGAACTGCAAAATAAAAAAAAATGCGTACCCACTTCATGTATATTAACGAACCCTTTTGACACTGCTGCAACATCACCCACATGTATAGAGTACAGGTGTTACGCAAGCATTGTGTAAGCTATGCTTTGCAGGCAGACCTCAGAAGAGAGAGCGCTGTGAGGAAAGACGTGTAGAAGCACACATGCACCCGCCTCAAAGAAACACGTGAACCTGTCAGAGACATTCACACCGAGTGCAGCGTGTACGCGAAGTATCCAACCACTAAACCAACTGTTGTCGGGAAAATATGTCTCCGTAATCTGTTAAGGCCCAAGTGTTGTCTTTTCCTCCGATCGCAGGCTGCTGTGTTTGATCTGGCGCGCGGCGTCAGCTCGTGGTTTGAGTGACTGCACCGGATTATACGCAGTGAGAGAGGAGTTGGTCCTGAATCAACAACAATTGCGCTGGAATTCCATCTTTCTCTGTGTCCGAAGAGGCTTCTTCAGACTGTATGGTTAAACATATGACACCCGTTGACAGGGCCGGTACATATCTGCTGCTGCGGCGCTGAGTTTCTAATAACCAGATTTCATTAGGTTATTATTTCACCGTGTAGCGACGTTTGATTGTTTCTGAAGTGCGCTCTCCTCTGTAGACGGAGCGGGCAGAGAAAACACCCGCCTCCACCGAGCCGTGGGATGCGTAATTCCCATCCAATATGCACACCCACCACGAGCGCTTCCTTCACTAAGCCTGATAGATGGCACTTGAACATAAATAGATTGAAATAGCATCGCTGCAAGTGGGCCCTTGAAACCAAATGAAAGCCCAGAAAAGACACCTTGTTACTCTGGATGTCCAGTGCAAAATCACAGCAAACTGCCGATTTCCAGTAACGACGCCTTTATAAACTGACTTTATGTTCAGAATTTCAATTTTGTGTGACACTCACTGAGGCGTTTCTAGAACATGATACTGTGGTAATATGTGTATTTTCTAATTAAGTTGAACTCATAAGCTGTTTTTCTAGTGTTTAGGAAACGCACGTAGCGAACGAGCTGGGTTGTGTTACATCAGATAAAGAAAGGGCACACATGATGTACTCAATCAACAGCATTCTAAGATTTCTTAAAAATCATAGAATGCATAAAAAAAAGACACCAAAAGTAACGACTTAACATTCAGTAGCTAAATGGTTGAAACCATTGATGTTGATCTTGATTCAAAAATGGCATCCCATTCGCCCCTATGAAAGTTGCTAGCTGGGCGCATACACTGGAAAAGCCTCAGAGGATTCCCTCACATTTCTTGATTTATTCATACGACTCTTGTAGACTTCCAAAATGGATCTGAATATGATAATAAAAGAGTAATTTAGGGATTGTTGAGATGCTCATTTTTCAATAATGTGTAGAGGAAAAAGTGCTCTTTGGACCCGTGTTTGTCATGTGATGCACACAGAAATTGCAAATCCCCAAAGTGGGGCTTGAAATAACATCCACTCTAAAATAAATTTAAATGAACATTGTTCTGACTGCTGGTGTTGAGGAAGAGGTATACGAGTTCATCTGACAGCACCGTGTGAGTACGTCTGTAAAAAAAAAAAAAGGCTCTTAATCCATCACTCATACATATCTTCACTCTATGAGCAGTCTCTCCTCACGTAGCCCAAGCGTGTTGCTCTAAACACGGCTTATCAGCGCTCGAGCCGTTGTCCCTGCCGGACGACAGCAACGCAGAGCGGGGATGTGTGGATGAGATAGCGCAGCGCTCATTAGAAGGGCCTGGGGACAGCTGCGGAGATATCGCTTATTAATCTCATGACACTCTCTCTCACACACACACACACACACACACACTCAGATCAATTCATGCAAAAGAATCTTCATCGATTTGCTTGTGCCAAATTGAAACACAAGAAAAAGATGTAGAGCCCCCTTTAGTTTTTTTCTTTTTGAATAGGGCTGGTTCTTAAAAAGTAATTGTGTTCTTTGAAGTCACTGCTGCAGTGTTGCAATAAACACACCTGTGTCTGAATATTTTGGAAGATGAAAGTACAGCACCAGCATCGGCTTTCTTCAGCACCGAAAGCTAAGAGCATTCCATTTCCTATTCATGAAAAAAGAAAAGCCCTGCCGCTTTTTCCCTCACACTTCCCTTAAGTGGAGATAACATCTGGGATAAGAAAGCAGTAAAGAGTAAGAAGGAAAGGGAGGAGGGAGAGAGAGAGAGTGTGTGTGTGTGTGTGTGTGTGTGTGTGTGTGTGTGTGTGTGTGTGTGTGTGTGTGTGTGTGTGTGTGTGTGTGTGTGTGTGTGTGTGTGAGAGAGAGTTCTTCAAAGCTTGGTGTAGTGTGTTGGATCAGCCCTGGGGAGGGTAGTGTGGTAGATAAGCCTGTGACAGCTGCCAAACACCTCTGTGTGTGTGCGTGTGTGTGCGTGTGTGTGTGTGTGTGTATGTGTGTGTGTGTGGGCCCCCCATTCAGAAAGATCGTTTCTGAATCCCAACCACCTGCCATCTCTGCTCCCTTATGGCAGGTGTGAATTGGTTTGTACGTGATTCAGACCACTGATGAACGCGGAGCATATGTGACGGTCTTATCCCAGCATCTCGCTGTAATAACATTAAGACGCACGCATTGATGGAGAGATTATCAAAATGTGAGGGCTGCTCATATGAATGGTACGTGCCTGATGACTCAGCCCAATAAAGGGGGAGGGGGGGGGGGAGTGACCGAAAAAGGTAAAACATCACTTACACGAGGATGGTAGACAATATGGAGCCTTGCATTGTTCAGTATTGAAAATTAAGAAATAATAAGTAACAAATCACTAATATTTAGTCTATTGGAGTATTTCATAATATATATTTCACTGGAAAATGGCTTCTTACAGCTTTTATCTGGTATGTCCCTTTTTGTCATTTTTTCACGACAGAGGAGTTCACACTTCCCTCTCACTTTCGATCACGTGTCCCCCGCCTCATCTATAGTAAGCTCAACAACTGCTCCCAGATTTAGCCAGTAATTCTTAATCCACCAACTCGAAGCTGCTGCTGCAAATAAACACAAACATCTGTCTTTATTCATGCAGCTTAGCCAGTTACCACATGTTAACCAGAGCAACAACAATGTAAAAGTAACTCTGAACCAACTCTATTTTATATTTCCTTAGTTTAACAAGTGAAGAGACGGTAATAACGGCTGCAGCTAACGTTAGCTGGTTAATTCAGAGTTTCTAAACACTCTCGGAGAGATTCACAACAATGTGATGACCAAAGCGGCACAAAGTCTTTCTCTGTGGTGTCTCGCCAACAGGAGCCCTCGAGCTAACACTGCTAACACCGTCTCGTCACTCTCATGCTGAATAATAATCTCACAACCCGGCCTGGTTAGCCGGCTAGGCAGGTAAGCTAAATAAAGGGAGAGGTGTAACGTTAGGCTAGCTTCTGTGACTGTGTTTAATTTCAGCAGCTTGTGATTGGTTTATTCATAATTACTTTGACATTGTTGTTGCTCTCGCTAACAGGAGCTAAAGTTTGGGAGCTAAAATTTTAGCAGGCGTTGAGCTCGCTAGCTTAAGAGAGGGCCGAAAGGTGAGAGGAGTTGTGACAACACCACTGTCATAAAAGGTGACAGTACATTAAAAAAAGAAGTTTATAATTAGATAAAAATGAACTAAAAATAGAAATGTTGAAATTACGTATTATAGTAAAGCGATCAACCTTAATATTTTTCTTTGATTGTTACTCAAGTTGTTGGTCCAATTAATTATATTACACAGTGATTATTTCACGTCATTTTATTTTATTTAATATTGACCACTGGGGTTCCATAAGAGAAGCCCTTAAATCTGCAGGAATATGAACTTCGGGGTCAGTATTAACGAGTGAAAATAGCAATGACAATAAATCAACAGTCTCTCAGATGTGTGGGAGAGCGGAAGAAAGTTTTCCTGCCTGACATCACTGGGGTTCAGAGGTTAAATTCACAAGCAGGTGGCCAGGCAAAAGAGAGCCTGAACCAGGGCGTTTCTTTTCGAGGCTCCATTATTCTCAAGCCAAACCAAAGTAGGCCAAGCCACGGCATCTGTTTTAATAACCTGTTGTCTAAAAGTGACAAATTCAAACCAGAAGATTGAAACTTTGTGGTGTCAAGTCAATATATTTTCTCAGTAACTCAACCGACTGCGTTTTGGCTCTGTACCACAATTGCAAATTGGAAGGTCTGTAAACATTGTGTGTGGAGTTCATTGCTGTCAGATAACAAGCTCATGTTTCCAAAATGTCAGCTTTTCAGGAGCTAAGAAAAACAGCAGTGTTTTGAGGCTTTTAACCCGGCATTGGGTTAAAAGTTTCTCAACAGACGGGGGACTATGAAACTATGCCACCGGAGTGAACAAAATGAAAATCAGCAAAACTGAAGTTACGTGGTTTTCAAATAGTGCCACATGGGATTGTTTCAACTCGAGTACGGAGCATTTTATTTCACTTAAAAGGCCTCATGGCTCGCTGATCTGCAAAATGTCATGGCAGAATTTCTCAACGTTTCTCGCTCTCTCTTCTCAGCCTGCCACTGCAACCTGCACGCCCGCCGCTGCCGTTTCAACATGGAGCTGTACAAGCTGTCTGGCCGGAGAAGTGGCGGGGTCTGTCTCAACTGCCGTCACAACACGGCCGGGCGCCACTGCCATTACTGCAAGGAGGGTTACTACAGGGACATGACCAAGTCCATCTCTCACCGGAGGGCTTGCAAAGGTAACAGGAAACCGGATGCGCCAGAGGTTAGAACATAGTCTGTGCACAGTCGCCAGTGTTTACTTCCCTCTAATGGAAGGGTTATGCTTTTCACCAATGCTCTATTTCTAGTGGTGGAAAGTAACCAAGTAAATATGCTCAAGTGTGACTTAAGTACAATGTTTTACTCTGACTAACCTGGTTCCTTAAGTGCTTATAAACATACTGTATGAATTGCTAGCAGTTCAACCAACAGCAAAGATTAGAAAACGATTACAGCATATAAACATAAATCTGTGGAGCAGAACTTTGTTTTTTCTTCTTCCCTCTCCCATAAATCATGTCACAGTCATTGAGATTTGGAGCTGACCTCTAGATTGAGAACCGTTGAACTAAACGTAACTGTTTATTTGTTCAAACTAGCAGCACCTCGATCAGCTAAACTTTACTTATAATAAATTAAGTAAATTCTGCTGATAGTACTTGTGTACTTCCACTTTAAGCGACTACATCAATGTGTGGATTTTGGCGGTGGTCCCTGTGGACAAAAGCGGTCATGTTTCCGAGCACCAGATTTCCTTTAAAAAAAAACTGAAATTTGACTGCAGCAAGGTCTGACAGTCTGCTTGAGCAGTCCTGGTTCTGGCTCTCCCGAGCCTCCCCTCCCTCCAGCGACACGGCTTGGGCCTCCAGACCGATGACTCCAATTTCAAGCATTAAGAACAACTTTATAGAACTAGCCAATCTTCTCACTGATGGTCTTGTTTACTTATGTATGTGATATATAGTCATTATTACTTTGAGACTGCTTCAAAACCAGTTCCTCACAGTAACCGTAAGCAGGATGTTGAATGCAGGACGTTTCTCATCGCGGTGAAGGTGTGTTACTTAAGTAAAGGATCCGTGTACTTCATCCACCACAGTCTGTTTCACACTTCAGGTATTAAAGGAATTCTTTGAAAAGTTGTGGAGAAAAGCGCCCACCTGTCTTGGTGTCAGTGAGCTGACCCGTGGAGCTCCCGAGCTATTTGGGGTCCTCTGTGGATCCCTGACGAGACAAACATAACAAACAGAACAGAGGTGTGAGCTGATCCGCTGAACAGAGCGGTGGAAACAAGTCGCTAATCGTCCCTCTCCTCTATTCATACTTACAACACGTATAGGCATAGAAAAACAACACACACACACACTCGCGCACACACACACACACACAGGTGTGAGCACATATGTCAGATTCAAGACCAAAGCCGGCAAGGATTAATGTGTGGGGAGACAAAAGCTGGGGCTCCTTCTGTCTCGCAGCACCTCAGGGACTAAAGACAGGATCCGAGGCCCTGAGCAAACAACCTGAACTGTCACTCAGTCACTCCGGCTGTACGCTCACCGGCAAAATATTCCAGAGACGCACAAAATACTTGCGCGTATCTATGCCTGTCTCTGAGTATGTAACGGGGGGAAGCATTGTTTATATGGGGGGGAAACTTTTTTAAATGCTACTCATTTTATCTGCATGCCATTGTACAGTTACACCACACTCCTAATCTAATGACAAATGAGTGATTTTGGACAGATGCACATATTGCGGTCTTGAGCCACATGCTCTACCGAGCATCCTCTGTACACACCGCTGGCTATTTAAAAACACAGATATTTTCCAATGCATGCCCCAACAGTCCTCCCCATCTGTATTCACTCCGCTTTACGTGAAATTAAAGAAAAAAGGCCTCCAAAAGGCCTTTTTCAGATTTGGGTGTTTTGTATCGGAGCGCGCTGGGATCGATTTGCTGCATGTGCATTTACACGACCGTGTTGCGCTGAGCACAAGCGTGATGGATCGTCTGCACTGCGAACAAAAAAAAAAAGACAAATAAAAAAGACAAATGGTTCTCTGCTGCCAGCCTAAACATTTTCACAAGTTGCGTTGGGGAGTAGTTGGGTTCAGGGGAGACGGATCTGGGAGCAGGTGAGAGTAACAGGTTCTCACTTTTCCTGTTGATGTAGCAACGTCGATAGATCTCTGCGAAGTCTTTCCAAACAGCTGAAGAGTTCAGGCCCCTCTCCCCATCCCTTCACGTACCCAGCTGGGCGCTCTGGGATCGAACCTAAACAGTCTGATTGCTGCCCTCCTCCTCGGGTGACAAAAAAACGGGCGGTGTGAGTGATCAGTTAGGACCCACGATATTTATTGTTCAAATCAGCCAACCATCCCGCTCTGCTGTTGTTGGACAGGAAATACAGCGCTGCGCCAGCAGAGCCGGGAGGAAGTCTGCTTTCATTCCCCGTTCCTTAACCCTTTAACGATTTGCTTAATAGTCGGGAGGTTTAGCAGGAAAAAGAAAAAAAGGCTCTGCACCTACGTCTCCAGTGGCAGCGTGGAATGCCTCATGCTTTATTTCCCAGATTAACAACTTCACCCCTCATCAAGCGCAGTGTAAACACGGCTCTTGGAGAACGGCGGTGCACGCCCCCCCCCCCCACCCTCGTACGTTTGGCAGCTTAAGCCTTTAACTAGGCGCAGCGAGTCCACGGGGACGAAGCTGGTACATGGTCCACTGCACACCACTCTGCACAGCCCCCACCTCTCACTGCAGGTAGAATCAATTAATCTATCCACGTTTGTAGCACCCCCTGTGAAGGAAGTGAGGCTGTGGTTTGGGACATTTGAGATGGAAGTGGTACGAAATACAGAAAAATAAAAAATGAATTCACCTTCCAGCACCTTTTAAAGCTTTGCTAAACTAAGCTAAGTTAAGTCAGCAATGTCGATGGGATATTGAATGACGCTTAGTTACATCTGGAGCAGGACATTTCCATTTCCACACGCTCTTTTGATATCTGCCCAGAGTTAGAGAGCGTTACTTTTACTTTTTATTTTTATTTTCATTTTTATTTTTTCTCTTTACCGTTCACTCCTCTGCACACCTCATATTTAAACACTCATGCCACTAACATACACTTTAACTTAAACACACATGTCACTTTAACGTACACTCACATTAACGTATCTGTTGTCTGAGCACTTTCTTATCTTACACTTATTTAATACCCACTGCACTGTTGTTATCGTTATCGTTGATTGTTGATTGTCTCGTCTAACGTCCCATGTCCATGTCCAATGTATGCACCTTCCGCCTCGTAAAATTCCTCGTTTGTGAAAACATTCCTGGCAATAAACAGTTTCTGATTCTGATTCTGAGAAGATTGAGACCACTCTTGTTCTGTGAGAAGTCTCAATCTTCTCATCTAACTCTGGGACAGATATTGAATGAGCACGTTTATACAAATTTCAACTAATGCTTTAATAAATCGGCACAGGCTGCAACTTGACAATGTTGGATTTAAGGATTAAATTGTTCGCCGCCCACCCTGATATATTATTTGTAAAAGCTGAAGGTGGATAAACAGGCCGAGGCAAACAAGAGTTTATTTTTCAGATTTTTATTTCACAGATTTTTTTGGGAGATAAGGAGCCAAAAGAAAACTTTGATGCTAGAAACCGTCTCCATCTCTGTGATGTCATCGTTCATGCGTTTATTGTTAGCTGATGGCTATTTAATTGTGTTTGTACCTTCCATTAAACAGCCCTCCCTCATTTTATTCAAGAAACATGTTCACGTTGAATTGTCACAGGAAATTAACTAGAGCCCTAGAATTATTTTAATTCAACAAATACACTTGGAAGACGCTTTCACAATATAAATCAAGCAGAAGAAAAACAAAGACGTTAGAGCTTTAAAAGAGAAGAAAAAAAGATTTAATAAGCATCTCGTTATGTTCATGAAGCTCTATAAATTCCAACTAAAAGCAACTCCGAAATCTCTGCTGGACCACTTCAAGCAGATTTGAAATGACTCTGCTGGTACATATAAACACATGCAGGGCTAATAAGGAGGCTGGGCTTCCACTTCAAACACTGGCTTTATGGTAAATGTTTGGCAGAGCACACACCCGCACAGAACAAATTTTCTCACATTTAAACGTGCGATCCTCCCAACTAACAGCTTAAACAGACTTTGAAGTGCGTTCCACTCGTCCACTATTGGGAAACATTATTCAGACCGTATTTGCATGGAACTCTTTGCCAAAAAAGCTCCACATTGGAAACTCAATCTGAAGAGCACACAGTCTGTCTGATCACGACGGAGCGGAGGACACAAAGCCCGCTCTCAAGAAAAGCTCAAACACACACGCACCCCCGAGGAGCGTCCCCCAGAACGCACATGCATTGTTTTTGGCGTTTACACACAGTAGAGCGATACAGTGCGGCGAGGGTGAAATACGACAATTAATCGAGCTATTTGCCGTTCCAGAGCAGACCTATTGAGGAATCCCGCGGTCATGGTGGGTGGAGGGAGGGAGTGTAATTTGATTGAGGTTTTCTGCTGGTGCTGGGCCCAGTTCCCCATCTGTGATAGTCTGGAAGGAAAGCCTACTCCAGTGTGAGCGAGCGGTTCCTCGCTAGGTTTCAGTGGGATGTCTTTTTATTGTATGTAATATGTGTACAGTCAGCAGAGGGGCAGACACACGCTGCAGCCATTTGAAAGCTGATATGTTATTTTTTTGAGGGCGCTGGTTTTGTAAACCACTCTTGTTTTCAATTTTCAAATCACAAGTTGTTTACTCGGGTTCAATCACAGCTTGATGTTCTTCTCCTCCTCAGCATGTGACTGCCATCCGGTCGGAGCGGCGGGGAAGACGTGTAACCAGACGACGGGCCAATGCCCCTGCAAGGACGGCGTGACAGGAATCACCTGTAACCGCTGTGCTAAGGGCTACCAGCAGAGCCGCTCGCCCATCGCCCCCTGCATCAGTAAGGCAAACTACAATGTCAATCCAACAACCTCTCATAGGGGAACTGGTCGACTTTCTTAATGAATGTTCATGATATCAATCTGTAGTATTACACTTTTCAGAAGAAAACCTTTGGGCTGCCAAGTTGCCTCATCATGCCTCAAGACTGATGTAAATACATTTATTAAGAGGGAATGCAAAGGGGCGAAAATCACAATAAACACCTCATTAGTGACTTGATCACCTTGTAGCAAGGCATCAGGTCAGCAGTGAAAGGCTCTGGGTTCCTCACTCTAAGATGTCATCAAGATTAATTAGGGAACCTTAAAAAAGCAGCGCTACATAAGCAGCCACGGGGATTTCTGACTACCCCTTTGTAATAAATGATCCGTGAAGCATTAAAAATGAATGTATTAACAAAAATAATAAAACAATAAAATAAAACAGTTGCAACTTGAAACAACAATAAACTCTTTAGAAATCTTAAAATTCAGCTATGTCTTTAAAGCTAAGACGCTTTAAACTCACACCAGAAAAGTGGTTCAACTAAATTAATCTGTGTCTATTAGAAATATTTGGTTCTGGCAGCGTGTTGACGCGGAGCATAGCAGCTCAAAGTGCGGCCCGCGGGCCAATGGCAGACCCTCAGAAACACCTAGTGCAGCCCCACCAGAACGTGACATGAAATGGACGCGTTGTATTTTAAAAATCAGCCACGTTTCGTTCCGATGTTTCACTTTCAATAGCTTCCATTTGATTCCCTGATCGACTGGACATAAGACGTGGGCGCGGTCCCCCTTACGTCACCCGTTGGTTTGCGATAGAAAACCCTCAGAGAACCTCCGGACAGGACGTGCTTGTTATGCATTAATTCGTGGCTCGCTCTCATCTCGTGTTATAGTTGAGATATTTTGGACAGATATTTGGCCGTTCAAAAACAGAGCCTGGATAAACAGACCGGCGGAGAGGTTGCCTAACGTGGCCTTGTGCGCCTTCAACGCCGTTAACGGTCTCTCTCGCAATAAATCCCCGGAACGAGTCCATGGGAACGACGGCTGATATGTTTATTGGCTGTATCTGCCGCCTGCAGATCCCAGGCCCTCGGCAATAAACGCCAACGCCTCGCAGAAACCGAGACGGGTCGCTAGCAGCTGCTTTAGCTAGGAGCGTCAAGTAGCTGACTGGCGTGGTCAGATAAGATAACGCCTATGTCTGGGAGGACATGTACACACCAACTATTGTCCGCTATGTTACCGGGGTTGACATTCCTGATAAAGGGCTGCGTGGCAATTGGACACGGTGTCTGTGGTCTTGTTTGGCCAGAATCCTGAACGATAATCTGAACCCGTGAACCTGTGAGAATAGCATTTCTCTCATTGCGTTGGGAAGGTAACAAATGGGGTGTAAAAGCCGGAGGAAATGGGGTTCTCGAAGAACATATTTGGTTTCATGTATATTTATTGAGATAATGCCTTTTGGCTTTTTTTTTAATAGCACGATATTACATTTTTGTGATATCTAACTCCCTGCCAGCTCCGGCTTTAACAAGACCGGCGACCTTGGCTCGCTGCACCTACAACACACCACAATCCGGAGGGAGAGGAATATTAATGGAAAACTCACAGGCTTGTTACACATTATTTCAGCACATCTGTGTGTCAAAATCAGCCGTCATTAAAAAGACATCCCATTAAATCTGTGCTCGGAGGGTTTTCACTTTCTGCTCTGTGGAGAATAACCAGGAAATTGAACTACATATATTCCCCCGTCACGTAAGTTTTATTCTGTATTGCGTTGCAACATGATCACAACTTTAAATCTATTCCCTCTCTGACAGAGATCCCAGTTGCATCTCCAACAGCAACTTACACCAGCTACGAGGAGCCGTCAGGTGAGAAACACTTTTTTTTTTTTTTACAATTATACAACACAAGACGTACCTGGATTAAAGTCACATCAATAAATATCTTTAGTTTTCAATTCACCTGCACAATGAAGTGGTATTGCTTTTTTATTATCTGTTCTGGTTCATCCTTTTGAATCACTGTGCAACTAAAACTAAAGCAACATTTGGAGCACCGTGCCTGTTTTTTTTCCATCCGTCCGCAGTCGTAGTCCTCAGCTAAACACACGTCAGTGAGGTCTGAGTGCCGCTGATGTAAACTCCAGATATTTTGCCAGCGATCCCTGTGGCCTCGTTGCCTGTAGTCCCAGCCTGCCCAGCGGCCTCCCCAGGGCCTCAGCCGTAATCTGATTACATGCTTCATTTGCACCAGTTTGTATTTCAATCAAGGCCGGCTGTGCCGACAGCGGCGCCCGGCCCGACCCCATTGTTCATGTGCTCTGACAAGCGTCTCCGTGTTGGACTGCTGACATTAGACCATGTGCAACAAAAATATCTACCTGCAGCTTCAGTGGAAGTTGTCCGTCCTTTAGCGGCCGATTGGGAGGGCTTTTCCGAGAAGTAAATGACCAGCAAACAGGCTGCAAACCTGCTGCCTCAGCTGGTAATATGCATTTATTCAATTACAGTGTTAGCTTTTTACCATGACCCAGCTTTGGTGGAACGGACTGAGTCACCTCGGATCATCAATCAGTGTCTGATGAGAGTGGCGCCACTGACTTCATTCAGCTTTGTTGCGAGTCCCACTTCCTACTATAGTGACTGGTGACTGTGCGGAGTTTGGATTCCTGTCAAGAGACTCCACACAGACACCACCCTCCAAATTAGGAGCAGCGCGGTCCCCCGGGGACCCCGCAGAATGAACGTGGCACTGCTGCAGGGCCACACAAAGGGGGCGTTTGTCCTCGCAGCGGGAGATCGGCCCTTAATGAGAGCCGCGGGTGTAATGGCCCAGCGCTGCGACTGCGCTAAAGGGGCTAATGGGCAACGTCAGCTATCAAAGGGAGGTATGATAAAGGGCCCCAGGGGGCCAGCGGGAGATAAAGCGCCCCCCCGCCCTCGGCACTTCATTTACATGGAAATCAGGCGTGCTCGATATGGACTCGTCAAATTCATTTACTTTGGGATTTCCTCTTTTCTTATTTCTCCCGCCGCCCCAGAAAGCGGCCAGGCATTCCACCAGAAATGCTTTTCTCTACATACATGAATTCGATCCTCATCCCACGTCCCCGTACCGCTCTCTTTTTTTTTTTTTTTTTGAGAGGGAGGAGAGGGGCGTTTTTTTCTTCCTCAATCATTACCCAGGCAACCTCATTCACACGGAGCATAATGGGGAAGAAAGGGGAAGACTGGACAGAGGGCTGGAAGAAATAATGAAGTTTGTCCATATTCAGGCTGGCTGAAAGCTCCCCTCTCTCTCTCCACTGCCCCCTCCTTTCTCTTCAGGCGGCCCAGCCCAGCTTTCCCACCCCCCACCCCCACCCCACCTGAAAAGAGCACAAGGCTTATTGCTCTGGGAGAGGCGGAATGGGAAGGGGAGGGTGGGAGTGGGGGGGAAACACTCAGAGATGATCTGGTTCCAATTTGTGTCAGTCAGTGGAGAGTGGAGGGAACAAATGATTTCAATTTTTCAGTTGGCCCTCTGGTCCCACCACCAGCGCCCGTCCTCATTACAAAGAGGCACCTGGCGCAGTGACAGAGCGACAGCAGCGGCCATCGATAAAGCCCTCTGGCAGGTCCAGGTACACATGCACCGTCCGGTGTACAGCGGACACGGCGGAGACATTAATCAAAAGTCTGAGAGCTTCCTTCTCGAGAACATTCCGCCTCGGCCAGCGTTCCCAGTATTCGCTCTCTCCCATCACGTGGATTAGACGCCACGAAGGGTCCCTGGTAATTTTCCGTAGGTCGCTCGCTAATATCCACCCCCGGTGACCTTCTTTTGTGCAGGGGTGTCCTCTGTAGCCCTCGGAGCTCACACAATGCATGCCAGGACACTGACGAGGGAGCAGGCTGCAGTGTAAAAGTTGGGAGGAGCATAGTAAAGAGTGTGTTGACAGACACAGGAGGATCTGTGTGAGCAATAACCCGTTCCACAGTGGCACTTTGAAGGCATCTTGGAGACCCCGGGGGCACAAATAGTGTGACGCAAAAGGACCTTATGACAAGCACATATAAGCATTTTATCAATCGCAGGGTGAAATTTACTATCTAACTTTGCCTAACTTTTCTTTTCAACTCTTCTTCCCATAGACTGTGAGACTCACTGCAAAGCATCCAAGGGAAAGATGAAGATCACGATGAAGAAGTACTGTAAAAAAGATTACGGTGAGTGAGTCCAATATGCGGGAATGTGCAGCCAGCAGTCAAGAGGTCAGATGTCTCAATTAATCAGACCCCGAGTGAAGCCAATCCACACCCTGGTGCTGCTCTCACACAGCCTGAAGCGCCGTCTAATTCAGATTCAGATTCTGTTACCGGCATCCAAAACGCGGATGATTTTGAAGTCTGGACGGGGAAAACGGAGCGTTTCAAGACGAGTGACAGCCGGCCAACGTTCCGCTCATTTTGTATGTTGATCCAGCTGATCGGATCACACAGTGCAGGGGTTTTCATTGACATCTCGCTCCTTTTCTGGTGTCAAATAACAGGTCAAAGGTAGCATTTACCCTCAATCAAATCAAATTATACTGTATGAATATATAATATATATATATACTGTAACGTCAGGTCAGTCAAAACACCTGTGATGTTTGAAACACAGATGAAAGAGACGGATGGCGGCATCAGAAGAGCGTTAACGAGCCCCTGTGTCCAGTCTTTGTGCTGAGCTAAGCTAATTGACTGCTGGCTCCTGCTACATATTTACCGCACAGAGATGAGCTGCATCATATCTAACTTACGTATAAACGAAACAAACTCACGGCAACTCACACTCTCACTGAGGTGAGCTTTTAAAGACGAAAACCAGCTGTGGATAACTTTAACGCTTCGACCACACACTCTTACCACAGCAACAGCAAGCCCGCTGCTATCGCTCATTTCCTGTAACCGGAGTAGCATTAAAGCATGGTGGAATTAACAAGCTAGCTGTAGTGTCCTCTTGCTCAAGGACACTTCGACACGCAAACTATGGGGACACCTAACACCTAACAACAATAGCCATTTTCTTTCGCACTAGTCAAATACCACGGACAACAGTCCTATCTTCGTTCTACTCTTATTCTAATAGGAGTGCTATTCTATCTCTATGGTTGAACTATTCCTTTAACTGAGTACAGGATGGAGGATTACAATGTGTACACACTAATATGTGTGTCGCCTTTCCTCTGAGGATTGCCTAAGATACCTAAATGTATTGTGTTGAGTAAAAGCCTGTGCGCCTCATCTCTGGTCAGTTATAAAAGTGTGGAGGTCTGAAGGAGAGTTACAGACCACACAAGAACAGTGGAAACGCTTTTTCCAACCGTCAGCCTGAGGCATTTCAAGCAAAAAAACTTGACTTTTTAAGAGCAAATCCCAAACAGATAAGAGAAGCCAAAACACACACAGCAATCACATTATGTTGTCGATGAATCCACAGAACGTGTGGCGCAGCTGAAATACATCTAACAGTGAAGTGCCAGGTAAATAAACATCATATCACAGGGTATGACGCGATATTTAAAAAAAGCATTGGTGCCACCAGAATGAAGCAAAGACAGCTGCGTCTCGCAAACCAACAACTTGGAACCAGACGGAAGTTTGATGGTTGATGATACTGACGTTTACACTTCACACTCAAACCAGTGCCATACCTGTAATTTGAACACATTGAGGCAGAGAACTGAGGCGGTAGTCGAATACTTGTTTTCATTACATCAGCCCACTACTTCCACTCACACGGCAAATGATCCACTGCGCTCTTGGGATTTTCCGCACCATCAATCATGGCGGCAATATAATAGCTTATCTGTTACCGGTGGTTCAGCATCTGTTAACCACAGAAAAACAGAACCTCTGTTCAATCAAATGTCACACATCGCGCCTCAGCCGGGTTTTTGCAAGTATTGCATCCTCTAAAAACACAGTGAGAATAAAACCTAAATTTTTCTTTGTTATAAAGGTTCGTCCCCATTAGCTCTGCTAGAACACAACGTTGATTGCTTTCAGACATGACTAACTTGCCCCTCATTCAAGATCATCATTGCTGAAACTTCATCTTTATAAACTTGAAAACGGCATCCAGCTGAAAATTGTCCAAATTCATTTTATTCCCCCTTACAGCTGAGTAGACAGTAATTCAGGCCATTTGTTGTGTTTTGCTAGGAAGCCAAGCGCAGCCATTATTCATATTTGGACTGACTTAAATCTTAATCATTGGAGCTGAGACAGGGTCTGCATCTATAAATCAGTCAGGCTGAGTCAGGCAAAGCGGGCGGTTCCTGTTGCTTCTCTCTGAAGTTCGTGTAAAAAAAAAATTAAAAAGCCGGTCTGCAAGCAGATGATTCTGCCTGAGCCGCTGCTGAGCCTGTCCGGCAGACATCATTGCTTAGCATGCGCTCCCTCCGCCTCGGCCCTAATTCATTTCTCAGGCCTGTCGCCTCGCTTTTGTGGGAGCTCCGGGGTCTCGTCTCTGTTCTTTTGGGGGGCCGCACCCCACCCCCCCATGTGTGAGTGGTGGTGCGGGGCCCCCCCCTGGGGGTCACGGGAAGGGGCCCTCTGTTTAAACACAGTTGTGCGGCGCGCCGGCAACCGAGCATTCCTCGGGGCACAAACAGGTGGTAAATTAGGCGGACGGTGACGGATTGACGCCCCCGGAGAGAAAGAAATATGTTTTGTTTATTCAATTTTTTTTGTTTTTTCACCACCGCCGTAGCTACGGAGATGGGGGACACAAAGGGATTATATTCTCGCCTGACACCCTCCTTCTGCACACACGCACCCTCTCGCTCCCTCCCTCGCCACCGGGAGGACAATGAATCAAAGCGCCGCGTGTTTGCCGACGCTCCGGGATAGCGCTCAAAGGCCGACCCCCCCCTCTCCCCTCCCCAGCCTCCCAGGCCACCCCTCTGTGCTCACCCAAGGGTAACAGGTCCCAGATCATTCACTCAGCTGATAACCACGGGGGACGGGGGCCTCAGCGCGGTAATTAAGCGAGCCCTAATTTCATTAGCCCCCTTTGCTTGTTGGTGGCATGCGGTGTCAAGCTGCAGCACACCACCCAAAGAAGATAAACCCAGCTGGAGGTTTGGCGGCGAGGGAGGCCCCACGGCTGGCAGACATTGTGCGAGTGCAGGATCATCTCACACTCATTGCCTCTCTCTCTTTCAACCGTCTCACCAAACAGTGTCCGCGTGCACCAATTCGTAATAGAGTGTTGTCCCTCTCAGTGTCTGGTGTCCATTTCGCTCCAAAAATCCCGAGTGGTGTGGATTTGTGTGCGTTTCGATGACGCTGCGCAGACTGAGAGCGCACTCGAGCGAGAGAAAGGACGGAAAGAGGCCGGCGCGGACAGAGAAGTCTAGAGAAGTCTGGACGCTGGAGCCGGGTCTCCTCGGCCTGGAGAGGAGAGCGCGCTATCTCTCCGCCGGATTCTCACGCTGCGAAGTTGGACGGGGCTCTGGGAGCAGAACCCCGGACAGCTCATGAGGTCGGAAACACATCCTGATTCTCCTGGAACTTTTTTTCTGTGGCTGGGAAGACAAACAGCGCCCCCCCCTCCCCCAACACCCCACCACCCCACCACCCACCTCCCCCCCCCCCCCCCCCCGCACACCCTTTATGTGTCTGGATGAAGGAGAGCGCTGCGCTGAATGGCGGGGCTGTGAGAGCTCGCTCTACTCAAGCCCAACAAACCTTCTTTCTTCTGAAATTGTGTGCAATTTGCTCACACCGTGCATTGACACACATACTCAAACACCCCACTCCTCCGGTTCTTGGCAGTGATGGAGGACGACCGAACATGAGCACTGAAAGTGATCATGTTCAGCCAGGGAGGCAGAGAAAAGGCCAACTTAACCTAGCAATCTGAAGGAAGTGAGAAGGAAGGACGTTCTCATATGTGATCCGTGTGCGTCAAACAGAAACCACATGTAATGCTTGAACAGATAATTAGATAAATAAAAGATATGCTCCACGTCCAACTGATTGTCACTCGACTTTTTCCCATCACCTAATCCAATCTTCAGATTGGATTCACTCTCAGTCGTGGGCGAACCCCCCACACGCACACTTAGGCGTTAATGGCACATTCCTAGCTAAACCCACGGGGTGAAGCACTTCACCTCGAGCGCAGATTAGCTCCGTCGCTGCCGAGCTGTTCGCCCCTCGTAGCAGTCACAGCGATGAGGTAATGGCCGCTCCGCCTGACGGAGCCTCTGCGAAGGAGGCTTTACTCATTTCCCGGTATGAAGATATCTGTAACAAGTGGCGTTCCAATAGTTACCAGGGTTTGGCTGGATGTGGCCTGCGGTTGTCAATGTTCAACTTCACACCTAATAGACCGATTGGAAACGATTTGTTAGTTATAGTGTTAGCAGATGTGGCAATTTTTCTATAATAAAAAAATCTATTTGGGCCGTTTATGTTTGCAATAAAGAACGACAGATCAACGTGGTCCTCCTCAAAGTGAGCCTGCGGCCACCTGAAGTAAAACGTCTCTCTGACCCTCACTTGAAAGTGTGCTCTCCGATGTTCTCCGCCATGAACCTTGGTGTTTGCACCGGGAGTGCTATGGCAACAGTTACTGTAATAAGGAGCATGCTCAGGATCACAAGGAAAGGTCGAAGGTAGGGCTGTCAACGAATAATCGAAATTCGAATATATATTTGAATATTTGTTAAAAACAGAATTTAGAATGTGAAAATTAATATTCGAATGTAAAAAAAAAATCTGGCAACCCCCGCCGCGGCCGCGATGAAGTGTCCTCTTTTTGTGTGTGTGTGTGTGTGTGTGTGTGTGTGTGTGTGTGTGTGTGTGTGACGAGCCGTTCGGGGCAGAGTCTATGACCCGGAGCAGACGTGAAGCTGGTTGAGGCTTTCACGGGGTTTTGCTGTTGTTGTGGCGTAGGCTGCGGCCCACAGTAGCCTGTTCTATGTTCCCTTAATAAACACCCTGTAAGCCAGCTAACGTCTCGTAGCTGTCCTGACCCAGGGTCGCTACACTATGTAAGCTAGAGTTAGCTTACCATTCAACGACAAGCAACTTGAGGCCACATCTCCAGAATGTGCACCCAAGAGAATATGGCATAAAATGTGGACCTTCAGAGAAACAGCCCCGTCTGGATACGTATTTTGCGCCGTCCGCCACAAGTTCGTTGTCTGCGGCACGACAGGAGGCCTGCACGCAAACATTGATTTCGTTCGTATGCAAGGACATGAGGGCTTCAGGGAGTTCTGTGAAGCACTGGAACCGAGGAACCTTATCCCTGATCAGCACAGCATGTGTTTATTGTTGCCGTTCATTTAAACCGCTATGCGCGACCGACGGTGCGGTGCGGTGGGGGGGTGAACACCTAAACTGAAGAATTTTGTATTTACACATATATTCGAATATGTTCGAATATATGTGTTTTTTTTAAAGGGAATATTCGAACGTCATTTTTTAGCAATTTTGACAGCCCTAGTCGAAGGTCAGTGATGAGGGGCGGGACCGGCGACACGCCGCCAAGTCAGCAAATTCTGGAGGTTTTGCTTTTTCTACAATGCTGTATGAAAGTGTTGGCATCCGTCTGTCGTCATAGTTTACGCCACATGTCAACACCAGGTCACGTTACAAATGTGTTCATTTGATGTTATTCAACATCATTACCTTCATAAAAATAGATGTTATTTCTTAGGATCCATTTAGTTTGTATTTGTACTGCTGCCACTTGGCATGATAGACCTTTTATATTTGTTACTATTAACTATTCAGATCTGTCGATGGCAACATGTGGCGTTCAAGTGCTACAGCTCCTTCAATCTGTGGATTTTCTTTTTGTACCCAGGGACACAGAGTATACCAGGGGTAATCTCTATAAACACATTCTGCATGCATATGTAGATTCTGGAGGCAAGATTTTGGTATCGGTAGCATTCTGGTTTGCTGTTTTGTCCTCCAAGAAGTATTGACCAATCACGCTTGAGGAGGCTTTGGCTGAATGCAGGTAAATGGTCCGCGTGGAGAGGAAAAGAGGCTACGTGTGTCTGGCAGAAATGCAATATGGGAACTCACCAGCTAGCGTCAGATTTAGCTTTTTATTGGAAATATAGCCTCTATCCCCCAGAGGCCAGTCCATCATCAGACTGATCGACCCCGTGGTTCAAGTATCTCTGGTTGGGTATCACTAGACGGTGATATGTCCATGTAGGTGGTCTAACCCCGGCTTCTCTCTTCTCTTCCACCAGCTGTCCAAGTGCACGTGCTTAAAGGAGACAAGGCAGGCGAGTGGTGGAAGTTCACCGTCAACATCATCTCCGTCTACAAGCAAGGCGAGCACCGTATCCGGCGCGGAGACCAGCTGCTGTGGGTGCGCGCCAAGGACGTGGCCTGCAAATGCCCCAAGATCAAGCCCGGCAGGAAGTACCTGCTCCTGGGTACGGACGACGACGACTCCCCCGGGCAGAGCGGCGTGGTGGCGGACAAGGGGAGCCTGCTCATCCCCTGGAAGGACCTGTGGGGCCGCCGGCTGAGGAAGTTTCAGCAGCGCGACAAGAGGGGGAAGTGCTAAAAGTTGCTGGAGGCGAGCGAGATCGAGGGAGGAGGTGGAGGCGAAAACAGCGTCTCCGCTGGGATGAATGCGAGGAGGAGGAGGAGAGGAGGATGAATGAAAAAATAAAAAATAAACTGGAAGAATAACAAGATAGAAAGACACAGGTGAAAAGTAGAGGAGATGGGGGAATGACTGAGTGCTGCTGCTCTGAGTTGGAGCGAAGAGATTTAGTGTTTTTTGTTTTTTCGGAAGTTTTGTGAAGGAGCTCGTTCTACAGTAGTTCTGTTTCTGTTCGTCTTTCAAGGTTCGTGTAATTGCAGAGTTTGCACCTAATGTTGCAGATATGTCACACCCTGACTATTTTACCCATGATGCCGTTGTTTCAGGGTTTTTTTTAAGTCCCTTATTGAGTCGTTTTAAAGAGCAATGCATCTACTCTGTCACTCTTTTTGTATTTTTAAGAGGATCTGTCTCCACTGTACCGTGTGAAGCATCGTCTAGTTGAATGAAGAGACTTTTTTTCTTTCTCATGGCATTGAGGGACTCCACTCGTGTTTTATAAGTTGCTCCTGTGAGCTGTCAAACTTTGGATAAACTCTGTCAACAGCTAAAAGTGAGAAAAACTAAATTGTGGATTTACTCTGTGGGAAACATAATGGGTGTCATCTTCCCTGCTCACGTCGCCTCAGAGAAACAACTTGGGTGTGTCGTGGGAGCAAACCGCCATAACGACCCTCTGCTCACTCTGAAGTAATGATCCCGTCTCTGCTCGGCGCTTATCAAGATATATATATATATATATATATATATCTCGACAGTATGTGGATGCATGTAAAGTAACCATACGTGCGTACGTAGACATTATTCTTAGTAGATGATGCTAGATGTAGACGTGTCAACCATGCACTTATTTTGACCAGTGTTAGAACATATGAGATATGTTCACAAAGAAAAGAAATCCCATACTGTACCATATGATGCACACAAAAAGAAAAGCTGTACAGTTCAAACCCTGCTCGCCTCACTCGTAACGACGGTTAAAAAAAAATAGCGTTTGTTCTCTAATAAAAAGCCTAAATGGAAGTTAGACATTCCAAACATTTGCAACTGAGAGAACGGATGAAGTGAAGCGTCTCACTTCGTTTAAAAAATAAATAAAAAAATAATGAAAAAGAAGAGAATCTTCGACCTATCGAGCGACACTGACTCAATGCATGCTCAACATTTACTGTCGCTGACTGCAAGCTAACAATGATTGTGAATTGTGTACACATTTGATTTGTATACCGTATTCAATGTTGTGGGAAGATAACCTGTGGAGTGATGGAATATCACGGATGTTTATTGTCAGACGTTCCCTCAGAGCGACCTCTCTGAGGACTTCCACTGTCAGGACTTGGTACTCGACATAAAGGCATGACCGATTGTCTGCGTGTTATATTGTATAGTATTACTTTTTTGTATTATTTTTGTTGTTGTTGTTGTTGTTGTTTTGTTAAACATTAACTCGATCTATCTCCATGTGAACTTAACCAGAGTTTTTTTTTTAAATACTAGAGGCTTAATAAATGAATGTCAGAGAAATGTCTCATGTTTACGTGAGCGCCCGGAGGATCACATGACTCGGTTTACACAATACAGAAGCACACACACATACACACACACAAATACAAGAGTACACCTCAGTACTCTGTGCATCATACTGTATGTATTTGAAAACTACAACGCACTTATAGTCTCTGCCAACCCATCTGTGCCAACTGTTTATTATTTCTTTCCAGAAAGGTAACCACCAGACCCCATGAATATTATACCTAAATAATTATCTGCTCATGTTTATACATCGGCTTGTAAATGTTGTTTAGCGGTGTCCATTGCAAATGGTTGTGTAATGTCTTGTAATACTAATATATTATGTTTATCACAAATGAATATATTTAATGACACATGAGAACAATGTGGCTTTTGTGGTTTTTACGTTTATTTTTTACTTTTTGCATTGAATTGTAGACGGCTGTGATGAAAAGTATTGATACGTGTTTGGCTATTGAACAGTCTGATAGAACTGAAAATTAATTCATCTGAAATAAAGCTGTGTAAACAAAAAAAGACAAAAAAATGATCCCAGATGAATTTACTTTATTCTTCTCCTCTTAAGTCAAAAAGTGTCATATTTTCACATCATCATAAGAGATTTAAACTGCGATTTTACATTTACTCAAACAATGTGATGCAATAGAGTGATGTATCAGTTATTGTGGTTTGTGATTGTAGAAGCCAACAGCATAAGAAATAGTTTAACAAACATCTAAAAAAATTTAAAACCTAAAAGGAAAGCTCACAACCGTATTCTTGACAACACTGATTGAATACCAGGTATTAATACAATACTTATTGGGCACATAAACAGTATGTAAGTGCAACGTATAAAGGGTTAGGGGATAAGAGGGTAACAGGTTTGTGTTTTAGGGGACTAAGAGGGATAAATTACACTTTAACTACCTTTTAAAATGACTGAGAACCTATTTAATAATTACAAGGGGCAGTAATATTATTACTTGGCACGAAAAGAGGGCAAAACAGGTTGATATGACAAAGAGATCTGTTATGGTATAATTCACTTTAAAGTCCTTTTAAAAAAAAAACAAGAGTAGCCCATCATTTATATAGTTTTAAAAAACAAATTTGAATATAGTATTTTTACCATGAAACTGTTACATTTATCGTTCTAACATGATGAGGAACAGTAACGTAGTCCAAGATCCATCCAACAATTAAAACTGGGGTCAGAAAGGAGCCTCAATGAGCTTTTATATCCCGATCATAAACAATTCAGGAGTCAAACAAACAAAGAATACTGTGGCCAGCGGTTCGTAAAGTCCAAAAAAAGTGACATATCAGTTTCTCTCCAAGTCTTAATTTGTTTTTGGAAAGCATCAGGAGCGCCAGCTAAGATGACCAAGACCAAGCAACAGCTGTGGAAGTCTGGAGGTTAGTGAGCGGCACAATGAGGCGATGGTTTGGTCATTTATGACATACAGGAGATAATGTGAAAGGACATTAATTTGTTATTTACTGGTTTGCAAACGTGTTTCCCCCATTCTCTCCTTCCCCTGTACCTTTAGGGACCCGCTAAATATGTTATTGAAACTCCTTCTGTAAAAGATTAATTACACTGTAGTTTGTGAGCTGTGATGTAAAGTTACAGTTTTCATCTGTTGAAGTGATGTAGAGCTCAGCAGGCTCAAGGAGCACGTTCACGCACGCTGCAACAATAATTGTGGAAGCTGTCGAAAGAAAAAAAACCTTCATGAAAACGTTTATCGCTAAAATATGATTTATTGTGAATGCTGAAGAAAAAAAAACTACTTTTAAACAGATTATTATGCCTTTCTAATGTTGATATTTATTTTATTTCAACCTCGTGTGAATTCTCCAAAGGGGAAAGTTGTCAGCGAGACATAAAAAAAAAAAAGAATAAAAAAAAAAAAGAATGAAGCCAACAGTAATTCAATTAAAATATCCGCTTCTGCCAAAGAACATCAGCCACGTCCCCGCGGCGCGGGTCGTAACTCGTGTTGGATCCCGTGCCCTCCGAACACTTCACAGACAATAAGCACTGATCGCTGTGATGCAGGCACATTGCTGAAAAATAAGGGTGATATCACCGATGCGTATGATCCAAACCGCAGATGTTATTGTTGTAGCTGGGAGGTTTTGGCGTCAGTGGAAACCCCTTCACTTATTCCTGGGGGAGCTTTACACCCAAACACACACAGATCTGAACCTGCTCCAAACGAGCGTCCATCTGTCTTGGCTCGAGGACAGGGTATTGATATACTGCTCCCGCAATGCCCGCTGCAGATCGCTCCAAGGGGGGAGGGGGCTGCTCATACAGTCGCTGCTGAAAGTTTAAGCTGTGTTCTCCATTAATCGAAAAGGCCACCAGGATTACTGGCCGTAAAAAAAAACTCTCCAACTATCGGTAGATGGTGGAGGAGGAAGGAAGCGATGAAGAGGCCAGAGGATGCTTTTTGAACGTGCCTGTTCAGGGCCCTATTCTTTGTACGTGGTTGAACAAAGTCGAGCAAATGTCCTATTATCCAGCTGAAATTAGCGAGATGATTGACGTCAGGCTAACTTGGTTTCTCCACGGCTGAAACGGTCTCGTTAATTCTAACCAGACGTCAGTCATCTGGATAAATGTGCGTGCCCGTTCCTCTTCAGAAGGGATAATAATCAAGCGCTGACACCACGATGTTCTAACAGTACAATGGCAAATAAACTCAGAGGAACCTCTTTTTTTCTCTCTGCTGAGAAGCAGGAGATGATCATGAACGCATATGAGGAAGTCAATACCATATTCATGTCAAAATCTAATGCTGCATTCACAGCAAACGTTTTTGCAACGTTGTTGGTGTGAACGCAGCTTAACACCGCCCCCGCTGTGAGACATTAGCGTCGCGAATATATCAGACAAGTTAAATGTGTCAGTGTTGGGAAAATGTATCGGCTAATTTTAAGTGCTTCATCACCCAAATCAATCAGATTATATTTATTGAAATGTGCCTGCTGGCAGTAGTATACAAATAAATATATACTTATGAGGATGTATGTACTGTATGCGCCTATGTATCATGTACTATATGTGTATATACATGTATGTGTAGATTACCATATAACTAGGAGTTTGAATATGTGTATGGGCGGATCAGTATGTATGTATTATTCATAATCAGAAATTCAATCAATTGAAGCAGTGATAAGTATTCTTATCACGAGTCCACCTTAATCATTTTCTACAATAATGATATGTATGGTGTACTAATAACACTGTCATATAATTATGAGTACTTTCAACACATCCATAAGTTTCTAAAGCACTAAATAAACGTTACGAACAGCACGGCATGCAGCGGCTTTCCCGATGTTCTCCGCATCCCCGACACTGTACAGAAATGTACCGCTCGCAAAAAAGCGCAAGGCAATGCATAGAGTCTGTGAGACGGCCGATGCTCTGCTCCGCCGTGTGGTGTTCAATGTACGGCTTGAGAAGGTCTCGTAAATAAAGGATTCCTTGTCGGCAGAATCGATAGCGCTCGTACAGGAAGTCATCATGGTGTGAGAACGGATCTTGGCGATCTAGAAGAACTCTATCCGTATAAAACTAATATAACTAATATCGCTCCTTCATCAATGAGGAAGGGAGCTGGCATTTTTGTCCGGTGGGAGTGGCCAGCTTATCCAGTGAATTTCAGTAAGCCTGCGCTTCTCCTGACAGTGAGATCCCCGTGTCATTCAGAGCCGGCAAGACAGGAACAAAACTGCACCTCAGCTTGTTAAAACCCCGACTGTTGCACAAGGCCTCTGCGATTCCTCTTGTGATTTTTGGTAGGGATGGGAGAGTTGAAAAGAGATCTGAGCGTGTGTGTGTGTGAACCTGGAACAGCAAACTCGAAGACATGATACGACCCGAAGCGTTTGGCCTCCGTACGAGCTCAAAAGTGAGCCTGAGAGTGTGAGTGTGAGTGTGTGTGTGTGTGTGAGTGTGTGTGGTTTCCACCAGCGGCAGCAACGTGGAACTTTCCGCACAGAGGAGTCCCTCTGGCCGCACCGCCTGCCATTGTCTCCCTGCAGCGGCCTCCTCGAGGTCGTCCTGTAGCCGCGGTGGCAGGCTGGCCCTCGGAAACTCCCACGACATATATTCTTTACGTCTGCTGGTGAGGACATTGTGGAAAAAGACCCTGATTTCTTTGTCAGATTGAGCCCGTAAAAAAATAAAAGGAATTTAGTGCCTTTTCCTTATTGTTCCTTACCCCTTTGGTTTCCCCCCCAAAAGGTACGCGTTAAGTGTTACGAGAGCGCTGCGGCTGTGTGCGTAGTTTAAACAACATCACATCGGGGAATATGCAACTTCCATGCGTTTAGCTGCGTTTCATAACCCTGCAGGGACATTTAGCGCGTCAACGACCCATGTGGGCTCCAATCACAACTTTCAAAAAAACACAGCGTTACAAACTTTCTGCGCCAATAGGGGAATTTGTAGAAATTCCTTCCGTCTGGAATGAAAAAAAAAGATTTCTTACAGCACAAAATTGGTCAAAAAATTGGTCTATGGACAAATATCAAGCTCCTTCAAACGCATGGAGAGAAATGACCACCTTGGAAGCATCACAGATCCGATAGAGCCTTCGAAGGGAGGGGAAGAGAGGGAAAAGGAGGGATTCAAATCGTCCGATAACAATCTAATTAGCAGGTAATTACAATGTTTTAATGACTACGATTGGTGTTTTATTACACAGGGAGGGAGAAAACTAATTATTGAGAGCTGCACAAATGAGTTGTTTTTTGTGGAGAGAGCTGAGAGGCCTGTGATACTTAAGTGGATTAGTTGTTTGGGAAGAAGGAGGAACACCAGAGGGGATCACAGGAGGGACTGATTTGCATTACCCAGCAGCCACGGACCTTGAGCGCCACCATTTCTAGTCTCAAGTCACGAGTGAGTCCGGCACCTCAGGGGGGTCCGACGCTTCTTCCCGAGTGCCACCACATTTCACTTTAGTCAGGGAGGTTCAACCGTTTCAGCCAAGTTCCAGTTGGATTTGAAGTCGGATTTTATGCACAAGATCTCTTCTGCCGCCACTTCAGATGGAAAACTAGACGCAATCGAGGCCTTTTGTATTTTTCCTGAAACCCACTTGGCCCCCTGCTCTTTCGCCTTAACCCTCCATAAAAACTAGAGCCACACCACAGATGCCGTTTTGTTTGCTCCTAAGCACCCCCGACTAAACAGGGAACAATATAACTCCCTGTTTTCTCAGCTGACTAAATGTATTTCCAGGCCGTGTTTGCTTTGCTTCACGTGAGGCGCGGGCGGGGGAAACCACTCACGCAAATACGCGCGAAGATCGCCATCGAATAAACTAATCAATGCTGTCGAAAATAAACCTCAGGAATTTGGCTTTTGGTGGACATAATGCGAGACGCCAGCGCGCTTCCCGGCTGCGTGTTTTTCACACATCACCAATGTCCTCCATCCGCCGGAGGCCACTCTTCTGCTTCCCAGCCTTCATTCAGCGGAGCGGGGCTCCGGGAAAACAAAGAGTGAAGCACCTTTGGAGGAAAGGAAGGAGAGCTTAAAGAGGTACTTGATATCAGCCCACTGCGTGATCACCCCACACACACACACACACACACGGGCGAAAAAACATCCCGAATAAAACATACATGTGCACACACACACACACACACACACACAACTTCAGCCCCCCACCTCTTCACTTACTCATTCACTCTCTCCCAAACTGCCTCTCCATGTCTCTCTCTCTTGCAACGCGCATGGTTCAAAAGCTGTATTTCTGGCTTCCTAGATTGAGCACAAAGGCTCTTCTCATGCATCCTGGAGAAGCCCCACTAGAGAGGCCTCCGTCCCGTCCTGGATAGGAGAGCACACACAGACAGAGTTAGTCCTCTTTTTCTTTCTCTCTCTCTCTCCTCATTACCATTTCCATACAGGATTAAGCCACTTGGCGTTTGGATGGTGTGGACTATATTTTTCACTCGTCCCAGGTGCCTCCCCCCCCGGGTCCCAACTGCATTCTCAAGGGCCAAGTTAAACGATCAGTAGGACCATCAGCTCATAAACTTGCTCTTTAAAACGGCCATTCACGCACACTGGCGGGGCCCCGGAGGAGGCCGGAGTGGATGGATCTCGTCGGAGTCGGCGCCCCGAGGGGAGTCCTTCAGTTGCCTCAAAGTAGCGCCCTGTTTTCACCCTCCAGGCTTTAACGGGGACAAGAGGACACCAAACAAAGTTTAACGGGCTACTAAAAGCAGTGCCACATTTCATTTGCGGTCTTAAATGAGACGCCAAAGTCGCAGTCCTTAAGATGTTCATTAAGTCAAACACTGTTTGCAATAACCCTTCAATGGATTTACACGCCATGATTATCTTATTCTTTATTGATAGTTGCAGAGTTTGCCGTTTCCAGGCTGGATTCAAAGTTTTTAATCACGATCAACGCAGCCGGTTGTAATTTTATCTCGTTGATATGAGCCTCACTGTTTCCTGTTCACTCTCCTCCAGCTGTATCGGTTACTTCTATTGCAAATCCAACATTTCCCACTGCTGCTGCTCGTTCACATTAAAATCATCCGGGGGACTTTTATTGTGAAGCCGTCACAGGAAGCGCCTACAAGGTCGTGCTATAATATCAATAACACAACAGCGCGATATGAGTTTTTTTCATTTATGTTAAAACATATGAAGGGTGTAACAATGGTTATCGTAAATGGATGCAAGTTTTTTTATCATGATGGAAGAAATCAGATCAAATATGGGAAAAGTGACGGAGAGGCGTGCGGAAATCTGGAATTTTCCTCCTTACTCGGCTGCATCCCCCTTTCCTTTCTCTCCTCCACCCTCCCTCCCTTCCTTCCTCCTCCTCATCCGAATACATTAATATCTGAAAGTTTGGCTCGGACCAAAAATACTCATGGGCTGAACAAAGTGCAGAGTGACTTCAGGGTCTGGGATCTTCAAATAAACCCTGCCTGGGTGTCATGGGGACCAGGAAGTGGAATTAACTGCTATATTAGCTGACCTTCATCTTGTTGTTTGTCCCAACCTGCCTGGCTGGGCCCCGGCCCGGCCCGTAACCACGGTCTCCGGGCCCAACAATGCGGGCATTTCCCTCGGCGAAAAAACACAGGCCTCGGGGGTTTACTGAGCAAACAAGACGAGCCCTGCCAAACACTCCTCGCTCCCACATTTCACAATCGCTGCTTTTTTTTTTCTTCTTCTTCTTCTTCTTTTTCCTATCGCCATCTTCCTCCCCCCCCCCCTTCTTTGCTCTCGTCCATCCACGGAGCTCTGAGAAGCTCGCTGACAGTTCTGGGTCGAGTGCGAGACAGAGATGTAGGAAAACAGAGCGCTGACCTATGTCCAGATTTAGTGTTCGTGTTGACGAGGCAGACATATAACTCTTTGGATGTCTCGGTTTAGCTCCCGGAGAGAGGCTGCGATGTAAATGTGACGCAAAACATTTCAATCTGGTGCGTACCAACGTATATTTCAACTACCGGTCACACCATCAGGACCCTTTTACAAAATTGTGGGTGTTTTTAAGCTAAATATGTTTGCACTTAATATGAAGCGCCAGCCAGCCGCCAGTTAGCTTAGCTTAGCACAAAAGCCTGGAAACAAGGGGAGACCGCTAGCCTGGCTCGGTCTCAAGCTAACACTTCCAGCACCTCCTGAAGTGCTTTTGCTTTAACGATGAATCATATTCAATGAAAATGTCTTCATATGCTCCGATTAAATGACCAGAAACGGTTGCATGTCTTTTCAACGAGCTGTACGCTTTTAGGGTCTGGGTCTGCTTTGGCCATTAGTCCGTGTGTTGTTCCATCCTACAGAAGTTGACGTGAAGGCAGAGTTGGAGCAAAGCGGTCCTGAGTTGCTAGTAAATCAGGCTGCTTGCTCGGATTAATACAGGAAGACATCAAACGGTCAGGAAACAGAACGGCAGCTTAAAAAGCCAGTGGAGAGCTACAGGAGAGGACTTCTGTTTTACTGCGAGGCCGCGACTTTTCTGTATTTCCTGTGAGTGAAAGATCTCCGGGGACAACAGATCTGTGTCAACAGGAATAAAACGAATATAGCGCCAGGTAATAACATGTAACATCTCTCACCTGGCATTAAATAGTGGACACAGAATGTCAGAGATATCACAAATGTCAATACTCGGGACCAAAGAGAGGAGAGGGATGCGGCACCTCCTGTTTAGATACAATGTCTGATGGTGCCTTTTGGTCAACTGTGTGTGTGTGTGTGTGTGTGTGTGTGTGTGTGTGTGTGTGTGTGTGTGTGTGTGTGTGTGTGTCTGAGAGTCACAGAGGGCGGTCGGATTCAATCTTGTCGCGACATCAAAGTGGGGCGGCCATCAAAAGCCCAGCATCAGCATCGGGGATCAAACGCGCCTGAGTCACAGCAATCATCCAGCGGGTCACAGGAGGAGGACCGGGGTCAGATGGCCAGCCGGGAGGAAATCCATTTACACACACACGGCATTCACCTTCAGGATGGCGACCTTGGGCTTCTCGCTGCACCGTTGTGAGGATCATTATTTGAGTTTCGAAAGCTGTTTTCAAAGAACGGTGAACATGATTCACATCAACCAGGGCACGTTTTAATTTTGTGTTCCGTCACGATTAAACCGAAGCAATTGTATTCTGCAGAAGTGTGAAAATATCTAAGTGTTTATTGACTTTTCCTGTGTGCAGAGGATGATGTACATCTATCTTTATCAAAAGAGTTTGGATTTCTGGCCTGGCTGTTGTTGGCTGCTTTTCTCTGTTTTGTTAGAATTTTAATGGGAAATCTGACAAATATTTTTGTAAATTTGGGCTATGTTCAAATAGTCAAAAATAATAATAATGGAGAATTCATAAGGACAAGGAGAAGAATGCGCTGCTAAGAAAATCCCGCTGCACGGAATTGTGGATTGGGATAAACCTTTCCTTTGGTAAAGGACGGTCATGATGAAGGAGATAAGAACGGACACATTGAAGCACCTTTCAGCATTTACAGAATTAAATTAATTATTATACAGACTAAAGATCTATAGTCATGCCAGAAGGCCTGGGATATTTGAGCTAAATTATAACATGCTAAATACAGCAATGCTTTGAGTTTAATTCTAATATGCTAAGTATGGCAATACTTAATAACGTCCGCATGCTAACGTTTTCACAGTGACAGTGCTGAGACGATGTTATCAAGTATTAGATGATCCAAGCTTCATGATAATTCATCCAGTAGCAAGCTACTTCAAATGAAAAATAAAAAACAACATTCAGTCTCTTCAGTTGTTCTCTGGCAGTGAAGAACATTTGGTGTTTTGGGGCGGACCCTTTTATTCTAGTCCAGAACGATGAATGAAATGAACAAGGGCTCTTTCAACGTACAGTGAGCATCAAGCATGTCCCTCCAGGCCCATCTGAGGGGAAAGCCCTGTGATCCCCGCTGCGAGTGACTGACCGGAGACACGGACCGTCCAGCCCCTTGGCATTGCACTTGTCCTCGGCGGCCAGGAAAGGAAAACAGCTCAGTGCTCTTGACTCACGCTCTCTGCTCCTCCAATCATGTTTGAGATTCCTGAGTGATGTGTGCTGTCTGCTCCCATCTGGACAACAGCTTATTTTTCCATGATGAAAGACGGTGGTAAACCTGCATTTTCTTTTCTTTTCTTTTTCACCGATAAAGATACCAGGACTGTGAAATGCTTCAGCAACGGGCAGTAATTCAAGACATGCCACACACGCACGCACAAGATAACCCGCCGTGGACCAACAGGTCCCAAATTTGTTTTGCTTGGGAAAACAAGCGCTCCACGTTCAGACCAATTTAACGGACACGCTGTCCTCATGCGATTGAGGGAAACGTTGATAAACCGAGTACTTCTAATGGCACGAACTCATCACCAGCGTGTGTCGGTGCATCTCAATGCGCGTACATCTCACAGGGGGAGTGGAGAATCAATCCTTCAGCCCGTTAATAAGCAGTGTGTGCACCCATGTCCTGCTAATTAGCCACAATTAATCCTCTGTAAATATATGTTTTAAGCTTTTGATGATATCATTGAAACAATGTTCATGTCTAATGTTTGAAACAACGGCATTCAACTATTGTTTTGATCTTTCCAACTCTGGAGTTTAATGGTTTAAAAATGATTTATCTTGTACACATAATGATAGTCACCAAACACATGTTTAACTTATTTCTCAAGGAGTTTGAAGAAGCTCATGAACCACCAGAGACTCTAAACGGCCACAAAGAAATGGAAAACAACCACAAAAAGTCATAAAATTACCACAAAGAGATGCAAACAACCACAAGGAGACAAACAACAACTAGAAAGAGAAACAAAACGGCAATAAATGATGATTAATGGAACTAATAATGATTCATCATTATTCATCAATAGTTTATTTGATCATATTTTAATAGTCTTATGCATGTGCCCTCTGTTTAAACTGGGCCCCAGTCCCGTTCCCACACCTGGAAGTTGTATAGTTTGTATTGCAAACAATGGCTCTGGATTGAGTCACATTTAATCTTCTTCTCATTCTGACTCACTCACCTCCGTCGTTGTTATTAAGCGTTCATTACAGAGGCCTCGCTGACCTCTTCCTCCGCCTTTGCTTGTTTTTCCTCCCCGCCGAACGCCTCCGCCACTTTCGGCGGCCAACCTTATTCTCTCACTTACTCACCCCTCCTTTTGACACCGAAGACAGTCACTCTGTGGGGTTTGCTGAGGATGTCGGCGCTTTGATCCAGACACAACTCGAGGATGTTACACACAAGCAAGGAAGAGGGTGGCGTCGAGTTATCTGTGCTCTCTGGACTGCACCGGTCTTCCGGTTTGGACTAGATGGGGGGCAGCGCAGGGACTCATTTCCACTTTCATTTCTCATGGAGCTTTCTCACAACATCGCCATTTAAAGCGTGGGTGACATTTTATTTTTTAAATGATCAAACTGTCGCCAACTCTTTACCAATGAAAATAAAGTTAGTTATAGCAGCACTTGCTTTTTAAAAGTCACTAAAAAAGCCAGAAAGAGAATTTAAATACGTGACCCACTCAAGCTTTAAGACTGCAAAGGGCGAGAAGGCATAAAAGGAATAAAACTTTCATTGGTCGGCCTTTCGCGCCATCTTGATTATTATTGTCGTTCATCTTTTGAGTCTGTAACCATCCGACAGTGTCCACTTGTGTGGAGTTATTGAGTGATCAAAGTTTGAGATCCCTTACTTCTCATAAGGCTGAGTCTAATCTGTGCTTCACATCCGTATCATCGCATCGGATTTGTTGTCGATGTTACCTCAGATCCGACAGATGAGTTAATGGCGGACACCTTCTGCGTCGACGTGGAGGAAGAGACGAGGTCAAAACAATGTCTGGACCTTGACATCCACAGGAACAATCCTTCTGATGGAGCAGGGTGGGAGGTGGGAGGGAGGGATTACCGCCGCGACAGCTGAAACACATTGAGAGATGGTAATCATTAACCACTTTGAATAAGACGTCAGATCGGAGAGGTCAGGACCGCATCAATAACACGGCGAAACCGCAGGCACCAGAGTCTGATGTACGTGACTTTTACTGGGGCGGAGCATATGGAATAGATAGATGGAGCCCCCAATCCCTTTTGTTAGACTAGTTCACCTTGCGTGCTGCATCTACAAGGGGGAGAGTGGAAACAGTCTCCATGTAGACTCAACAAACTAAAGGTGTGTGTGTCATAGTGAGCATTCCTGACTGTACAAAACAAAATGAGCACGGCGTATGAAATCTGTGTTTTCTGATTTCTACGTGCGTGTGAAGCTCGACCGGGTTCCCCCGCGCTTCTCTCCGGGGGGGGGGGGGGGGGGGGGGGGGGGGGAACTCGATGGACGTCTCTCTCACTCTTCCCGGCATCTGGCTCTTAGAAGTGTCTGCGAACACATGGGCCCATTAGTTCCACCTCCGGGTGGACTCCCGCCCGTTCCACAACTGATGTGATCTCACAAGGGGCCCTCCCCGGGGACCCGTAACCACCCAGGCACCAGAACGAATAGCTCAGCGCTTACGCACTCTCTCTCTTTATGGCAGGTGATTCCTCGCCCCGTATTCCAGAGCATTTCGGGAAACTTCAAAGTATCCCACACAGGTCGTTGCTCTCGCCCCTCGGCTTCCACGGCTAACCTGCCGCGTCGTTGGATTCTTGGCCGTAGAGGCGACCGCAGGGTGGGGTCACTGAGGTGGGTGTCTAGGTGTGCTTTGATGTCAGAGAAAGGAATGGACTGCGTAGGAGGTAAATGCACTACTGTCCTGCACAGAACTCCTCGTGAAACCACGACGGCAAGAGAGCGAATAAGCGTCTTTCCCAAAAGGTCGAACTATTCCTCTGAGACACGTTGACCATTCACTAAGCCCCTCCCTCCCTTGGTGGCTGTTGCTCCAAGTCCTTGATATCAGTATTTTTCGTATTTTAATGGGAACCTTGAAACTGCTCTTAAATTATGAATCTAGCTGCTAGATATAAGATTTATTGTTACCGCAGCGGCACTTACAATTGAAAATATGGAATTCACCAATTTCTTATATTGCAGCGTAAAGCTAGTGTAAGATCAATCTGCTTAGCTATCATACTCGTTTGTGTTTTCAAACTGTGTGTTTGAATTTTTAACATTACCAAAAAAAAAAAAAAAGGCTTTCAGGACGAAGACCAACTGATGTGTTTGACAAATATAACGCCGTCCTGGGTAACGCTGGCTTGTGTATTTTTTCGTGACAACCCGTTCACACCTCTCCAACGTGTGGAATGGCCGCATTCCACTTAGGGGACGGCTTTGTATTGTGCATGCTGGCTCATTGGAGTTTAGTAAATTGTCGAAAGCGTCTCTGTGTGTGTGTTGGTGTATACTAGCGTTATTTATTTTTCCCCACCTGCATTCTGTGAAGACCCGCCCCCTTACTTTGCCTCTGATTGGCTCTGAGGCCCGGTATTCTTCTGGTGGGGAAAAGAAATAAGGCAGCGCCCTGTACTCCTCCTGGAGCAACATCCCAACCTTAAAACATAACGGTAATTCAAAATGAAAAGCACTATTGATCGTTTCTTTTCGTCCGCTCCACCGAACGTAAAAAGTTAGTCTGGAGCCCTGTGTATAGTTTACGTTTTACTTTACCGTCCATCATATTTGATGTTGTTTGACTTGAGCTCACAGCAAAGGCTGCTGCCTCAGTCCGTCATGATGCTGGTCCGCTCAAGTGCTGACAGACGAGGCAGAAGAGGAGGAAATTGCTGGCAGAGGGAGAGATGCGTGAGGAGTGGAGGTTACCCACCAGCTGTCGCTCGGACGCCACGCCGTCTAAGCGCTTTGAGATGAAAATCTGCTCTGGGGCCAATGAAAATGTTTGAGTAGAACATTTGACAACAAGACACAGGAAATAAGAAGACGCTTGACAGGAAACATACATCCTCTTTAAAAGGAAAACTGGTATGTGTGCTGTTACTTCCACCGGAGGAATCCCATATCACAATGGCACAGTTGCAGTGCGCTGATTGACAAACCAGATATGATCATCACGCCTCCACTGTTGTCTTTTCATCCTGGTGTGAAGTATTGAAGGGAAAAAGCCCTGCCGTTTGTTCTGGCTTTGTTTTGGCCAAAATGTTGTCCTTGTGCAAAAAACACGGGCGTAAACACAACGCACATCTCAAGTATACCGTAAATCCATAACGTAATTATCGAGACCGGCCTAGTGTGAAATTACTTACTCTTTGCCCTCTTTGGAACTTATCACCATTGTGGGCCTGATCACCAATCAACAGCAACGAGTCCTGAAACGAGTCAGCGTTTCCGCACTACCGTTCCGTCGTCTCAAAGCTTAAGACTTAATATTTTGCTCTACGACATAAAACGCGTCAATGAATATCCCTCTTGTGAATTCTGAAGTGTTTTTGATGTGTTTGACAAATATAACGCTTGTGTATTTTTTTCGTGACAACCCGTTCACACCTCTCCAACGTGTGGAAGACGTCAAAGCTCCTTTTTTCAAAGCAGACGTTTCGCCTCGTCGTTGTAGGAAAAGCACGGGAGCATGTAATAATGGCCGCATTCCACTTAGGGGACGGCTTTGTATTGTGCATACTGGCTCACCGGAGTTTAAAAAAAAACAGTTGTTTTCAAGTGGCTGAAGGAGACTACTAAACGTCTTCACACCAACCAGTCCGTCTTCACAGCCTCGTTGTACTCGCGCTCATGAACGTGGTGTCGTACGTTTACAACTTAACCTCATCTTTTTACTTCTTCAGATTGCTTATTTTCTGCAATAATCCAAATCCCATTGTCTTTTTGTAGAGGGAACCAGTACGAGGCTAACTTCCGGGGTTGGCCATCCCTGAACCACTCCATGGCAGCCATCTTTATCAGTGGAGAGAAAGATATTTATTGTATCTGCCAAGCTAATAAACATGTGAGATCCTAATTTCCTGAGGCTTGATTGGCAATAGAGAGGAGGCCTTCCTGCTAATATAATTACAGAGATGTGTCACAGGGAGGCATGAAGCTTTTAAATGCCTCCCTTTTTTCTTCTTCTTTCTTCTTTTAAAGCCTTGTAAGGCCTGGATTGGACACCAAACAAGGGAAAATGTGTCTCAGGGTAAAAACCACCAGAGATTCAGGTCTGTTGAACCTTCACATATAATGGAGGTGAAACAAACAGAAACTGTGGACCTGGAGATGACATCACCAGCCAAAGCTCCGTTGCCAGACGCTCAATGTGGGGAATATATTTTTTTCACCCCAAACACTTGGCAAGAGAAACATGTACACTCCAATCCCCTTTTATTGCTATTTACCCCTTTGCCAAGCTTTGTTGAAAGCACATAGTTTCTCAAGATGAATGTGGAATTGAAAAAAAAGAAACACTCGACAGCACAGCTTCGACTATCAGCCGGCCCTCCCACAGGTTTCAGCTCTGCTTTTTATGCTTCTACTTAGAGTCGATTCTTCCCAGCTATAAAAGGATTCCTGCAGAGGGGTGTGTGTTTTAGCGTTGTATGTCATTAAGCAGCCGGAGACGTGCAGCGGCATCACAGCAGATCGCTCAGGTGGCCTGACCCACAACAGAACAGCACTCGGCCGCCCCACACCTTTTCTAAATATGTACACAAGTGCACAGGAGAGCGCCGGCAAACCCCGGAGGAGGCCGCTGCTGCTGCTCGAGAATCATAAATCCACCACTGGGGTAGGCAGGTTGAGCCGGAACGTTTAGACACTGTGGGCCTGGTGATTTATGGATCAACGCAACCTCTGGAGTTTAAAGATAACAAGAGAAAATCTCGCCTGGGATTGAATACCTCTGCCCTGCACTGACACTGTAAAGACATTTCATCCCCTCAACAGGACGGCGCCAGTTAGAAACATGATATGATAGAGAGGATAATATATATGATTGTGTTTCATTAACACGGGTAATGCAGGGAGCTCACTGCCTCTCTGAGCAGCTCAAAGCGGAGGTGAGTTTAATGAGAAGTCGTTAATGGAAATATTGTTGGAGCGTAATGTTAACAGCCTCTTTCCTCGCCGCTCGGGCCAAAACTATTTCCCTTCGACTTCTTTGCACATTGCACAGGTTTGATCGAACATCACTCACTCCACGCGAGAAACCCCCCTCCGATGACCTGCGCCAGCTCCCACCACGCAGCTCTCCGCTACACAAACCAGCACCTGCAGCACAGAGGAGAGTGCCAGTAACTCACGCTGTGGCAGATCCCAGCGCAGGCCTTTTTCTGGGTGAGGGCCTTCCCGCACGTCGAGGATTTACTCCGATGACGGAACCCGCCATTTCCTCGCTGGGCCTCGCGTTTAATGGAGTGCAAAGTTCCCTTTAATATTTCCACAGGTGTTAGGGACAGGGATCCTGGAGCATACGGGGGTCTTCTTTTAGTGGACGGCCTCGTAAAGAAATGTTCCACAAAAGGCTCCTTTTTAAGGGGACAGGAGATATGAAATATAGAGCAAAGGGAGATTATAAAGAGTTTTTTTGAAGGAGGCGTCAAAAGGGCGAACTATGCAGGTTCATTTATAGAATGTCTGCAGGTTTGTTTAAAGAATTTGCACTCAGCTGTTTATCATCCAATTCAGAGCTGTTCCTTATATTCTTGCAGCTGTAAAAAAAGAAAAAAAAAGAAAAAATAAGTAACTAATAAAGCAGGATACTATCTGTGTTACATCAGCTGTTATACAGTGTGCAGCAAAGATAACCTCTCATCCCTCCCCCAGGAAACAATTTATCTTCATTTGCCCCACAAAAAAATCCTGTAGCCATTGACCGTGAAACGCCGCAAATCCGGACGGATTGCTGTGATCCTGCTCACGCTCATTTCCTCAAGAAGCATTCTCTGTGGAAGGTGCCAAGTTTAAAAGGCGCTGAGAAATAATCTAGCACCGTTTCCCCCCCAGACACACACGGCTGTCATCATCCCCATTCACGAGGCCTGGATGAGCGGGAAAACACTCATCATGTTGTCGCTGCCCTGCAATGTGAGCAAGAGCCCTACTTAGCGAGATAGCAGCTTGTAATCGCGGCGTCCTCCAGGGACGCGGCACCGCGGTGGGCCCGGCCAACGCCAAGTGTAAAGCAGCCGAGGAGCCGGTGAACTTGGACCCCGCGGCACCGAGCGGCTGCGTCTCTCCCGAACGATTGCCTGTAATGGCGTTCGTTAATGACAAGTTCACGGTTTGTTCCCGAAAACACCTCAAAGGCCTCCGCAGCGTAAACACAATGGAAACACGGTGCCGCACATAACTTTTTATGTCTGCAGTTTGCTTGTAAATGTCCTCACACACAAACAAAGAGCCAGGCACATATTGTAGCACATGTGTGTACAGGGCTGAAGATATTTGTTTTGTTTTTCTCTGCCACATCTGGATGTTTTTCATAAAAGTGTGTACCCGTCTACTGCCATGCTCGTGGCTATGAGGCTGTATCAAATGCTACATGCTAACTTAAACATGCTGACATGCTCATGGTGGCACTGCTAACATGAGCACGTTCAGCAGGTTTAATGTTTACCATGTCCACCGTCTTCGTTTAGAATGTTGGCATATTAGCAATTAGCTAGAATTAGCCGTGAACACAAAGTACAGCTTTAACTAGTTCTACACGTCTTTGGTCATAAACCGAACTTTGACCTCAAATTTGACCTGATGACTGGGCTAGAAAAGGAGACTTCCTTCTCTGCTCACGACGCCATTACGCCACTATATCTTTACATAGTTGTTTGCTTGCTACATTAACATATAGAGAACCTTTAATACCAGTGTAAAGCACCAGACCTCCATGCTTTACTGGGGAAATTATTGGAAGTTGCGGGGTCGTATCTCCATTTACGTCTGAGAGATGCTTGAGATATTTTTTGGGCTGCACTGTCGCGGTTTAACATATTGCCAGCCTAACATTTGGAAGTGCACATACCAGACAATTACCCAGCTATCACTAGGGCCACCTAGACTGATTGTTTTTGGAAGGGTGTGTAGACTATTTATTGCCTCTGCTGTAACTCTTCCTCGACCATTACTTGGACTTGCTTCAGGTGGACTTCCTCCACACACACACACACACACACACACACACACACACACACACACACACACACACACACACACACACACACAGAGAGAGTAGGAGCCACCACCCCAGGATATCCTGCTACAAGCTGTTAGCCAGCTTCCAGTACTTATTACCGTTTGAATGTAATTTGTCTACATTTGTAGTTACTGCAGTGTTTTAACTTAAAAACATACACGTAGTTTTGACAAATAGAATATTTAGAGAGCAGAGAGTATGAAGTGTGTAATCATAACAAGACCCTCTCTGAGAACACACTGGCGACGTAATCACAGTTATGGATCACACTGTTTTACACGCATGGATTTCACTGCATAAACATTTCTGTGTTTTGTCAGTGACGGCTGGAGAACGTTCATCTGAGAGCGCAGCTCAGCCAATGAGGTGAAATCAGGGAAATCTTATTTTGCGGTTTTGCAAAAACATAGCTGCGCGCTGCCACTACATCATATGGAATTCCTTGTAAACAGAGGGGAAACAAGCGCATACCGGAGTTGTCAATGCAAACAGTAAATATATATATATTTATATACACACTTTATGTCCTGTCACAATAATATTAAACACCTTTATCCAAGAGGAGAACATTTTCAACAATTTTATTTTTATTTATTTTGTTGTAAGTTGCTGCTACACCGACACCAAATTTCCCCTCGGGGATTAATAAAGTATATATTCATTCATTCATTCAAGTAGAGACTGAAAAACAGATTTTGAGACGTCATGTCTTCTTTTGACGATTTTACAAAATGGCAAGACTAGAAAAATTAAAACCACCACAAGCCACCTGCGTATTGCGCAACCTGTTAGTTGAAATCAGACGTCTGTTTTCCCCGTGAGAAATCCTGCAGGATGTTTAACTGCATTCAACAAATTGTGTTGCCCCGTGGCCATCTATGCAATCCTTCACCCAGGATCCAGCAGTGCAACGCCGGTGTGAAGATTAGAAGCTTATCCAATTAGCTTTGTGCGCACACCGGCTGAGCCAATCAGGCACATCTAAAGGCCACGGCCACACTGAAGTGCAGCCACAGATCAGCAGAGGCCAAAATACTAGAATAATGGTTTTTTTCTTTTTCAAACTAATATTCTATCAACACCTTGTTTCTCAAATTGGTTTTGAACTCAAGTATTACAGAGGAAAGCTTAGGTAAATCAAGCGTGAATAATATCATTACTGTTTGGAGAGACCTCACACTGTGTCTTTTAGCTTTCTCATTGTCCTCATACAGGTTTCAAATAATGAGAAGAAAAAATAGTTTTATACTTTGTCTTCACAAATATCGTTTGATTTAAATATAATTTCAGGTTTTAATGAAACTCAACTTCCCACATGACATAATAAACCAATTGGGTCCTTGCACTCCATAATGATAATAAAGACGGATGAGACTCCAATAAACATCCTGCAATTCAAGACAAACCGCTGTGACGCGCTAGCAGCGCAATTTACAATAATTAGCCTGATGTCATTCATAATTAGGAGGATGAGCTGTGCCAAAGCCTACGACATGGTGATTATGGACCACCTCTGTGGTTTTCACTCTCGGATACACTGAGCTCCCAGGAACATTTCCAAGAGCAGTTACCATGTGCAGCCGTCATTCTCTTCTAAATGCTGCCATCTGCAGGGCAGAAGCAGTATAAATCTGTGGGTGGGAACAATGGGTCTACTTTTGAATTGTGCATAAAGGCAGACAGTGTTTTTTGGTCATGCTTCCAACTCAAAGATTAATGTTTCACACAAGCAGCTTGAAAGGCGTTTTGAATTGCAGTTCCTTTCATGTTTGGCATAATTCACCCCGCTAAGATGCCACCCTGGAGGTCAGCCGCGGGGTGGAACTGAGGCCTCTTTCAGGGAAGGTGTCACAGGTCATATATGTCCGAGAGAGAATTATGACTATTTTTTTCCTCATTTGTCATGAGGGCAAAAAGCTTGGTGTACGCGGCCATGAATGCGTCTCCACCCGCACAGCTGGGTGGTCCGCCAGGCTGAATGTGACCCCAATAAAGACCTTTGTGCCGAGCGGCTCTGAACAGCGCCTGCTCTACCATGAACCTTTTGTGCGAGTGTCATGGGGCGCTGATTCACGGCACATTATGCAAAACACAACGTTTTACATAGAGGGCCTGTTGAAACGCATCGCAAAGACATCAGCTGAATTTTATCACATCAAATGAAATGTCACTTACTGTGATGTTATTGTCACGGAATGAAGATGGACATCGGTTTATATTCCTATAAACTACAGGACACACTGACACTCAAATGTGTCAGATGTTTCTTTTTTTAATGTTGAACACATTAATAAATTATAATGATACACTAGTGATTATAATGATACACAGCTGAGGTGGACAGTTACGGGGGGAGTGCAGCCAATGTATCAGTAATCAGTGGAAGTGCCCAGTTGTGTTGACGCACCAGTTTAGGAAAACTGGGATTTATTATGCATAAAGCTCATTGATTATCTATTAATCTCACCCTCATCTTGTCGGCTATGATATGGAGTCTTCTCGGCCTGTTTAAAAGGGAACCCAACAGCATCCTGCAAACAAAAAATTAAATAAATGATCTAAATCTCTTCTTTTTTTTTCTTTTTTTTAACATCATAAATTTGAAAATATTTAAATTTAGAGTACAGTTAACACACATACAAACATATGCATGTTCAAACACTGTACATTTTGGAAAAGTTTTACATTTAACATTCTTCATACATTGGGCCTACGAAGTACATCATATTGTTACAATCACTGGCCCAGGTATGTCCCAGCATGCATTGAGTGAATGCGAGCGACTGTACACTTTGGAAAGGTCGCCAGTTTACGGACACGTGACACGTCATTCATGTGCGAGTCGCCAACTCATTGACTCACATTTATCACAACTGGTCCGGAAGCTACTTGATAAATAATATTTCAACGTTGCTATTGTTAATTAATGTATTTTTTAACGCAAGACATTTTGACTTTTCATAGTAGGAAAAGCACAGTTGCTCCGAAACAACATGAAGGGTCCCTGCGGACCAGAAGCGGCTCAACAGAATTCAGCCACCATTAACTTTAACTTCACTTTAAGATTTAAAACTGTGCTTTTCCGACGGGGATATGTCAACAAGTCTTCCGTGAACTTCATGCCATAACCTACCCGTACAGTCGGCATTGTTTCCATGTGGGACGGTGCAGCGTATTAATTAGACTAATTAAAAACAGGTGCGACCGAGCTGTGGTCGCTGAAGGAAATGACGTCAGAACCAACTAGCCGGTGAAAGGTAAGGCCTTTTTTGTATTACCCTAATTAACTTGGGCCTATTTTAGGCCTTCATACACAAGAAACTCGTCCGAGCAAAATTCTAAATATAGTTAAGCTTTTAGTTGCCTTGATAATTAAATTGTTATCGCCGTTGATAAACCAGAGCTTGTGTTTTAGTTTTAGTGTTTTAGTTGAAGTTTCCCCCACAAGGTGAGCTGGAACGATCTAAAGTCCTTCATGCTTTAACATTGCTAGGTCAGTCGTTCCCATTGTTTTGCTGTGAGTGACCCCTTTATACCAGTTGTGGGATGTAATTAAGTACATTTACTCAAGTATTGTAGCCTTCTGAAGTGTAATTTTGAGGCACTTGTACTTTATTGAGTGTTATAATTTTCTGCTACGATATAAGCTACTTTTAGCCAACACATCCCAGTGGAATACATTTTGCTTTTAACTAGATACACTACATTTCTCTGACAACATTAGTTACTGGATATTTGTACTTTAAAAAAAAAAAAAAAGAATAATACAAAATATACCGTAAAATCTAATAAATGATGATGTTTTAATATGGATTAAGATACACCGTACATGAAATAGTCATTTAACTCCAACTTTAAAAGCTTCAGAAGTGATGCTTACATATTAAAGCACCAATAATTATAATCCTATAATAACATATACTGTATTCTGAAATGGGCAACTTGGCATATTAGGTGTAGGTTACTTTTACTTTTTGCACTTTACGTATATGTTAATGCTAAATTCTGTACTTTTACAGAAGTAATTTTACTCAAGTAAATTTTTGAATGAGGTACTTTTACTTGTAACAGAGTATTGCAATTCTACACTTTTTCCACCTCTGCTTAAAACAAAGCACAACATATTTTGGGTTATTACCAGGTTAGCTAAAGGTGATTTTTCCCTTTAGATTTGAATATGTTAGCGTATCTTGTACAGGAAAAGTGTCTGAAAAAACACATTTCATTTTGTGCAGCATTAATGTCTTCTCTTCTCTCTTCCTATGAATTGTCTAGTGATTCCTTGACTTTTAATCAAGGAAGGCACTTTGTATTGTAGATGAAGAGCTGTTTGTGAGGTGAAGCAGACTCCTGTCATTGATCATATTAGTATGGTCTTCAAAGTCTCGCTTTAATGCAGCAAAAAACAACAACAACAAGCATTCATGTCAGTCAGCTAAATCTACCTGATTTGCTGTGTTACACTCTGTGTTTCAAACTGTATTCTTCCTCACAGCTGCTTTGACAGGTGAAAGCTATCAGCTGGTATGACATGAAACTGGTTCACACTGCATAAGCCCTGCAGCCTCAAAGACTGTATCTGATGGACCAGATAGGAGGGATTGTGTGGAATACATTTATGTATAAATTCGGGAGGATAGGACATGAGTGAATCGTATCACCAGTAATCTTCTCAATGGTCAAAGCTCCAAGGATGGAAAACATGACACTTCAAATTGCAAGTCGAACCAAATGTCTTTCTTGTCTATTGGGAATTAATATAAAAGGTTGTAACTTTAAGTTCACAAATGCACACATACTGGACATCTGGTTGTCAGATGTTGCATCGCTGATCAGGCCGTTGGGTCTCCCAAGTTGCAATGAGCGCATTATTTTGGGGATGAAGTATCAGGTGAAGTCTTGAAAAAAAGACTCATTGAGAGGCATTGGTCAATTGTTTTCAGTGTAATACAGTCCATTGAGTCCATACATACATAACAGCGTATGCAAGCGCTCCATTTGAGAGCTCATTTTTGACAGAACCGCCCCTCTGCCTTCTTGTGTTATTGCAGCTTTATGTTTTGTAAAATATTTTGTGACAAATTGCAGCCAACACTTTTGTGGAAGCACCTATGACAGTGATACATTTTTCAGGTTTTCTGAGGAGAGTGCTTTGTCTTGGCTGCAGTCAAGAATGTCCTCCCTTTCTGCCTTGCAGATCAGCTCATGTTCAGCCAAGTTGATGGCAGCTATCATCGTCATCCACTACATTTTTAATGGAATTCAAAACAGGCTTTGGTTGTGCTGCTCGGTGAATCCTCCCGTCTTGTTCTGAAGCCACGTCATCGTTGATTCAACTGGATGACGAAAGGGTCGCTGCCCTGTTGGAAAAGTCAGTTTGGGGTCATGAAGGAGGTCATGTGAAGAATATTACCATAAAGGCGACTTGACAGAGACATTGTGATTTGAATTGTTGTTACTGTGCCTTTGACACAGTTTTAAAGGGCAAACACTGAATTATTTAGGACACAAACTGCTGCTTCGCTGCTCTGTATGGAACGTTGCTTTGAAACAGTGCTTTGACGGGACTCGCTATTTCAATAAATAGTTTTTTTCACAGGACGCATTTTAATATTTCACAGTGGGAAAGGTGTGAACGATATAATGAGTGATGGCTGAATTCCATTTAGCTCTTTCAGTTTCAAACTGTGATGGCTTATTGGGACACTTGAGTAGAAAACATAGCCAGAGTTAGTGTTATTAGTAACACTAACTATGGCTCTGTTTTTTCTACTGTGACAAAATAAAATGTCTGCTGTGAGAATGGCCTGTAAAGACCAGCAGTGTAAAATCTTCTTTCCTCCACAGTATTAACTGCATTCATAGTATTAAAAAGGAACGAAACTATCTCTTGATCTACCACATAAAGAAATATCCACTGAGTTACACACATCTCTTTCCCAATGTAAGTCTATGGGAAAAAGTATTGTTGGGCCACTGGCATCACAAGACGGTACCGGAAATTGTAATTCCGCTGTTTGTCCACTATGTAAAGTTTTCTTCGGGATCAAGACACATGTATGACATTTCATGATAACATCATGTCCTAGTTGGGTACTTAACTATGTTGAGAACATCTGATGCTCAATCTTAAACCAGCAGAGGTCCGTAAAACCAAAGCGTGAAGATGCAACAATGCCTCTTCAGTAACTTTATCCTCACAGTATGAACTTCATTAAGAAGTCGATCATCACACAGCCGTGTGAAGTCAGGAGCACAAAACTATATTGATAGAATATAGTTTGTCTTTCGTTGATGTTGCATGTGCAATGTGTACACAATGTGCATGGTCAGACTAGCAGGTGGTAATAGGCCGATATGCTGATTCTGCAGAAATCCTCACCTGCATAGAGGTACTTACGAGCCAAGTTAATCTCAACCAGCCAGAACAGTGTTGTGAACTGGTACTGTTCTGTGGCATGTTGCCAGTATGATCATCAGTGTCACCTCCATCTGTTTAATACTCATTTGTTGTTTTGTCCCTTCTTTAAATGGAAGTGAGTGAGTCAGACTCAAACTCACCAGTAGAGGGAGCCATAACACAAGTCATTGGAAGTTGCTGAGCGAGTACTTCATTTATGATTTGAAAATAGGAAACGCTCTTTTTTCTAAATGATGATGTTGTTGTCCTTGTGTGGTGTGTTTACAGTGGCACTTGCATATATTTTCGCAGAGTTTCTCATAGACAGACGCATCATTAACCGGCAGCTTTCATTCTAATTAGCGCTAGACCTTGTGAATATGATTGCCTTTTTGCAGTTCATCTTTCACTTCTTCACTCTGCGTGTGTGCAGATGCTGACTCATGCTGTGACTTGTAATTACCTCTATTCATATGCGCAATACAAGCAGCCAGCACCTGTCTTTTTGCAGCCAAACAATGATGGAAAATGCATGTGTTTACTGTTGCAACGGGACGGAGGATGCTACCTGTTCACACAAACCACAGCTTGGGACTGACTGCCACCACCTGAGATAGCTGGAGAATAATGAGATGAACCCAGCAGGGGACTTCAACAAAAACAAAGCGGTATTCATGATTACACTCTAGACCTGTGAGACGGGGATACAATGTGTTTCTGCTGCCGTTATAACGTGAGCTGGTTTGGTTCCTTGCTGCATGTGTGTGTCTGGTGTCCTGCTCTAACTGATAACAGTTGAGATACAGTGAAAGTCGGCCTGGTTGTGGATGAAATAGGCCATGAATAGAAATAGCTCCACAGTCTCTGGAGGGATTGGCGTCTCAGTTGCCTCCTGCGTGCTGCTAAGCCGATGGCCGTCTCTTCTCCGTCCAGGTGCGTGTGCGTGTTTGCTCGTGTGTGGGAGATACTGCCCAGGACTCTCAAGCTCCTGGAAACCATGAGAAAGCATAAGGCCTCTGCCAACTGCATTAAGATTAAAGGCATCGACAAGGAATGTGTTATTGCCAGCTCAGATGGGGCCTGCATAATCTGGGACCTGGTGGAAGCCAGAACCCGCCCACTCAACCCCTTCTGTTTCTTTTCTGCTGAAACCGATTCACATCACAGGAATGGTTAAGTTCTATGAAGGCTATCGTCTTGTTAAATCTCCAAAAATGTTTGTAGAACATCGTATTTAGTCAGGGCTGTGAGGAAAATACATGAAGCAGTATTGATTTCCTCCTGTCTGTCTGTGTGAGTTTTTTGTGAGGAGTCAGGTGGTCCAGGATTACACTGATCAGCACTGTCCGCTACACCTCCCAGACACATGCAGGTCATTAGCAGGCAGCTGCCTGCAGTGGAAAAATGAGGCCAATAATGAAGTGTTTTGAACTTGCATTCTCTCTACTGGCCACCAGGGGGCGACTCCTCTGATTGTATAGAAGTCTATGAGAAAATGACTCTACTTCTCTCTTGATTCCCTCAGTAAACATTGTAAACATGCGTGTATGGCCTCAATCTCTAGTTTCAAGTCTTCATTTAGTAGAGTATGGTCCATTAGAGTCAAATGGATCATAAAAGCAGGGTATGCTTTAGGGTGGGGCTACCTAGTGATTGACAGGTCGCTACCACAATGTTACAACTTACCTACCAGGGGTCTTAGTTGCCTAAATATGTCCGCTTTCTGTTGTACTTTGCTCCACCCTCTCCTGTCATTAAAAAAAAAAAAAAAAAAGACGTCGTAGTGACTACATCCACTTCTTAAAAGCTTCCTGTTTCTTTCACTAATAATGACCATATACTGTATGTATAAGGTCATTATTAGTGAAAGAAACAGGAAGCTTTTTCAGAACATAAACCAAAAGAACCTTCTTAACTTTCATTGTGCTGTATTACATGTCATTTTTGATGTCCTAAATTCTCAAAACACGAGTGATGTACACACTGAAAGCTCTTGCATCTGGCCATATTTAACTGTATAGCACTGCAGCCGTCGCGGGTCGGTGTGTGACAACTAGTGCATTGTTCCTTTAGTTAAGGGAGCGCTTGTTCCTGGAGCAGACGGCATATATGACTCAGACAACCAGATGGTCTCTGTTGCCTACTTCATCTTTGGGAATGACATTTCCTTCTTTAAAGAGAAGAACGTCACGGGCAAATTACCTCTCCATTTATAGGCCGACTTAGATATTAGGCCAGCATGGAGCAACGCTGATCTAATTATGTGTGCTGCAGCACTCTGGCAAAAAAATAAATACACCTTGCTGTCTCCTTTTGTTTTGTATTATTATAAGTTTAAGTTGGTACCACATTATTAATGTTCAAAGAGTTGGTCTTTTGCATGAGATGCTCCCTCACATCAAAGACAGTCAAATATAGGCCACACATAGACGCGTGTCTTCATGATGGTGCACCTCCCTTTTCACAGTGGGAGAACAATTTGCATGGGTGATACAGAATTAGATGTTGGTGGGAGAAATCATCCTCGCAAGAGAAATATTAAAAGGTACTTGACTTTAGGAAAGGAAAATGCAAATTAGCTCTAAAAATAGCCTCAAATCAAAGCTGATAGCGAGGCCAAAATAAAAAGGAGGCAACTGCCAAACCCAGAGGAGGTTACTGCTTAGCCACGAACTCTCAAACATGCACAGCGCTACTGAATATGAGCGCTGGCAGCAGCTCAGAGGGGCCCTGGGGTCATTATAATATGGCAGAAGTTAAAAAGTTGTATATTTCATCAAAACCTGCTAGTAGAAAGAGTGAAACACTCCAGTTGATGGCTTTGTAGTAGTTTCATAACGACTCCCTTCCGCTGTCAATGACTGTGAAAAATAGGCACATTTATACAGCTCGGGTTGGCTCAAGTCATTCAAAATGTGGATTTAAGCAGGAGAGGAGGATCAATCTAAAGAGAGTTGACCCAAAGCATGTCAGAGGAGTTTAACTAGATGCTGGATGAGTTGTGTTTGGGCTCTCGTGTGAGATACCGGTGCTGGAGCGATTTACATGCGGCGCGACGGCTACAGGCACTGTAGATATCACACGGCTTACAGCAGGTATGACTTAAATGTGAAACCTATTTCATGGAAGTCAGATACTTGATCATAGTTTGCATCTGCTGTGTTGGCTCGCATGAACAAACAGGTGGCGTGTTTGGTACATGGTGTGGGAGAGAGAAGAGTATTATTTGCCTCGTCGTCTTGGAGGCAGATGATGTCGGGAGAAAGAAAAAGTGTTTTCGGGAGGCTTTGCATGCTCTGCTGTGTGCGCTCATGGCGGTTTCTAGCTCTCAGCTTAAAATATTTCATAAGCATTCTTGACTTTCCTCCTTGAAATTGAGCCTGCTGGTTGTACTCATACCATCATCAGCACCGCTCTGAAGGGAAGCAGTAGGAGGCAGCTCTTCTTGGCTCACTCTCTCTTCAGGTCGTATTAGCAGCGAGGAGGAGGGTCAGTCATAATGCTTATATGCTCACTGCTGCAAGAAGAAAAGTCTGCAGTCTTTCAGTGTTAGTGAGACAGACTGTGTGATGAACGTATAATGTGAAGCGAGATAAGCCGTGCCGCTCTCCTATACGTCATAACCCAGGAATGATAGTAATAATCCAGGGCACTGTAACCTGCGATAAACGCCTTCCAAGGCTTAGCTAATGAATTTCCTCTGTAGGCTGCGGGGATCCCACACATTCACAAAAGAGATGCTCTCTTATTGCCTCTTTTAGAATGGTTAATTGGCAGAAATCAGCACATTAGACCAGTGATTCCTGACCATCGTGTGCCCAAGGAAGTACTGGAGTTACCAGAGTAAGTGGGGAAGTTAAACTAATGAGGGAAAAAAGAAAGAAATTATGCTTTGGGTTAAGGGCCTAGAAAGGTCTTTCTATGAAACAGTTAGTTACGTTTCAAGTACAGTTTTGCGGTATCTGTACTTTATTTTCTCAGTGTTTTGCTTTATGCTTCACAATTTTCAGAAGGATATGTTGCACTTTTTATCCCGTAAATCTCATCAAATGCAATGAACTGTTAAAGATTAAATAAGTGGCTTTTAGCCATTTTTGCTTCTAACATAGTGTCAACTGGGGCCCCTTGTCTCATTTCAGATGTCCATGAGTTGTTAGCCGTTCCACCAAAGGAGACATTTCCCCCACTGAGCCTGACAGACGGTTTCATTTAAATAACTGTTTGAGGATCAAAGAGAAGAAGAAGAAAAAAAAAACTATCCAATATTTCACAACAAAGATTAGAGGAAATTCCAGAAATGTTTAATTTGTGTTGCAGAACTTCTGTTATTCCTCAGTAATCATCTCATGACCCCTCAGATGTATGCTGTGACCCTTTGGAGGGGCCCGACTGAACTACCCAACCGTTTATAATGTAGTTAAACCAGAACCAGTAACATGTTGCATAACTGATGACTCGTTAATAACAATATAATAACATCAGATATAATAATACAAAAAATAGGGGTCATGGGAACATCTCTACATACATGAGTACTTAAACTCTTAATACTTTAAGGTACATTCTTCTGATAATACTACACTAATCTTACTCAGATGGGATGTAAGTGTATTTCTCACCACTTTACTGATACTTGTAGTTGCAGTAAATGATGCGAGTGGGACACTCTTCCAGACCGGTGACCACATGAACCCCGGTGCACACGGTTCTCTTATCTCCTCCATGTGCAGGGGAGTGGGAGGGAGGGAGGGAGGGAGAGGGCAGCCGCACAATCGCAAGCCTTTTTTTTCTTTTTTTCTCTCTCTCTCTCCCAGGCGAAGACTGGAGCGATGGGACGGGAGCGCGCAGAGCTGCAGCTGGACGGCGGAGCGGCTCGTGGTGTGCCGGCATGACGAGGGGCTGCTCGCGGTAATGAGCGGCTTGAGTAAGTGCTGGGATGGATGAGGAAGGTTCTCCGTCAGCGCAGGGCGGAACAACAGTGAGCCGCTGTGCCTCCTGTGCCCCGCCATGGTGTCATCCGGACAGGGGCCACTGGCAGAGAAGTGACACGCCGGCGTCGGAATTTACACAACTATCAGTCTGAGAATAGACGAGCGCGGGAGTGGAGACATGGAGAAGCAGAGCCGAGGCAAGGAGGCAACGCCGACGTCGAAGGAGGAGAAGCGCAAAGAGAAGAAGCCCAAATCTGGCAAGCTCTTCCGAAGGAAGTCGCTGAAGTCCGTGGGCAGTTTCATGAACAGAATCATCAAAACTTTGGGCACTTTGACCCACTTTGGAGACGCGGACGCGCGGGACGCGGAGGACGACGACGGGGGGTTTCGGAACGGCGCACCTTGCACCCTCAGCGCCGGCTCGGGGAGCGTCCGGGACGCGGGGAAGAACACCTCGAGCACGTCTTCCTCCCTGTGCGTCGGCAGAGACAGACTGCTCTACCAGTTCACAGACAAAGTCCCCGGCGTCCTGGGGCTGAAAAACCACGGGAACACCTGCTTCATGAACGCCGTGGTCCAGTGTTTGAGCAACACGGACCTGCTCGCGGAGTACCTGGGGCTGGAGCGGTACAAGCTGGACCTGAGCCAGACCCGGAGGAACGGGCTGCTGAAGAGCGACGAGACGCGGCTCGCCAAGGGAGAAGTCACGGAGCAGTTGGCGTCGCTGGTCAGGGCTCTGTGGACTCTGGAGTACACCCCGCAGCTGTCTGTGGACTTCAAGGTACCCAGTGTGCACCACACCACACACACAGCTACAGGTGGACACACCAGAAGTGATGAGTACACAGTAGCTTCTGTGATGAAAAGAGCTGGTGATATGAAAACGATGAGGGCAGGTTTAGTGGTTATCAATAACTAAACACACACTCTCACATTATACGTCCCTCAGGTACCTTAAGTGCAGAGTAATCTTACTGTTTAGCAGGGTTCTTCTTACGGTCATGGAAAACCTGGAAAAGTCATGGACATTTAAAATGGTTATTTCCAGGCCTGGAAAAGTCCTTGAAAAAAATAAAATCCACAAAGTTTTGGAAAAGTCATGGAAATGTGTTATATTCATATGTTCATGACATTCATTTACGCTGAGTTTGAAATAATGAATATGCTTTTAAAAGAAAGACGCTCAAAATATAAGCAGGCATACATACAGGCATCTATATAAATGTTTATTATTTTAATCAAACTATTGTCTCATTCATTTGTGTCATTTAAGGTTTACTGTATGCTTTGGAATTCTCACTTTTTCATGTTTACACCGAGATTTCACAAAATCTTTGGTCAGGGAAATTTGTTTTAAAGTCATGGAAATCCATTGGTCAAAATGTGTATGAACCCTGGTTTAGTCAAACATGTACTCTGTATCCCATCAACAGCACTATGAAGTGCACAGAGACTCACAAATAAGAGGCGTCCTTTTCTTTCATGACTTCAGTGTTTTCCCGCTAAATGATAACGTGGCTGCTGTGTCTGCCTGAAGGTTCAGGTTCAACTGGTGCCAGCATCGTTTTATGGACACCCCAGTAGCTGTGCAATGACTTCATCATCGCCTCCTAGTTGCGCTCCTGTGCAAACTAACTGCAGTGGTTTTATTTCCTCTCACAGCATGGCAAAGTGTTTCAGTGTTTATTTAGAAGTGTGGCCGTTGCGATGCAAAGTGTGGGGTGGCTCAGGAATGATTTACTGTAACACTTCCCACTTAATAATCTTCCCTCCCCGAGGATCAGGGTCCTATCAGGAGACCCTTTCCTTCTCTGCCCCCCTGGAGAGGTGAGGGGGGGCCGTGGTTTATCTTCCTGCAGCTCTTTGCTCTGGATTTCTTTGAGCCATAGTTCAAGGCAAGACGTAGATAATGTGGAGCAGCGAACAAAAAAAACTCCACAATGGATCTATTCTCGGAAACGCTAATTACCCTGTAAGAAACCGGTACAAGTACGGCTACTGGAACATCCTGACCCAAACTATGTTTAGGCACCTGCATGTCTTTCCTCACACTTCAATATAGCGTAAAAGCAAAGAAGCCGACCTGAGCGGCAACTAAGTATTTGTTCTGCATGTGAAATGCATTCAGAATCAATTTAGTAAAATATTGATTCTTTTTGTTTCACTTTTGCTCTCCCATCTGTTGTGTTCTCTGAAAGACTCTCCTCTCAATCAGAATCCTTACTGCCAATAATTCCCAATGTCCACGCTTTCACTTCCCTCTTATCTCATGAGACTCAGATATTTTCAGGACAACAATCAAAGGGAACAACATGGAAACATCAAGCCAAGATAAAACAGATAGATTCAAAGACAAACACTAAACACTCCCCCCTTGTGTGTGATTAAATGTTTCCTGTGTTATAGCACACACACACACACACACACACACACACACACACACACACACACACACACACACACACACACACACACACACACACACACACACACATTGCTGTGCCTCTTGGCTGTGGTTTGTGAACGTAGGAGGTCCAGAGTTCATACAGCTTAGGCCTTCTGAAATTGCCTGTTGAGTAATACCACAGCTGCCTGGAGGGAGGCATTATAAAATAATCAGATAGGTCCAAGTCTTCTGTCTGTGAGGCTAAATTAGCTCCCAGTTGTGGGACCTCCAGACAGCATATATCACTTATAAACAGTCCTCCAAAAACAGATAGTTTTTAACTTTTAAAACTGAATGAATCTGTTGATGTGGGAAGTTGAATATCCGTATTTGCAGGCCTCTGAAAGTCATGTGTTTTTTTTCGGGAAGGTTCAGGTAAAGCAGATTAAAAGCACTCCCAAAAGTACCCCTCTTCACATCACATGAATTTTGATTAGGAATGATAAAAGGGCAAGTGTTGAAAGGATTTTTTTTCATTTTTTTGACAATTACCCTTTCAACAGGACGTACACTGTGCACTGCGCTCCCCCCCCCCCCCCCCCCCCCCTCATTTTAAATGAACAATGCCGCTCACGTGCACCTCCTCTGTAAATGTGGGTTCATCCTCTTTGATCAAAAGTTGTTCAAAGTTAATGAATCGACAGTGGCCTCCTCGCAGGTCAGTTGGCTGCAGAGTCCCCGTCAGGAGGAAAAACAAAAGCCACAAGGTCCTGAGGGATACCTGGCACTGCGCCACGTCCCAGCACCACCTGTATTGTAGGACAAGAGAGGTGGAAGGATGCAGGCTGCTTACATGAATGTTCCCTAAAGAGTAGGACTGGCTGTGCTGCTTTGTGCCCTGAGCTCCCACTCTCCCAGATGTGTGTCGGAGGGTTGCATTTCTCCAATCTGGTAGCAGATGTGATCTTTTGATCTGGACAGTTCCCGTGTGCGTTCTGCATCGCCCCCCTGGCAGGATGGTGTTTTTGCACAGAGAGGCCTGGACGGGGATGAAGCCTGAAACTCATACGGTTACCCAACGGCCAATTTATCGGTCTCCATTACACGAGAGGCCTGAGAAAAGAAGGGAGGTAGGCTGAGCTGAGCAGGAATGCCATCCTCCCTTCAGTGGAGACTGATGGGCCTATTTAGGAGGCTAAATGTGTGTTGTGACGACAGCGGGTCATGCTCACAGGTATGTGTCAATATTTGCCGTCTCCATGTTGATTTTTAATGATTATCTATGTTGCTGGTTGCTCACAGAAGATGTAGAGCAGCGACTCCCTCCCAGTAGCGGACAGGCGGTATGTAGAAACATTGTGGAGTAGCTCCGTTGATTTGAAGAAAAAAAGAGATCATGATTTGATAAAAAAATAGATTCCCACATATTGAGTAACAGATAAACGCTATGTGTTGACAGAGAAGACCGACGGGAACAGAATGAATCGTGCAAAACATCTCGTGTACGCGGCAATGTACGCGGTATTGGGAAAGTTATTTTAGTAATGTAATGGGTTACACATTACTAGTTACCCTGTTAACAATGCAGTTATTCATGTGACTATTTTAACTACTTCAGAAAAGTAATTCAACTTTATAAATGTTTCAAAACTGAGTAATAAAGTTGAAAAGTCTGAATAGCGGGAAGCTAAATCATAACAGTACTCAACACTGATGTCAAGCTTTTATTAAAAGTTATGAATGAATGACATATTCTACATGTTTGCTTTTTACCAGAGAGAATATACTCAGATGTAACTCCTTGTTATCAACAACATTGTGATTAGTAATGAATAGAATTATATACATTTTCTCAGGATCTGTAATTTCTACTAATATATTGTTTATATCTGTAACCCTGGCCAGTGACACAGAAAAGAGCCACTGCTTTGTTTTAGTTTTTTTGTTGTCAGCTTTTCTGCAAACACCAAGATTAATTTTGCCCTCAGTTTTGTCAACATTGCTGTTGAAGTGTTGGATGAATGGTGTAAATAGCTAAATGTAACAGTTCGTATAGTTATCTAAAATAACAGATAGGACAGTTGAAATACTTAGCTATAAAGGAATGGATAAATGGTTGAAATATACAACATTAGCTCAATAATGTAGAGGAAAGAGTGGTTTCTTATTTTGTCTTTATCTTTTAGTGAGATGATTACACACATTACAAACTGGCCAGTGGCCAATATGCCACAGAGGGCATTAAAAAACACGGCACTTTCCACAACCTCAATTATATCTCTGAGACAATTGCCACCTTCAAAAGGCTGAAGGTAATGACTGTTATTACTTTGCTGCACAACAGCTTTAGGTTGGTGCGTGTCCGCGGTTCTCATGCTTAATAGCAGAGCATTTCTGCAAAGTGACCTGAATGTTTCATGGGCATGCATTTAAAAAGGATCTCCAATCAGTCTGACTGAAGTATGACAAAATATAAACTATATACTGTATATTTGTGTGTGAAAATACATACACAACATCTGGATGATGCACACGCTTAAGGTTGTAAATATCTTATTCTTAAATTCAGAGCAGACAAAGACTTCCCTGAGTCAGAGATGTGTCGTCTTATGAGAGGAAAAGTTAAAATATTAGTGCAATCATGCAGTTTATAAAAAAGTCCATCTGGCTCCTAAATGTAATAACAGCATTACTCAACAGAGACACAGCTGTCCAGTTGTGTTGCTAATGAAGTAGCTATCTTTGTTAATCTTCTGTATTTCATGACCAGTTAATCTTAAAGTGATTGTGTTGGATTACAACACTCATCACTTTTTTTACTTTGAGATCCACGAGGCAAAAGAAGTTTCACTTTCACTTTCAAGAAGAGATCAGAGGAGAAGATTATAAAACCCGATTGCTCTGCCAAGACTCCACCAGCAGTTTTTCTCTGTTTTATGAATGTTTATGTTCACATTCTGCAGTTGTCAGTAACCACATCTCAGAAACTACTTTGAAGACACGGCTCTACTTCCAATGAGTTATTACCACAGACTGTACAGAAGAAGTGGACGTGATCCTCGTGACGTCACCTCCTGGTTGGTGGATTACGGTTTTTGAAGCCTTGAGGTTTTGAACGTCGCCATCTTGGTTCTTGGCCGTCGCCATCTTGTTTTTTTGCAACCAGAAGTGACATGAGATGGTGAAGCGGAACAGAACACTGAATAGGACATTTTTAGGCAACACAATATTCAATTAACTTTAATGAACTGAAAACACACAGTGAAAGGGTTAAAGTTATAAAATGAAAACACAGACAACTCCCAGACCAGGCGACGCTGTGGTATCAATCTGTCAATCACAAGGTAGCCCCGCCCTAAAGCATACTCTGCTTTATGGTCTATTTGACTCTAAATGGAACATAATTTACTAAATGAACATCATGCTGTATTGAAGAAGACTTGAAACTAGAGATTGAGACATAAACTCATGTTTACAATGTTTACTGAGGGAATAAATCAAGAGAGAAGTAGAGTCATTTATATAGACTTCTATGCAACCAGAGGAGTCGCCTCCTGCTGGCCTTTAGAAAGAATACAAGTTTAAGACGGACTCCGGAGGTTTCCACCTGATTATTACTCTCCTCATACGGAATGTCGCTCTTTTAAAATGATCTCAAAGAAGAGTAGACTTGAGTATACTGATCTTGTTTTACATCAACAGTGTCGCTCCACGCTTTGCTCCAGGACTCGACTGTGCTGGTTGTTAAAGGAGAGAAGAGTATTTCAGTTCAGTATCTCTGCTGTCCGTCTCTTTGGGAATCAACCAGCAGCTCTTCAGTGTCAGGCCTCTGACTTCATCATCAGACATGCTACATCACGTTGCGGTGTAATAGCTATAAAAGGCGTATAACATATTAGTGGATTATGAAGCAATGATTACAGTCTGCTGCTCCCTCCGCTATAATCTCTCATCACTGCCTTTGCCGCTGCAGGCTGCCAGCTGCGGTTCATGCGGTTAATTCCTGCCTAATTGAGTCGGGTGCCATTCACATCTGAAGTGACATGATACTGTGTGTGAGCTAAAGCAGTGCTCAACCCACTTCTAAGAGCAATGCTATTTGCACATCTTTTTGCATATCGTATATTTTATGAATGTAGATTCTTCGGGAAGAAAAAGAGGAAAGGCATTACTTTTTTTGACTGTAAAACCTTTTAGTAACAAGCATTTTTTTTGTGGACAAAGGCATATTTTACAAATGTGAAATGGCTCTGCATCCGTCAAAGTGTGAGCCAGGTGGAGGCGAGGGAAGCGCAAAGAGATTTAGTGCAAATTTGCAATTCAGGGGTTCCTCTGATCAGCGCTCTGTGGAGAAGGCCGGGGTAGCGCTGCCCAACGAAACACACCCGAGCTGTCAAACCCAGTAAACAAGTGGTGCTTGAGATTCACATTTTTTGTCAGGGAATTCTTTCGGAAAGAATATCTTAGCAAGCCGGTTTCATTTGGCTTCTGCAGGTGGCCACTACAGCTACAGTGGAAGATTGCAGCTGACCCCTCTCACCCTGGACATATCCTGTTCGAGTCCCTCCCCTCTGGCAGGAGGCTGAGGTCCATCAGGACCAAGACCTCACGCCACACAAACAGTTTCTTCCCGTCAGCAGTCGGGCTCATCAATCGGGCTTGGGTCCCCCACTGACTGTCTCTGTCACCCCCAGCTATTTTAATTTTCAACTTTTATTTTTATCTCTTAATTTTTATTTTTATTTTTATTTTCTCTTCTTTATTTTCATTTTTATTTCTCTCTACCATTCACTCCTCTGCACACCGCATACTTAAACACTCGTCACTTTAACATACACTTTTAACTTAAATACACACGTCACTTTAACGTACATTAACGTATCTGTTGACTGAGCACTTGCTTATCCTACACATATTTTAATTCAACCGCATTCCAATTGCACTGTTGTTGTTTTCGTTGATTGTTGATTGTTGTTTGTCTCGTCTTACGTCTCATGTCCACGTCCAATGTATGCACCTTCCGCCTCAAAAAATTCCTCGTTTGTGTGAAAACATTCCTGGCAATAAACGGTTTCTGATTCTGATTCTGATTCTAACAAGCTGTCACATTATAAAAGCCAATTAAAGTGCCACTGCTTTTATTTTTCTATTGTATTGTAGACTGCATCTGGATAGGAAAAAAAAAAAAATATATATATATATATATATATATATATATATATATATATATATATATATATATATATATTGACAGATTTCAGAAGGTTTCTCTTTACTTCACTTATGAAGTACACCTCATGTCATAATTATGTAGCTGCAGAAAAGTGACACCGTCATCCCGTGTGCCTCTCTCCTCTCCAGACTATAGTGTCCAAGTACGGGTCGCAGTTTCGCGGTAACTCCCAACACGACGCCCTGGAGTTCCTCCTGTGGCTGCTGGACCGCGTCCATGAAGACGTCAATCTGGCCTCCCACAACAACAACAACAGGACCAAAGCTCCCGGAAAGGTAGGAATCTAGCAGGCCGTTGCTTCACGTAGTAACATGAGAATACTTTATAGTAGCATTTCATATTGAACGTTCACTCTGCATGCATAACTAATACACGGCTCGTTATGATTAAATACATGAATTAATGCATTATATATCATGATCTCCTGTGGCTTGATATATAGCGAAGCCGTATTCCATGTGATTACACAACATCTGATGAATCGTCATTTTTATGAATGTTAATTCACACATGAAATAACACGACATCATAGCAGTTTTAAACAGGTGGGTGTGCATTTTACCCGCTTGTTGCTGCACAAAGCTTCCTAAATGTTTTTCAGATCCCAGCGTGGCGATCTCAGGTGTGCATCCTTGCTCTGTGTCTTAACGCGTTGCCCGCGGCGGACAAGCGTGGCGATTTCGGTGTTTTGATTTTCTCCCAGCACGTGTCCTCCTCGAGGCTCGAGGTTCGCCTGCGGGCGCGGTGCATCCTGGTACTCCTTGAATGGCCTTTAAAGCAGAGATTCCATGTATTATTAAATACATGTTTTTACTTTTGAAACATCATCCCTCTTTTTTGTAGTTTTAGTGGGGTGATAACCAGTGGCATAATTTATGAGAAGCGCTACACTTGCTGTTGGTGAGTCATTGCAAATATATCAAAACTCCGTGCCCTTTGTTTCCTGAGGCACCAACTGCAATAAGTTATTCAGTTGTTTCATCATTATGGGATCGAGAGATATAGGGATCAGGAAGTCTTACCTTCCCACGGCTATACAGTGTATAACTTAAGAAAGAACAACCCTTTTTCTGTGAAATTGTTCTGACCGGCGTGTAACCTTTCTTGGGCTACTTGTATCAATTAAAATAAGGAAGTTATGTCTTTTCCTTGAGAGGAACAGGAATGCCCTGTCAGCACACTATATCATTATAAAGCCACGGTCATATTGGAAGTTATGGTCTGTATTAGTAAGCCCAGCTCCTAATTCTCTGGCGTTTGTGTGAATGAGGCAGTGAGACAAATTAAGTGATGGTGAGAGAAACAACTGTGTGTATGAGAGAGTATTCACCTCCATCCTCTGTGTCCGTATCAATGAATCAATCTTACTTGACAACTCCTCCACGTTTCTGTAGTTTATACACAATACTTTTAATACTATCACATGCACAGAGCGTCCATGTTTTTGTGAACTGAGTTGCCCTTTACTTCAGTGAACAGTGGGGTGAGGTTTGGTGCTACGGGGAGTCTGGACAGTGTATTTGAGAGGACATGGCAGGAGGTTAGACTGGAGAGCTGCTGATAAGGTCGGCCCTAGTGCCGCACCTTGTTAACACCCAGGACATAAACCGTTGCTAAAAAAAAAGCCTGCATCCCTCTATATGAGGATGTTAGCGTCATGAATCATTTGATTGAAGGAATGAATGAGTTTCTTCTTTAGAGCTCGTTCCTTTTAACTTGTCGGAGGTAAAAACCTTTCCCTGATTAAATAAAAGCGGACTTGTTACATATGTTTGATGTCCTGCGGCCAGTCACTGATAACTGAACTGGAATGAACATAAAGTGGAGATGACATCAGCTGGTGCCAGTGAAGCTAAAGGTATTTTCTTTAAATACAAGCAGTAACCATTTGTTTTATAACATGCACCAGCGGAGGAAGGCTGGGTTGAACCTGCCCAGTAGTTCGCTCTGAACTAAACAGGGACTGTGAGTCCTGTATCCATGGTGACATGATGGGCCACTCTGCAAACAGCAGCAGCGTCTTGGTGGCAACGTTCGTCGGCCAGTCCAAATGCCACTTTTGGCCCGCAGCCTAGAGTTGACAATTCTTGTCCAAAATCTGCTGTGCACTGGGACCATCCAATCAATACTCGAGGCCTGTCGGACGGGGCCGCTGCATCAATGCAATTGTCAAAAATTAACAACTATATTTGCTCTTTAGAGACTTGTAAAAGCAAAAGGTAATGTTAGAAACAAGCAAATCAATACCAGGTGTAACACCTGCAGAGGTTGTGGGGTCAGGTTGCAAATAGAAAAAGCCAACGGAGGAAGAAGTACACCAGTCAACTCTATTTCTTATTTCCCTATTTCTAAAAAGCTGGAAAGAGTTGTGCGGTCGACCATGTGTTACGTGCATTGGCTGCAGCAATGCAGAATACTGAACTGTGAAGCAAATCTCAGTTAATGATCAGTCTTTGTTCCACCAGTCTTTGTGGTCATACGCTTTGGGCAGTGACCAAAAGAATGAGATTGATACAAGCAGAATATGCAAAGTATTCATGTGCAAGTCATAAATGCATTGATGCAACAGATTGTGTTTTTCTTAATCAGTCCGAAATAAACTGTCGGTCTCTAGTTGCTGGAGGTTCAGCTTTGTATGAAAAATGAATAGTTGTAAAGTCTATGGTTAGTCCATTCCCTTGTTAAGCTTTGTGCCGTTTTTTGTTGGACTGTGAAAACCTGTGACGTCTTTAATCAAGGAGGATTTCAGAAGAATACGATGCTGTCATAGAATATTCTGCAGATGAATAAATATCGCTCGCAGTGAGAGGGAGGGAGTGAAGCAGCAGCACTATGGCCTCCGTCCAGAGCAGACAATCTCTGGTGACAGTTGTCTCTTCTGTTTGTCCAGGCCCTCCGCCATCAGCCAGTGTGGGCTCTGTACAGACACAGGGGTTGTCATGGATTTCGGTTTTATCAGTGAGGAAACATGCGGCCAGATAGGCCACTGCTCGGTATCAGAAATGGGAGGGGAAGTAATGCCACTCATTCTGTCTCCCCGTGAATAGTAACTCCGCCTCTTATTCCCTGCATCATCCCTCCGGTCGCTCTCACACACTGTAGCTCTGTAAGAATGTACAGTAAAGCTGTGGTATGCAGTGCTATCACTGCTCCACCTACAAAAGGAGCTTTGTGAGAGGCAGCGAGGGCCTCACTGATGCAGGAGACGGGTCCGAATCGCACTCCTCCTCAACTTTAAAGAACCATTCAGGATCTTTTTTGCACCGTGATGGTTTGTTTGTTTGTTTGTTGCTTCACCTCCGTGCTAATCCGCTCTGCTGCTGGACTTCTGGTGGTGCTGGCTGTCTGGCAGAGTCACGCCGGGTCACAGCCAGGCGTGAGGGCGGCGTCGGCCTCCTTACCAGTCCACACACGTTCCCACTCACAGCCAAGGAGTCTGCGAGCTCCGTCCTCTTCTGCTGCCAATTCAGGAGCCCGTGGGCCTGCGCTAATTGTTTCTATGCATGTGCTGTTAGTTACCACTTAGCACAGGCGAGCCAGAGCCCCAAAAAAAAGTTAGGAAGAGGATAAGTCCCTTCACTTCCCCTCTACATCCACAGCCCTCTCGGGCTGGATGTGTCGTCGCAACCACTGAGTGTAAAGAGTAGTCGCCGCTGAAGTATTGTGTATTTGTAATCCACACACAAGCAGACACGCACTACACAGTCTACTAGTTTACCGTTGACTCCCCGTGGCTTTGACTTATGCGGCGCACATTCTCTCTCGGTTTGTTGATTGTTTATCGCTTAGGAAACACAGTGTGACGCTCTCGCTCGCCCCGTCCCCGCTTTATGAATGTGTTTCTTTGTGAGCTGCAGGAAGAAAGAAACACTTGTTGTGCAGCGCGGGTACAGCGGAGGAGAGGTGAGACTAAGTTCTCAGAGGGGAGGACAGTAAGCAGTAGTGACAGCCAGAGAGATGGGGAGACAGAGAGAGAAATTACTTCTTTGATTCTACATGACAAACATTGCTGTGGAAACACGAGAGAAGGGCATTCAATTCAAATTCAACGAGGTCCAGTTAGAGAGAATTTCCTCATGCAAAGGTCAGAACATCACAGTAACGTTGAATGTGCGCTATGATTTCTGTATTCCCATTTATATTGAAGCAGCCTAGCAGTTGTATTAACGTCTGTACGTCAACTACTAACTGTCAAATCAAATAACGTTCAATTGAATAATATCTAAACAATATTTATTTTCTGTTTTCAAATTAAACTTTTTGAATAATACATACATACATATAAATACATGTTGTTGTCTCATTTCAAGTAAAATAAGGGATACATGTAGTAATAAAATACATAACAGAAAGCTTTTGAAACATTTTTATCTTAAAATAAAGAACTTAATTTCAGAAATATGAATTTAAATGACTTGTCCTTACCCTGCAGCTTTTAATTCAGTTCATTCAGGTGTGAAGGGATGTCAACAGAAAAAGTATAAAAAAATGCATCGCAGAAGAATAAAGACACTGTATGTTGAGCGTAGGGAAGCAAATTGCAAGGAATTTCCCTTATGGATTAGTAAATTCAGCTAAATTAGCTATTTGAGCAATACATTTAATAAACATAACTGAGATTATGACAACAACAAGATAATGACTTCACTGAAAGTCAAGGTACTGTGACTGAGGACATAAATCTGATATCGCACTTAGTGTAATAGTCCAATGTTTCTTTTATCGACAGCAGGGGCTTTAAACAACTATTAACCAGGAAATAGGTCACGCCAATCTCTGACTTTGAAGGATCAGGACCCGTGCTGTTTGTTGGCTGTATCTGATGGTGCAGTTGCTGGAAGCACCTGTCCAGATTGGACAGATGTCACAAATATTCTCTCGCTAATAATACCAGCCCAAGGGGGGCCCCAAATATGTTCCACCTTTTAAAAAAATTGGATTTACACCCAAAGACGGGGAATGCCACGTAGAAAGCACACAACTTTTTGCTCCCATTGTCTGACAGGCCGCTTCTTGCCTGCAATGATTGAGCAGCTGTTAGCTAGTTTGGCATTAGCATAAACCTCTGCATATCTAACCTCCCTCAGACAGCTGTCAGATCACAACTTGGTGGGATCCTCACTGAGTGACATTTTTTTAAGGAGTCACGACACGTACCAACTAACTCAGTCAGGGGAGTTGGCTTCCTCTCCGCTCGGCCACACACCTTCTCAATGGGGTCGAGAAGCCCGGTCCTCATCCTGCTACACGTTAACGGCACAACAATCATAACGTGACCCCTCCTCCTTTATCCTCTGCCCGGACATTTGATGTGTACTAGGGCTGTCAAAATTGCTAAAAAATGACGTTTGAATATTCCCTTTAAAAAAACACATATATTCAAACATATTCGAATATATGTGTAAATACAAAATTCTTCAGTTTAGGTGTTCACCCCCCCCCCCCCGCACCGCACCGCACCGCACCGCACCGTCGGTCGCGCATAGCGGTTTAAATGAACGGCAACAATAAACACATGCTGTGCTGATCAGGGATAAGGTTCCTCGGTTCCAGTGCTTCACAGAACTCCCTGAAGCCCTCATGTCCTTGCATACGAACGAAATCAATTGTTGCGTGCAGGCCTCCTGTCGTGCCGCAGACAACGAACTTGTGGCAGACGGCGCAAAATACGTATCCAGACGGGGCTGTTTCTCTGAAGTTCCACATTTTATGCCATATTCTCTTGGGTGCACATTCTGGAGATGTGGCCTCAAGTTGCTTGTCGTTGAATGGTAAGCTAACTCTAGCTTACATAGTGTAGCGACCCTGGGTCAGGAAAGCTACGAGACGTTAGCTGGCTTACAGGGTGTTTATTAAGGGAACATAGAACAGGACTGTGGGCCGCAGCCTACGCCACAACAACAGCAAAACCCCGTGAAAGCCTCAACCAGCTTCACGTCTGCTCCGGGTCAGAGAGTCTGCCCCGAACGGCTCGACACACACACACACACACACACACACACACACACACACACACACACACACACACACACACACACACACACACACACACACAAAAAGAGGACACTTCATCGCGGCCGCGGCGGGGGTTGCCAGATTCACGATAATTATCCTCCGAAATACTTAATAATTAATTTTCACATTCGAAATTCTGTTTTTAACAACTATTCGAATATATATTCGAATTTCGATTATTCGTTGACAGCCCTAATGTGTACTATGTGGTTGTGTCCCGAAACACAACCAGCCAGTGACCCAGACACTGTACCGAGGTTTCAAACGTGGTTTCTTTTCACTCATCCTGGCCGCACATGGCCATAAATGCACCTCTAAACCCACAGCCGAGCAGTTGCCTGTGTGTGTGGTCAGCGCCGCACCCCTCTCTTGTCAGGGCTCGATGCGAATGGTTATGTTGTGATTCGTGTGTGTGTGTGTGTGTGTGTGTGTGTGTGTGTGTGTGTGTGTGTGTGTGTGTGTGTGTGTGTGTGTGTGTGTGTGTGTGTGTGTGTGTGTGTGTGTGTTTCCTCTCCGCTCTGCCTTTTGATTCTGTCTGACCTGCCAAGCTGCAATGGCTTCCTGTGGCTCAGAGGCACCCAGCTGGAAAAGCATCTCGAAAGGGAAGGGTCCGAGTGAGCTCCTCTCTCACCTCCGACCCAGATCACTGTTGATTGGCTAAGCAGACGGCAGACGCTAGGATGAGAGTTGTCTGTGTGTAGAGAGTAAAATGAACTCCATGTGTCCATCGAAATGTAGTCAGTATCTCTCTGGCAGGCACTGGATTCGAGGCCAGGCTCGCTTCCTAAAACAAGGAGATGTTTGCTCACTGTGGCACAGACACTATTAAGCTGCAACTATCTAACTGTTCTCTAAGCCAGTGATGATGCATCGTGTTGTCTGGAGCAGTAAAAGGACCTTTCCATAAACTCACTGGCGCTCTGCAGGGAGCCCAGAAAACATTGTCTCATTAAGTTGAGGAGAGCTTTGGAATTAAAGGAAACAAAATTACCATCTGCTTTTGTGCCATGTTGACTTCTCGGAGAAGCTGCATGGGTGTAATTACTTAATGAGTTCAAAAATTCGCCAGTTAAAAAGTTTAAATCAGCTCCACGCAAAGAGTCATTGTTTGAACTCCCGTAGATTTGTCTTCAAACGTGCTGTGCCTGAGGAGAAGAACGCAGCTCTTCATCTTGTTTTGCAGAGAGAGGAAAAAAGTCAAATCAACCGATTGATTTGTTGTTTAATATAAAGAAATCCCGTCACACGCAAATTATTCCCCACCCCGCCGCGCCTGATTGGCAGACGGCAGCGGCCCCAGCAATTTGAGTGATTTAAATCTGCTGAGTGGAGGCTTTCCAGAGAGAGTGTCGATCCAATTGCCTGAAACCAGACTGACAGGAATGATTTAAACAGTTGTTGATGGAAAGGAGTTAAGCAGGGAGACGTGCCTTTCACGCCACGTCCAGTGTCATCTTGAGTTAAATTAAATCTGCCCGAGAAGATGAATGGATTTTTTTTTTTAAACCAATAATTATCAATCGGTTCTCATCAACAAATGCCAGTTTAGAGAAAGAGCTTTGATTAGCTACTAATAGCAAAGTATTGTATTTCTGCAATGTTCTGCCTTTGATCCTCACTGTATCGCTGCATATGAGCGTATTTATTGTTGATTGTGCGGGTCATTAAAACTCTCCGGCAGGTACCAGAGGCTCCTGTGTGTCTCCGCTGATTGATGCGTGTAGTGTTTTCATCCTCATCTGCGTCGCCGCGGTCCTCAGCGGCAGCCGCAGAAGCAGGAGGGTGATAATAAACCTCATCAGCTCAGGAGGCCGACCCGCCTTGATTAGAATTAATTTCCCCCTCAGCTTCTCCTGCTGCTCTCTTAAAAGCGGGATAAATCTTCTTCGGAGACATCTCGCAAATTCCTATTCACCAGTAAAATATGCCTACATTTGTTTTCAATGACGGTTGAAAGTTTGTTCTTTTTAGGAGACGCTGTTTGAACAGTAAGCGTCTGTGTTGTTATGCGGGGATGCGGTCGAGAGGCAGCTACACATGGCTCCACTTTCAAATCACAAATCAAAACTCACCTCTTCGGAACTGCCTTTAATGTATTTGTGTTCCATGTTCTTATTGTTCTTATTAATTTGTATTTGTTTTGTTATTCTATTTTATTGCATAGCTTTTAGGATATTTTAAATGTTGTGTAAAGTGACTGAGTATTATGAAAAGCGCTATATAAATTAAATGCATTATTATTATTATTATTATTATTATTATTATTATTATCAGTGAGGTAAATGTTGGTATACATTATTGTAGGGTGAAAAGATATCGCTTATAAGAAGCTACATTTATGAACACTGTTGTGCTTGCGTAAACACATTTGTTGCTTGGATATGAATGGTGATGACACGGCAAAAATAAATAAATAAATCCCACTCACAAAGCGTGGCAAACACATAGGGTCAAGACGAGTCTGGTGCGGTGCTGACATCGGTGCTGACATCGCTGCAGACCTCGTGGAGAGAAGGCCCGGTCCTCATCCTGGGTCTTTCCAAGCCGAACTAGAGCCGGCTGCAGAGCGTGGCCACGGAGATGTGCCAAGCGAAGGCCAGCCGACACCGGGGAGAGGTCCCATGTGGGGAACCTCCAACACCAAACGGCAGACTGACCCTGACCCGCCGGGTTTGATCCTCCAGGCAGCCCCGTTCAATTTAAATAATTTTCGGTTCAGTATGTAAAACTGGCAACATCTGACTGTGTTAATGTAGTCAAAATCATCACTGAAACTCATGCCGAAGGACATTCTGCCAGATATGTGGGGAAGAGAAACAAGGAACGAATATTTAAATCTTCATATTGAACAGCCAAATCCTCAAAATCCCAGATTTTGGGTACAGCCCAACGTTATTGATATGTAACACACTGCTTCTCCACCGAAACACAAGTGTAATGTTGATGCCATAACGGCCTGGTCGTTGCCCACATCCAAAAGGAAAAGGTTTCACCATTTCTTAGTTTTATCGAGCTTCATTTGTTTTCCTGCAAAGTTCTGAAGCCTCATCCCTGGAAATTTCTTCTCCCCGACACAGATTCTGGGTCTTGTTCCGAGGACACGCGCTCAAACTCCCATTAATAACTGCGATTAGTTGAGAGCCTCCATTCCATTTTCATGCCCTCCGTCCCATCTCGTGATTGTGATATCTTTGGATCGCCTCGAGCAAATTTCATTACATCTGTCACAAACATCCTCTTTGACTCGAGGGTGAACTGATAAGACTTTGGTTCCTCTGTGACCTCTGCAAACAGGATGAAATGGTTGACACTTTGGACAAAACATGGATGAGAACTGCAGCTTGACTGGTCGAGAAAAGACAGCGTCCAAGTATTTGAGGGGTTAGCAAAGGACATTCGGTCATTTCGGCATCATATTCAGTCATCACTCGCTTTTTAAGATGTGACTCATTCACATCGCACCTCCAAACAAATGTTGTTTCCAGTTTTCATGCACTTTCTTCGCCGAGGTTGCTTGTTACACCACACTGTCAGTCAGAAAGTGTGTTGACAGTGCATCAAGACATTGAAAGCCACAGGAATAGAGCCTCCCTCCTGGCCGGCTCTCCATCTTTGCTTCCTCTTGTGTTTGTTCCTGTCTCCACGTCTGTCTGATTCATCACAGCCATTCATCTGTCGCTTTCATTTCTCCTGTTGAAATTAATTTTGAGGCCTGTGCTTTCTTGTCATCAGCATACACTCTGCCTCCACAGTGGCTTTCTCTTTGCATGCCTCCTCTGTCAGAGAGCGGGATTCAAGGTTGTGACTGGCCGAACATGATAAACAGGATGCAACAGCTCCCAGTATACAACCCTCATTTTCATTTTTACAGGCACTTCAGTCCTCAGATTTGAACATTTGTTGTTCTACCTTGTCTATTTAAAAAAGGATTTAGGTTCACATGTTTTAACGGTTCTCATGAATGTGAATTCTGAAAGCACAAGTATAAATTGTTGAAAGATCAGTGAGGACTGTCGCTGTACAACAAAGCGGATTGTCCTTCGTAGTGTTGGTGGTTTGACTCTTCTTTACCACAAGTGTTTGGGTTTTAGACATTTATGTACATGCATCTTCCATTTTATTCATATATTTCACTGCTTTTGTGAACCTAAGACCTTTGGTAAAACAATTTCCATCACCAAAACCGATATACCACCTGAGTAAAGTTATGTTTTCACAAGAGATATGAAGAATTTCCAAAACCTAGATTACATTTTTCAGCTTTAGAGTCATATTTTCTCTTTACACTTGTGCCTTGGGGCAATGGTGCCTCATTATATAGATAGCTGAGATTGTTCTGTAATTTTTGATATACAACACATGAGTTTAAAGTGACTTTAAAAAGGGGAATTTAAAAATTATGTAAAATCGAGAAAATGACCACAGACCCCAGAGGGTTAAGCGTTGCATTGTAAATGATCAATACATTAAGAACCTAAAATATCAGCTTCATGGTAACTAGTGGAAGAGACAGATGATCACCAGAGTCCGTAGGATTCATCTTCAGGGGACCATGAACGTCTGTAAACAAAGTCATAGCATCCAGTCATTGATATATTTCAGTCTGGTCTAAAGTGGCGGAAAGACAGTCTGACATTGCCGTCCATGGAGCCGCAAAGCTAACATCGGCAAAAAACTGCCCGTGTAGCGTTTCAGTGAGGCAGCTTTAGAAACTTGGGAACATTTCAAGGACGGTCTTAAAAGGGATTTTCAGCGCGACCTCAGTTGCTCGGCAACTCTCTTTTTTGCTCTGTTAACAAACTTTGTGACTCTCTATTGATCACCTTGGGAGAAATTCAACACGCCGTCACGCCGTACCTTTTGGTGCGGGGAGGTCGGACAGGGTCCACACAGCAGGACAGGGTCCACAGAGCCAGAAAGAAATCTGAAGCGGGGCGCCTGCTCACAGAGAATCAGCAAGAGGGTCCACGGGTGGCGATGTAATGCCAATGCAATTCTTCTTCTGTGGTGGAAATATAAGGCAAATGAAAGATCTGACAGCATTATGGAGACGAGCGCTGCATACTTTACAGCTTCTGTACACGCAGCAGTCATTCAGTTACAACCCCGAGGTCAGTTTGAGTCCATGCCTGGCCACTTTGCGTGTCCATACAAATAGCACCCCACTCAGAGTGATCGCCCGCGGGGAATAATGGGCCAGAGGGTTCAGAGAGAAAAGCTTCCGTCCTCCGTATCACTGGAGCTATTTATAGAGGTACGCTCACAACAAGGAGACTGTCCATTATTCATCAACGCTCTGCATGTCAGCTGTGGGGACTACTTTGACTTTTAGTTACTCAATAACACTCTTTTTCTCTCACTCTACCCCCATCGGTCTATATCAATACACAAACACACACACACACACACACACACGCAGAGTCAGCACACCTGTCCCACATCTCCGAGTCTCCCTGTTCCGATCACCACAGGGATTTAGATGCTGTTGGGTCGTGTTCTCAATCACTCCGCTATAGTGCTTTCTTCAGCAGCTGCCTATGTCCATCCCTGTGTGTGTGTGTGTGTGTGTGTGTGTGTGTGTGTGTGTGTGTGTGTGTGTGTGTGTGTGTGTGTTTCCACAGCTTGTTTAAATTATTCACATCTGGGCCATTACTGGGACCTCCCGTTTACGATCTATCTCCCCACCACCCTGAAAACCCATCAGGACGAGACAGGTGGTCTGTAAGTATGGAGGGCCGCATTTCCTGGATTTCCACCACAGCGAAGTGAGAGTGCCTGAGCTCCTTTACCGTGGGTCTGCTCACCGAGACGAACCGCTCGCAGCAACATTTTTCGGGGTGAATAATTGAAAGCCTCCCCGATGGGACAGAGTGCGCCGATGATCTGAGGGATTTTGGGGCTTTGATGCTGAAGTACAGCTGACCGGGAGTCAACAGCGCTCGAGACATGGCTGTGAGCTGCTCATCTGTGTTTGCATCCTCACTGCTCACATGGATCATGAGTAAATGCAGTGCTGTTTCCATGGCTGCCAAGTTTCTTTTTTATAACTTTGATCTCACTGTGGGAAACTCCTCTTAGCAAAATACAAAGGGCATTTTTCCAATCGAACAATATTGTTTGATTCATTATTTAAATTATCCTTATACATGTATTTTGAGGAGGAAGTCATCTTTGGTGGTCAATAAGAATAATTATCTCGAGACATCAATTCCCTAAATTGTCAGTCTTTCACAATGGTATTGCAGCGAGCTGCACAACAATGAGCTCATCATGTCGAGCTGCCTCCATCACTCTTCCTTTTCAAGTCGCCGTAAAAATCCCAGGCGGTGAACTCCGGCCTCCCGCTGACACTGCAGTCGCCATGCTGTATCTCTGTCATTTATCTAAATCCCAGAAATCAATTAGGGCACGTGGAGGTGCCAGGGTGAGGGATTTGAGTTTTAATTGTCTCCTTGCTCCTCGGGCACTGGCACACGGCCTCCTGGCATTGAGGCTTATGGATTAAGCCGAGGTAGACAATTCTCTGGCTTTGAATATCTTGTATTCTAGCAGTTGCACATTATTTCGGGACTTGTATTTCTCCGTGTTACCTTTTCCGACGTGTTTTGACCATCCAATAATGCAGATCTGTTTTCCTTTTAGGATATTTTCTCTGCTTAAACTTCAGCCCTGATTAACAACTTCTGCCATGGATTTAAAATACTCTTGAAACCTCATTACAGCAAACGAGCCATTGAAGAAAAGTGTGTGTGGTGACAGCCCCCTCTCTCTCTACCAGAGTTCAGCATATCGTCTCCTTCAGGAGGCTGCAGTCATTCATTAGTGGTGGTTAAAACACCTCTGTTATGTCTGATGTCTGTCTGATGGAGCCATGACACACAGAGCTCTCCAGCCAGTCTGAGAAGTTGGGAGCAATTGCCCTCTCATTCGGGAAATATTGCTCGTTTATGTTCTTGTTTTCCGCATGGCGAAGTAACACAAGCAGCAGGGAAGGAGGGCCTACTTGGCTCTGGTGAGTTCAAGTGCAGTGACGGAGATTAATGACTGTAAAGTGTTTGATTAGATGCTGTGTAATTTACAACTTTGTGGAAAGATGTTGGTAAACCACTCGCCGTGCTCGCACTGTTAAAACCCTCCCCATTTATTTTCCTCTCTGTCTGCTCTTCTGGTTTTTTAGTTAAAAAAACGACCGCTCATGCTCATTTTTCTTGGAAATGGTTGTCTTGGTTTATTCCGAATAAAACTGATTTATTGGCACTCGGCTTGTCTTCGCTCATTGTCACAATACTTTGAGAAAGTTTGTGGAAGTTGGAAAGCAGAAAGAAACCGGTGACATCACAAGTCCCCCAGGGGACCCACACAGCTGAAAGGGACCCCAGTTACTCATCACAAAGCGGCTCAAGTGATGGGATAATGAGGGAAGACGAGCTAGGTTTAAGTGCCAATGAATATCTTTTATATTGATGTTAACCTTTTTAATTTCATAGTAATTATTGGACAAATAATATTGAAATGATGGCAAAGCAATATTGATGTTGTAGGAAATGGTAGAAGTGCCATAAAGTTAACGCAGAACAAAATGAGGATTAGGTGTATAGGTCATTACTGGAGGAAAATCTTTGTGTAGGCTGCTAATAGAAAAGCTACGGCTACGTTTCAGTGTGTGTGCGCTGTACAGTAGGTGTTAGAAGAAGAATACTGCTGTGTAAAGGTACAAAATGAAATGTCACACCCCACGCTTTCACCATTTCCCTCTCCCATATGGTAGCCGTCTACCGGGCAGACCTGACTCTAAAAATAACATCTCCGATCCGTTGTCTGTCTGTTTGGTTGTTTTATCAGCTCAGAGTTGGCATATTTTTCTGACAGCCAATTTCAAAGATAGCATCTCAATTTCAATTTGGTTTTCGCTATCTGGCCATGATCATTTAGATGATGAAGGCTTTATCACATGTCTGTGTGCATGTAACCTGCTCCACTTCCTCACTGCGCTTCAATGTCCACATCTTCATCGGGCGACTGTCAACGTGCGGCCGACACCTCGCGGCCTCTTGAAACGGCGGAGCCGGGCACCAAGAAGTGATAACACCAACTGTGTCTGCACTCGGTGGCCTCAATGTGGCTTTGTTATCTCCACATTATGATAGCAATGGAATCCATTATCAAGTATGTGGAGGGGGAAAAAAGGGGAGTGCGGAATGCAGAGCCTGATGATGCACATTAGATCAAAGAAAGAAATGGTTTGCCTTCTTAACCTCGAAATTAATTTGTAACACTTTACATTGCATGTTTTATCTGAACCAGCAACACAAAGATCAGCCGGGTTTTTGACAGTTTCTGCATTAAATCCCTGCAAACCTCGCAAAGGTTGCGAGAGGGGGTCGACGTTTGCCTTTGTACGTGCCTGTTGGAGCACAGTGCGGCAGGAAGGTCGGGTTTCAGTCTCACGCTCGGTCTCTGCGAAGCTCAAATGCTCCGAGAAGAATAGGCTCCGGATTTGAAATGGTGGTGAACTGAAAAGGACCCTCCTGTCTCTCTGTCTCACAATGATTTCTGAGACGCGCACAAACACACACACACACATACACGCGCGCACTCCCTCCACTTCCCTCTCCATTTTAGAAATTCTAAACCTCCTTTCAGCTCCGTTTGTGAGCGTAGGTCATGGTCGACCTGCCAGTATGGGACCAGGAGCTAGAACTCGGAATAGTAAACAGAGAGTGAGCGTGTGTCAACAGAGACGGATCAGAGAGTGCATTTCCGTTTGGCACCGCAGCCAGGTGTAAAAGCCCGGCTAAAATGATATGATGACTTCTTAATGCATTCTCAAGTGCCTGACTTCTTCACCCACCCATTGTGGGGTAGATAGCGTGCGTGAGAAATGCTAACAAGGTGCTTGTATGCCACATGATGGCCTTTTAAGCAGAACCACTGAAAGAATGTTTTCCAGGACATTTTGTTCGGCTGGTTAGGCGTGAAATGGAGTGGCTACTTACTGTACAGAGATGTTGCAGCTGATTCAGTGTGACAGTTTATTGTGACTGTAAGCACTTTTAGATTGAGCCCTCTGCACGACCCTTTCACAAATGAGTGGGCATGGTTTTACATTACATTTCATTTAGCTGATGCTTTTATCCAAAGCGACTTACATTTTTTGCTCTATACACCGTAGACACAGCAACGGGGAACAATTAGGGGTTAAGTGTCTTGCTCAGGGACACTTCGACGTGTGAGCTATGGGGGGACTAGGGATCGAACCTGCTACCTTTTGGTTGCGGGACGACCACTCATCCCCCTGAGCTACAGCCGCCCACCTTTTAGGAAATGCGCTTCTTTGCTTTCTTTTGCGGGGCGCTAAATAAGATTGATACCACTGGCCTGCGTGTTTTTAATGTGAAGCTACTGTGAGTCGCCAATTAGCATAGCTAACTAGCTAACAAAGGTTATAAATCCTGAGAGTGGTATTAAACTTCTTATCTAGAGCATTTAAATAGAGTATTTCCCAAAATTTCAAATGATTCCTTTCATGAGTAGCTATTTAACAACAATTTACATTTTACATACTGTATCACTTCATGAGTCGGAGGATTAGATGCATGTTGTTGGATAACATCTGTGCATCCTTATTATGAAGTGTAACAAATGATATTCTATGTAAACCGCATTATATAACTCGTTAAAGAAAGGTTCTTTGTTCTGTAAAACGACAGAAAGCCATTAACGCACAGCGGTGACTGTGAGAAACCTGTGTGTGTGTGTGTGTGTGTGTGTGTGTGTGTGTGTGTGTGTGTGTGTGTGTGTGTGTGCGCGCCATCCCACTCATTTGCTTTGTGGCCTTGCCTTTAAGCGATTACTCTGTTTAAAAAATAAAAGGAATATTTTTCCCCTCTTCTTTTATCTTCATCTAAGGCCAGCTTCCTCTCTGTTGTGAGTGAGTAGATGAAAGAGTAGAGACAGGGGCTGCCGGTTATGTTTAGGTCAGTGCTTTCCAACAATTATGAATATCACTTTATTGCCATGCAAAAGCAAGAATTTACTAACTCTGCATTCTACGGGAGCCTCTGTAAGGTTTCCAAATGTGTTGTTGCACTGCCACAAAATACAGTTTCCTCTGAAAATGATGACAACCTGGGCAACCAGCGAACCTGTGATGGATGGCTAAAGAATGTGAGAGTGTGACAGCGCTGTGTGTTTATGGGTGACCTCCTGTGTGCTGCAGGGCCCCGGTGGAGCTGAGGAGGGGCCGTCTCCTGACCCGTCCCAGTCCCAGCAGCACAGCTTTGTCCAGGAACATTTCCAGGCACAGTACAAGTGAGTCTCTTCTCTTAACATAACACACACACACACACACACACACACACACACACACACACACACACACACACACACACACACACATACACACATATGCCTGCCAGTCCACAAATAAGTCCACAACAAATCTAAAGGCCTCTTATGTCTTAGTGACTAGTTAGACTTTCCAGTGATTCCTTACTACCACCATGTGAAGAAGTCTTGGCGTAATATCGACTGTTCACTAAACCCGTCCCCTGATTGTATAATCATAACTACATAACTTTGCACAGCATGGCTCTCAATAATTGTGAAGCAGTGTGCATGGGGCTTTAGTAAAAGCGATAGTTTGTAAGAGTTAAATAGGTAACATTTTCTGTAACCAGTGTCACATTTAAGCATAGTGGAATTAGCAAACTAGCAAGCTAACTGGTGGACATCTGGCTAGTTAGCAATGCTACACTGGTTCTAGAACAGCGGGCTGGTGGCCGCTGGGTCCAACAGTCCCTCCATTCACTCCACATCGCTCTGGAGAAAGAAAAGCTGATGTTACCTCACTAACTAGCCAGCCATCTGTCTCCAGAGCTGCGACTACACTTTACACTACACTTTTTAGACACAGGTCCACATGTAGTGTGCTGGCTTCTAAAAGGTCTGATGAAAACCTGCCCTAGTACCCTCACTGAATCCCTTCAGCACAAGTACTTATTTAGAGTGCTGTAATTGGTGTTGTAGATTTTTTTTTTATTTACTGGTTACTGTTGACAACTGTGGTAATGCACAGCAAAGCCCCCCAAAACAGGCTTTTCACGCCTCCTGTATAATCAACATTTCTAATGCAGCTGGATGTCCTCATAACTCCCATCATCCTCTGGATGAAGAGGCAGTCAAATTTTATTTTTTGACATGACATGTACACCTGTCAGCTGTGGCCCAGTGGGAGAGAAGTGTCATTCAGATGTCAAGAGGGCCAACTCATCTATGTGCCAATTTCAAGTGTTGGTCTGGTCCAAGAAAACATTTGCAAGTTTGCACTGCAGATTTATTGCGGTCATACAAAAAAAAATATATATATATTCTGCGGTTAATGACTCGCAGCTTTTTAACAGTAATGTTTTAGGGACTGCACTCTTTTATCCAGATCTTCCTTCACTTTCATCTTCTGTCTCCAGCTCCTGGTGCTGATGCAAAAGCCCAACACCATCCGGACTCCATCCATAAACCGCTGACCGCTCTGACCGATTAAAGAGGTCTTAGATCCAAAACCACGATCTGATCTATGTTGGATTCATAAATTCTTTAAAAGTACTCCGTCCAGACAGAACTGCTAATATCTCGTTTGTCGGTACCATCCGTTCCTTGGAAAATTGGCGTCTCTGCGTGACTGCCAGTAATACATCTGTCAGACTCAGAGCGCATCTCCTAATTGCCTCCCTCACTGTCAAATGTTTCAGCTGTGACAAGTCGGGTGTGTCTAGACAGGAAGCAGCCGTCACGGCAGCCCAAATTTGTTCCTCTCACCCACTCAAACACTGTGCTAGCCAGGGAGAGTGAGTGGGGTGGAACAGAGGGAACATCCACATGAAGCACAAACTTTAGAGAGGGACTCTAGCATTTACAGCAAGTGTACAGTCGGAGTCGATCCTAACAATGCAAAAAAAAGCATGCATCACAGGGCTGAGTGGGTTTTAAATGGAGACGAATGCGTTATCACTCCTGGAATTGGACTCCGAACAAATACTTCCTGACTCCTGTCCCTCTCTTTCTTCCTCGGGAGTCCCGAGGCCCGTGCAGCACTTCCCAATGCGGTGTCCGATGCGATCCAACATCTAGAGTCGACAGACCGGAGAATAATCCTTTTAATAGCACGGTTTGTCATCGCGGCCATTCTAAACGTTCAAGTTACATCACTGTCCGAGCAAGCCAAGCCAAGCCAATCTTAATTTATGTTATCTGTCGTCAGACTCCGGAGCCGGTCGACATCAGAGCGGTCATTTACAGCAGAGTGAAGCACAGCTCTCACCTGTTTTATACGTCTACTGCTCTTTATCCTCTCTGATCAAGGCTGGGATCTCTGTCTATACGCGGGTGAAGGGTGCAGTCGGCGGAGACTGCAATGAAAATGTCTGTCTGTCGGGCATTGTTCATTACAGTCGGGCCGGTTGACGGGGCAGCCGAGCGTTTCAGATTGCAGACGCGGTGCAGTTTCAGCGTGGCTCGTTTTACCGCCATTGCCACTTTCTCCGAGAGACCCTTCTCATCTCTGAATCGGTCGGGCTGCATTTGTTTTTGATCACATCTCCTGGTTGATTTGTTATGACTTGAGCGATTGGCTATAACCGCAGTTTGCCGGCGCAGTAATGTGTCCGTTTATGATGTGTGTGTGTGTGTGTGTGTGTTGTAATATTTCAGTTACATTAAGGTTTATGCCTTTTCCTATTTCGGAACATTAGTGTGAATAAACTAGCGTTCATCCCCCGCCAGGGGATATGATGCCGGGCTTAGTGAGAAGAATTAGCTGCCTGTCTGTTTAATTTGATCCTATTGAGACTTTTTTTTTGTATTGCCTCTCTTAGGAGAGAAAATCAATTAGACATAGATACCTGCGTTAGGCGGGGCGATCCAAAGCTGCAGCAGTGTGTTATAGTGCACAGCACCGAGCGCAGGGTCTCTTCAGCATGGCTGCATTCAGCAGACGGCGGCATACATACCTCTCCTCAACCTTTCCACGCTTCCTCCATTAGAGTGTCACCAGAATATCACCTCTTCCTTTTGCTCCTTTTCTCTCTTTAAGTGTTTTTCGAGCGGTGCAGGGCACATCTATGTTTTAGTGCAGGCTGAGTGTGATTTGTATGCATGGAGTGCAGTAACCCTCACTGTTTGCTGGCGAGAACAAGACATCCGTAGGGCAGCCATTCTGCTCTGCCAAGAGGGAGAGACCCACTAAGAGCCAGTGTCAGCTGGGCCTGCTTGAACAGAGCTTTATTCACTCCCCCGTCTCCTCCCCCGCTGGGCCCGTCAGGTGCCGTCCTATAAGGAAAACACATTTGAGCAGTTAATCTATGGCTTAATTTCCCATGGTAGGACGTCTTGTGAAGGTTGTAAAGATTAAACACATACGCTTGGGGAGTTCTGGAAAGTAGGGAGAGGATGGGAAGTGTTTTTGGTTTGTGATTCCAAAAGACACTTTGCCATTTGAAATGAATCAATTCATTTTCTTGATTTAATTTAAAATATATGTTCATCGTGATGTAGAAGACATGATTTTTCTTTATGTGAGATTTAAGTCTCCCGGAGTAACCACACTGTGAATTTTATTGCTGCTGGGTTATTCTTCACACAAGTCTATTCTCAGTGTCTGTGCAGCACCGTGCTCTGTGCTTAGTGTCACAGTGCCGGCGGAGAATCAAACCCATCATATTCAAAGTTATTCCACCGCACACGTTGCAGATTTATGTCCATCATGCCGCTGATAAAAGAATTTAAATGAAAAAGCGATTCAGAGTAATGGCGTTAGCATTAAAATCCTTTGATGGTGAGAGATTTCACTGCTACTGTAGTGCTACCTCCTCAATGACCTTTCTGCTTTTTCTTTTTATAGGTATGACGTGTCTTGGGAACATGTTTTACCTGAGCAGACATGCTCCCTTTCAGCAGCCCCATCCATCACTCTGATACAGTCACTCAGTCATACAAAGACCTGCAGAGAACAACCACAGTGTTTTAATGTTGGGAATGAGACGTTTCTTTCTCTCTCTAACGGATGCATCTATTTTTTCAAATTCCCTACTCAATATTTTTTTTGTATTATTATTTTTTCATTTTTGCACGAAATATTTTTTCTAGCTGGTTTGAAAATGAAATTTAGGAGCTTATGTTTACAACTTTGACGCCCCAAATTCAGGTTGTCACTTCTAGAAATAAGAGTGGAAAACTATTGAGGCCGGCAGGGATTAGCTCAATGGATCCAAACCTTTTTGGACTCAACTAGATACAAGTAGATATTGTTACAATTAGTTTCATGTAATTTAACTGTCAGTTGGTATGGTCAAGTCTGGTCATGTTTTAACCATTTAACCATTATGTTTAGCTCACTTTTTATGTTACTTCTACCAGTTATTGCTCACTGCACTCTAGATCACAACATGTAGTTATTGTGGATGTATGTTTTTTTTCATATCTTATTTCGATCCGTATCCTCTGGCAACTGCAGGAATACTATTTTGGGTGTAAGTACCTCTGTTTGGATATCACTGGTTTAGATAGAGATAGCTTTATTTTAATTTTGTGTACAAAGTATTTACGGTCCACACACACTGATTATTCTAATTCATGTAATCAAAGAGGTTGGAAGGGACCTATTCAAGATTCACTTAATTATTGAGTATTTACAGAAAGTCTTATCCAGGAAATCCTGCACGGATTAACTCTAAATGCTGGACAAAAGATTTAATTAAGTTGCAGGACAGTTTACAAAATCACTTCCAGCAATCAGTCTTCAGTGAGCTCTCTGACTCATTGTTCAGATAATTAGCTAACTGAAATACGTCCCCCCTGTGGAGCTGAGCGGGATTCATTGAAATGAGTCTAATTATGAACAAAGGGTTTGAATGGAAAACTATTGTAATAGGAAATGACTGCTGCACACATCTGTTCAGTGGTCCGTGTCCCGGGCATTCAGATGCAAAGGAAGAAAGGGCATCATTTAGGAAAGCTTGGGATCCTGTGACGGCATCAGCGTAATGTTGGAAGCACTGGTGAGAGTGATGCAACAAGATGGAAACGGCTTCTGCTGGTTCCCTCTTATAGCCCAGGGGGCTTTTTTTCTACAATTTACCGCCCCACCCGCTCGTCTCTCTCAATTCCCACCAGTTACATCACTCATCTTTTCCGTTCTCACAATCAGATCAAGAGGTTCTGCGTGTTCATTTTGACCGTGTCGTTCACTTGGGTAACGAGATTAAACGTTCTCCTCTCCTGCCAGACTTAATCAGGAGGACTTTGAGATTAGTTTGGAAGTCGTTGGTGTTTCAAGACTAATGTAAAATGTGTGCTTTCTTTTCCTCAGATCTTCACTGACATGCCCCCACTGTATGAAGCAGAGCAACACCTTTGACCCGTTCCTCTGCATCTCACTCCCAATTCCTCTTCGCCAGACCAGGTGAGCGCTGCTGTTTTTAATCCACACGCTCTCACTCAAAATAAACTTAAACTGCTTTCACAGGACGTTTAGGCAACAAAAGCACTTAGTCTGGTTTTTTAAAAGAGCATGGTTAAGTTAACCTGACAGACTAGCGTCTCAGACGAGCCACTTTCATGATAACCCATACAACCAAACAAAATTAAAAAAGTGATTAAAAAATACGTCAACATTGCCTTTTAGTTTCACGTGGGACACGAACAGCAGTCTCCTGAGTGAAAGTCCTGTGTTTGTTAAAACTCAAAGGAATACTTTGCCATTTTATTCCCTTTCTTGCTGAGAATTAGATCAATACCTCTCAGAAATCTCTCTATTAAATATAAGCCTACAGCCAGCAGCCAGTTAGCTTAGCTTAATACAAAGAATGGAAATAGGGAAACAGTTAGCCTAGCTCTGAAGTTACTGCGTTGTTCAAAGAAATGGTCAAACTAATAACTCCCTGTAAAATCATAATGTGTAATCTATCTGTCTATTAATATAAGGCTACAGCCAGTAGCCCGTTAGCTAAGCTTAGCACAAAGAATGGCCACAGAAGGAAACAGCTAGCCTAGCTCAAGTTACTGCGTTCTGTAATACTGGGATTTGTCAGTTTTACGCTTCGGTTTTTGAATTAATTAGACAAACAACATATGCAAACATTGCAAACATTTGGCTTCACCTACTTGTTTGTGGTCTTTATTGTCCTGCTCATGTTGTAGAGACTAAATCCGATAAATTGCCTCTTCTCTGGTCTTGTCCCGTGGAGGTGAGCTGTTAGTAGTTGAAGTGGTGGCTCGATCAATAAAGTAATTATCTATCTATCTATCACCTCTACCACCTCTACCAGACACAACTGCTTATGTTAACAGTGGGATATGTTTTCAGCTTTTACAGGTTTCTGCTTATCTATGAGGGACAGTAAACATTTCTCAACCCGAGTTTGACCCATCAGCCTAAAGTTCACTGGCTCTAAACTAAATTCTAATGTTATCCAGTTATCAATCTGACCAATTTAAACTATGACTAAGGTACTGCAGAAAAATTGGTATAACAACATCTCTAAAGCTCACTAATTGTGAGCTTTACTTGTCCAGGAAGTTACGAAATAGACCGACACACTTCAGATTTTGCACATATTAAATAATATATAATTGATGAGCTTTAGAAGTGCTGGCAGGTGAATTGTGTTACTTTTGGACAGAGGAAGCTAGCTGTCTCCCCCGGTTTCCAGTCTTTGTGCTAAGCTAGGCTAACCAGCTGCTGTTATATGGTCAAGTGGCTTCAGGCCAATCACATAGAGAGAGGCAAGAGGAGTGCCCAATAATAGACCTAAGGAGCGCTACTCAATCTTCAGCTATACTGTACCTTAAACATACAGATATGAGAATATATAGTATAACCTCAAATCTAAACATTAGCGTTTGTCAGAGCTTTCTAGGCACCTGCATGTTAAGCTCTACTCTTCCCTGTGGTTGTGCTGATCACTATTTTAAGGTTTGCCAGGTTTTTTTCTTGCTAGTTATTTCCTTCCTTTTACTTTTTAGTCTTTTGAAATAAGTCACACAAGTTCAGCCAGCATCCCTTCTAATTTGGGAAAAAAGATTTTGGGAGCTTTGTTCTGACAGCGAGCCAAGTCGAGAGTATTTAGTTACCATCCTCTCTTTTTTACTGTGCGGCAGACAGGGTGAGAGAAAACACTTCTGAGGGATAAACAGGGAAGAGAACAGATGGATTGTCTTTGAAAATACTTTTTTAATGCATATCTCTGTGTGAAGAGTTCAGCTCACTCCCAGCCAGATCATGTCTGTAAGCCGTAAACACATATTGTTTGTAAGCAAACATTTCCTTTGCCCAGCGATCCAGACGCCAGGCTCTGTCCATTGGCCGCCATCTGCTCTTTGCATGTTGATGATTTTGTTTACAGTTGATGTAAAACCTGCTGTGTGAACGTGACACGGACCATTAATCAAATGAGTTAGCACGTTCAGGCTGTAAATATCGAGAGGCAATGTTTGCAATTTGAACGGAATATTGGATCAAAAGATGGGAGCAAAGAAAATCACGGTGGTCAAGAAAATTGTTATCAACTGCATCTCAAATTTATGCTGTGACCAATAAAATCCAGTCGCCTCCAGGGTTTTGTTTTGTCCATGCTGGTATGAAAAATATAATTGGCATGAATTGGGGATACCTCATAGAGCCGAGGCTTGATTAGTGCAGCCAATTACTGTACTGGTTCCTGTGCTCTCTTTCCTGCTCTGCACACAAATCCGTGAAACAGGAGTAAACATGTTGGTGTCAGATTTCACAATACTTGTGCCTGACAAGAACCAGTTGATTTATGTATAACTCATGTTGTTAAATCTTTAAACTGGCTTCCAGTTGGTCCCAGAACAATTCTTCAAAGACTTGCCGCTAGTTTAGAAATCCCTTCATGAGGCCACAATATATTTCTGATACGCTTGAAGAATATAAACCAATCAGAGGATCCCAACCCCAGGGCTGTGGACCGATACCGGGTCTCTGAACATTCAGTACTAGACCAATTATAACTACTGCCACCATTATACATCTTTATAGGCTATGCAGTAATTACCTTAAAGTATGTTCAGTACCCCCAACACAATGCATACATGCAGTCTGTGTGAAGCTGAGATATATACATACCTGCAAACTTGTCACCTTTCGGCGAAAATCGCCGTCATCCACGTGAATCGTGTAGATCCGAAGAGTTTTGGGTTTTGGGAGTGGGGGGGGGGTCAACTGTCCGGCGAGTCTTGGCCAGTCAGCGTTAAGATGTCTACAGCGGCTTAATTTCCCTCCCACCAGTTTTTTAACTGTTAGCTAACGGTGTTGGGAGAGACAGCGAGTGAGATTACTGGCAGCGGCGAGTCCGTGGCAGCGTGAGGCGTCAGCCAGGAGAGCGGCGAGTCAGCGGCTCTGGCAGTTCTACCTACCGACACCTGACTACATCATATAAGTGGAGATTTTATCCAACTTGTATTTTAATTTAAAAACAAGTGGCCGAAATGAGTTTCCTCCGTAGGGTGGCCGGGCTCCTGTTTATATTCAAGGGTTAAGATCTACGTGTAGAAAACAGTGTACCCTCCAGTTGATCAGAATCTATATAGTTATGCGGTTATAATCGCTGTCACACTCTAGAAAGGTGTTCATGTTCAGGTTTACCTGGTGGAAACATTATTCCAGTGTTTATCTTAGACTAACAGTGCCGTCTCCTCAAAGTAAAGTGGTATAACAGTATGACATAATATGGTCAAAATTAAATAAAAAGGCTGGTACATTATACATATTATGGCATATAAGTGTAATATTATGAAGTGAAATGTAGTAGTAGCAAAACAATATTCAGTCACTGCACCCCCACTGTGGAGTGAAGCCTCATTTGTGTGTTGGTAGGATAAATAGAGAGAGCGATCAAGCCTTAACCAAAAACGATATGAACATACATGCATGTGAACCAGGAAACTCCTGGGAGACGCGTCTCTAATCATACTCTCTGTGATTCCGGTCCCTAGTCGGCCGGTCAGCTGGTCCACAAAGAACTTGTTCATAGAAAAATGGTCCACAGGGCAAAAAAAGGTTGAAAACCCTTATTAGACTGGAAAATAAATCGGTTTGCTCAGCTTTAGTTAAGGGGGCGAGCAGCTAAACCAGAACACGGGACAGACCTTCATAGACCTTGATTGCGTATTCATCCTTGTGTGTGCGTATGCACACATTGGGAACGTAGAAGCGACCTCCTTGCCTGCAGAGTAGCGCGTAATCCTGAGTTCGTGCTGCAAACTGCGAGCAGTCATCTGTCCTGCTGCTGGACGTCCTCTGCATCCACCACAGATATAACCTGTGTGACATCCACGCCGTCACTCAGAGCCTCATTATACGATGCTCAGGAACTCTTTCTAATTCATGGACATTTTTTCTGGGTTAGAAGTTTCTGTTTTTGCTTTTATTTCTCTATCTTTCGGAGGCATGTGCAAATGTCTTCTTTTTCTTTCCTGTAAGAATGCAATCAATTTCTCGATGTCTCTTGGCCATGTCTTTCTGTGCCTCTAGCTACAGACTTCCACAGGTACCGGATAGGGCTCCTCTGTGTCTCCTCAGTGTACTGTTACTCAAAGAAGCCATTATGTCCCAGCACCCGGCTCGTGTCAGCTCTGCCTCTGGAGAGGTCAGAGCCAAGCGCTCCCTGTTTTTAAAAATGCAATAGAGATTCTCTTATTTGGCACACATAAAAATAAGTCTTAATGATCTATTATTAATGTTAAAGTGTATTGATTTATTCATGAAAGTCTTCTTTTGTCCCTTCCCGGGCCGTAGAAGAGGTTGCAGTAGAAACGGCACAGAAATCGAAATAAAGGTCGTTCTATTTCCCGCCGTCCCTGACTGTGTTCCTCTAACCTGTGGCAGGTCGCTGTTTGTGATTCTGGTGTTCAGCACCAAAGGACAGAGGTACCTGCGGGTCGGGCTGGCCGTGCCTCTGTCCGGCTCCGTGGCCGGCCTGAGGAGGATGCTGGCTGACGAAGGGAAAATCTCCCCAGACCAGGTAACATAAAGCTGGACGAAATACTCAGAGTGGACCCGGGTTCCCCTTTGATTTCCCTATTTGAAACCGCAACTATAACGGAGCAGCAGTGTGATTATAGTGATTATTCGTACCTTTCCTTTCATGCCACTAGTGGAGTTTTTCTCTAACTCACTCGGCTGAAAGACATTAAGCTCAAAGGGAATAATAGTGGTCACTCCCACAGCATGATGCAATGTATGAGACTTTGGCACTAACGTGTATTTGTTTTTCTCCAGGTGATCCTGACGGAGGTGTACTCCACAGGCTTCCAGCGCTCCTTCTTTGACGAGGAGGATCTGACCAGCATAGCTGAGAATGATGTCCTCTACGCCTTTCAGGCTCCGCCCCTGTACATCAGAGGAGGCTCCGCACGGATCTCAGGTATAAACGTTATACCGTAACATACATTGACTTTCAGTAGAACTAGTTTGTGGGACTACATTCATGTTTTGCCCTTCATTAATGGGAATTTATAGACAGATCTGTAAGCAAACAAACCCATTTTATGAATTCTCTTTGCTTAATGAAACCCTCAGGGAATGTACCGTACTGCAGGGGGCCTTGGAGAGCACATTAAGAAAGATATAACTTCCTATAGAGCTCTGCGAATTACATCTCCCCCTGTGCACATCAGATTTATGTCTTAATTTCTTCTATTTTTTAGCTGCTGGTGTCAAATGTGTGCTCAGAGGTGCCTCGGTGCGTACTACCCCCTTGTTTCTTGCTTGGTGGCGTAAACAAACTGGTTCTGCTCCTGTAAGTGTCGTCCCAGCACCTGAAAAATATGACTTTTAGTGCTTTAATTATGTTGCTCAATGACCGCACAGAGCAGTGCTGCTCCCCTCCCCCCCCCAGACAGCCTGGCTGGTCCGCATGCTGGCACTGACTAAATCCCCCTGGGTTCTCACTGGCTCAGCCTGCAGGGGTTGATATGGAGACATCACCACTCAACACTTTTCTGTGCAATGCAGATTGTCCGGTCTTTCACATTGACACGTTTGCCCTGTGAGAATACATGTAAGATGCTGTCATCTTTTTAAAGGAACAGCCACACATTCAGGAGATGTGCTCGTTTGCTCCTAGTCTTAGCGTCAATACATCGACACCAGGCGTCTGCATACCAACATTGAGACCTCAAAAACAGGCTTTGTTTCCTGCATTCTGGGGATTTTTAAAAGAATGAAAAGAGTAAAATTATATGTACACTGCAATAGTATTTTTATGTTATATACTTTGGATTTTACTCTCAATTCTAAGGAGAGAATATAGAATAATTTCCCCCTCTGGCATGAACTCATGTGAATCTAGAGCATAAACTAATATTCACAAAAATATTCATTCTTTAATTCATTAATTTTTGTTCCTGCTTGAGCCTTTCCATCTCGTAGTATTCCGCATTTCTCTTTCCATCTCTCACTCGCAAAAGACAGACAGACTTTCAGACCCAAAGCCACAACAATGGCACCTCTTCACTCTCAAACCCGTTATTTACAATGATTCGCGCTTTTCGCTGCGTCAAGTAAAGCTCAACTTTGGGCATTGCACGCTTTGATGGTGCGACAAGCAGCTCTCTTCAGGCTGGAAACAACATTTGGTGAAGCTGTGTGGTTATACACGATGGACCAGAAACACGATGTGATGGCAAAAAATGGGTAAAAGGAGAAAATAATTGTGGGAGGAAAAAACAACAATAATGAAAAACGAGAGTCTCCCGAGAAAATTGGACGCGTTGAGTGTTTCTTTAAATCAGAACCTGATGTCACTCATGAATTATAACAGCAATTGCTGATGAAACCTTTAAAGGCAATGTTCACTAACCAGCTGAAACATTGCACCACTTCATATGACCTCCATTATTTGTTATCCTTATGTAACTTTTTTGAGGCGAAAACCCCAAAGTCATGCGATATCAAAAAGACATCATTAGCTTGTTTTAAAACTTGATTAAAGAGAACATTTTACTTTCCCGATAAATATCCCATCAGCCTCGGTTAGATTATTTAAGTACAAAAATGAAATATTAAGTAATTTAATTCATTTTTATCTCAACTACAGAGCACAAGTATTCTCTGCCTCCCTGTTGGTGTTTAATCAAAGCTATAAAATCTAAACGGCTTTCGCGTAAACGGCAGTCAAATATCACATTATCGTATAAAATGCACCTTCATTAAGTTTTTTCTATCCAGTCATAACTGATCTGTAATGCTTTCAGGCTGCCTGGAGCCATTAACAATGTCTCTTTATGCCCCTTCTGCAATTACCAAATCTAAAAGGTTTTGATCCCTGAAAGACCCTTAATCAATTACCCATTAATACTTAAATTTAGTAAAAATATGAGTCTTGTGGGTAAAACATGAGACAGAATAACAAACTATCATTAAGGCTAAACTCTGTAATCTCAGCATTTTGATGTGCAGTGCTGATGTTAAGGAAAGCGTATCAATGTGGATTATGTCCTTCGGCGTTAGATTAAGCCATGTTAAGAGCGGAGCAGCTTCCTGATTGCTTGGCACGTGCAGAGTCGATGCGTCTGGTGGGCAATTAAAGCAAAAGATGAGGGAAAGCCCTGTTTTATTCAAGGCATCTTCAACACACGCATTTGCGGTCAGTTTCCTTGTTACTCTGAACGCACTGGATTTTAAATTCAACTGGCATTCAGTCGCTTCTGAGGTAATCTACTCACACACGTAGATGTAAAACCTCCCGATGTGAAGGGCAATTAGAGGCAGCGTGAGGCGCTCAGTAAAGAGCTGCTGGGTGTCCGCTGCGAATGGAAACAAAAGAACATGCCTTTGGATCATGCCAGAGGTCGACCAATGATGACGTGACCTTCCCGGTCCTGACTCCTTTATGCTCCCTGCTGTACTCTTTAAAGTAGTCTCTGACATCATCCTCTCACCGCTGCATATATCACCTCTCCTCTGCACACTAAAGTCAGACGTGTTGGTCCTATAATATCACGTTGGGTCACAGACATATTGACTGGGCATTGTTGCTCCGACCACCTGGCTCCGGAGTTTGGGTGTTTGGGTGATGACACATAAGTGGTGACGTCTATGCCAGGTGATACGGTCACCGGTAATTGCACCTCACATGTTGAACCTTTCTCGTACCATAATCAACCATTGTGCAATTCAAATTAAATTCAAAGTGATCTGAGAATTAAATGTTATTAAGCGTTTCTCAGAAGAGCACTTACTGTTTATTGGGGAACCATTGCACTAAAAAAGAAAAAAAGCTGCAACCATTTTGATCTACAAGTAACCTGATGAGAGGAGGGAATGCATTGCATACCATATTTAAGTTGTACAACCCACACATAGACACACACATACGCACACCTACATACATACAATGACAACACTGGCAGATTTAACATAAAAATTCGTAGTCATTTAAGAAACAATGAATCTTTGTTTTCAAACGGAGGTAGAGGAGCAGACTTCATACTTTTAGTTACCAAATGTCAATTTTACGACAAAGTTGGTGGCAGAATTTAGTAGATCTTCTAATTAACGTTAACTCCATGACTTTGATTATCCTTTTGAAAACCCACCTATTTTTAGGCCTCTGCTCGAAAATTGCATACCCAAACTAAAAAAGGTATATCTCTGCAACCACTAGGGCTATTGAATAATTTTTGGTGTTATAATAAAAGAGTATAATGTGAGTTGTGTGTTCAGATGTGTAAATATCAGTCTATATGTTACTGGTTATGAGTAAATGAAGAAGTGAATTATACAGTTTTTATAGCAATATCTGCCTTAGACCCCATATGGGCTCCACAGTTTTCAACGTTAAAGGAACTGACTGAGCATCATCATCCTCATCGTCATTATTGTCCTTGTATTACAGCTCTGTAATAACTTGTTGGAGTGCTCTAGACTGTTGCGTCACAAGGTCGGTTGCCTTACAAGGGTTTTTATTTGTCATTGTACGACAGGGTTGCACAACGAAATGTAGATTGTCCCAATTATCTACATAGGAAAGAAGACAAACAACAAAAAACAACTGTATTATATGTGGAGGGTGGAGGATGAGTTGTGGAGTCTCACAGCCAGAGGAAAGAAGCTGTTTGTAAGTCTGCTGGTTCGGCAGCTGGTACTTCTGTATCTCTTTCCAGACGGCAGCAGGGAGAACAGGCTGCGGCTGCGATGGGTTTAGTCTTTGAATACCCTTTAGCTCTTCAGGTTCCTCTTCTCACCGATATCACTGATGCTCGTTTTTTTCTTTGCTGCCGATACTATTTGTTTACTTATAGTAGCTGGTCTACAAGGCTCCAGACAACACATTTTTGCCACCGTCCCAAAAATCATTTCAACCACCCAACAGATCTGTAAACCATAAAACATTCTAAATATTATCCTTTTACTTTACTTATAGTGTCTTTTTCCCTCATAAAAACCGACAATTCAAACGTATTTTTATGGATTAAAACAAATCTTGTCATGAGTGGTTTTAATGATGTCTTATAAGCTGCTTATAGTTTAGTGTAAACGGGTCATATTTCATCTCTAATATCTATTTTATATTGCTTATATCTCCTTCATACAACTGGATTAAAGTTTCTCAACAAAACGACATTTTATGAGATTACATCATGATGACGTTATAATTGACCTTCGCCCAATCGGCGGTTCAAGTGCGTGCCGAACCGCGAGGCGTGACCGTGGTCCGTCACACCACTACATCCCAATCCAGTTTGTTATGTTTGTAGTCAGGATGCTTTCTATTGCACCTCCAGAAAGTTGACAAGAACATGGCACGGGACTTTTGCCTTCTTAAGTTTCCTTTGGAAATACAGCCGTTTCTGAGCTTCCTTCACCAGGGTGGAGACGTGTGAGGACCATGTCGGCTTGTTTGTGATGCTGATTCCCAGGAACTTAAAGCTGATAACTTGCTCCATGGATGTAGACACAGGTGTGTGTTTCCGCCTCCTTTTTTCTCAAATCAACAATCAGCTCCTTGGTTTTACTGACTGACCGCTTGTTGATTTCCTCTCTATATGAAGTCTCATTGTTGTTTGTCATCCGGCCAATGACGACAGAGTTCTCTTCATGTTCGGGGTCATAGTCGTAGGTGTGCAGCGGGAACAGGAGGGGGCTGAGCACACAGCCCTGCGGGGCTCCGGTGTTCAACACTAAAGTGGAGGAGGTTTGGCTGCCTATCCAAATGGCCTGGGGTCTGTTTTTGAGTATATTAGAAATTGTACAGTGAGGTACTCAAGCCCAGAGCATTGAGCTTACCGGCATCAGTTTCATGGGGGAGATTGTGTTGAAGGCTGAGCTGAAATCAACGAACAACATTCTGATGTAGGTGGTGTTGTTTTCCAAAGAAATGAGGGAGAGTGGAGATCAGCGCAGACGGCATCCTCTGTGGATCTGTATGCAAACCGGTGAGGGTCCAGGCTGGTGGGGGTGTTGATTTTGATGTGCTGTATAACCAGCTTCTCAAAGCTGAGAGCCACATTCAACTCTGCAGACTTTGAAGGTACAGGGAAGCAGGTGGCAGTGACAGTGATGTGTTGAAAATGTCAGCGTTGACATCAGTCAGCTGGTGAGCAAATGTTCTTAGTACACGACCAGGCATGTCTTTAGACACAGCAGCTTTACTCATACTCACTCTCATCAGGGTTTCCCTCGTATCCGCTGTGGATACTGACGGTGGCCGGTCCTCTGGAGGAGGGGAATGCTTGACAGCTGACTCTTTGTTGAGGAGATCAAAGCGAGCATAAAAGGTGACATCTGGCGACGTGGCCTCACAGATGATGGGGGCGCTCCTGCTTTTATTTACCCTGTGACATGTTGGATCGCCTGCCACATATCTTTAGTGTTGTTGGTGTTGAGGTCTCTCATCATTCTCCTCTTTGCCTCCTTGATGCCAGCTTTCAGTCTTGCTCTAGCGATGCTGTAAGGCAACTTTTGTGGCTTTGGAGAGTGCCATTACGTCTCCATTCATCCAGGCTTTCTGGTTGGGGAATGATTTTATTAACGTTGTGATCATCAACACATTTACTGATATGATATGATGTCACTGTTGTCACTGTTGTATATTCCTCCAGATTGATGTCAGTCTACAGATAGCGGCATCCCTGAACATGTGCCGCCGGTCTCTACATTCTCAGAGAGAAGCTGTAGCTTCACATCTGTCAACACTTTCTTTCTGATGGTTCAGACTGTTTAATTAGCTGGACGTATGTAGGCAGAAGGTACAGGGAAATATGACCTGATTGTCCAAAGTGGTGTAGGAGGGAGGGCTTTGAAGCTGCCATGAATATTTGTGTCGACATGGTCTAGACCAGAGGTGGGCAAACTACGGCCCGCGGGCCGGATACGGCCCGCCGAGTATTAATATACGGCCCGCCGAGTATTATAATTATTATAACATTAAAAAAATATATTAAAAAAAAGTTATTAAAAAAATATATTAAAAAAAAGTTTTTTATTTTAAATAATTATAAGTTATAGTAAAGACCGCTGTAGCGCTTCTCCGTTCCCAAGTTCAGTTTCCCGAAGCACGATGACCACAACAGACCAGCGTTGATGTTTCTTCATGCTTATTTATTGCACAGCGCTCTTTTAGGCTTTTCGTGTGTGCAGCGGCTGTCATTCAGACGCTGTTGTGGGACTACGGATAATATTATGAACCCAGACACCACGGAGTTTGATGTTCCGACGTATGTGGAGTTTACACAACAAGTATAAAGCAGAACTGGTGGTTATTTCCAAGGTGGATGGCAGAATCGGTATCCGTTTTACGGAGATAAGACCGGCGCAGTTCCTGGAGGAGTCGGTGAAATTCACCGAGCTGTGTGCGGCTACGGATAATATTATGAACCCAAACACAAGGGTGTTTCATGTTCCGACATGTTTGGGACTTCCACAACAAGTATAAAGCAAAACTAGTGGTTATTTATTCCATAGTCGATATCGGAAAAGACAGCTCTTTTTCACGGAGAGACCCGACGGCGATAAGCCACGCCCCCTTTGTCAAACACTCTCCATCCATCTGATACTGGCCCGGCCCGTCTGTCAAATTTTTTAATTCAATGTGGCCCCTGAGCCAAAAAGTTTGCTCACCCCTGGTCTAGACTCTAGTGTATTATTTCCTCTGGTGGAGATGTAGACATGCTGGTAGGTAAAACAGATCTCAGGTTGATCTGTAGCAGAAGTCAACAGATAAAACGGTGAAAGACGCAGACAAAGACGTAGACAAAACGGAGGACACTATTGTTATTGCTCCTGGATGTATACATTAGTTTTACAAGGTTAAAATCAAGAGCAAAACAGTACATTTATACAGAGAACAGTCCGACAGGGCTGGCTAGTAACGTGCTTCAGCTAGCTACCGGTGCAACAAAAATAAACAAAATAAAACTCTCTCTTTCTTTGGACTGATTTTACCAAAAAACAATCACTACAGATTGACATTATTGGCCAAATGTGACCGTTGTTCTCATGCAGGTGTTATGTCCTGTTTAAGATCTGTTAGCATCCGAGACCGGCCTTCCCACAGTGGGAAAATAATACAAAGTGGATGTGAAAGGTTCTTTTTATGACCCGACCCCACTGATGAATGTAGTTAACTGTGGTGAAAGATTTGGCGTTGGAAGCTACCTTCCTGTCACTAGGAAGCCAGCTATTGGCATGGGAAGCGATTGCAACTTACGTGAGAGCAGACAAACGCAATGTTTGATCCGTTCCTCACACTTTTACCCTCCAAAAATCTTTAAATGCAGAGTATCGCTCCGGGAGCCCCATGCACACCACTTCTCCGCTCTAGCTTCTCTATTTTAGGACAGAGGTTTACATTCAATATTAATAATGTATAATCTCTTAAAGCTCAAGTTACATTTCTTTGATATTTGACGGTGCACTGACAGAAATCGCGGCGAGTGTTGGTGCCAAGGACGAAACTTGAATATGGGTTCACCTGCCAACGAGTATTTGGAAACCGATAATTGGCTTTGGCAGTAAAGTATCCACTTCACATTCTTTAAGCTCAGCTCTGTTACAACCAAAGAACAGAGTCGTCCTCCTGTTCATTCATCAGCCAAGCTTTTGCTTGTTATTTTATGGACTGTTTTTGTTTAACATGTGATAAACAACAGAGACAGAAGAGACAAAGATCAGGCTACACTAATATTATTAGTATTATGCTATTTGTAGGATTCAATTCCAATGGTGGCTGCATAGACTGTATCTGACTCCTTTGATCCAAACATTTCCAATAACTCCAGAGCGTTGTAAAGTCCAAATTTATTGAAAAAGGATAGATGTAATCGTTTCCAAGTTTTTTATTTAACAAAATATTCTGCTTAAATCCGTATCAGCGGGTTTTCAGCCTTTCAAAAACAACACTACATGAAGGGAGAAAGGGATCAAAGCAGAAGCTTTGATTATTCATACATTCTCTCTCTCTCTCTCTCTCTCTCTCTCTCTCTCTAGAGAGAAAGTAAGAGAGAGAGAGATTCGTTCAGTACAGCCCGAGTAAACATTATACCAGCTGAACGTCAGCATTGTTAGCATGCTGACTTCAGCCTCATAGAGTCTCCCGCCTGCCTATGAACTTTTGTTTTTTAGCATTTAGATCAAATCAAATATCTGGCAGTGTTCAAATATATATGATTAGTATAATTTGTTATCTCCAATTTGGTGCATGAAACATCTGTAACATAAATCCAGCCAACCCACAGGGGCACAAATTCACAAAAATCCCACACACAGCAGTGATTATGACATGAACTCATCTCTTTCCTTTGGCAACGGATCATCATGAGTCACATTCAGCAAATTCTGTAGTATCGGGGCGACTGTGGCTCAGTGGTGAGCAGGGTCGTCCTTCAATCAGAGGATCGGCGGTTCGATCCCCGGCTCCGCTAGCCCATGTCGATGTGTCCTTGAGCAAGGCACTTAACCCTAAATTGCTCCTGTAGCTGCGCCTACGGTGTATGAATGTTAGATAGTCCTGATGTGGCACCTTGCAGGGTAGCTCCTCTCATCAGTGGGTGAATGATTCCTATGTAAAGCGTCTTTGAGTATTCAGAAAAGTGCTATATAAAATTAAAGTATTATTATGTTGTATTTAAAAGAAAATCATATTCAGACAATCAAAATCAGCAGTGCAAATGTGTTTGTCTCACCACCAACTCTGTTCTGTTCAGAGACCTTGAATGTGGCTGAACAGACAGCTAATGGGACGTGTGTGTGTGTGTGTGTGTGTGTGTGTGTGCTGTAGCTGTGGGTAGAGTAGATCCCTTTAGGGGCAGAGGTGTTTAATTATGGGCTTTCACATAGTCTGGCTGTGTTTAGTCTGGCTCATCCTGTGTGTCTGCTTGACAATGAAAAAGCCTGAGAGTGCAGCGCTCCGATGAGTTCACAGGCTTCCTGCGGTTTCTTAGAATTAGTTGGAGGCTTTTTTATAATAAGAGATGAGGATCAACAGGTGTTTTGTAGGCCAAACAGGGAACTTTTGGTGTGGAAATGCCGTTTCCAGTATAGCGATGTACATGGGAATTGTCAAGCACACACACACATCTCATGCTCCCACCATTATTCATCCTGTGAACAAGGTAAGAAAAAAATATCGCATTGACAGGAGCCTTGACAAAATGTGTAGAAACAGTCGTGTTTTTGACAGCGAGCCATAAAAAGTGATTTAATAAACGACGGGCGGTAGGTCTCCTCCCCAGCGGCCCTGTATAAATCTTACCGGGACAGGCCAGGAGGTGACCTCTGCATTTTACTGCTGTTTCATGAACATGTTTCGCTGGCCATTTAAAAGGAGATTTTACCCCATAAATCATCCCCACAGCTGTCAGAGGTCGCTGCTCATGTAAATTACCGCACGTTATTTCAGCAAGTTTTACCACTGGCTTGAATAGAGCGACGTTGATGAATGGAAAGCTTTCCATTCCTCTCATTCTCGGGGGTCAGGACACGTTTACGCGTCAACTCTGATTAGTCTGGAATAGGTCCCGCCCCTCATACGGCGCTTAACGTCCTCACACCTCAGTTATTCCTGTAAGAGGGGTGGGCGCTCGCTACTTTGCTAGGATCTCTGCAGCCGGACGTTCAGCGGCGGCCTTTGCTTTGTCAGTGATGAATCAGGCGTCAGGTGTAAACCGCGGCATTTAATGAAACAGTTTTGGTGAAGCCACAGCCGGCGTGGTCCATCAATAACCTTCTCGTCTGTGTCTGCGAGTCTAATTCACCGCGTGATTTATCACCGTGAACTTCTGAGAGCGGACCTGCTCGCTAAGCCCAGAGGTTGCCCGCTGTGTGGGGGGGGGCTGGCTGCTGACGTCATATTTCACGAGGATCTTATGATCTCTGCTTTTTTTTTTTCTTCCCGCTCAGTCAGTCACACTCCTCTGTGTTGATAGAGAGACGGGGGACCAGGGAGAAGTGGTGCTGCTTGGCACCCCACCAGGACGGGATGTGGAGCAGAAGCTGCATCAGATAATGCCTCCTGCTGAGAGTGCAGGCCGCCATTGGTCCATCTGTTCTCCCCTCTGAATCACTGTTCCCCAAATAGAAAGCTGCTGCCTCGCCACTTTATACATCTCAATTCTCCTCCTCAGTCCTCGTTAGAGGTGTTAAGGGCCACGCTTTCAGCCCAGGAAATCAGTTTGTCTTGAAAATGTGAAATACTGCGTGCGTCACGATGTCAGCCATCAGTGTGACATCTTTGAAGGTAACCTGGACCACAACATTGTGAAATGGATATGTGATGGCTTAAGTATCATCAGGATTGATCAAGAAACTGAGATTGTATCTCTGGTAAAAATATAAAAAACACTTTTTATCTCCTGGTTCTCTTCTGTCCTCTTTCTATGACTCATCTTAGCGTCTCTTTCCAGTTTGTTCTCACACCTCCTCTCTGACTTTGTGTGTTCCTCCTCCTCCTCTGCCAGGGTACCACCACAGCCTCCCGTCATCTCCATACTCCACCGGTCCCGAGGGTCAGAGGTTACCTTCATCTGGGACGTTGTCATCGGAATTCCTCAACCAAGGCGTCCCTGTAAAGATTCTGCTGTTGGTGTGCAACGCTGCGGGCGCCGGCCAACAGGCTGTGAGGTAATTACATCAAGTGACCCTTTGCAATGCCCCACTGTCCTAGCTTAGCAACCGTAACTACGCAAGGCAGGCCCGTCGAGCTTTTGGCCACTTCTCATGTTGAAGTGATGTGCTCGAGGCTCTCATAAGAGGGATCCTCTAGAGTTTGGACAAAAACAAAACAGCGAAAATTGCGAGGAAAAGATTAAACGGTGCGTTTATTTGCTCCGACAGGAGCTGCAAACCAGATTACCACCTCCAGAAGTAACCACGCATTATTTCCAAAACCAAAAGGAGTGTCAATAGCTGACTAGATTAACTAACTAGTTTTGTTGGGTTACAGATAGCGCTGTCAAATATCCCTGACTGGATCTTCCACCCTGTGGTGGTCACAGTGCTGCTTTATCCGGGCTTAAGATAGCAGCTCAGTCCTGCTCTGGCTTCGCTTTTGGGAAGATAGCCCTCAAACATCTAGTGTCGAGTATCTACACGACAGATTCCTACATCTCGATTTAAAGATTGATTCTCGCGTCAATATCACGTAAAAACAAAGGAAACTCATTTGTATTTCATCATATTTGTCTGTCGGGTTGTTCTCTTTGCTTCTCGCTGCTGCTGTTGTCGTGTCGTGTGCGTTCAAACAACACATGAGGCTCACGAGGCAAGGCAAGTTTATTTGTGGAGCACATTTCAACAACAAGGCGATTCAAAGTGCTTCACATAAAACATTAAAAGCATCAAAACACATTGCAAAAGAAAACAAGATTTAAAAACAAGTAAGAACATTCATTAAAACATTAAAAACAGGCAGTAAAACATTAAAAAGCTAAAAAATTGAATAAAAGTTGCAGTGTAGTTTAAGAAAGAACATGCAGTGAGATGCAGAAATGGATTAATTAATATTAATTTAAATTAAAGGCAACAGGAAAACAGAAAAGTCTTCAATCTGGATTTAAAGGAGCTGAGGGTCTCAGCAGACCTGATCACTACATTATGAGTTTGCTCTTTTATTTACCGGTAGTTATTTGCACTGAAACAATTTATAAGCACTAAATGCTTCAAAAAGAAACCTTTTTCATGTTTTTGCGCATTTAATTGACAATAATGAAAACATATTTTTGTTATTTACCCTTAAAAAGACATGCACGTGATGAAGGAATTAAAAGTGAACGGCAAAATGAAAGTACAAAAGCCGCTTTTGATAATGAAAAATATCGATATCTTCAACTCTGGCCCTGTATTACTTGGTTTCAGATCTCAACCAACTTAGCTTTTAGCCTGAGTATTTTATAATTATATCACATATCCATCTACAGGCATGTTTAGGATTGACATGATTCTCGTTTTAAACTCAACAAAAGACAGTTTTCAACCAACCAAGCGTCAGCTGACACTACCGAGCCACAGCTGATACAATCTGCAGTTGTCAGCTAAAAACGAGAGCCCTGCTTTTGTTTACCTCCATGTGAAACCGGACACCCGCTGTTTCAAAGACGACTGCCTCCACGTAGTAAATCAGCCACCGCTATCGCCGCTTACCGCACGTGTGCCGGAAAGCTTGACAGGAAGCCGCAGTAACTTGAGGAGGGCTTCAGCAAAATGTCAGTTCTGACTTTTTGTTGGTTTCACCGCAAACAGTCTGTCTAGTCAAGGTCACAGAGTTACAGAGAGGCCTCTCGCTGTGAGATGAGTTTGAGACCAAACGACCGAGGAATCTGACATCTGGCACTAAACAGAGATCAGACATCCGTCTCCCTGACAGAGTCCAGCAGGATCAATACAGGTGAAGCTCGCCAGCGCGGCTGTGGGAAAGTCCAATCCCATCCATGTCTCACTTTCTCCTTCAAACGCCTCGTCCTCGTTGATCAAACCCCCCCACCTATCTCGCTCTCATCAGGTGGCAGCTGGAGGACTGTGTGTGCCAAGAAAATGACATTGGAGTCCTGTACTCGTCTCTCGCTCTGGTTTTCTGTAGAATCGCATCACAGGTACATTTCTGAAAGTCAGCGGCATGTGAAAGCTCTTAGTTGTCATTGATTCGTCCAAAACTGTGAAACCGACCGATAGGATTCAGGATTCACATGAAATGTGTGAAACCTAAATGTTATTGTAATTAGATTTCTCAACATTTTGCTTGTTAAATCTTGCTACTGATTCTCTGTGGAGGCAGGTGGAAAGATGAATATAGATCACTGCATGTAGATAATCGATTTCACTACATGATGAAATTAAATAAGAATAACTGTAGACTTCTGTGTACATCTTTATGTTTGGGGAGGTGATACTTTTGCTGTGAGGAGGAGGAGGAGCTACAGAGTTGCTCACACAATGTACTTTGAATTCAACGCCCTAAAACCATTTGCCACAAACCCTACAGCAAGACAGTGGACTTGTTTTGTCTCGTTCAGCTTCCAACCGAAGTAATTGTACTTTGAAGTTGTTTTTGATGTGTATATTGTCTCATCCCGTGTCGTGGTCGCTGCAGCTGCGACTCCTCAGCCGCCACAGAATGTTAATGCTTCTTACCAGCCTGAACAGTAATCCCACCTCATTTACTCAGTGGTATCCAAATATCATCTCATGGGAAAACTGCATGAGCGAGGGTGTGTTTGATTTCCACAGTTCTGATCAAATGTTTGCAAGAAGCTCAAAAAAACAACATGAAATAATGAAAAAGGAGGAAATGGTGCCTGTACAGAAGCAAAACAGCTTTTTCATCCATTACTGCTCTGATTAATCTGCCGCTTATTAGCATCACAGAGTCATTCACTGTGTGAGTGCATATGTGTGTCTTTGTTAGTCTCTTCATGCACATGCATGCTCACATGGTCTCATACTAATAAATATCAAGCATACAATGGAGGGCTGCCCTCAATTAAATGGGTATTATGGCGAATGTGTCATGTGATCTATCCTTTCAGAGGGATGCTTGTCCCTCTCCTCATCATCTATTTCCCCTCCTTATTATCTGTCTCCGTCCTGCCATAGATATGCCGTAATGAGAATTCTGCTCTGGTGCCGATAAAGTTAATGCATTATTATTTACATTACAATAGGAGGAGGGGACGTGCGAGTCGGCCAGGGCTAATGTGGAGCGGTTGTGTGTAAACTTTTTTTTCTATTCCTTCTTCAAGGTTTGGACCTCCATTCCTGATGAGGGAGGACCGATCCATCTCCTGGGACCAGCTGCAGCAGAGCATCCTCAGCAAGCTTTATTACCTGATGATCAATGGGGCTCAGGCGCAGGTATGCTATGCACAGCTGATGTAACAGTTGATCCATGTGAGGAAACTCAGCTTTAGGGCGATGCATCATCACACTGGTGGGCGTTCACTGACTCGCATTCAGACATACAGACAGGCGGGTATAAGGACCAAAGCACGGTGGTTTTCATTCCAACTCAGACATCGGCTGCGAGTTCTGCAACTGCCAGCTGGAGCGGTGCATTTATTATTAGTTCCATTTAGTATTTACTGCATCTCAACCAGGAAACCCCTGGACTAAAGTCGCAGTGCAGCCCTGTGTAATAAGTCAATAGAAATTGTTTCATACATTTTAATAGCCTCGTCGCGTGGGCAGGCTTGTTTTGAGCACCTGCTGGTGGCAGAGACGGGGACATGGGGACATCGCTCCTGCCGTGCCGGCCGGCGCACCTGTTCCGAGCCGGGGTTTATTGGCTCGGGACAGAGAAGAGCATGCCCACACAATGGCCCTGTGTGGTGCAGGTGGGGGAGCTTAAAGCGCCAGCTGGAGGCAGAAAGGAATTGGTTTCTTCTCGCCGCACCCGCTGGCACTCCAGACCACAGTCAGGTTAACTGGTTTGGGACGGGCACTCACTGACACACGGAGGGACACTTACAGTCAAAGAAAGACAGAGACACACTTACGGCTGTTCACTGCTGTCATTCCTGTTAGTGTGTTGATAAATTATGGGATTTTTAGAGAGCCCTTTTTAAAATATTAAATGAGCAATACAGTAGACACTGTGGCTTTTTATTTCCAATAATCGTATCATTGATTCATCTTTCAGTCCCCTGGCCCGCAGCGAGTATATTAGCTTCTTTATACTGAACCAATTAATGTCAGTAATTACAGAAATTGATTATTACAATTATGCAAATGAAAATGCAGTTATTACATTGTGAAGCTGGAATGTCTTAGTGAAGCCCAAAGTTAGCTGGCTAACCATCAGGAGTTAGGGCTACAGCATGTTTTTAATAATTGTATGCACAAACAGACACACACACTGCTAATTTCTCATCATTTGTCAGATTTTTCCATCTTATATGTTAAATAATGCTCTCATTTAAATACTCAGACAATTAGAGATTGTGGTGCCGCACATATTTCATTCTCTCTATGTACATTGTAATATATTTGCATATATATTGCTGTGACAGGCTGCAGGGCAGTGTGTGCTAATGAGACTTGATTGGTTCAGTCGGTGAGTCGCTCGCCTTGTTTACTTGCCACCGCCGGTGTGACTACTGTAAGACACGGGGTCGTACTGATAGAAATGCAAACAGCACAGTTTGCTGAGATGCACCCCTGCTGTACAGCGTGTCGCTGTCGAATCAATTATTTACTTCACTTAAGCCAAAGGGTCCATTTTCGCGCTGGTTTCTGCTCACTGTCATGTCGCCAAACAGATTTCCAATCAGCCGCTGCTGACAGCTGACACACAGCTGCAGTAAAGAGCCGCACAGAGCATTGCGGGTCGTGCTCGGAAAGTGTTGACCAGCCTGCTGCCTATTACTCAGTGCTCTTTGAGAAGTGCCAGCAGAGAGCCGAGGAGAAGAGTCAGGTGCAACGTCTTCAGTAACTCTGTTGGAGATTTGCTGTCTCCTTTGTGCCCCATGCTGTCAGCCATTGATTCAAACCAGGCTCGTTCAGGATAATACGTTTGCCGGAGCAGTGCTCAGAGCAGATGTTTGCTCTCAGTCTTTCATCTCTACAGAATCTGTAGTTTTCTTGCATCAATGAATTACACACACAAGTGGATGTTTCCGCTACTGTCTAATTTTAGCTTCGGCAAAGATGCAATTAAAAAACAAAAGCGCATGGCCTTCTCTGGCACTTTTTTCCCTGCTACTGACGTCGTCATTTTAGCAGTGGCTGCCTTGATGCTCGCTAAAGCACAGCTAGCAGCATAATTCAGTCATAGAGTAAAATGTAACGACTTAACACTTCAAACGCACACTCGTAGGAAAGCACATTGCTAACGCCAGCAGATCGACAACTTTGTTCGGCTCATTTTCTGTACCGGGTAAAGCATTGTGGAATTACAAAGCTAGAAACCTAATTAGCAAACAGCTAGCAAGTTAGCTAGCTTGCTAATTTCTCTATGCTTTAATGAGGCAGCACTGGTTCCAACAGTCCCTCCGCCTCAGTACCCACCGGTCCGGAGAAAGACTAGCTAGCTAGCCAGTGACCTGTTTCTGTGGCTGCGTTCGCTGTCATCTTCAACATCTTCATGGCCGGTGAAGTTGTTGTCCCCATTACAACAAACAACAATCACTTTTTTCTTTTGTACTAGTCAAATGACCTTGCCCATGTCTGTTCTACTCCTATTCTGTTTCTATGTTGACAAATGGTGCATAGGCCCGTACGTTACTTACACCAACAAAGGTAAATCCCTCTATATACACACACACACACACACACACAACAGAATGAAACACTGTTCTTTGCACACGCTGTAATTGGAGCTCTTTTGCTTTGTCAGGCATAAACAATGCCACAAACATTCCTCACTGAACACCAAAAGTGATTAAAATTGGTTGAAAGCAAGACCAAGGAGTTCCTCATGGGGAAACATGAGAGAATTTTCCGCCGAGCCCTCACACGCTTGCGGTCCCCTGACAGGATGATGAGATGAATTTTCACAAGTTTCCCCCTCCTCTTCTCAGCAGTCTCGCTGACAGGGGTGACGTTGCTCTGAGCCTGGCCCGACCTCAGATACTCATTTTTCTCCTCACTAACACGTACTCTCTTTCCCACAGACAGACAGACAGACAGACAGACAGATGATGTGTTTATTCTTGTTTCTGGTGTTTCTCTCACATAGTCCTCTTCCTGTCCACTCAGACATGGATACATACACACACAATACAATATTTTACCTTCCAGATGATTTTGTCTGAACCTTAATGATTGACAATTCAAGCCCCAACCCCGATGCTTCACACGTCAAGCTTTCTGTCCTCGCTCAGCAAATACAGTTCACAGATGTACGTCTTTAAGTTCTTCAGAAAGAGGTTTGATTATGCTTCAAACTAATTGTTTGATTTTTACAAGATATTTTAAAAGAAAAAGGCTGTTAGGATGAGGACTAAACAATGCGTTGACTGAACGTCACAATATCATAGATAACGAGTTTGGGATGTGTTGCTGGAGCGTATCCCGTGAAGAGCAACAGCTACTATATCGAGTGCTGCAGGAATGAGTCCCAAAATCCAGAAATGAGTCAGCATCTTTTCCCCGGTTCCCTCGTCTCAAAGTCGATGTGTTTTTTGAATGGGGATTTGGTTAGATGCCTGAAGTAAGGTCTGCGGTTAACACAAGCTTAAGAGATTTGAACTTCTTTATACATCAATAAACAACCCCTCCTGGGAATTTAAACTTCTTTCTTTAAAAAGGCGGTTGCTAACAGGTGAGCTAAAAGAGACGACACAACGTTAGATTTTTACTTTTGCTGATTATCTATGATCATCTTGCAGAACAAAACGTGTAAGTATCAGACACGTTTGTTTTCCACAGAGATTATTTTCCGCAGAATGTCTCTCTGTCGAGGGAAACAGTGTGACGGTAACGTTGGGGGTTGGCCTATCAAGACACATCTTCCCTGCAGCACCCTGGGAATGTTTTCAGCTGACCTTAAAGTAGGCACATACTGTTAACATAATTCCTTACACTCTTTCAATTGCATTCTTGGTTTGACAAAGAAACCAGCATCCAAACTCCTCAACGTAAAGTCATTTTATTTGAGCCCCAGGCAAACCACTTCAACATGTGGAGAAAGACGAAGCTCGCCAGCCCTTACATAAAGCTACGCTATGCTTGTAATTGGAAAATCACTATTTGGGGACGGGTTTAGCGCACAGACAATTCAATATTTAACGTGTAGACCGGTTGGATCTTTCTGTCTAAGCAGTCAGAAGCTTTGCAAATACAATACCTTTTTGAAAGGTGTTGAAATGTGTGTCTTGTGTTTTCAAGGAATCTCCTCCTGGTTTTTGAAACAGTGTTTAGGGAGAAAAACTCTATTTCTGAGAAGTTGGGAGGACTCTTTGGGTGGTCTTCCCATGTGCAAACAAGCCTGTCACTGGCACTCACAGTGAGCCCAAGTCTGTAATAAAAAGACAACTTATTTGGACTTTACACTTGTCATCTAGCACTCCGGGTTTTGTTTTGTTTTGTTTTTCATGCAGCAGATTGAAAATGAACACGCAGAAATGTTCTCTGGAAAAGCATCTCACGGCCCCTAAGCGCCACGGGGAAGTTTGATACCAGCAGTGTCCTTCAGCGCATGATGCTGCAGCGCTGAGGAGAAGATAACATGGTGTTATTTACACGGCTCCGCACCTGTACTCTCAGTGAGAGCTAAATGTTATTTGTTCCAACATCAAGTAGTTCTCGCCAAGTAAAGTGGTAACTACTGCAGTAGAGGGCTGACTGGTACTATTGATGCTTTTAACAGTACTGTGTATTGCATATGTGAGGTATTCATTCTGTTGTATAACTTCCCCCTCAGGGTTATTCGTTCCAGTGGGTTCATGTGTTCAGCATGTCAATATTTTCCAGGAATGCGCTGTCCTCTTTGTTGCGCTCCTTGTCATCAGACGGATCCCGCTACATGGAGCTTTCCTCACAGGACTCACAGTGGCTGTTTGCGTTTGAGCTCCGCCCGCAGCTCCAACACTAGATTTCACTGGAACAAGAGAAAATCAATTTCATTTTTTTTTTTTTCAAAGCGCCCCTTCGCTCCTCCAAAGCACCTCCAATCTAAAGCAGATCTCGGAGTAATATAAGCAGGATTCGGCTGAGGACAAGAAGATATCAGGAAAATATTAGTTCTTTCTTTGTTTTCTTCAACTCGGCTTTCCAGTCTAGTCGAAAGTGATATGAGCGAGTGGTCTGATGATCTATGGGTTTATTATTCTCATATTTCTGTAAGATAATACTTTGAATGCAAACAAAACGTTCCCACGGTGCAGCGTGTCGAGGTGTTACATGTTGATTCAAGCTGAACCGCTGTGAGCTCAAAATATCAGGTGCAGGTCTCGGTCTATTTTTCATGATGGCCTACTTTGTTCTCCTCTGACTTTTTGGTTATTGCTTTAGCCCGTTCACAGCAAACTTGTTGAATAAAGTCAACCATGAGAGAGTAAAAATGCGGCAGCGTTTATATCGACTCCATCCCAATTCAGCGTTGTTTTTTTATTGTTTTGAGCAGCCGATTCGGAAACAAATCGAGGAACAAGACTTGGTCGGCATGTGCCAGCGACAAATAAGTGTACCAAAGTCAAGTTTTTTGATCTGATGCGAGGGGTTAATTGAAATAATGATTTGAAAATGCAAGTGAAATCACTGCTGAACCTGAACAACGCTTGTGCAGTTTAGAAAACTGACTTCCTTGGTTTTGTGTCCCTTTAGGTCGAAGCAGAGAAACGTGCACTATTCTTTTACGCACACACACACACACGTTACATTCATAAAACCATTTGAGCCCACTTTTTTACGGTCTGAAGTCTCCAAACCGATCACAGCAAAGTCATGACAAATGTTGCTGCTGCTCCTTTTTAAACCTTGAGTTTCGGTGTTCTCATCTTGCCGTCATGAAACCCATCGTAGTTTGAGCACTCACAGCAGCATCCTCGCGTTGTGGTGGCCGTGCTCATTTTAGATCTCAACAAGACTTACTGTTAAGAGTCTGAGGCTGCACTTAGGCACAGCGGTGCTTTGCTCTAAATGCTAACGTCAGCATACTGACAGGCTCATAATGACAATGTTAACATGCTGATGTAGAGCAGGTGCGATGTTTACGTTGTTCATCACCGTCTAAGTTCAGCGAGTTAACGCGCTAACATTTGCTAATTGGCACCTAAACGCACAGCACAGCTGAGGCTGATGGGAACGTGATTAGTTTTGCAGGATATTTGGTCATCAGTCAAAGTAATGGACTAATTAAAAATTATACCTGAATATTACAGCAGAAAGTGAAAAGACAGGGGGTCAAGCTTATTAATATTCATCCTGAGGGACATGCAAGACCAGTGTTATTTAGAGTCTTCATGTGGAAGATGTCAAGTCGAGGAAGCTTGTATTGTTGTTGTTTATAGTCTCGAAAGGCATAAATATACCCTGATGGCTTCACAGTGCTTTTGTTGTGCCTCTCTTCTTTCAGAATACCAGAGTGCTGTTCAACATCCGCGTGGTGGGAGGATCGGCATTTTACAGCTACCTGTCTCCTCAGGACGGTCGGCCGCTCTACCACCCCGCTGTCGACAGGTGAGGCGGTCGGAAAGTCATGAAACACACACACACACACACACACACACACACACACACACTTACACACACACACACTCTGCTGACTCTTATTCCAGGTCCTGCTGTTCTGGATGTGTGAATTGGTTTTTCACCAGAGCTCACCGTACATATATCTTTTTCTCTTAACTGTTATTGGCTTTTTGTTCTGCACAATTTGGGGGTGTTGATAGCTGAATCGTTCTCTGCGGCTTTAGGCTGTTAGGCCAAGTAAAAATGAATAACCGTTCATGCATTAATAGGTCCTGTATCCTCTGACGCATTACTGGAACAACACATTTCTGTATCCCTGCAGGTGCAAACACCATCAGCACACGGTCCAGGGTGACTGTTATCGTTGGCTGTCTGGACACTTCATTCTTCTATTAGACGAGAGCATTATTAGATTATTCTAATGTGTTTTTATGTGGTGGAATTACTGCTCCATGATGGTCCAAATTTTCAACGCTGAAATGTCCCAATGTTCCCACAGGCTCTTTCAAATTTGATTTGATGCAATCAATAATAATGTAATTTGAATCTGCTCTAATCTCATCAAGAGTTTCTTGAGGAAGGCTGCAACCACAGGCCAGGCAGCGAGTTACTGGAGACATTTTGACGTAAAAACAAATGTGACACACTAATGTGACTGTTAAAGATGTCCAGCCCATTTTGATAACCGGCCCCTTCTTTTTATGCATATTATAAAACAGATTTTGCAGCATTGACTGAAATGTGCAAACATTTCTATTCCTTCCACAAATCGTGGCTTTCACGTGCAGGAGTGAATCGCTGTTTCAAGGGGGCATTTTGGCAAGGTCTTCAAAAGACTTCCATTTGTGTAGTCGCTAAGAGCAGTTCATTCGTTGAATGGCACTAATGTGGCAAAAGCTTTTGAAATCTTTTGAAACGCAAATGTGAAGCACACCGTATCCTAGAAACTAATGTAATGATGGAGTTTGAACTCTAATGATAATATTCTCTTTCCTCAAGTCAACCCGACTCAGCACAAGAATGTACTAATGCAAGTGTTTCAGTCTGCTTTGTACACGGCTGTCTGTGTTCATAATACTGTGGTCCTTATACCAAAGAGCATATTGACGTAATCCTTGGCTTATTTTACCTACGCTAACTAACAATGTGCCTTAATGGATGGCAGTGTCTGTTAGTCGTTCCACCACTGCCATGAATCCCAATGGCTCTGGTGAACTCCTTTCACTTCACCTCTAGCTCCACCATGAGGTTGGCAGCTGTGATTTCTAGTGAAAGCTCTTGGATGGATCGCCATTACATTTAGTACAGACATTCCTCCACCCCTCGGGATGAATTGTAATAACTTTTATCCTCTTAACTTTTTATCTAGTCATCAATATGTCCTTATGACTAAATAGCTGCTGAACTAATGTAATTCAGAAACTGTGTTTCGTGTTAATTAGCAAGCGTTAGCATGCCAACACGCTAAACTAAGATGGAAAACCTTATACGTGTTTAACATCAGCATGTTGATATTGTCATTGTGAGTATGTTTCTCATAAGCAAAAGGATCCAAATCACTGCGTTATAGCGAGTATGCTAGCAGGCTGATTTTAGCATTTAGCTCAGACCACTGCTGTGACTAATTATAGCTAACGGAGCTGCTAGCACGGCTGTATAGTTGTTCTCAAGTGTACCATATATCACAGTTTAGTGAAAACACTGTGTTAATTGGCACGACGCCATTTCTCTTTGCTTCAACAGTTTCCTTTGAGACATGTTTGAGACGCTCCTTGTAAGGTTTAAGTTGATCTTTGCTTGATGTGCATTCCCTTACAGTAGCACCCAGTCAAGTTTACTCTTGACCTTTTGAAATAGTAGTTTGTGCAAAGATTATCATTACTCAAGATCCACTTAATGGCTTTATCTTCAGCTTTCAACCACTTCCCACAATGTGGTCTGATGAAGACTGTGAGGTGTGATTGAGAATCTAGGAAAAAGAAGTCTATACTTTCAGTTGAGAACTGTGGGAACCGTGTTTTGTTCTGAGGGCTGTGACCAAAACAAAAAGATATCATGAATCTTTAAATGTTATCTTGGTTTAGCTAAACATATACAGCTATATCCCCAACACAATCACACACAGTTACTTTCTCGCTAACACAACAATCATTCAGCCATTCCTGCTTCATTGAGCTCTGTTGTTGAACACTGACACCTAGTGGCTAAGAAGCCTCAATACAAGTGCACTCAAACGTTTAGAATAAGGTTGGTGGTGCACTACATTTACTGTAAATGTCTCAAAGCTTGAAAGTGCAGTAGATTTCAGAAACCCTGGTGAGAGTAAAACAGGTAATATGGACTTTGTGCACTGGATGACTTTTCACCTTGATGTCTTTTAGAGCTCTGAAGCTCTGCTGCTCGGGAGGACCCCCACACGTGAAGCTCATCATCGAGTGGGAGCACAGAATCAAAGACTGGTCAGTACTGCGTTCTGTTACAGACCACCATCGGTGTACTCTCGCCTTTCTCTCTGTTGTCCTGACTTGAAGCTGCAGTATATTTGATCACCACCTTGTTCCCCACAGCCTGTTTGGTAACATTCAGGAGGAGGTGGTGAAGGACGCGGACAGCGTGAGGAATCATCAGCAGCAGCACGTCCAGCAGTACAGCTGCACGTTGGACGAGTGCTTCCAGCTCTACACCAAAGAGGAACAGGTAGTCTGTTGTCTTTTGATACCCGCAAGAGCCCTGACTCTCAGCCTCCTGGATCCCTGATCACCTTATGTACCGCCATGTTACTGCTGTTGTTAACCGTTCCTTAGAGTAGGGAGGCAGGAGCTACAAAACGACCCCAAAACAAGCTGTTTCCCATCATATTCAACACAATTATCCTAATGGCAACCGATTTTGACATTCTGCAGCAGCTCTAATTATTGATGAAACATTTTATTTTGGCGTTTCTCAAAAGCAGATGTTTGAACAGGAAAAGTGTGAAACTGTTTATTTATGCGTACAAGATACATATTGAATGTTAAACTCAAATAAAACATGAAAGATTCAAGAATACATCAGGTCTTTAGTTGATTGAAGCTTAGATTTATTATTAAGAGTTTGTTATTTATGTATGTTTTACCTATTTTTATTCCATACTAATGATAAATACAGTCGATATGACATGTTGGAGACTGTCCATCAAACTAAATATTGCAGGAAAAATATTAAGGTATCAATACATACAAATAATAGATCATATAAACAAAAAATATAAATTTGGAATGAAGAGGCAGTTTGTATTTTTCTCTCAACGAAGGGAATCATGTGGAATTTGCGTCAGTGTGTGAAACACAGGAAATGCTTCCTGTGAAAACCTTCCGTTACCCCGTACAGCTTGAAAAGCATTTTGTTCCACTGAATGTGTGGCCCAGATGCACCTGGACAATACAATCTTTCAAATGTATAGTTTCCAGTCTTTTTGTGAAACCGTGTCTAAAAAACTATTATCCACAAATGTATCAGCCCAACCTGGACGGATCCACCATGGAGTTCTAATAGTTACTCCTTCTGAAATACAATGACAAATGAATGAGGAGCTATGCAGCCAATTAAGCCTGTCAGTATTATGTGTGCAGTAAAGAAGAGCATATTTCAGTTCTCTATACCAACATGCAGCTCAACCCAACAATAGTAGACCTTACCGTATCGCTGTTGACTTTGAAGTATGAGGTGTGTGTTATTACTTTGGCCACATGTAATAACACACACCTTATGTCCTGCCCTGTTTCTACCTTCTTTCCGTCTCGACTGCTGTCGTGCCGTGACACTGCTGCTGCTGTTACCTTGTGTCACCACCCAGTGGCGCTGCAGGCTCAAGCTCGGCACTGCAGACAGTCTGAGGTCCCACCGGACTATTGGTGCTCTAAATGGGCCCACACGTTTGACTTTGTGGTCAAACGTTTTGACCACAAAAACGAAGCTTTTTTAAGAATTTAAGAATCCCAAACTTAATAATATCCATCATCATATTGCAATCACAATATTAGCATTCCTCTCACAACCTGTGGGACATTAGAAGGAACACTGGCACTTCAGTGAGACATCAGGGAGTCTGTGTTATTCTGTCTAAGCCTTGAAAGATGAAGAGCTCATTTCATAATTATCGAATCTCTTCTCTTTTTCCGCGAGGTTACATTACATTACATTTCATTTAGCTGACGCTTTTATCCAAAGCGACTTACATTTTTGCTCTATACACCTGTAGACACAGCAACGGGGAACAATTAGGGGTTCAGTGTCTTGCTCAGGGACACTTCGACATGTGAGCTATGGGGGGGATGAGTGGTCGTCCTGCAACCACAAGGTAGCCGGTTCGATCCCCAGTCCCCCCATAGCTCACATGTCGAAGTGTCCCTGAGCAAGACACTTAACCCCTAATTGTTCCCCGTTGCTGTGGTTGCGGGACGACCACTCATCCCCCTGAGCTACAGCCGACCAGGTTAAATCCAGACGTCACCTGCATGCGCTCCCACCCACACACACACGCACACACACACACACACACACACACCTCTGAGGCCAAGAACAAGGGAAAATGTTCAGCGCTTCATTGTTCAGTTTTTTATTGTTAACAGACATTGTTCACATCGCTCCAACACCAATGAGACCAAAACCCTTCATTCACGTCTCAGGATTAACGATTGAACCAGACCGTGAAGGCAGCATTAAATGTAGCACTATTGCCTTCGAAGTGTCTTTTCTTATTACAAATCTTTTAGCATGAACATCATCTCTTGCAGTACACCTGGGAAATAATATTTTTGCTTCCCTGATCCCGACATCCCGCATTTATTGATGACGTGGTTTGTGGTAAAATAGGCGTTTAACTTGTGAGGTGGAAGGAAGTGAAACCGCTCTGTGACTGGAAGCGATGATGGTGAAACATTACAAAACACTCTGGAGTCTCTCATACATGTCATCGAGGGACGTGATGTCTGAATTTAGGAGTTTATGCATTTTTTTTTTTCTTCTGTCTTTTTGGATGTAGCCAGTGCAGACTCATTTTCCAGCTTTCACAATAGTATGTAAACGTGTAAATGGACGGCCTTGTTGAATGCAAGAAGTCTTTGCTGCAGAGTATTCAAGATGGTAATCAGCGGGGCGACGTGAAAAGAGATTTAAAAGTAGGAGCCATGGCAACAGCTTTGACATTAAATTACTTTATACAGTAATGACTCATAACACACACTGTATTTAATCTATTTTTAATCTATGTTCAATAATGTACAGAAACTCAACATTCCATCAGGAGCAAGCACAGATTTACAAGAATATGATTCTGTTGAGCATTCTGTTGACTGCAGTCCTCTCTCCTCTCTCCCCTAATCCTTTCTCCTCTCCCCTCTCCTCTCTCCTCTCCTCTCTCTCTCTCTCCCCTCTCCCCTCTCTCCCTCCCCTCTCCTCTCTCTCTCCTCTCCCCTCTTCTCACTCCTCTCCCCTCTCTCCTCTCCTCTCTCTCTCCTCTCCCCTCTTCTCTCTCCTCTCCTCTCCCCTCTCTCCTCCCCTCTCCCCTCTCTCCTCTCCTCTCTCTCTCCTCTCCCCTCTCCCGTCTCTCCCTCCCCTCTCCTCTCCCCTCTCTCCTCTCCTCTCTCCCTCCCCTCTCTCCCTCCCCTCTCCTCTCTCCTCTCCCCTCTCCTCTCTCCTCTCCTCACTCCTCTCTCTCTCTCCCCTCTCTCCCTCCCCTCTCCTCTCTCCTCTCCCCTCTCCTCTCTCCTCTCCTCACTCCTCTCTCTCTCTCCCCTCTCTCCCTCCCCTCTCCTCTCTCCTCTCCTCTCTCCTCTCTCTCTCCCCTCTCTCCCTCCCCTCTCCTCTCTCCTCTCCCCTCTCCTCTCTCCTCTCCTCACTCCTCTCTCTCTCTCCCCTCTCTCCCTCCCCTCTCCTCTCTCCTCTCCCCTCTCCTCTCTCCTCTCCTCTCTCCTCTCTCTCTCCCCTCTCTCCCTCCCCTCTCCTCTCTCCTCTCCTCTCTCCTCTCTCTCTCCCCTCTCTCCCTCCCCTCTCCTCTCTCCTCTCCCCTCTCCTCTCTCCTCTCCTCACTCCTCTCTCTCTCTCCCCTCTCTCCCTCCCCTCTCCTCTCTCCTCTCTCTCTCCCCTCTCTCCCTCCCCTCTCCTCTCTCCTCTCCTCTCCCCTCTCTCCCTCCCCTCTCTCCCTCCCCTCTCCTCCCTCCCCTCTCCTCTCCCCTCTCCCCCACCAGCTCGCCCCGGACGACGCCTGGAAGTGCCCCCACTGTCAGCAGCTGCAGCAGGGCATGGTGAAGATGACGCTGTGGACGCTCCCGGACATCCTCATCCTCCACCTGAAGCGCTTCAGGCAGGTGGGTGAGCGGAGGAACAAGCTCACCACGTTCGTGCATTTCCCCCTGGCGGGCCTGGACATGACGCCGCACATGGTGAGCCGCAGCCACGCCCCCCACCAGCCCCCGCTGCAGCCTGGCTGGACGCAGCCCCGGCGGCCGGACCTGGCTCCTCCCGACTTCCTGTACGACCTGTATGCCGTGTGCAACCACCACGGAGGAATGCACGGCGGACATTACACAGGTCTGAATCACCTGCAGTAGTAGTAATAGTTTGATTTGCATGGCACCTTTTTATGAACGTTACAAAGTTCTTTTTTACTTACGCAGGGAATAAAAAGTAGATAAAGACCAAAATGTGAAGGATGAAATCCGATGACAACTAATTAAAAAGACAGCAATAGGTTTGGACTGACTTGATCCTGGTGAAACGTCTCAGATGAGCAAATATGTGCTACTGCACCGCTTCAGTTTAGTTATACAGCTCAGAGTCAACAAGAACACCTAAACCTCAGGCTTCGTGTTTTTTATCTTTATCAAATAAGGCACTACTAGATATCGAAGAGAGATTGCTTTGGGCTGCCTGAAGCAATCCCACAACCAACGTGTCAGTGAGAGCTTAACACCCCTGCACAGGCAGGTTGCTATGGGAGTCGGGCCGAAACTTCACATCATGATGTCACTAAAATGGGCCATTTAAGTGACACTCACGCACAGTGCATGCGGCGTAATGGTAGTGCTAGAACCTTTAAAAAAAACTATCTTTTTACAAGTATCCTTTGCCAAATTGATATGAATCAGTGGTGCTCTATACGTTCCTGTAATTTCTCCCATTGGTCATGTGATTGCAGCCTTCTGCAGGAACTCGGTGGACGGCCAGTGGTACAGCTATGATGACAGCAGCGCCGAGCCGGTGCCTGAAGCGGAGGTGTGCACACGCGGAGCCTACATCCTCTTCTACCAGAGGAGGAACACCATCCCCCCGTGGTCAGCCAGCTCCTCAGTCACCGGTTAGTCCTTTCAAATCCTCTGCAGCGGCTCGTTATGTTGAGAACAAGCGGGTGGGATCTTCCTGGCATCCTTTTGACAAAACACAGACATAATGAGTAATGTGGGAGTATCTGTACATCTCACACCATCATTATCCACAGTTGGGCCTGCAGAGTTGTTGTTCTTCTCCTCTGTAATTACAGTCTGTCAAATTGGCTGATGCACTGCTTTGCAGCAGCAGCGGTGTGCATTTTTATCGCAGTGTCAATTCTGTGAGCAGAATATGTTCGTTACCGACTTATTTTTCGATAACGAGACGGTACCCGGCTTCAATAGACAACGGCGGCGATAACAAACGTGTAATATCGTGAAGACGGGATTAAAATGTAGTTGTAACAATAAAGTCGGTCTTTATTTTTGTCACCTTCCACCCTCTCTCTGTCTCAAACACACTCCAGCCGTCTCTGCCCTTCTCGTGTCAGTCCTGTATAATGTATAATGTTGGCGGTTTGGGGGTCGGGTCCGGGTGGTTGATTAACACATCTTTTGTACGTTGTGCGGGCGGATGGTCTCTCATAAGGGGTGAGAGATCAGCTAGCCTCAGACACAACAGTAACAAGATAAAACTCACCCAAACTGGTCTGTTCCAACAAGTGAACTCTTAATTCATCAAGTTAGATTAGATAATCTTTGTTTTTGTTTTTATTTATAATATACAGAGACATTTGATTAGATTATATAGCTGCCAAAATGAACACCGTTTCATTGTTATCTCTGTTTTCGGACCAGCTGCCAGCCAAAAAAACGGACCAGCAGTCATTTTCATGTTCCAGCCTGTTCAGGGGTGTTCACAGTTGGGTGAAAATACTGATTATATCCTGATATCACATTTAATTCAGCGGTGTGGATCTCACCGTGACGCTTGCTGTGAGAAGCCTTCTGACTCTCTACCCATGGCTTGTTTTTGGATAAATTATGAATGCAATAAAAAAAACACAAACGGCCCTCTTATCTGCTTTTTTGCAGGTTCCACCAGCTCATCCACCTCTGACCACTGGCTGGTCCGGCTGGCAGGGGGCAGTAAGAGGGGCAGCGTGGTTTCAGGAGGACCTGGACCTGGACCTCCGGGGCCCATTCAGGCCCCAGAGTCTCCTGAGCTGCCAGTGTTTGGAGACGAACCCCCCAAAACAAGTAGGCATCTGGAGTAGCGTCTACAGCATGTTTTAGCTGTCTCAACACTATTTTGTGTTTAATGTGAAGTAGTTGGAGTAGGATTTGGTTTGTTTGTATTAGCAGTACTTACTCCAGTACTTCCAGTACTCTGAACAGTACTAACAGTAATGCGGCATCATTTCCTGTCAATCTGTCTTGTGTGTGAAAACAATCCAGTGCAGGAATGGCAGACTCCGCCACTAACAATGAAAATTACTATATTCAGAATGTGGATTAAAATAATATTGCTGAAATGTCTTTTATAAATATAGCATTGAAACAAAGAGAGAGTTTGGTGTCATGTAACTCGTTGTGACTTTAAATTGTTGTTTCCCTTGAATAAGCAATAAGACATTATATCTGTATGCCTTGAAATATCTGTTGCAGTAATGTAATCTGTTTTCATTCTTATGTGTCTTATGTATTTGCACACAATTATACCAATATTTACACTATCAATGTACCTGAGTAGTGAGAATAGTGGGCAGCAGTAACGTGTGATGTCTTCTCCTCTAGACGGGTTTGCAGCCAAGCCGCTGGTCCGTGGGAGCCAAGGCAAGAGTGTGAGCATGAGATCGCCAACGAAGCCCAAGGAGACTCTGAGCAAAGATCTGCCACTGCGGTGGTCGCTTGGCTCCAAGGACCGCATTAGACAGCCAGCCCAGACCCGGCCTGGGGAGCTGGTGGAGTACCTGGAGTCTGGGCGCCGGCCCCGATGCACCAAAGAGCCGATAATAACGCTGGTGGCCACCCCGCCACAGAGGAATGCCCCGGGGAGAGCCTTTGACGTAGGACAGGACTGCAGCTCCCCGAGCGGCAGCAGTCTCAGCTACAGAGACAGAACCAGCTCCGACACGTGTTACTCCCCCAAAACGCCAGAGGGACAGAGCCGGGCTTGTGCGGAGAGAAGCATGAGCCAGGGAGTCGGTAACAGGGACGATGGCTCTCTGAGGCAGAGGTCATCTAAGAGAGCAAAGCCGACCCACGGCAGGACCCTGGACCTCCAGCTGCAGCTTCAGATGGGTCACATCAGCCACAGCGCGCCTCAGAGCAGAGATTCCACATTGAGAAGGACCAAGGCCCAGCCAGGGGTGACCTTCAAGCTGCAGACAGACCTTCAACCCGAGGACAGGAGGGGCCAGAGGGGACAGGAGGGCCGCAGCCACGACAGCCTCCTGTCTTTTTTCAAACCCGGTTTCATGAAGAAAGACATTCCCGGGTCACCGATCAAGGGGCCCGAGCAGCGTGTGAACGGCCACGGGCACCCGGAGAAGCTGGCCAGCGCTAATCTAGCCAAACTGTCCCTCTCCAATGGAACGCTGACCGCGGCGGCCGGCGTCACCCCGAGCTGTGACGCCCGTCACTGCAAAGTACAGCTGGTCAACGGAAAGGCCGGCGTCCATGACCCCGTGGACATAAAGCGCGCTCACAGCTCCAGTAACATCCAGACGAGGCTGGACTTGACATTTCGCAGGTGTGCCTCGCTGCAGAGGAACGGAGAAATAGTGGCCGCCCCGGCCCACCGCGTCCTGCTGTCGGACAAGCCGAGCTACGGCACTCTGCAGCGCACACGATACAGCACCACGTCCCTGGGTAGGAGCAGACCGGTCCCTGAGTCCTGTTCATGAGCTACAGGTTATCATGCTGGAGGCACCATTACCAGAGCTGTTTCTGCACAAATAGGATAAAATTACAGCACAGGGTTGAAGTTTTGCTTCTGGTGTGAGCAGATCTAGCACCTCTGGTAAACAAAGAAATAATGACATGTAAACAGATACTTGATTGGGAAGCTTCCCTGCTGCTGTTTTAAGTAATGCAGTAGCTAAGTGGAAAGCAGGTTGTTTCATTACTATCATTAATGTTAATCCCACTGATTACCATGTGACTGATGGCTTTGTGTTTTATGTTTTAAGTTCCTCTGTGACGGCCCTGAATGACAGCTGAACACCAGGACCTCGCTACTGATTTCTACGCTGGACGACATCGCTGGAGACGCAGTACATCCTCTCGCTCCCCTTCATACTGCTGTTATAGGTTCTTACCTGTGTGTGTCTTAAACTGAATCTATGCAGAGTTGAATTTTACTGAGGAGGAACACTGCAGTAATGTGATTTACTTTTTCCTCTTTTTTGTTTTAGTTTTACGAAGCGGTCTACTGGTAACAAGTGGTTTTAGCTGAGGGGGATTTGGTACATTTAGTCCATTATACATTCATAAAACCAATGTCACATTGTTAAACACTGCAAAACATAACATCTGCACTGTAAATCGGCTGCTAGAACAACATAGATCATTTGCTATCATGTTCATATTATGTTACAAATGCACTTTTTTCCCCATATTGTCCCACATGATCAGAGCTTAAATGCTAAGTGACATTACTAATGAAGGAACAATCACACTGCAGCAAAAAAAAACTTTTTATTATTATTGATTATTCAATTTATCTCCCAAATAATACATGTTGACTATAAGGTGACATATAAAAACCCTTCCCCTTGAAAATACCTTTTCCTCTGGTCTTAGTTCTGTGGCTGGATGAAGAGTTTTGGCTCCTCATAAAACAGGAGGTGGGATTGTTCAGACAAAAAAGGGACAGCCTCCCCAGAAGCCTGCAGAGCAATAACAAAAATGAGATTTTGTGTTTTCCCCTCCGCTGAGCGAGAACGTGAATTTCTGTCTTTCATTTAAGGCGGATTTGAATTCTTACTGATAAAGTGCCAACGATAACAGGACCAGCTTCAAAAGCAAAGCTCTGTTTTCTCTTTCAGGTTTGAACAGAGGATTCACACTTTGTGTGTACACACACACACACACACACACACACACACACACACACACACACACACACACACACACACACACACACCACGCACACACACACACACATTGTTTCTCTGCAGACACAGGGATGTATGGAGTCCTAGTGATAATCCCGCTCTGCCACATTCACATGGAGGGTAACAAAGTGGGCAGCACAGATAGTCAGCAGTTCATGCTCCTGCATTTGATTCACAGCCTCACCGTTTCTGTCACTGCGGATCATTATGGGATGTAAAGTGTCCCGAGTGTCCGCCTCCACTGTCACTGTGTCCACGTCTCACGCTGTGTCATTCACCGTCACTGTTTAACTACACTCTTTACCAAAAGGAAATGATAGTAAATAAAGGATTGTTTCTGAGACATTATTTGGGGAATACGGCTAGATTATATTTTATTAACTTTTTTAAAAGTCTACATTTTTGTACCTGTAATTATGTAATTTAAGTACCAGGTTAAAACTGTGTGTTTCAGGCTCCTGCACAAGGTCAGACTAATACATGCTGCCAGCGGGGTTCGAATGGGACATGACACAGAGGCCCTCGTACTGGACTGTCTATAATATCTGCTTCATGCACTGCAAGTTTTACGGATTGCAAATTAAACACGGCTTTTCTCACAAATTAACTGAGTTGAATGGTTTATCACTTCAGTGTCAGGCTGTGTTGTCTCCTTTTCTTGTCTCTGGCTCACATCATGCAGCGATGGTATTTTTGAATTATATTTTTTGAAGGATTCAAGGCCGCTGTGCTTCCTGGGAGCTGTTGGATTCTCTGCTGAATTCAAGCAGCGTATCAGCGGCTCCGGTGAAGGCGGGTTTGAGACGAAGCCAGACGACGGAGGAGTTCTGCAAACCTCCTGTGAATTATCCTTGTCTGTCAACCAGGAACGTGATTAGATCAATGTGAAGTCACTGAACATTTCCCACACATACCGCTCATGTCCTTCTTATTCCATTAGAGGACCTGTACACTCTGTGCATTTATCACTGATAGAATTAAAGGGAGCAGTGATTCCAGCGTCCACTCTTTAAATCACGTCCTGCTTTTAGTCATTGGCAGCTCCAGGATGTTTCACCTCTCAAATCAGCTGTCTGTATGCAGTGCAGCGACTCTTCAGTTGATCCATTCTGTCATCAATATCTCCACTTACTGTATCTGAGCTCACAGAGCCACCAGCAGCAGGATGTGGGGACCGTTTGCACTAAGTACTGTAAGTACTGTAAGTACTTAGTGCTGTATAACGGTCTCTAGATTGTCGCTGACACTTGATGTAAATGTTATGCCGCAGATAATCAGCAGCTCCTGTACAGAATACATATTGAGCTATTAGTTCAATATTACATAAGCCTATGCCATCACTTATTGAGCCTCTAACCAGGAGGCGTTTTTAAAAAAAGAACATGTTTTAATGTGCCAACGTATGCGGCCACCTGCTCCAAATCTGATCACATCATCTGCTGTAACGAGGAGGACCTGCTGTTCAAGTAAGTACGAGCTCTTACGAACCCTTTTCCAGGTGCGGCGTCTACTTCACACACAAATGGGCCCCGTGTTGTGACGGGAGCTTTTATTTTAAAGCTGAAACGACGAATATCGAAGAACCAGAACTTGTCTATGAAATCATGTATTCCCTGCGCAGAGAAGAGGCACCGTTACACAGAGTCACTATCATAACATAAAGGTCTCTGTTCTGCTCTTATGTTGATGACCTGTCCACTCAAGTGATTGATTACTTCATACCAGGTACGGGAATGGTATCGCATTTGCATTTGACAACTGTAGGAGAGAAGATGATTTGCATACAGAAGTTTGTAGGCCACCTCACAAACTAGGAAGAGAATAAAACTAAGAATATAAAATTTCCATTTACAGTGTCCCATATGTTTGCGACGTGGCCCATCATCTGTTTTGGTTGTTATAAAACGAGGCACTGACATTTGCAGAGAGCCTTTCAGAATAATCGAAGCTAACGGAGCAGAGATGTGGCGTGCAATAAATTAATCACCACACTGAGCATCTTTGATGCTGTCAGTGGAAAGAGCAGTCAGTAGCCTGTGTAGTATGTTGCTGAAATATTAACTTGGGGCCCGTTTAAGATTGTCTTTTATCACACAAAATCTAATTACCTGTGCCGTGTCCGCAGACGGGTGTGTTACTGCTGAGTAATGCGTGGGATTTCTATTTTTAGGCCCTGAGTTTAATTCCTCAACCTCATCATGCCGCCTCATCTGTTTACACTTCAACATTAATAATCACATCAGTATGACAGGGTTATTATGCTCCTAATTATTTAGTTGGTTGTTAAGAAGTACAGCACTTGAATATGTAAAAAAATGCATGTTTATCTCAAGCTCAAGCATGAGTGCTTATATTGTATTTGTTTGTGTGGAAAAGCTGCCTTTATATGGTTTTGTTAATGTATTCAGAAATTGCTGTGTATGTGTTTGTTTTGTTGAAATTAGAAACCTTATGAAACATATTTTCCAAAACATCAAAAGATTTAGAGATTCCTATAAACTTGCTTTTTATGTGTATATATATAGTTATGTATTACACTGCAATTTGTGACAAACACATCTGAAAGGGTTTTTGTGTATTTCGACTTTAGGCCACCTGTTGTTGGAACAAAAAAGTCATTATAGCGAGGGTAATTGCTGTCTTTGCTCATGCAGAGATCGGTTTGATGGTGTTTTGATATCCTGAGGCCATTACTGCCACCATCACCAACAGATGAAAACAAAGTTGCCCTCCTTTTGCGCCCCTATGTTCTATTCTAACATGTATTTCATCATGGGAGCATCGAAAGCATCACGTGACATTACGGTTTGCTTTTTAGTGGTTAAGGTTTACGATGTTTCATATATCGCCTTGTTGTATAAAATGTCATCAGGAATGTTGTCTGTGTCTGTGCTTTTCACCATTTTGACTCTTAATCGATCGAGGATAGACTCAAAACGGGATTTTGCTAAATTAAATTTGAGATTAAAACCGGTAAATCTGACTTAATTGGTTTATGGAGCCGATTGAGGGAAGCGTGTTGCTCAAACAACTGCTTTGTTTAAAAAAAATGGGACAATATTGGAGGAACTGATGAAAAAGGAAGCAGAGCCAAGAAAATAATTTCCTGAATCCTTCATTACAGAAATCAAATTTGTGAAAATGGCAAACTGAAGGTCATGCATCACAGACGGTGAGAATGAATGTTCAAACAGTAGAGAGACGTAATGTTTGATGCAGTGATTAAAGTGATTATTTGTTCATTACACCAACCACCAAGGAAGAGAAGCAGAGGATTTAGTGGTTCTAAATGTTTACCTTTCGAGACTACTGGGATGCAGAAGGAGTCTCAAGTCATAACAAGGTGCACGTCTGATCAGTTATGATATTATAGCCATCAAGGTTTGTGTCAGTGGAGCTGGGCCTCTGCAGAACCAACTCATGTTGTGGTTTTTAGTGATGTATTAAATTCTACAGTTTTAAAACAGTTTCAATTTAAAACAATGGGTTAGAATTCATTCATGCTCGTTTTGCATCTCTTTGTAGTCATTGTGTATATTTTCACACTTATGCATCTTTTTCTGGTCATTTTGTGTTATTAGTAGTGGTTTTTAATCTCTTAATGCTCTTTTTGCATCTCTTTGTAGTCATTGCATCCTTTCGGTCATTTGTGGTTATTTTGTGTCCTGGTTCGTGATTGTTTTGAGTCTCTTTGTTGTCGATTTCTATCCCTTTATAATCGTTTGATTGATTTTGCAACAAGAATATATTAACAGGCACTTCAAACAGAGACTCCATTCAGTGAGCCAGCCATGGGAACGCCTCTGCATCAGGGCCTTGGGTCTTTGTGCTATATTTGACACTTTAATTACCAGGTCAGCACAGCACAGCACTGACACGCACACTTAAAGTTTGGTGAACACAGAATACAGTGCAGCTTTGAAAGCTCAAATTCACTTTTATCTGTGATTCTGTGATTCTGTCAGAAGCGTTCATCTTTATTCCTTCTGTGGAAGATTAAAAGTCTTATTTCAAGGACAGTTTTTCTTCACCACAGGGTTTCATAAAACTAAGCATGAACTTTTACATCACACCTAAAAACTGTTTTTTCACCAAAGTTTTTCTACTTAACTGTCTTTGATTAAAAACACTTTTGATGAGCGAAGCGCTTAATTATCTGCTTCTGTTTCAACCAACGTGTGCTGCTTGAGGGGAATATTTAAACTAAAGACTGTGTTTTACATCAGATTCCATGTGCCATCGGCTCCATTTTTACACATTTATTAACCTTATCATTATCTCAGTTGCTTAAAAATGTCTACATATTGACTAAATGCACACAATAAAAAGAGAATCATTTCCGTTGTTATTGACGTTTTGTGATCCGTATTTATCACCACCATAATGTCTCACTAGGGTTTTGAGTAAATAATTGCCTTACTATTTAATTATTTTGGGGTTAATTGGTTGACTTTATGATGAAAGAAATAGCATGAATGCCATGTAATCCTGGTTTTATTTCACTCCCCTGTTCTTTTCTGTCACTTGACATTTGTATCAGCAGAGATGCTTAGTCTTCCCACTGTGAAAAGCTGAGGGGGAAGAAAAGGAAAAACTCTTTAAGTTCCGAGAACATTGCCACGACGGATGTTTCTGATGGAAATGCTTTCAACGTAATACGTGTCCTTGCACACCATTGAATGGAGACATTTCAGTTGAATTCAACACTTTTATTGACACTTTATTGACAAATTTTTCCAAAGAAAGTTTTTTTTCTTCTTTGTTTTTTTTAAACTCACAAAGCAATGCAACAAAAAAAACAAAAAACACAGTGAAAATGCAGGAGTAAACTCTGGGATGAGACACGTGCGCCACATCCTTCATCTCCTGGAGGAGTACAGCATGCTGTAACAGACATGCCACAGTGTAGCGTCTCTCTCATCACAGTGAAGATGTAAAATACACACAGACTAATAACTGCATCACAAGCTAAACAGCCACAAGGCACAGAGAGTCATGGGATTGGCTTTGTGTATGTACATGTGTATGTACATGACAGAGCCGTGATGCACACTCTGTCAGTGTGTTTTTATGTCACTTAGTCATCGCTCACATGGGGTGTAAGGGGCAGCTCATCCTGAGGCGCTGACAATTGTTTTGACATTTATATTGTGCACACAAAAGTCTGTAACAACACACTGCGGTTGATGCATCGCTGGGAGGCGTGGCTCAAAGTCACAGAGCTGACGATAGACGAGCGTGAACCACACAACCACGATACATTCTGCCAAACGACAATACTGATTACAGATTGCAGCAAATCCAACAGACAATCACAGTTACATACTGCTCACAACAATTGTTATGTTGAGCTTTGCAGAAGCATTACATGTATATGAATGAATGAATATATACTTTATTAATCCCCAAGGGGAAATTTGTTGTCAGAGTAGCAGCAATTTACAAACTAAAATCAACATATTAAAAACAACAGGGATGAGAGATATATACTAAAATAAAATAAAAATAGCTGGGATGAAAGATGTGTACAGCGCAGAGCATTATTTAGGAAATAAATTAAATTAAACTTAAACAATAGAGAAGTGCAAAAATGCAAAGTTTGTATGTGTAGTGTATGTGAAGTGAAGTGTAAATAAACAGCTAATAGATTATTTTGCATGGACTACCTTTAATTTAGTTGTAGTTGATGAACTAAAACAAAAGTCTCCTTTTAGCCCAATTTTGAAGTGATTGAGTTATTGTTGGCTATTGCAAATGCATCAAAGATATACAGAGGTTCAACATGATCAATGAAGGGAACCCACTGGAAACATTTGGGGCTTCCTGTCACTCAGGGCTCTCTTATGAAATAACTGGTGTTAATTGTTTCCTGTTTCCTGGCTGAGTCTAAAAATTAAACATGTTATCAACTCAATGTACTCACAGTAAACATGCCTTAACATGTCCCAGATTACATCACGGTTGGGCCCACAAATGGACATTTGGAATGGACATGTACGTGTTCAGGCAGCAGAGGTGTTTAGGGGACTGCCAGCCGGTCGAGGTGGCAGGTGGTGTTGGCCCTCTGTTGGCGGGCGTACACGGATGGAGAAGTCGGGCGTCCGTCTCAGTGCTCGGCCACGGTGACGGGCAGCAGGTTTTGAAGCATCTCCCTCTCCGACTGCGACGGCTGAGAGCTGTCCGGCGCCGCCTTCGGACTCATGCTGCCGCCGGCCAGAGCGGGGGCCACCCTGAACACCCGGTGGGACGGGCGGAGGGCCACGATGAACTGGCGCTTGAACGTCTCGCTCAGGACGATGTAGATGAACGGGTTGATGCAGCTGTTGGCGTAGCCCATGCTGATGGCGATGTTGTAGGCGTACAGGAAGGCGAAGCTGGGCCTCTGCACTCCGAGGTGCGCCAGCTGCAGGACGTAGTAAGGGGCCCAGCAGATGAAGAAGGCCAGGCAGATGGCCACCGCCATGCGGGTCACCTTTCTGGTGCGCACCCTCTGGCTGCGCCGGGGCAGCGGAGCGACCGAGGCCGACATGTTTTGGAGGATCTTGAAGAAGACCCCGCAGATGACCACCCAAGGCAGAGCGAAGGCCAAGAAGAACTGGTAGAGGGTGAACCAGTAGGTGCCCGTGGCCGGGTCGGGCAGCAGGAGGGCGCAGCCCACAGAGCCGTCCTTCAGACGCATGAGGCCCGTGTACATCCACACCGGAGTGATGGAGACCAGGGAGAACACCCACACCAGGGCCACCGCCGCCCCGGCCACGAAGGGGGTTCGGACGTGTTTGAAGCGGATGGGGTGGACGGTGGCCAGGTAGCGGTCCAGGGTCATCACCGTCAGGATGTAGGTGCTGACCATCTGGCTGTTGGAGTCCAGCGCGGTGATGAAGGTGCACATGGCGCCGCCGAAGCACCAGGAGCCGTTGCCCACGAGCTGGTGGATGAGGAAGGGCATGCCGAGGAGGACGAGGAGGTCCGCGATGGACAAGCTGAAGATGAAGATGTCCGGCACCGTCTGCTGGGAGCAGAGCTTGGTTTTCTTCACAATGGTGTAGATGACGATGGAGTTTCCAGAGATCCCGAAGAAGCAGATGACGCCGAAGATGCTGGGCATGAGCGCGTTGTTGTACTGCTCGTGTTCTGTGGAGGCAAACAGAAAGGTCCCTGTCAGTCTCTTTTAATATGCAGCACATCCTGCTTGTTCTTTCCTAAAAAAAAATATGTTGTTCCAATTAATGGTTAAGCCACTAGTTTTGCACAACAACAAAAAAGAATAAAAAAGAATGAACAACTCCACTGAAGATGACCAAATCTGTCAAAATGTTATGCACAATTAACTTTGTGATATATAGCAGTAACATTGTGTGTTCAGGTAAATTGAAGAAGTAAATAAAAGACTTACCTTCTTGTAGGCTCTCGGGCGAGCTGAAGGGTGAAAAAGATGAATTCGAAATGTGGGCAAAGTCCATCCCAAATAGCTTTTGGTGGTCTTTCTCTAAACTAATATTAATAATATTAATAATAATAATAATAATAGGTTACAACTAACCTAACGATATGAAGTACAATTAGAGATATGAGATCAAAGGAATAGCGGCATATATTTTTTTTTAAACAGATTTAAATATTACTTTCTGGAGGTGCGACGCCGCGCGCATTTTATTTATTTTTTGCGTTGTCCAAAAGATTTCATCAGCGCACGCGACAACTAATGCAGTGAAAAACACCCGTCAATCAATCAGGTACTCTGTGACTTTACCTAAAGGAAGCAGGACGATATGAAAGCCCTTCTCTCATTTAGCTGCAAGCTTCATGTTGCGTTCAGGGAGAGAGAGAGAGAGAGAGAGAGAGAGGGAGGGAGAGGGAGAGAGAGAGGGGGAGATGTATCTCTATCTCTCAGTGTTTTGAATATCTCTCTCTATCTCTTGTCTTGAGAGACAGTGAGTGACCAACACACACACACACACACACACACACACACACACACACACACACACACACACACGCACACACACACACGGTAATGAATAATTGTATTGTATCCAGAAACGTTTAACTTTTATTGTATTTGAACTAATCTGTAATGTTATTATTTTAAGGCTTTGGCAATATTGTCTTTTTTGAACATTCATGCTAATAAAGCACTTTGAACTGAATTGAAATAGAGAGCGAGAGAGAGAGAGAGAGCGAGAGAGAGAGAGAGAGAGAGAGAGAGAGAGAGAGAGAGAGAGAGAGCGAGAGCGAGAGAGAGAGAGAGAGAGAGACGTTTCCTCTCTCCTTGTTTTAAAAGCCAGAGCCACAGACTCCCTGTATATCTTAAATATATTTAATGTCCTACATTCCCAATCTTCTATGATACTGTTATAGAGTCGTAGTGTTAGTCGATACATATATATATATATATAGGTATCTAATATTAACCCTGCTCCTATAAGTCTGTGCCTCTCAGCCATCATTCTTCACCGCATTGCTAAACGTGTCCACTAGGGGGCAGCATTGTCGCGGTGTTTAAGTGTCTCTGTTGTCACAGATAACGGGTCAGAATTAAAAGCAGATGTCCCAAAAAAAAAGACGACCAAATATTTGCAAATGAATGGGTCCTGTGGAGGGATAGCAGCTAAGAAGTGTGAGTGTGATATAGTCTGGGCTACTTCTTTTTTTAGCAAATCGTCCAGAACATCATGAACATAGTGTCTGTGCGACATGTGTGCTCATTTACGGCATGTGTAGCGTTAATAATATGATTCCTTTTTAATGAGAAGAAGCAGCTGAATGGCTGCTGAAAAGCTGGTGGTTTACAACGTAATTAAAACACACTTTCTCTCTGACAGAAGCTATCGAGACGAGACGGTGTTTTTGTCACGTGACTCGTACTTTACTCGCAGTTAAGTCAGACGTCAAGCGCTGCCGTGGCAACAGTTTGACCATATTTTACAGCCGTACACCCTGAAAGCATTGAGGCGGGGGCTCCTTTTTTACATAATGTCCCATCCTGCCTTATTTTATCTCCTAACTCAATATTTTATGTCTGACATTGATTATTTATGTGTCTAATTTTAATCTCACTAAAGACAGATGGATGGATAGGTGTCGTAAAGTAGCTACATGCTCATAATAGGTATTTGTGTGCCTATTAGGCAACTTAAAATCCTCACAAACGATAATTAAATCCAGTCGTAGGCAGTATATATCAGTAATGTGGCGGCTTCGGCAGACTGACAGGGAGGAGCTCCAGTCACAACAGCAGGCAGACCCTCCCAGCGCCGCGAAAGGAAGCGGAAATAAACGTCGCAAACCGTATGCTAGTAGCTCCCGACTCCTCGGACGGGGTGTAAGCGACATCTCACACACACACACACACATACACATACACACATCGTTCGTTGCCTCCAAAGAGGAAGCAGGGAGTGGATAATCACACGGTAGGGGCTTTCGCTTGTTACGGTGGCAGCGTCAAAACGGAACATCTCGAGTGGTGAGTTGTCCCCTTTATGCTTCCTCCTCACGTAAAAGTTGTGTGCTGCTACCCAGCTTTTTTTCACGACGCAGGCTAAGTCAAGTTCAGTTACGTTAGCTGGGCTAGCTAAGCTAGCAACAACCCGCTCGCGCTATGAAGAGAGAGAGAGAGAGGAAGAAAAAAAAAAAAGAGGTGTTTTCTTCCTTTTCACATTTGCCCAACGTGAAGCTAAGCTCGCGGGCCTCGCGCTTCAGCACGCCGCCACATGCCGACTTCACGCCGGACACTCCGTTCCGCGTACCGTCACCGCGGACTCGCCCGTTAGCGCTGCGGTGATACGGGGGGAGAAGTTCGGCAATCGCAGTTTATTGTCGTCCGACCGTTAGCCGGCGTGCTAACCGCTCTAGCGGTGTAGACCACTGGGCGCAGGCTGTTTGCTGGAACGGAATCGATCCTCTCGCGTGAAAAGGAAGAGGCAACAACAACAACCCGCGGTTTAATACTCAACATTGGACATTACTGCCACAGTTTCGACAGTGAAGAAGCACGAGAAGGTTGTACATTCAGGAGGATTGTTGAGGGCAGCCCTCCCTCCCTCCTTTTGCGCTCTCAGCCTCCCTCTGTGTGACTTCGTCCCAGCTAGCATTACTTCTGTCACCGGTGTGACCGGTGGTTGAGTTGTTGACAGTCGTGGTGCTGTAAACAATGGCTGCAGTCACATCCTTAGGGCTTAAAGTTGCCGTTACCGTCCAGTGACTATCCTAGAAAAAGAGCCCTGTGTCTTTCTGTACTGTGTTCATGTACAAAACACACAACCCAAATTATTACATCTTGAAGTTTGCATTTGCTGGATCCTTATTTTTTTTTTTCACAGTTTGTATCTCTTTTTTGTTTTTGTGTGTGGCATCTGTCTGTGGTTGACTGGCCTTTATTCGAGACGGGGCTTGATTAGTGTGAACCCATTAGAGCTGCACTTGTGGCATATTAGCAAACAACTTAACGAGATAACGTGGCTTTATCCATTTAACCCAGCAACCGCAGGGTTAGTCGGTGTATCACTGTCGGCTCTGCTAAAGTAGGCTACTGACTTATCTCTGTCCGGGCCAGGTGGCTGGCTGTCATGGTGCTCTGGAGGAATTGACATTAATAACAGTGAATTGAACGTTACCCGGATTATCTGCAGCTAGAACATGAAGGCCTTAACTTCATTTCACAAAGGTTTGCTAGATGACCATCACTTAGGGCCGAGATATTTTCACACATTGTTGGATCTCACCGGTGTGATGTCAACACAACGACCACACTAACTGTCTCATGATGACGGGGAAGCAGTTACACAAATAGAAATAACATTTTATTAGTGTGATGAAGAGTCATTGAAATGAGTAAACTTGCAGCATAAAGGAGACGCTGTATTAATCCATATTTAATTTGTATTCTTGCCGTTTTCATGTTCATTCTGTTTACTTTACATTTGAGTCTGACTGAGTCCCACGTCGCTTCTTGTTTGCAGGTGCCTCACTGTGACCTTTATGTGAGGTCCAAGCCCTAAAGGAGCGGGTCATAGACGGGAGGAGAGACTCGGAGGAAAGCATCTGGCCACAGAAGCCGGGGGTACGCGTTTTTATTTTTTATTCAGACCCCTGAAACGCGACCACAGCCAAGTGGGTTTTCCAGCACCAAACTGCAACCATGGAGGCCATCGCCAAATACGATTTCAAGGCTACTGCCGACGATGAGCTTAGTTTCAAGCGTGGGGAAGTTCTCAAGGTAAGCGAAAACTATTTGATCATTTAATGTTAAGACTTGTCTGTGTTACTCATTATTATGCAATGCTGGATTCTTTTTTCCACTGTAGGTTTAAATCACGGGCAGTTAATCATCCTTCTCTCCGTCCTGTGTTAATCAACTTGAATTAAACGGGTAAATCTAATGTTGCGCATGAGATCAGTATGTTTTTTTTCATTTGTACTTAACATGGTCATACACTTATTTTCCAGATGTATCTGTCGAACTCAAACACACATTTTAAGAAGAAGAGTCAGGAGACTTAATATAACGTAAAATCCCAAACGCCACTGCGTCTCGTCATGTAACGAATGAACGTCATGTAATGAATGAACGTCATGAATTTTAGGCCGGGATTGGCTCATTGTGTGCTCGTATTCTAAAGGAGCAATGCTTGTGTAAAAGAGGCAAAAGATGCCCGTTTTTTTATTCCATTATGAAGCATCTCTAAAGTGCTCTCTGTTGAAACCCCAGGCTTGTCCAGATCCTCAGGCACAAAGAGCTTATTCAAAGCCTCACGCTTTCAGGTTTGCCTGAAAAGCGTATTTTTTACACTCTGACCTTGATGAGATCGCCCAAGATATTAGAAAGTACAATTTCCCTACGCAATGGCTCACTTTAAACGCAATCATCATAATCCCTCTGTTCGGAGTCACAGCGATGACGAAGAGGCGACAGCGCAGAGAAATGAGACGGAGCTTCGTACTTTCTACGACAACGCGTGTCGCTAAATACTCGATTAAAGAGTCAAACGTTAAAGTTTGATACTGCATGACTTTAAGAGTTCCCTTCCTTCCCCTTTTTGGCTGAAAGGTCCATCTTTATTTTGCTATTAAAAAAATGTCCGCCTACGGTCCGGATGCTTCTCAGAAACACTTAAGCTTTCGGCTGACAAAGATACATTAGTACAAAAAAGACCACGCAGCTCTGTGTAACCTGTCGTCCTGTTTTCATCATAACAATCAATTGTTTTCATGTGCAACATCTGTTTTGCCAGACATGCAGGTCGATGGAAAATAGTCGTGGTGCAACCTAACATGCGCATCGTTTTATCATCATCAATTTAAAATTATTATTGTTTATTTTTTCTCCAGAAAAGCCTCTATGTGAGAGGAGACCGCTCCTGTGTTGACAATTCTGTAGCGTCCGATGGAGTACCTCGATTTTTAGGTTATATTATAATATACTGACTGTTTTAACATAAAAGTCAGCTGGCCTGAATGAGTTGTCTGTTCAATCGGGGATGAGTGCTGCTTTTTCGCTGAATAAGAGATTTGAAAAGATTTCTTATCTCACCAGAGGGGTAGAACGAGAGGGAGGGAGGGAGGAGGGAGGAGAGCGAGAGCAAGTCAGCTCAGGAAACACTGAGCTAAATCTGAGTACTTATTAAATTTGCATAGGAGAAGTGAAAGCACTGTACTTTTTCCTCTAATTTCAACAGCCAGTGGAAAAGCTCAAGCCAGATGGCAGAGTTCCAGTCAAATGTTAATAAGAAATGCCACAGAATCTCCTCCCTAATTGACACCGTTAAAGATGAGATGTGCCTATTGGTGCCTGGGAAATTAGGACTAAACTGCATTGCATTCTGTGACATGTGTTTAACGCCATCTAATGTTCCACTCAAGTTTCCCGACCCCCAAATTGTACTTCTCCGCTCCCTCTATGTTGAGCACGTCGTTGCTCTTAATTCTTGATTTGTTTCCTTCCTTGTAAGATGCCTTTTATGGCCTTTATCTCACTATTTGTTCAGACACGTCTGTCCTCCAGCATTTACCGCCACAGTTCATTAAGGACTCAAATAGAGCTGCGATGTTTAATCGATTAGTTGTCAACTATTAAATGAATTGCCAACTATTTCGGTTTGAATATTTATTTATTTTAAGAAGAAAAGAAAAAAGGTCTTTTGATGGCAGCTTCTTAAATGTGATTTTTGTTCTCCTCAAGTGCAGGAAACTGAATATAGGTGTGGTATAAAAAAAAACTGATTAAGAAATGAATCGACATACATTATGTATTTCGCCCGGCTGTAGCGTGACTATACTGTAGCTGCAGAAACTCCTCTCAGGTTATTTCTGGATGGAGAATGGGTCTGAAATGGGGAAGGAAAGCCTGCATGACTGTTGCCTAAAGCGCTGTTCACATTTATTCTGAGTACAATTGTTGGCTGCTCTGCCCACAGGACCGGGTACACTTTTTGAGATGTAATGAATTGGCCCGATGTTTGTCAGATACCATCCCCCTCCTCCATTTCATTCATCTTCTTTTTATCCTGTTTTTGTTCCTCCTCACAGCACTCGTACCCCCCCTTCCCCTCAGGTTAATTTAAGAGAAACCGGATGGAACAAGCTCCTGTCGTTCACTAAAGCTCAGGTTGACCCAAGCTGCGCCTTATTTAACATGTAAATATAAGGTTGAACGTCATTTTGGCAACATCTCTGCAATGATTTTGAAGTAATTGATCCCACCAGAATATGACGCCGTTGTATGTAATTTGTTGCAACTTTTCTTTTTTAAGTGAGAAGAAATGCAAATTTGTAGCTGATGTTTGTAATTAATTATTGTAAAGTTTTTAAATAGTCTGGTCTCTAAAGTACTGAAGATTCTGCAGCCAAAAACGCTAAAGTATGCCTTTGGCCTGCTTTGTGTGGCTGCTCAATATTCATTTTTTTTTTTGTGCAAAATGTCTCCGCATTAGAGGCATTAAATAAATGAATATTTAGTAAAGCAACACCAGGTTGGTGTTTGTCGCTTACTATCTAACTTTGCTCTTTGCACTCTTGCTTTTTATTTTATTTTCTCGGACCGGTTGGGACGTTTGGTTACATAACCGCTGTTTAAACATTCATAATACTAAACGTCTCTCCCAATTGACAAGAATTGAGTTTAGAACCGTTCCGGTTTTCTGTTCTGCGTAGATGCCGCTCGGAGCAGTGGTACGTCTCAAAGGGAACGCTCCGGCGGTGGAGTGTGTTCTCGGTGTCTCCTTTTTCGCCTCCCATCACCAGTCTTACGACGCTAATACTAAACAGCTCTGCTCTCGGGACAAAGGGACCCTCTCATGAGAGAGCAAGCCCGCGAACGTAGCATCCTTTTTACCGGCTCACTGTCTTCACTGTCGCTGTGGAATAACGCAAGCCCTCGCTGATCTGTGCAATTTGTTCCTCCACTTCTGCTTTCATTCACAAGATCACAACCTCTTGGCACACGCTACGGCGGGGAGATTATGTTTCGTGGGCCTTTTCGGAAGAATTGTTGTCAGCAATGCATTCAGCGTACACCGCTGAGAGGAAGCCAGTGTGGTTTGGTACTGTAGACCTCTCGGCAAGCAAGATCGGCACCGGCAGTACAGCAGTTTGAGTGACTCATCACGACTCACTGTACCGAAGCCCAGGCAGCTCCAGCTCTGGCCTAACGCCACACAGAAGTTTTCCCTCCTCGTTATGATAGCTTTTCTTTTTTTTTTCTTTTTTTTATGAAAGATCTTTTTCTTTTTAAATATTAGATGCGTTTATCTAATGGTCTGTCACTCGGGGGGATCAAAAGGTTGTTTTGGGGACACGACATCTCGTTGCGTCCAACTCTTTAATCATCACGAATGCGCATGCTGACTTTTATCACTTGGAAAATACCGATGAAAATACCGACGCAATCGGGACGTGCCAGTTTTGGTCCAGCAATAAGTATGAAAGATGACAATGGTGTTAAGCGTCGTATGAGAATTTCCCGTCATAACCAGCATTTTCTTTTAAGGAGGTCTGTGTGCAGATGCTTCATCTTTCGGGAGAAAGCTGCGACCCGTCTCGAGGATTGATTGTGTTTTGTTCGTCTTTGGTTGACATGATTCTTATATTTTGATTGACTGTGACCAATCATTACCCACACACACACACACACACACGTTAGCCACCGCCGTCTCTAGATGCTTTCATTCATAAAATTACTGTTACAACAAAGTACATAACATTTTATTAGTTGAAAGGAAGCATGTATCGTCCAATATGCGATCGACATCTTTCAATCGGGTTTCTTCGCTGTTAGCAAGAAGCAGCGCGTCACTGTGACTCGCACAGCTGGTTGACCAAACCAGGCTGCCCTCTAATTTGCAGACTTGAGTCACACACCAACGTTTAGTTCTCAGTTACCAGTTGTTGGGTAGTGAAGGAAACTCGTCATGTTTCATCAAATGTATCTTCTCTAACAATTGGATGCGTATGTGCGTCTACATATTACTTTTGCTCTTTTTTTTCTTCTTTTTTTTTTAATCAGTAAAACGCACACAGTGCTGTTTCAACTACCTTCCTGTTTTATCTTTACTGGCAGTTTCAAGTGGTTAAACCGTTCTAAACAGGGGAGCCCGATTTGTTGTCTCAGATTTCCGGACACCGAAATAACATTTAATTTAAAAAAAAGTGAAAAGCATCGAAGCGTGGGTTTGTATGTAAAAATCTCTTACGGTAAAAAATGTGCAGCGAGTGGGACCGTGACACATCATTTGCATAATGCAGACTAGCTCAGTTTCACAGTACGATATCCCGTCATGCATAGACACAAAAAAGGGGAACCTTCCACTGGTGGTTAGATCTTTCTCTAAATTTAACTGTATACTGTAGGTTTTTCTTCACACACACATTTGAACATCACCGCTCGACATACTCTGAGTTGAAGTGTGCTCTTGAGGTGCAACAACCAGGGAAACATCACGTTGACCTCCTTACTGGTGACGTCTCTCCTGGGAAGAACATTACTGGAGATGATTAACTGAGGCGGTTGAAGCCATTTATTGACGTATAAAATTCATTGTTAGGACTAGTTTCCAGGAGCGTGTTGATAGCCGAGTGGTTCCAGCGAATGCCATATAATAATACAATAAGGATATGTCTTCACTGTCCTATATAACAAAACGCATAAAGACAGACCTTTCTTCAGAGCCCTGTTTACATGACCTGTAGTGTTCTAACAGAGCAGGATGACGCCGTAAAATCTACTCTGTCTGCATAAGACGCACATATCACATGAGCATAAAGTGAATACAGATCAATGAGCCACATCTGCATCTGGTCCGATCACACCTTCTGCTTGACCAGTTTTATAATCAAATCATCTGTTTTTTGGGGTGTGTTTTTTTTATTTTTTATTATAAATGCTTAGCCGAGTCTTGCTCTACAAATCTTTTTCTGTGTCAGAAAGCAGATCTTGCCCAGAGCACTGTGCACTTGTTCTCATTTCCTCCTTGAATAAATAAAGATTAACAGCCCTACTGGTGGACAGAATTAGCTCCTATCATCAGATCTTTGAACTGAGCCCACGTAGCATGATCCAAGATCCGCCTCCTCCAACCTCGCTGCTTTGCGATACTGCCGTCCACGCGTTCTGATCATTTGTTATTTGAGCTCCGTTCGGGTCCTCCTACTCCGTCAAACTTATATTGCCGGCCACTAATGAAATAGTGTGCCATAAAACTCCAATTTTAAAGTCACCCCAGGAATTGAATGAGAGCTTGCCAATAGATTGTGGAGCATTACGACGCTCCGTGGTCATTACAGGAGGCAAACGTCTGCTCACGAAAGAGAAATTGTAAGCCATTATTACGCTGAAATAATTAGTCACAATAGTAAAACGATTAAAAGGAAACCGCTGAAACTTGATGAAGCGGTTTGCATGCTTTCAGGGAATACAACTGGTACAAACAAATACAACGTAAAAATATGATATTTTAGGGTGTGTACATTACAGCATTGAAGCTTTTGTTTCACCTAAATGTCGTATGAGATATTCAGAAAAGAAGAGTCGCCCTGCTGCCCCAAACCTCTCGTTAAATGGAGCTTAGCCTCAAGGTTGTCTGTCCCAACGTCAGTGCGTCCTCCTGCCTTGCGTACGCGCTCACGTTGATGCCACAGCTCAACTGTTTTCACATCCTGTTTGCTGTGTCTTCCAACAGCCGGCTACTTCCTGCATCGCTACAGCGCGCCCCCACCCACCCTTCCACCACACTTCAGCACCGAATGTGCACAGCAGCACGGGCTGGGTCCTTCCCTGAAAGCAGACGGTTTAGTGGTCGCCCTACTTGCATTAGCGTTGCAGTAGATTGGTTCTTGCCTCAGCAAGAACTCGCTATTTTTAAGTGTCCCTGTGACGGACATCCTGTTGTCCCTCTTTAGGGTTGCAATATAAAGGAAAATGGAGCTTTTAGCCAGTTGCTTCGACACTTCCACCCCACCCCTGATGAATGGTTCCCTCAATGCCTATTAGTGCTCAGGGTATTGATTTCCCCCTCCATTTCCACTTGACCGCTGAAGAGAGGAAGCGCTGCCTCGTGATGCCTGATTGTCTTTTAAAAATCCTAAAACCTCAAAGACCCATAATCCGTCATTAGAGTCTGAGCTCCAATCCAAATCCCACTATTTGATTTTTTTTTTTTCTTTCCTAAACACTCTCAAGGTGGCCTCCAGCCGACACCCCCCTCCCCCCTCAGCTTTTTCAAATAGAAAAATCCATAAGGTCAGGAATAAGGTGAACGCCGGTGCTAGCAGAGTCAACGTCACCTGTGCTCAGTTCAGAAATAAGAGAGGGTTTTACATCCGTGTATTACATGGTACAATTTGGAGCAACAGGACTAAGGCTAAGCGATGTGTTGTCGTTGACCCCAGCTAACGTGGCGCCCACGCAGCAGCACATCGCTCGTGGTCCGTGCCGGTACTCCTGGCAGCCTGCCGACCGCCGTCTAAGTTACTGTTTGTGTGCAGTGTTGACGGCGTGTATCTGAAGGGTCAATAAATCGCTGCTGTGTTGCTCTTTTTTATTTCTTTTTGCAGTTTTTAGTTACAGCTGAGATCCCCCCCCCCCCCCCCCCTACTTAACACCGCCGGAGGCCCTGTAGGAGCTCACTTGAATTCACATCGCGGCAGACTATTGTGTTTTAATTAAATGCCGAATCTCCGGAGAGAAAGCTTAGATAAGTACATTTCTCTGACTCGTTCTTTTCTTTTGTCTAATTTAAACACTGACCTTGTTAAATGGAAGAGTTTCATTTTTTTTAAGGGCTTTGCTATGAAGTCTAGCCAAAGGACACAGCTTTATTAACGGCTTACAGTCTTGAACACAAGGCAGTAGTACAGCATCTCAGACAGCTGTTGCTCTTGTATGTGTACACAACCTGCATTTGTAGAAGAGTGAAGCAGCAGCCTGAACGACGAGGGCCCAGGGGGAGGAATAATGACGCCAGCGCCAGCACGCTGCTGCTCACTATGGAAGGGAGGTGTGGAAACTGCAAATATTGCCATAGCTCCGTAATGGAGGAGAGTGTGTTTGCACGAACCTCTTCCGGCCGCTCCGCCGTCTCGTTGTTGTTGTGCTATTTTGTTGTGCGCCGAGTCAACATGCGGCAGCAGGCGGACACTCGCTTGTCCCGGCGACTTCCCCGGCTAATGGCTGTCCAACTGGGCACGGTTTAATTTGTGGCCACTCAGGCCGGATGCTGAAGCTCTCTCTCTCCCTCCCTCTCTCTCTCTGTGGCCTTGCTCGCTCACAGCCTGTTGGAGCGGTAGCTTGTGCAAAGAGCGGCAGCCCAGGTGGTACCGAGGCACTCGACAGAGCTGTCAGAAATCTCTCATTCGCTACTCCGCCTTTTTTATAATGGACTCTAAATAGTCGACTCCGTTGCGAGCGGTGAATTGACATTTGCAGACACTTTGCCGACCGTTTTTATGTAATTTTTGCGTATAATAGAATGTGATTTATTGCACGGTGGGATTTGTCAGAAAAACGTAATGGGACATTACTTCTTTATACTGCGAGTTTGTACACGGACGGCTAATATAGTGCACTATGTAGAGAGGTTTGAGACACAGCCCTCTGTGGTAAAGGCACAGTATTTTATTACATTTCCCCTCCTAAATGATTACCTCCAAAGAACCTCTGTTCATAGCTTTAGTCGTAGTGGGATTGCAGGTGAGGGCAGAGAATGCGAGTTGGAGGCATGCGTATGAAAAGGGCCCACTATGATGGCTCGTTGATAATTGAGGTGTCATACATTTCCTGTTGATTAATTAATCGGAGGTGATGCATGCAGCTCTGTTTCCGTTCTCGGTTCACGTATTTTTTTACTTTTTCAACTTGTTAAAACCAAAACCAAACCACCTGAAGCAGGAATTGGGACATCTCGCCACCCCTGGAGAGACGAACTCCGTGTTATCTGTCTTCTTTTTTTTTCAGTCAACGCTGAACCTTTTCACAATGCAACACCTTAACTCTTCTTTGTGTTGCCACCAACGTCTCCTGTACACCTTCTACATTATTTCTGACATCTTAAGAGCAATACAAAATAAAGAGGAGGAGGAAGAGACGAAAACGCAGGTTAGATGACTCATCTAATGTGAAACCAAAATAACCACCAGACAAAGCGCAGTGCAGCGTGGGAATGAAAAGACAACTTTCTCCTTCACTGGATTGACGGGGTATCACAAAAAGGCATTTAGCTAGCCAGCTACCGCAGATGGAGGGCCGTGCCGTCCACAGAAAAGCTAGCTTGGCTGCTTTTGAGAAAGAGATGCCCTCATTTTATGTAATTTGCCCCTGAGGAGTTTTCCTAAGCTGATCACAAGGAGCCTGATTCTTCAAAGTGGTCCTCTGTCTTCTTCTCTCTCTCTCTCTCTCTCTCCCCCTCTCTCCCTCACAGCTTCTGTCGCTTTCTCTTGCTTCGACTCTCTTGATCAGTCCTCCGTCACCGTTTGTGCCTTCCTCTTGCTCCCGCCGTCTGTTTTCTCGCTGCTCTTCCTCCTCGGTAGCAGTCGAGTGTTGAGTCAGAGAGCTGTAATTAGATCTCTCTCCCTCTCATCGCCGCATCACTCCCCTCCTGATGTGCCGTTAAGTCACCGGCGGCTGTATTTAAACCCCCCAAAAGGTTCATCATTCTCTTTCTTGCTGCCTTTCCCCCCCCCCCTCCCTCCTCGTCTTTGCTTCCCAACCTACACCAGCATGCGACTGGAAAGAACAGTCCAGGAACTGATGAGCTACGTATTCCTTGACGCAATCGAGACGGCGCTGGATTGATAACTTTTTTTGTCTTCCACCGATTTGAGATTGTGCGTTTGGTTAATCTTGGCAACAACAGCTGGTAAAGCCTCGCGTTGGAGTCAGACGTCAATAAGCCCATTCTTAACACTATACAACTGTTTCTCCTTCACACAAACACGCACTTGTCCTAAGCTGTCACATCTGTTTACCGCTCTACAGATTTTGTCGCTTTTTAAAATAAATCTCGGGTCATTAGAGGCTATTGCCAAAATAAGCTGCACCGAGAGCTCAAGCTGTGACAAACAACATCATGATGTAAGAAAGGATCCTCCCCCGAGCCGCCGGAGTCACATTGATAATGAAAGGAGCCGGTGGGTGGGGGGGTCCGAGCCTAAATTATCTCCCATATCAATTATCACACTCGGGCTGTTGATTACAGTTTATCACCCGTGTGGTTTGGCCGATGTGTTTTCATCTTTTCAGGCATTATGACTTTTCAGTAGTCATGAGTGTGTTACAACTACATTGTGATTCTTGGTCTGCCTGTTGCTTATTGTATCCCAAGGATATCAGTTTCTGCATCTCACTACTGCATTTTATTTCTTAAACTGCACTGCAACTTTTATTAAATTTGTAGCCTTTTCACTGTTTTAATGTTTTAAAATGAATGTTCTTAATTGCTTTTAAAGCTTGTTTTCTTCTGCATTATGTTTTGATGCTTTTAATGGTTTTATGTGAATCACTTTGAATCGCCTTGTTGAAATGTGCTATACAAATAAACTTGCCTTGGGTACATTAGACAAAAATATGGTGAAGACTTCAAAAAGAGCTTTCTCTCATTTTGTAATTTGATTACTTTTGATACCACACTTTCCCTGTTTAAAAAAAAAAAATGCATGTTGTGGAGACATGTGTTTTCCTGCGCAATAGTTGGCAGTAAAGCCATCACTTTCTGAACTCTGGTTTGAGAACCAGTTTCTGCCGGGCGGCCAACACGGGGTTAATCTCCTGGGTGAGGTGTTTAAAATGTGTGTTTTGAAGCTACAATCTCCGCTGTGGAAGGGAGGCTCCCCGTGTGGTAATAGCCTCGAGCATTATTTTAATTACAAGAGTGTTACAAGCTTTCATTTACTGGAATCCAATGTAATCTGTTCCTCTGTGTGTTTCTGCATCGGGGTGGTACTCATCGCCTCCCCGATCCAAGTCTGCAGCCTCCCTGCTGGGAGCAAAGGAGGTCGACCTCATTTCCAAGGCTTTTTGGGTTGTTTTTTTGTGTGCGTTTTCCCGAAAGCGGTTTTGCTAAACAAAGCATAAAGTGACCTTGCGTGGGTCTTCACACCACCTCCTCCTCATCCTCCCAATCTGCTGTGGTTTTTAATCTGGCTTCCTCTCCATATCCATCAGTCTAGGGTGGGGCAGTTATTCATCTTTAGGATAACACTTTCTGGGCATTATGGAATTATTGCACCGATACCTTTTAGGCACACTGTCCTAAATACTGCACTGTTGAGGGGGTGACTCGCTTTGTGCCACTACGGAGGTCACTTCTGCTGCCAGTATGTCAGAATACCAGGACTCAGATTCCATTCCTGCCAGACATCCACACAGTTGGCACTGACGAACACACACACACACACACACACACACACACACACACACACACACACACACACACACACACACACACACACACACAGACACAGAGAGGCATCTCCTACTACTTGTGCCTTCTACTCTCCCTATGTATGGTGAGCCCAGCCCAGCTGATGGCTCATTATTGTCTGCTGGAAGTCCCTGTTTGCAGTTACATTTAGCCGCTATTTTAAATGTAGTCTTCACATGTGATGCTTTTTAGTTGTCGTCATTGTTTGGTCCTTCATAGTTTTTAAGTCTGGACATTTTTGTTGTCCAGATTTGGTTGGCAAAACCTTTTTAGTCACTTTACTTTCACTCTGTGATTTAGTCGTGTGTATCTAAACCTATGGGTTCATCTTTTTCTTATTTGAGGAAAACACCGGTTTAATAATAATACTTTAATTTTATATAGCGCTTTTCAAAATGCTCAAAGACGCTTTACATAGGACCGAGACAAACGGAACGAAACAACAAAACAAAAAATAGAAAGACAATGGAGCAAACAAAACAAACAATGGAGCCAAAATAGATTAATGATTTAAGAACGCAGCTTTGCAGTTACTCACTGCCCAACATGAAGAAGAAAACATTCGTTAATCAACTACCTGAACCCGACCTGCAAACTTTATGCTTTACAGTAGCACAATTGTCAGGACTGACACAGGACAGAGTGTTTGTTGGTGGGAGAGTGACGGAGAGAGAGCCCCCCCTCTCAAGGTGGGGAATAATATTACATTTTTATCTGTGATTTGACGTTTCGGTCCATTTTTATAAATGTTTATTTCCACTCCGCTTCGGTCCCACTGGCTCTACCTACCAGTGTCTGGTTGGGACTTTGCATATGACCAGGAACATTGTAGATAACCAAAACTGTGTTTTGATGTTGTCATGCTCGCCGTCTGGTGTGCAAATAGACTCTCTCTTATCGGTTTCAATAACGTGGCGGCAGACCCAACAGGCTTTGGCCTCCCAGGTTCTGATGAAGCTTTAGCTCGTCTGTCTTTCTATCTGTCTGACCTGCCGCACGCTCAGATTAACTCACACTCCGGTTAATCCCTGCTCCTGATTCATTGCAGATTTATGTGGTTTATTTTGCATCTTGTTTCCTCTGCCCCCGGGCCGCCGGTCTCCCTGTACTGTACCGCTCTCTCCACCTCCATCTCGTGTTAGTCAACGCTGAGTAAGTCCGTCCTTACGCAATCGTGACTTCTTCAGCGTGGTTATTTCCTTTCATCCACATACTTGGAAAGAAAATCCTTTCGTACGACCCTGGCGTTCAGGTTTCGGTGGTGGGAAAAGGGAAGGTCTGGATTTGAATCTAATCTCCTCAGTCATCACTTCTGCATTCGGCGTAAACGGTGAACATGATTTAAAAGTAAACGTAGGATTACTTCATGAGCTCCAAAGAACCCAACTGTACCCGGAGAAGGCAACTTCTGTCCTTTTTTTCTTTTCTGTTTTAATGAAAAGTCTGTCTTTAATCATGTTGCAGTAGGACAGAATAACAGAAAATAAATCCCACTATGTTGCATCCGTTTCTCCACATCGGCCTCAATAATGACGTTGAAACTCTGCAACCCTGTTTATCAGATGGACTTACATATTGTATGATTTCACAGAGACCTCTTGAGTTGGCTGTGGTGGACCTGGGTCTCTTGTGAATGGCAGCTACACGTGTTTAGTGTCACACATGCTTCTGTGGGTGGAAGTGCTGTAATATATTAATATTTTGTGTGTGAGAGAGAGGAGGGACAGCGGCAGCTGTGGAGGAGATAATCCCCGGCCTGGACCTCAGCCTCTCAAATAGAAACTCCTCCAACTATTGTGGCTCAATCAGATTAAAGAGACAACAAATCTTCATAGAGGGAAAGAGAGAGGGAGGAAGGGAATGTACATCATCCACAATGCCGTCTCGACTTGGAACACAGAGCTCAGTCTGACACAATGCTGCGGTTGTCTCCTCTCTGTATGGTTAAAAAAAAAAAAAAAAAGAGCCAGCCAAGCAAATATTGAATTTCTGCTTTTTCCTCATGGGCTTCCATTCTTTTGGTTTTGAGAGCCACTGTAAGCATCAGAGTTCAAATGTTCACTCTGAAGGCATTCCTATCTGTCGACTGTTTTCACTGATGCACTCTTTTAGAGCGTCAATATCTTTGCGTTATGTAAAAATCTAACTATATATCATTTTGTACTAAACAAGGCGTAACATTACACAGGGAGATTGTTCAGATTTTGTTTCCATATCATATTTTCTGTCGATACCAAATACCATTGAATGGACTGGTTTTAACACTACTAACGAATGTGACGTGATATCGCTCCTCAACAGAAGGGGAGACCTTTTGCATAGAGCTGGAAGTTGATGATACACGCGTGTCGTTTAGTTTTAGTGGCGCGTTAAGAGCCGCCCTGCTGTTCGCCTGCTGTCAGCATCGCTGAGACGCGGTCGTGCCACAGCGACACCACCGTGCATGTGAGCGTACGTCCCGCTGCTCCAGGGACGCGACCCCAATCTGCTTCACTCGGATGTCAGCTGGGTTTTACCGTGTTGCTGCAATATTGCAGGTTTGCATCCGGGAGGAAGCCTAAGCTCACAAAAACAGTGTAATCGGTCCGTGCGTATATTGAGTGACTCTAATTCTTCCTCCGCATCAAACATTTAAAGCAGAAGTTCGATTGGGATTTCCCTCGCTCAGACGGTGGCTTGGGTCATTTCTCTAAAGCATCTTAGCATTTCATATACGCCCGGGCAATACAGTGTATCGCAGCACCTGCTGTGCTCTATTATTACCTCTGGTTGTAGACCGGCTAATTATTTAAGGTTACTGGAGTTCATAAGGACGGTCTGGTGGCATGTGGCGCTGTCTGCCAGAGGGACTCCTCTCCTCAACAAGAATGAGATGCATTGTGGGAAGACTAGTACAATCGAGCAGTAAGAGATGTGCTCTGTTTCCATTGACCTTAATCTCTTTCATCTTGCTGAAATGTTACAACCCGTTCTTATTTTCACAACTGCAGAGTCAATCTGCTCCACAACGGTCTACTTACTCGACGCCAATCTGCCGAGACTGATTCCTCCAGTCGAGGGAGGTCAGGGTCAACGGCACGGCGCTGCTGGAGCTGGGAGTGTTTTTTAGAAACGCACTTCAGAAGAGTCGGTGCCAGCCGCCAACAAAGTGGGCTTGACTTGGTCGTGAGGATGAAGCGTCGTCTCTCTGACTGTCGGCGACTCTTCCACCGACATTTGTAGAGATTGAACGGCACGTTTTGTATCCTACAGTGTTTGTTAGATGTTTTCCTCTCGGCTCCCAGGTGGTGGAAGTGGTACGGTTTTGTTTGGGTGCTTTGTCGAGGCAAAGCGGTGAAAATATTCTAGATATAGGGATTTTTTTTAATTTATTCATTTAAGCGCTCCTGTCCAGTAGCTTTACCTCGAAACTGAAGCCCTGTACCGCTTTCTTCAATGCCACCAGACTAAAAGAAAGTTGCAAAAATAGCAATTTCTCCACGCAGAACATGGCAGTATAATTCAACCCACTTTAAAAAAAATCAAAAATAACCCCCTCGGTTCACTTTTTTCCTTACCTTTGGTAACCGACATCACCGCTTTCACTAACGGCCCAAAAAAGAAACGCAGACAGAGTTGTACATGACACAGTTATAATGACACCATTTACTGTGGTTTCCTCCTATTTGTCACCTCTGCCTTTCAGCCACTCGAGTCGACCGCTATTCAGTGAATCGCCGAGAATTATTGTCCAACGGGATGTCGACTACTAACGTCTCTGATCCCCTGACTTATTATTCCAACGCCATCATCGGCAGAGACGGTCACGATCCCCAGACGACCCCGTGTCTAAGCTCTTCCTTCTCAGCGCCGCTGTCATGGCTGTAGACTCTTCGTCTTGTAACCCTTCATAACCAACAGACCCTGAGCCGACAAAGCCGGGCGCTGGCTCTTTAAAGGTCAGCGTGGTGCGTCAACACACGGCCCGGAGGCTGAGGCCCCTTTTGTGAGAGTCTGGGCTCAGACTGTCACATCCCTCTCTCTCTGTGCATCACAGATGTACTCGGATATCTATAAGTCCACTGACAAACAAATATATACATACACACACACACACAAACACCCCACACTAACACTCAACCTACTTGTGCTTTTGGTCCGAGGCCACTCCCTGACCCAGTAATGCAGGTCTTGTGCAGGGTCAGCAGCTGGGGGAGGAGGTCAGTGACAGCTGGCATTCTGCAGGCTCACTGGAGCAAATAGACCCAGCCACTCGCGCTGCACAGGGGCCAATTGGACAGCTGTCCTGGGCTGGGTTAGTGGGAAATTATGAATTTAAGGAAAGAGGAAGGGCAAAGAAAGAAAAAATAGTTTTCAGGGAAACGGTTTTGAGTGATGTGCATCAAGTCAACAGTCTTTGTCTGATGTTTTCTGCCAAACCTCAGCTGAATTAAGGATTGTGTGCCTACCTTCGCCAAATACGTTTATTTATTTATTTATTAATAAAATCATGCGGATGCGGTTGTGAAACTGAGTCATTCCTCAGCACAAGGTTCCCTCTGACTGGATGAGAGCGCCGAGCTTCACTTCACGTCAAGCTGCTCCAGGGACTCAAACGAGTGACAGCGTGGTTGTGCGACGCGTCTATGGCATCTTTGTAATTTCTTTTCTGTTGCTCTCCAGGCGTCACACCCTGCTGATATTTGGTGGCCATAAGTTGAGGTGGCTGAGATCCTCTAAAATGGGCTTCTGACTGCTTTATGCAACGTTATTTACGGACGGAGGCTGCGTGACTCAGCGCCGTCTACACGTCTCTAGTCGTTGCAACAAAGACTTCACATATATTGTGCACCACTTTTCCTCAGAAATGGTTATTGTCCCCCTTTTTTTTTCTTCTTGTTTTAATGTGTTTTATTTTTCTTTTAAAGGAATACTTCAGCCACAATATCTCAACTTAGGCATGGGACGATATAAAAATGACATCATTATCCTCACCAAAATAATTGCGGTTTCACAAAATGATCCCGATACTCCTCAAAATATGCTTTAATCTCCTAAAATGCCACTGAAACATACTCTAGCCACTTTATCTTACATTTTGACAGATGTGACACGCATCTTTTTTTGAGTGCATTCAAGTTATGAGTTGAACCACGGGTCACGGGCAGCGTTTATGTCGACGCCGCTGCAGAGTGAAGGTTAATGTCATTAACGCACTTCGATAAAGTGACACTCTCTTATTAACCGGGACACGGCGATGCGCAACACGCCTGCACCGTGAGCCGCCCTCGGTCAGACATGAACGCCCTCACAGCTGTCGCGTCACGAGGCGCTGCGCTAACTGGGCCTCTGCTGCGGGGGAGGCAGCTCGCACGAGACGTTATCGGCGCTTTTTAATTGGAAGAAGCGTTTCAGATAGTTTTTTTTTTTTTTTATTGATTTTTATATTTGTTCCGCTGTTAGTTTTGTTAGTTTCCTAATATTTGTCGAGCAGTTCTCGAACACACACATTTCAGGCACCCTCTGAAGTCACAGGAAATTAAAGGGAAATCGCTCAAAGCTAAATTTAGGAGGTGGATTGCTGTCCATTGTTGACATTTGTGCGTGGCACTAACCTGAACGTCTCCTCTCTCTCTCGCTTCTTTGTCTTTGTCAACACCAGGTATTAAATGAAGAGTGTGATCAGAACTGGTACAAGGCAGAGCTAAATGGAAAAGATGGCTTCATTCCCAAGAATTACATAGAGATGAAAGCCCATCCGTAAGTATTATGCCCGCCTAGTGTCTCTCCTCTGTTTGTAATTGTGTATCTGTGATGTGAAAGTGTGCTGTGCATCTTCTACCAACGTGTTACCTTCTGCCACTCGATTCCATTCATATTTGTTCCTGTTCTCTCCTTTCTGCCTGTACGGACTCATCTGGACACGTTAACTGCAACTGTTTACCCTCTGTGTGTGTGTGTGTGTGTGTGCGCGTGTATGTGTGTGTGTGTGTGTGTGTGTGTGTGTGTGTGTGCGCGCGCGCTTCAGAGAACCCCAGAGGACATTACCTCTGCACAGCGCTCAGTGCCAGAGTAGCTCTCTCTTTAATAATGTGCCCCAGGCCTCTTACGCTTAATTGAATATTGACCTTATTGCATCATTGCTGGGGTGCGATTAGATGTACCTATTTATTTATTTATTTATTTATTTATTTATTTCTCTCTCTACAGTGGGGGGTCGCATTGTGTTGGTCTTTTTCCCTCTCCGTTTTTACTGCTCTTGTGTTTTCTTTGTTTTGTCCTGATCGTCTTTATTATGATTACGGAGAATCAATATTTAGCTGTGCCTCGAATTCGCGTGAGTTGAATTCTCCCAACTCCAGCGGAGAATTCGCATGACGCAAAGTTGCGTCAGCCAATCAGCGTTGAGAATCAGCGTTGAGAAGCTCCGCCCGTCACCACCGCCGTCTTGCCGTTCCTGAATCAAACTGCTGCTGCTCCGCCTGAACCAGCGCTGGCAGCGGCCGTCATTCAGACGCTGTTGTGGGACTACGGATAATATTATGAACCCAGACACCATGGAGTTTGATGTTTCGACACATGTGGAGTTTACACAACAAGTATAAAGCAGAACTAGTGGTTATTTCCATGGTGGATGAAGGAAACGGTAACTGTTTTTACGGAGATAAGCCAGACGCAGTTCCTGGAGGAGTCGGAGAAATTCACCGAGCTGTGTGCGTCTACGGATGGTGTTATGAACCCAAACACGAGGGCGTTTCATGTTCCCACATGTTTGGAACTTCCACAACAAGTATAAAGCAAAACTAGTGGTTATTTATTCCATGGTCGATAGCGGAAATGAAAGCTCCTTTCACAGAGACAAGCGACTGAGATAAGCCACGCCCCTTTCGCGGCGCGATGTTTCGAGTTTGGTGTGAACACCCTCGTTTCACTCGCGCGACTAAACTTCCGCGGTCCGGTGTGAACACGGCATAACACTGATCCTCTCATAATCATTATGGGGTGTTGAAGCCTCCCATACTGTAGAGTGCAACGCTTTCTGCAACATTTTGCATGACAACCAGCAAAACGTGAATTATTTGGATTGGTTGCCTGAAACAAAATGGTAAAAAAAAAAAAAATAGGTTATTCTGAAACTGCATGTAGTTCAGCCTTATCGTCTCTAATTAAAGAGCTCTGATAACAACATTGTAGAATTTTCTAATCAGATGGATGGATTTTGTTTGATTAGCAGACTGCGTGACTCAAAACAAAATTGTAATATTAAGCAATATTGCCGCCAACAACGTCACCGGGCTTCAGTTATCACGGCCTTCTTCCGCCTGTAACGTTCACCGCTCAGATTGATCATTACTTCTTTATTACTCTCATCCGGGGGTTCAAAGATTAATCTGACCGCCGTCCACTCAGCAGGAAGAGGCGGTGCATGCTCAGGACCTGAGGAGATCTGACCTGGCAGTGAAGCGGGGCTTTGTATGTTCACAGTGTGTGAATTAGAACGAGCGCGGCTGAATATTCTCATTCAAACTTTTATTTCAGCGCACAATAATTCAGCACTGGCCTCAGGCTGGATCCCAGGAGAACTCCAAATCACGGGCCGCAGTGGTTAACGAGGGGTCGGCTAATGCCGGTCCCTCGATGGGCTCCGTTTTTAAAGCGAGACCACATCCTGGGACGTCATGGACCGCTCGCCACTCGCCGTCGTTTGAGCCCGTCTGGTCGGGGAGAAGCTAGAAGAACACGCTGCGCTACACTGGGAAATATCTTTCGTGTGACTATTTCGCCACCTTGTTTTCCGGGTTAAATATAGATTTGCAGTAAATGTTTGATTTGAGGAAGAAAAAAAATACTGACTCGCCGTGCTTCGCTGCCAGATCAAGAGTTGGCCACTTCATTATTGATTTTTTTTAATTATTTTTTTTTCTTCACCTTCGTGTAAAGCAGCCACGATGCCATCTTTTGGCTGACTACTTTTTAATTACTTACACAAGCGAAGAGCTTCTTCTGGCTTTTGTCTCCCATTTCACTCAAATGTCTAAAAGGATCAAAAGTGATGAAATTGTACAAGACATTTGACGTAAACTGCAACCTGGCTGCTTGGCAGACGAACACAATTCTAGTGTGTTTGCTTTCCCACTATAAGTAGATCATGACTAATCTACTTCCTGGTCTACGGGCGGCCCGTCCAATCAAGCGGAACCTTTTCCCCCCTTACTTCCTGGTGTGACATACAGTATTGTGACTGCTGAAGTACGTAATCGTGCGTTTCATTTGGACTGCAGGAGAGGAGAGGAAGCAGTGGTTAGCACCCTCTCCACACCCTTGACTCATCAGGTCAAAGCCTGACGGCCAGATGGAGGTGTGATGTCTGCAGCTTCTCACGCTGTCCTCAGTTCTTGGTGTGTGTGCAGGGTACCCGCGAGGTCTTAAAAACTTGAAAAAGTCTTAAATTTAGTATTCATAATTTAAGGCCTTAAAAAGGTATTACATTTTGTCAACAGGTCTTAAATTTCGTTCATCAAGTCTTAATTTTTACCCCCTTCCTTATTTGATACGGCGCCACAACATGTGTTTATTGTTCGTTGTTACAACGAATCTTAGTACACCCAAACGTCGCATCCAAAATATCAGGCAACCTGTTTATGGCTCTGAACTGCTGAGACGCTGTAGAGTTTAACAGCTGATCGCGCGCCACCCGCCACACGCTAACTAGCGCGCTCGCAGGTTTGCATCGAGCTATGCGAACCTGCTTTCCCGTTTCCATCGCGTGTCTCACCAGCAGGGTCAGATGCACTTGCCAGTAGTGTTACAGAGTCCACAGTCCTCCAGCTAAAGATGTTTCTTCTCTGTAAATTAAAGGGTTCTTCCCCAGGTAGCCAAAATGACCTTGTCCGGATCCGGCTTAAGCTAGACGCGCCGGAAGAAACATGTCCGGCCCAGGTCCCGTTGCCGATTCTGCTGAGACTCGGCATGAATGACGCCCCAGAATCGGACCGAATACACCGGCCCGATTCCGGCGGCCGTCACTGCCGTCACTCGGCCGTAATTGAAACTAACCTGGGGCCAGCACTGGCCTGAAGCCGGCTACAGAAAACACGTCGCCAGGTTGCCGACTCAGCGAAGTCTCAGAATGACGCCCCAGAATCGAGTTGAATATATTCATCATGACACAAAAACAATACTTTACTTAGTAAATTAAGCCTATCAAGATCCCATTGTTTGGTAACAAACAGTCCAACAAATGCCAAATAAGATAACATTTTATATATAATAATATATGATAAGAAAATATTGTTCATTATTATATAACAATACAATAAAATAAGACATGTAGACCAAAACGTACACCCCTCACAGTTATTGTTTTAAATGGTTCTGTCTTATGATTAAAGTTATTTGATTGATTTCCTATTTTTTTTCATTCATACGCATATCAGGAAAGGTGCGATGTTGGTCTTAAATTTCATTTAAAGTGGTCTTGAAAAGGTCTTAAAAAGTCTTAAATTTGAGATGAAAAATCCTGGGGGTACCCTGGTGTGTGTGTGTGTGTGTGTGTGTGTGTGTGTGTGTGTTAGCTCAGTGTCGTGCCTTAATTATATTCACAAAGCTTTTTACGATTTCCTGAGTAGCTTAAAAAAAGCATTCAGAGTTCTTTCAGACTCCACGGGTCCGTCTCAGCAAGAAGGCGGCTCTGGGTCGCTCTCTCGACGCTCACACGTGTCCTCGTTCTCTCTGCCTCCCGCAGGTGGTTCTTCGGGAAGATCCCGCGCGCCAAAGCCGAGGAGATGCTCAACAAACAGAGGCACGACGGGGCCTTCCTCATCCGAGAGAGCGAGAGCGCGCCAGGAGACTTCTCCCTCTCTGTGAAGTGAGTATCGCCGATGCACAGGATTCACGGCCCCGCTCTGTTTTTCTATAAATATATACGCTTTTCACCTTAACCTTTTTACATCAGTGTGCCGTTTCCTTTTACAAGTGATCAGGTTCATCTGTTTCCATTTCTCGGTATGTCTGAGTCATCAGCAGCTTCCTCATTCTTGTGCGGCCCCAGTGCCGCCCTCCGGTGGTCGGAGCCCGCCGGTTAAGAGTCCAGTATTGTGTTGGACGTCAGCCCTGCTAGTACTTAGTGTTTTAAGCTGACGCACACAGAGCTCGTTTCCTCTTTATACATCTATATCTCTCTCTATCTCTCTCTCTCTCCATCCTGACCTTCCCTAAAAGACACAGCGGTTCACAGCGGGTCACATGTAAAGTTGAAGCTAAAATATGGATCATAATTTCTGTCTGGACGGCCCCCGATTCCACTTAGTCATGCCAGTAACAGACTGTCATGCAGTAGCGGATTCCTTTGACATGTAAAGCATTTGATAATCAAGATTAAGGTGTGACTCCTCCACTACCTTTATTTAAATCTGTGAAAAACAACAACTGTACATGTCCGTCAGAGACCGTTGCTGGAGACGCCACCACTCCCCTTCCTCACAGTCTTCCTCTCTGTATGCAGGTTTGGAAATGACGTCCAGCACTTCAAGGTTCTTCGCGATGGAGCTGGAAAGTATTTCCTATGGGTGGTGAAGTTTAACTCCCTCAACGAGCTGGTGGACTACCACCGCTCCACCTCAGTCTCTCGCAACCAACAGATCTTCCTGCGAGACATAGAGCAGGTCCCCCAGGTAAGAACTGACATTCCTACGGTGTTTTTTTTTTTAATGTGGTTTATAAACTATTTAGAGGTAAATTATATATGTGTATGATATAACTACATTAATGATATAGGTATTTTTTTTATGTATATATTCTCATTCATTCTAAAAAAGAAAGAGTGTTTTTAAGTGGGGTTGAATGAGTTATCCATAGTGGTGTAATACTTGCAGTACATGTCGTATTACCAGCAGCAGCAGACAGGAGCACCGACACAGAAGCAAAGACATTCATTTGCTGCCAAAAATGGGGGCAACAGCAAAACATAATTTACATATGTAAAATATTTTGAATATTTTCACCTCGCCGTCAAAGCCGCAAGCTCCTTTTAAAAATTAAAAATAAAGTACATGACCCCCTGGCTAACCCTCCCTTCTCTTGACGCCGCAGCATCCCACATATGTGCAGGCGCTCTTTGACTTCGACCCCCAGGAGGAAGGAGAGCTGGGCTTCCGACGCGGGGACTTCATCCAAGTCCTGGACAACTCCGACCCCAACTGGTGGAAAGGGGGCTGCCACGGCCAGACGGGAATGTTCCCCCGCAACTACGTCACGCCTGTCAATCGGAACATGTAAACAGTCAGACCGTGTCATCAACGACAACAACAACCACCACCACAGCAGCAACCACCACCACCACCATCATCATCATCGTTCTTGATCTCATCAGCCCACCCGACCCCTGCACCTCCCCATCCAACCACCCCTCCATCCCACCATAACAGGAGCAGACAGGAAGAACGCAAGCAGCCGAAAGAGAGAGAGAGAGAGAGAGATATAAAACAGGAGTAGTGCTGTCGTGGGCGTCGCTGTGTGGGCGGCAGCTGAGCAGAAATCAACTTTTACTTGTGCTGAGCGTTCGCCTGCCAAGCGAGCGCCTCGGCGGAGGATTGAGCCTTTTGAGGGAAATGTAAACGCAGAGAAACTAAAGAGTAGAGCGCCGACCGTGAAGACGACCAAACGATTCTCCCGCTCCCACAGCTGCTTCTGTCTTCTCCTTAACTTCTTAACATTCTGCCCTTCTTTTGTATTTTCTTTCTTTCTTTCTTTCTTTTTTTTTCTTTTTCTTTGCCGCATGTTGTTTTAATCACCTAAATGAAATGCCTACCGATGAATCCTAACTCTGTTTTAAAGAAAAAATGTTTAAAAAAAGAATAATAAAAAAAAAGAAGAAATGGTTTTAAAAATGTACAAAAAAAAGATGCAATCTACAGTACTGCAAGTTTCCATGTGTAAGATCATTGGCACGAGAGCATTGTACATCAGCCGCCGGCTGTATAAATAAATCAACTATAGAGAGAATCCATTTTTTAAGAATATATATTATATATTTGTATGTGTTTGTCTGTTTTACCTCTCATCACAAATTGTATTTTTTTTTTTTTTCATTTGTAAATTATGTTGACTCTTGTTGTCTGGATAAGACGTCGTAGCTCTAGGATGTGCTGAATTGTCCCTCCTTTTCCTTTTTTTTTCGTCTTCTTTCTGAATCTGAGGGCTCTCGGATAACGTGCGTGATATTTAAGGGGTCATAAATTCCATTCGCAGAGGGTTTCTCTTGTCTGCAATGCAAGGAAAGTCAAGTTAGTTCTACTAATCGAGTATCGAGCCGCGGGGAGCTGCTTGTGTTACAAAAGTGTGAAGGTCAGCCACCTGTGTTTCATTTTTTTCTTTTTTTTTTTCCAAAGCCAATGTATTTATTGCAGCCATCTGACTCGGGCGGTGAATGTAGCCGTGTTGAGTCCACAGACATTAACATGAGGGAAGCGAGGTCGGAGAGCTGAACCACACAAACCGTGCAAAGGGATTTAAACTAAACCAAGAAAAGGCGGAGATGCCGTCGACGCTGCTCGGAGGACGTGTGCCGCTAGTTCACGTGCACACATCCGCCCGAGCATCCAGTCGGCGTACGTGCAGGCGCACACACACACACACACACACACACACACACACACACACGGACGCTCTCCTCCTTGCTACACCTGCACGTAAGCAAAGAGGCTGAGTTTGGATAATCACGTGTGTGTGTGTGTGTGTGTGTGTGTGTGTGTGTGTGTGTGTGTGTGTGACGTCACCAGTGCCGATCCGCAGCTGGCACCGATTTAACAGTTCAGAAAACTGAGAGATTGTCTTTTATGCTAAAAGTTGAGAGATCAGCTTTAATGATGTAAACGTTTTTGTTTTCTTTTGTCCAGTGTGGCGTGTGGTCAAGCACTTTTTTTGTTTTAAGCATTTTGATTTCTGGTCGCGTGTGTGTCTGTCTGCGCACGTGTGTGTGTGTTTTGTTTACCGTGTTTGTGTTGCTGTTCTCTTGTTCTCTCTGGATAGTGCCTTTCTCTCTGGTGTTTCAGTGTCTCCGACCTGCTACTTTAACCCCACCTGCAGCGAGAAACCGTGTATATAACCCACCTGTCCATCTTCCACATCAACCCGCCTTCACCTGTTATCCTCACCAACATGGAACTCTTCTTATTTAAGTGTCTCTCGCCTTGTCTTACCCAATGATACTGTTTTCGTTTTTTTTTGCTCTTTTTTTTTTTTTTGCATTTTTTTTTTTCCTGTTTTGTTTTCAATTAATAAAATGCAATTATTAAAAAAATGAGAATCATGTCTTGTGGTCTATAATATACTTCAGATACAGATTTACATCCCTCATGGACTCGAGTATGGCAGCCCATTTCTGTCTCAGAAAGTCGTATTGAGAAGCTTTCTCAAAATACTGACATGGTGTCTGTACGTAAAGAAGAAATGTATACAAATGGGAATACACAAGTTTACATTTTTAAGTTGAGAGAGCAGTAGGTATCGGTACTAGATACCAAGATGAGGACCAAAATAACCCAGTACCAAGAAGTATGGAAACTTCTCCCGTTGATGCCTCGTCATGGGAGCGCGAGCTCAACCGCAGCCACAAGTTACAGGATCACGAAAGGTTCTCCATCACTCAGAGATTAGTTTTAACATCCTAACCCTTGATCTCCAAACCAGGCGGAACGATGTGTTTTTTGTTTTTGTGTGTGTGTGATCAAATCATCACACGCTCATCTTCATAACAGCGCGCCTTTCGTCGTTTCTCCACGGGGAGCAGATGACGCGCATGTGGCTGAGGAAGCTGATGAGAGAGAGAGAGAGAGAGAGACTACAGGGAGCTCTGCATGCAGCAATGTGCTGCCGCCGCCCAGGGAGATCTTTATCCTCGGTCTGGTGCACCGTCTGCTCCACATTTGGACACTCGGCGTACCAACGTCGCTCTCCTCTTTTTTTTTTTGTTCTATTTTGTTGTCACCGATGCCTCGAGCAGCCGCCGCGTCCTCTCTTTGTCGCCTCATCCGGAATGGATTGGAGTTGCTTCTATTCATCTTCACGAGATGTGATGTCCCCTCTCAGTCAGCATGACGTGCACTGTGCGAATACAATATATCAAACGATACGTCTCATAATAATGAGAAGCGTTTCTATAAGTATAAGGCCAAAGTGTCTCCTCTCTGCGCTTTAAGATGCTTTGAGGATTTGCAAGTGAGTGGGGCATTTGCTGCGGGGATGAGAAGATTATTATCCGCGTGTGAACTGATGACCTGTTGGTGCCAGTCCCTCAGCGCGTTATAGCCATCGTCAGTTTATTACACACACACACACACACACATACACACACACACACACACACACCAGCTAGTCTGTTTGCTGCGGCCAAATGTCCCCTAAGTACTTATAAAACATGGCAAACCCGTCTTTTTAAACTTCAGATGTATTAATTCGGGCTGATTTAGTTTAATGAGACCGGCGCACGCTGTCTGATCAGTCATCTGTGGAACATTACTGCCGCCTGCTGGCTGATCTCCACACTACCGGAAACAAAATCAAGATATACTATTTTTTTTATTTCTAGTCCTCAGGGGAACATGCTGAATGAGAGACCCAGCATGTGGGATCAAACACTGCACGAGTCAGTGGTGGTCACGTTTTCTGGTTTATATTACTGAAGTGATCTTTCTTTTATTTATATATAATTATATTACTGCGTCCTGCTTTGAACCAATAAGGTGATGTCACTTAGATATTCGGATACAGACAATAAATATGACTTTACGTTAGCTTCTAATGAAAGCTTGGTCTCCAATAATGGTTAAAAACCTATGTTTTTATTTGGTCTCTATATTTTTTATTTGATAACTAGCAGTTTACCTAAGCAGTGGGGGCGCTGTTTCATTACTTCAGATTGTGTAAGTGGTGATATCCACTTATTTAATACTTTATTACAGTAAACACGACATATTGCCCGTATATGTCCGCGTTTAATGGCAACAGTGTTGCCAGCGTGATAAGTTCAAATGAACATTTGTAAAGTAAAAATGTTACTCGTTGTCGGCAGGATTCGAACCTGCGCGGGAAGATCCCAATGGATTTCTAGTCCATCGCCTTAACCACTCGGCCACGACAACTGATACACATTTTAAACGTACTAAACTTTGTAAAACGCAGATATGACATATGACAGGTTTATAATATCTGCAGTATTATTTACATGGAAAATACGTGATCAACTGATGACACATGATGCATTATAGTTTTTTTCAGCAGTATAAGGGTAAGCTAGACTTTACGCCACCTTTGCTAGAAACAAGTTAAAAACATCAAATATATAAGCATCTAATATGTCATACATTTTAATTATAGCCTTCCCTACACCCCTGTCCTGCAAGTCCAGCAACTAACAGGACCACGTTAGCACAGCCTGGATGGCTTATCTAGTTATAGTTGTATCTTGTTTGCATGGCATAATATGCATTACTGTTTGCTCCCATTGCCAATGCTAAACACTAAGAAGCTGCCACGACTGCGGGTTTCCTGCCTGCTTTATCATTAACGGCATTCATACTTCGGTCAGGGAAAGAAGAAAAATAGTCGACGTGCGACTAAAATATGAAACTAATTGCGAGTAATTGTCATGTCGGTCATTGTTGCCACCGAGCTGGAAGCAGGGGAACCACGTGACTCCTCTAGTGCGAGCCTGCTGTTTGTTCAGCCAGAGAGGCAGAGAAGAAGAAGAAAAATGGCGGCTCTAGGCGAACCCAAACGGGACGCCGGGCTAACGTTTTGAGCTCGCCAACCCGAAAAGACACGGGGGCTCCGCGGGGTTCCCGCACCATCTGAACCCGCTCCGGGCCAGCTTTGTTGGGGTGCCGCTTCCGCTCGCGCTCGTGTCGGTTAAATCAACGCAAGAATTGGGATTGTAAAATAATAGATCTCGGCTATCTATCATGAGAGGGAAAAGGGGCAGGCCGCCCAAACCGCTACAAGCCGAGGACTCGTCCGCGGCTACGGCCCGAGGCTTGCGACCCAGGAGGACTCTGAAGCCCAGGTTCAGGGACAGCGGGGACGAGGACGCCGAGAGCCCCGCGAGGGAGCCCAGCAAGTCGGCGAAGAAGAGGAAAGCGGGACCCGTCACGTCAACACGGGGCAGGGGACGAGGCAGAGGCTGCGGGAGAGGAGGCAGACGGGGCCGCGGAGGAAAGCGGACGGCGCCGTGCAAAACGGTGGTGTACGACGACCACGAGAGCGACGAGGAGGACGACGCCGTCAGCTTGAGGTCCGAGGAGGACGAGTTCGTCGAGGAGGAACCTCAATCCGAAGAGGATGAGGCCCTCAAAGAGGAGTCAGATTGCCTCGAAGATGATGTGCTGGAGGAGGAGGAGGAGGAGGATGATGCCGCCAGCCACTGCACAGAGAGTAGCTTTCGGAGTCAGAGCACACACGCCAGCACTCCGGGTAAATAAACACCGCAACCCGGCGGCCGTTACGCCGTCTTAACGGTCACCGCGCGGCGGTTGGAACGTGAGCCGCCGCTGCAGAGCAGGAAGCAGGCAGTTTATTGTTCAAAATGGAGAATGCACACTGTATGAACACAGGCCGCAGTGGGCTCCTTGCTGCTACTGCAGGTGGATCGAGTCGGGTGTTTGGCTCTGTTGCCGTCACCGTCCCGCCAAACACGTTGCCTGTGAAATAATTAGCACACATATTTATTGTAAGAATAACTGCCGCCCAAGCATCTCGGTTGCGTTTAAGTTGATAACTTCGCTGCTAGCGTGCTATTGTTAGCGGGTACAGTTAACCTAGCTCCTGCTGCCTCCTGTCACCCTGCAGCCTGAGCGCTGGATAACGGGCGCTTTACGTCCTCATATGCACCGTCAGCTCCCACTGCGTTATAGGTGAAGGATACATATTAGTTTATGATGGAAGTGACTCAAAATAAGCACGCTAGCTAGCGAGCTAACTTAGCTTGTGGCTAGCGCGTCTGTCATATTTACACTTTTGGCAGCTTTGCTTTCCTCTTGACAGTTCTTCGCTCCAAAACTCATTAAAATGTCGGTTAATGTCTCTCACTGTGCCTCGCCAAGAAAAGGAGCGGGACTGTTGTTATAGTATGTGGTTTGACTAACATTTACGTGATAAGCCTGCTGGAGAGTTAATGTTTTCCCAGATACAGCCTCACTAAAGCTAACTGACTCTGACCGGCCATGCTTTGAGCTCAGCCGGAGTAGCACACTTAGCTAGTTTGTTGGCAACTTTAAAAGAGACTAAAATGTTGAATTTCGTCTCATCGAGTGGTTATAATGATGTAGCTGCACCTGTAGGTTTGAGAGCAACATGAATAACAACTACATTTATAACTGGTATACTGGGTAGCTGCAGGCTTGATATATTTGCATCCAAAAGATGGTTGTTGCCATAAGCACATTACAGTGTTTTTGGCTCTGTACCCAAAAACATATTTTACACACACATTGAGTGTGACTATAAAAAATGGTTAGTTGACTAATATCATTTGTGTGTCCTACAGGGAAGAAAAAAGGACGGGCTCCCCGACCTCGCACTCCCATCTTCGAGGAGAAGGAGATTCCTCCTCTCGAGCTCCCGGACACTTCCCAGGATCTCCTGGTGCCCAGTGAAGAGCTGCTCAATGCCGCCTCCATCTACGAGGTGCTGCGCAACTTCAGCACGGTGCTGCGCCTCTCCCCCTTCCGCTTTGAGGACTTCTGTGCGGCGCTGGTCGGCCAGGAGCAGTGCACTTTGATAGCAGAGGCCCATAACGCCTTCTTGAAGGTCATCCTCCGCGAGGAGGACACCTCCACCACGACCTTTGGCCCCGCTGACCTCAAGGACAGCGTCAACTCCACGCTGTACTTTATCGACGGCATGACATGGCCCGAGGTGTTGCGGGCGTACTGTGAGAGCGACAGGGAGTACCATCATGTCCTGCCGTACCAGGAGGTGGACGAGTATCCCTATGGGCCACTCGAAAGCAAGATCAAGGTGTTACAGTTTTTGATGGACCAGTTTCTCACCACCAACATTGCCCGCGAGGAGCTGATGTCCGACGGTATCATGCTGTACGACGACCACTGCCGCGTGTGTCACCGCCTGGGCGACCTGCTGTGCTGCGAGACCTGCTCAGCGGTCTACCACCTGGAGTGTGTGAAACCCCCACTGGTGGAGGTTCCAGAGGACGAGTGGCAGTGTGAGATTTGCGCGGCGCACAAGGTGCCGGGTGTCACAGACAGTGTGACGGAGGCGCAGAAGAACAGGCCCTACATCCGCCAGGAGCCCATTGGATACGACCGCCACCAGAGGAAGTACTGGTTCCTAAACAGAAGGATTATTGTGTAAGTTGAGGCCCATCGCTGCCTCTCTGCTCCACGAGAATGACCTTTCCATGGCAGCGGCTTTATTTCCTAAATTCAATACAGATGTTGTCGCCAAATCCATTAAAAACACACAAAAGAGAAGAACCAATACTGCGGTATCCAGCTGGTAGCTAAAGACAATAACATGTTGCAACCCTTTTTACACGTTGTTCAAAGCAGAGCGCAATAACTCAATTCTGTTGTCCAGTTTCCAAGTAAATTGTAATCTAAAACTAAACGCAGTTTATTAGTGGTGTTTATTTGACGTGTAAAGAGACGATTCAATCCAACACAAAAAAAACACCTAAAAATAGTGTGTTATGGTTCTTTAACCTAAATTAAAACCCTTTTATTTTGTATTAATTCTATAACGACGAGGAGGTAACGTGGTTTGTTGTCATCTTCAACGATTTAAGAGCCTGTCCTGTTCTCACTCCCCAGCGAGGTGGATGGGGAGCACGAGAAGAAACAGATCTGGTACTACAGCACCAAGGCGCAGCTGGAGGAGCTCATGGACCGCCTGGATCGGCATTACTGGGAGACGGACCTCCACGCCACCCTGGAGGAGATGAAGGAGGAGGTGCTGGCCCACATGGCCATCACAGAGGACCTCACCAACAAGGCACGCGGAAACAACAGAGCCTACCTCTCTGCTGCCAACGGTACGGGATTCGGCTTGCCCCCAAAAATGCGAGATTCATTTGCTTAACCTTGTAGTAGCGTAATGGTGGCTGATCCAGTGACTGATCCTAACATGTGTGACCACCTAACATGTGGCGTGAATGTATGTGTACATATAATATCTGTGTGTGTGTGTGTCCTTTAGGGCTACATTCTCAAACAGTCTTATCGAAGCTTCAGATCAAATAGTTCCTCCCCCTCAGGCAGCAGTGCTCTGCCATGATGACAGTTGACTCACTAATGTGAGGCGCTACTTTTTCTTCCTCCTTCCCGCTCTCTCAGACATCAAGCGACTGTTGTTCTTCCTCTGACAAAGATTTTGATTACCACGCCAGCGGTTTCCGTTCGTGTTCAACGAGCTGCCATATCTGGTTTCAGTCACCGTTTTCCTGCGCCTGTCACCGAACTAACTGTCGCTATGTTTTATTGGGGAGGAACGTGGCTCTGGCATCCTGTCAGAAGCTAGAGGTTTTAATAGGTATTCTCTCTCCCTAAATGGAAGAAGAGATATTTCTGTGAAGCCATCGCAGTGCTTTTTCTCCCCCCATCCTAAGTGATTTATTGGTGTGGTTGCTTGTCGTTTTTCGTTTGTTAAAAGCCTGCTGCTGGTGCTGCCTTGCAATTCTTTGTTTAAAGATTGTTGTGGCACAGCTCTTTCTGTTCCAGAGCAAATTGTAGTTGATAAACATGTTTAGACAGACAGGAGATTACATCTCCAGATTCTGGCCGTCTGAGGAAAATAAAAATTCCCTCGTCTCGGAACTGTGACGCTAAGACCAAGTTGACATTATTGTTATGTTATTATGTTTCTTGATTTGTTTATAACTTGGCAGCATTTTATTCCTGGAATATATTATGCAAATATATTATGCTCCACTTGCTGGCTAGAATGCTTCTTTGACATTTAGTTTTTAGAGCTTTTTTTTTTTTTTTTTTTTACAATTTTAATAAACATTTTATAGAAAGATTCACGAAAAATCAACAAACACTTGTTAGTTGCAGCCCTGATTATTTTAATTGGATCTTCACATACAAACGTTAGGAGTGAATAAAGTTTTTCTACTTTTCTTTTTCTAGAAAAAATCCTGATGAGTAATAAGTATGGTCTGTATTTATGAAATACTTTAAACTCATTTAAATCTGAAACTAAATGATGTAGTCATCCTCATGGTGTCTTTTAATTTCTCATTTGTTATTCAAACTACAAACAAAAGGCAGTGGCTCAAGAAAGCGCCTTCACATTTCTTCAAATGGTACAATGATGCATTGATATGTATCTGCTGACCTTTATTAAAAATAATGAATATGTTCCCGTTTGCTTTTAGATGTGATCATGGAGCGCATGAAGGTCCAGCGGGAATCGCAGGAATCAAAGAGGCGGGCAGAGGATCCGAAACCGGAAGCAGGCACGGGCTCTGTCAAGGCAGCGGAGGTCACCGCCGAGGTCACCTCGCTGCCCGACAGCGGAGAGCACAAAGACACGGAGGCCAAGGAGGACGCTGGTTCACAAGGTAAACCACAAGTTCATATTCAGTGTTCTGTAATCCTCTACGCAGGGATTCTTTTAAAGTAACTCCTGAGCAGAAGACCCAACCGCCCACTTTACTTTATTGTGACCCCGGTGCTGTTCGCCCTGTGTATGTATCTATGTATTTATGTCCCACCACAGTAGCCACGGTTCCCCCAGCTGCAGAGGAGAGCTGCGTGTCTCACTCTAGCACTGGCTCGGCCACCCAGGACGCCGCAGTGCCTAAAGCGGAGTCCCTCGAACCCAACAGGGAAACGCAGCCCGCTCACTCTGAGAGCCAGGAGAGCGGGGAGTCCCCTCCGGTGGCAAAGCAGGAAAGGACAGGTACTCGGAGCCGAAGATGGACTCATGTACCCTCCGGTGTCCAGCTACAAGCAGCATCGCTCAGCATGGCCATTCAGCTCGCCATTCCACTCCATGCCCAGCTGCACATCTTCATCTGTCCACTTGTCTGTGCCGGTTGCCACTAACCATACCCCTGCCCTTTTTGCCCCCTGCTCATTTGCCTTGTTGGCTGCGCGGCGCTGGCTACATGTTCAGTCTCTATACACGTGTGATGTTCTAGGCAGGCCGGAAAGCTAAATCTGGTTTCAAGTCATTTTTGGAATGGCAGAATTTGTTGTCATTGTTTATTCTACTTGGCCTTGAGGAGGCCTTCCAAGTTTAGTTTGTTGGGGTGAATTGTAATGAAACTGAGCTACGAGACCTTGGAGGAGGCCGTAGTTAATTCAGTGGACACGATCCCCGGCGCAATATTGAGGCAATTTTAGGTGTTCCAGTGCTTTGATTGTAGACCGTTTTTATTCGTTTTGGTTTTCTTCTGACTCTGCCACGTGTGCGAGGTTCAGATATCCGGGCCGACATTCTGTGTGACGGTGTGGCCGTTCCCTCTGAGTATATGTCGCTATGCTAGGCACAATTACTGTATCACTGGTCTCCCTCGCAGACAGTTTGTTTTCGTCTGGATGCCGGGACATTTGTGTCTGTTTCACATGGTTACTGTGTGTCTTTGACCACGTCACACTACATATTCCCTCGCCGTGGATTGGCACACAATGAAAGAGGACTTTAGTGGGTCTCTGTGCTTTAACCAACATTTCAGACTAAAGACACATTACTTTGGGCCGCTCCACCAAACATTGTCGCTCTCTCACCACTCGTGCAACACTGGCGACAGATGCAACCGATTCCCCCTTTCACAGCATCGCATGCTGTTGCGGGCCGTGTTCTGCCATTCTTCTCGTCTTGACCCACTCTCGAGCGCGACTCTAAAGCTGTTGCATGCGGCGCCACTTCGGTAGCCTTCATTTTATCGCTGCATCCGTTTCTTGTCTCGTGTTGTATGTCGAGCTTTTGGCTCTGTGCTAGACGGTGTCCCTGGCAACAGCCAGTCTGTCACAACCGGCTCCTTATTCCCTATCTAATTTGTGGGCATTTGGGCGGGTTCCTGTTGCTCAAACAAAAGACCCCTCTGCCTGGAAGGCCCACCTGCTACCTCGGCAACAAAGAGCTGCATATACATGCGGGACTCTCTTTTTCTCTCCCCCTCTCTCCTAACAAACTCAAATGCAGAGCTGGTGTCTTGATTTGGCTTTGCAGCAAGTGCACAGCTTGTTTTGGATGAGTGGAGCCTTTCCTGTGCAAGAAGGGTTTCGGTTTTTAAGATTATTATCTGAAAAGTTTGTTGGTTATAAACAAAATTATTGTGACCTGGTATTAAATTAAACGAGGTCTGACAGAGCCGGGTTGAGAAATGTTCCAGTTTGGGAAGTCTATTATGTATTTATATTTAATTTTACTCATTCACGCAGCTGCCATCTTTGCTTAAAGCACATTGCTTGTAATTAACGTCATGCGGTTTCACTCCGTGTATCCCTTTCCTCCTGTGCTCAGTCTTTCCGAACTTGTCTTCCTTGTAGATGAAGGTGTGAAAGCGGAGTCTGGCAGCGAGGACAAGCACGCCGCCGTTTCCCAAGATCAGCCGTGCCCATCTCAGCCAGAGGCGAGCAGCGGCAGCGGCCAGGTTTCAGGCCTCCGGAGACCAGAGCAGCCCGACCTGGCTGATCCGTCTTCCCGGTCCTCTTTCACCAGCCAGGATGGGACAGGTAAACACTAGTGAGGCGGTCCGTTGGTCCTCGAAAAGTAGCTTACCGACTTTTGCATCAGTGTCTCTCGGTGGCTCCGTTTGAATCCATTTGTGTCCTCTTCTCTCTGAATGATAGACGAGTACATCAACAGGGTCAAGAGCGATAATGGGAAACCGGCAGTACAGGAATCGACTATCAAGACGCCCAGAGGCAGCAAAGAGGTGAGGCGTGTTTTTTTTACAACTGCAGTTTCGAACAAAACTTAATCTAGAAAATATCTTTGAATTTGAAAGAAAAGTTGTATAAAGGCAATTGAGTCCAAAGCATCAAGGCTCCTTAAACCCTGACGATAAATTCATGTTACTGCAAATACAAAAAATATATGTTCTCCCATGTATCTACTCGTAAAAATGATGTATCTGAACATGTATCAAATCTTTCCCTTCTCGAGGGTTAAAGCCACCGGCTAGCACATCCTGAACAAAGCCGCCTGTGTTTTCACGTCTCGTAGCTCAGTCCAGAGTAACGTCCCCTCTCACGTTTCAGTCCTCTCCTGTGCGCGCCGACGGCGACTCTTCGCGTCTCAGCTTCCTAAAAAGGGACCTGACGGTGAATTTGAACAACTTGTTCAAACTGGGTCAGGAGGGTAAATACAGGGTCTACCACAACCAGTACAGCACCAACGTCCTGGCCCTGAACAAACACCAGCACCGCGAGGACCACGACAAGAGACGCCACCTCTCCCACAAGTTCAGCCTGACCACCGCGGCGGAGTTCAAGTGGAACGGCTCCATCTACGGGTCGCGGAGCCTGACCGTCTCCACCCTGCGTCTCACCATCATCCAGCTGGAGACCAATGTCCCTGGGCCGTTTATGCATCCGAACTGGGCGTCGCACAGGTACGAGTTAATCTGAGGCTCTTGGGGAAGTTCACTGTTGTTTCAACTTTTGAGCTGGTCAGCTGGGACTGATAAAAAAAACTTCTTCTTGGTGACTTACCATTTAAGAGCAGCAAACCATGTTGATTTAGCCACCAACGAGAGTTTTTTATTAACATAGATGTTTAGTGGGTAATGCTTGCACTGATCCGGCCTGATGTTCCTCTAGCTGTGGGGTGCTTACGGAAAATATGCTTACTTAATTATTGCAGCGAGTTTGGGAATTCCTACACACTGGACCTTTTTAATGATACAGAAATATGTCACATCTGTTCTTGCTGCACATAATAGTCCAGTTTAACATGGTACATTTGAATATGATTAAGCTTAATGGAAGAGAGATGCAGTTGTGCTGTTGTTTCATACAGTTTGTCTCCGCTTTTTCTAGGACCAACTGGAACAAAGCTGTGCAGATGTGCAGCAAGGCGAGGGAATTTGCTCTGGCCTTGGCCATACTGGAGTGTGCCATCAAACCAGTGGCCATGCTGCCTGTATGGAAAGATTCTCTTGGACACACAAGGTAAACAACTGTTGGCTACGCACACTAATACTACATTAACATTCAATTCGGTTGGAGGAGGGCTTTACAATCTGTACACATAAGACATCCTCAATGTCCGTCTCTGTTAAAGCTAGTCGGGTACATATTCAAATCACCAATTTAAACTTTTTAGTGAAGCACTGTTTGAGGCTCAAATATTACATACAGGTGTATATGTATTCATATTACAGTACAATTTATATATTCAACGAGAACTTATGTCCTGCCTTGAACATACAGTCATACAAAAACAAGATAAACTGACGGATTCACACACGACCAAAACGTTGGTCAAAACATAAGACGGCGTTATGTGGTCCATTTGAAAGTCAAGGACTTTTTTAGCACTATTTTCAAGATATTCTGCTACTTGATTAGATTTTTTTTCATCTTAAAAGTTCAAGCACTGTTTTGAAAATAGACAAACCGGGCTTGAAAAAGTACCATGAAGTCCTTGAATTTAATTTAGTAATGTCCTTCTGAAGCCTGGGTCTTGTGCTCCCTCTCATCTGCGTCACTACTCCAGTGAGTGTTGACCAAACAAGCCGTTTGATAACAACAACAATAACTTGTCTGTTTCCTTCCTGCCGTGCACCTTACATCTTGGTCACATACTGTACGTTCTCGCTTCAGGCTCCATCGTATGACCTCCATGGAGCGGGAGGACAAGGAGAAGGGGAAAAGGCGCGAGAAAAAGCTGGAGGATGAGGAGACCCTGCAACAGGCCACGTGGGTGAAGTACACCATCCCCATTAAGCATCAGGTAAAGCAAACCGCGTCTCTCATCTGGCATCCAGCTCTTCCTGAGGCCACGGACGAGGTTTTAAATCATGCATACTGATCCAGAGCAGTGCTTATCAGGCGTAATGCCACAGCCCTTTCAGATCCATTACTTTTACTAATTACTCTTAGCTCCGTATTTCAAATGTTTATGACTTTTAACTGTTTCAGCTGTTTAGTCATTACTTTTAGCTAACTGTTTAGACCTCTCTGTTTTAAAACTAGTTTTTCCACACACATTTAATAAAGATAATTTAGAAATCTCTCCACGTTCCCCCTGACAACTGCAGACGTACCTCCTGGTGTACAAGCAGTCCTGGTATCTTAACGTGGTTCCAGAGTTTTATCATGTCTTTAAGGCTGCTTTATGTTTTATATTTCTGTCTCGGTTTGATGTGCATCCACGTTATCGTTATTCGTCTGCAAGCGTCGTCATTTTGGGGCCTCACTTGTGTGTTTTTCTCTCAAGGTGTGGAAGCAGAAAGGGGAGGAGTACAGGGTGACGGGATATGGTGGCTGGAGTTGGGTCAGTAAGACTCATGTGCCGCGGTTCGTCACAAAGCTACCAGGGAACACAAACGTTAACTACCGCAAAGAGCTGGAGGGTAAGGGCTACACTGGCAATATTTCCATTATTAATTCTCCTGCTGCTGGCACTAGTGGCTCATACTATATTTTTCCCCCCCGCTTTCCTCATAGCTAAAATGAGGAAGGAAAATGCAGCAGCTTGTACTAAAAAGCAGAAAAAGTTGATGGAAAATAAGAAGCAGGATACTCCGGACACACCGGACGGGGACAATGAACAAGCATCCATCACTGCTTCCTCTCAGAGCACGTCATCAGATGAGGTCTGCCAACCCCAGACCCCAAAAGAGGACGAAAAACCCACGGAGGAGGAGCAGGAAATGAAAGAAGAGGAGAAGAGTAAAGATGAAAACATGGAGGTTGACCCCTGCTCAGAAACTGCTGCTTCAAGTGGCGAGAAAGGTAAAGGTTTGAGATTAATTTATTCCTCCTTTTATCTTTTGGATTTCCCTTTTGCTGTTTGTGGACGGATGTGTGTTTCCATCATCCACTGACCTCTGTGACTCTTTGTTATAGATGAAGCTGAAAACAAAGACTCTTCCTCGCCCTCTGGGTCGCCTGTGAGGGAAGAACCAATCCAGAAAGTGGAAGAACCCAAGAGTGAGGCGACCCCCGCATCAAAGACCTACTATGACGTTGTGAATGTCAGCGAGGGCTTCCAGCTGCGGACAGCTTATAAGAAGAAAGTGAAGCCCTCCAAACTGGATGGGCTTTTGGAGCGGCGGGTAAAACAGTTCACCTTGGAGGAGAAGCAGAGGCTTGAGCGACTCAGGCAGACTGCCACAAAGCCTCCATTCGGAGTTAAGAGCGAAGGATCCACATTAGGAAAACAGCAGCCTGCTGTGACCCCGTGTGTGAAAAAAGAGACGGAGGGGAGCCCTGACGTGAAAGACCACGTGGTGAAAAAGCTTAACTTTGAGCAGGAGGAGACGAAGATAAAGACCGACATGGACGTCAAATCAGAAACCACGGGACCCGACCACAGCAAACCGACGGAGGTAAAGGCCGTGCAGGAGAACTGTGGGGAGACGGCCGCTCGCAAAGAAGTGAACGGAGGACTCCTATCAAGCACTGAGCCCAACATTAAAAACAATTGTATATCAGAGGATGAGAAGCCAGAGGTGGCTCGAGTGGGCGAGAATGTGAAGAAACGTGCGTATGAGGAAATGGAGCAAAGCTGTGGTCAGAGCACGGAGGTCGACCAAAGCAAGACCGGTCCCGTGCAGGTGAATGGGGAAGCCGGGGGCACCGCCCCTGCAGACTCCAACACCATCTCAGACCCAGCCAGTCAAGACCACGGGGACGTCAAAGAGCCGGTCAAGTCTCTGATGAACGGAACCCTCTCGCAAAATGACGTCTCCGACATATGTCACCCACCTCCCCTGAAAGTCCCCAAATTTGAGAACCATGTGGCGGAGAAAGGAGACGCTCCCAACAAGGCTGTGGATGTGGCCATGGACAGCGAGGGAACGGTACCTGCTAAGCTTCCGTCCTCGAGCCCGTCTCGGGTGAATAGTAATGCCGACAGTAACAGCAGTAGCAAAGGTTTGAAGACCTCGGCAGAAGCCACCACCACAGAGTCCCAAAATGCAGCGACAACGGACCTGTCCAGCAAGATCAGTAAGTCTGATGCAAAGCCTCAAGTCTCCTCTGTGGCTGCCACCCAGCCCGGATCCAGGGCATTTGGCTTTCAGAGGACTAAACTTCCAATAGCCGACACCAAGACGGCTTCAACGAGCTCCATGACTATTAGCAAAGAGTATTCCACCAAAGACCGGATCAGCCTCCTCAGGTTCTCCAAATCCAGGAAGGCGCGCTCGGGGACGGCCCTGCCGTCCTACCGCAAGTTCGTCACCAAGAGCAGCAAGAAGAGCATCTTCATCCTGCCAAATGATGACCTGAAGAGAATGGCGAGGAGGGCCGGCATCAGAGAGGTGCCCATCTTCAACTACAACGCCAAGCCCGCCCTGGACATCTGGCCCTACCCCTCGCCTCGGCCCACTTTTGGGATCACGTGGAGGTTTGTAACACGTTGAGATCTTTTTACACCGCATGGGATACTTTAAAGAAAAATACATTTAGAACTGGCAATTAGTTCACATTAACAACAGTCATGTGTACATCTTTTAATTATTACCAACAATATTATGTTTTAATATTCCAACTTCAGCAAGTAAAGCTAATAAATGACATCACTTTCCATTGCAGATGTGTTTTCGTCTTATTTGTTATAAGATGTAAAATTACAAACACAGTAAATACAATTGCGTATGTGAATATACTTTCTGTTGTTGGAGTTATGCGCTCATGTTTTCTTCTGACCCATTCAGGTACCGTCTCCAGACCGTGAGGTCGCTGGCTGGGGTCAGCCTGATGCTGAGGCTGCTGTGGGCCTGCCTGAGGTGGGACGACATGGCGGTCAAGCCCTCTGCTGCTGTCGGGACGACACGGAAAGGTGAGACATTGCTGTACACTGACGTCTTCACCTGTACTGGTCCTTCACTTGCTTTGGGTGATCTTCTCTTTCTGCTTCTCTTGCATTAGTCTATATTTCAAACATACTTCTACTTCTTCTTCTTCTTCTTACTATTTTGATCTCTTCTGTTTCTGCCTACAAAACATCCACCTTCCGATGCTTGAATGAATGCTCGTAGAAATTTTACAATTAATGACTGCCCTCTAAAATAATTGTGACAATATGTTTTATTGCTGCCACAGAAACCTCGGAGACAGATATCACCACGACGGAGATCATAAAACGGAGAGACGTGGGGCCTTACGGCATCCGCTCAGAGTACTGCATCCGGAAGATCATCTGTCCCCTCGGAAACAGAGACACTCCCAAAGGTAAACACTCAACATCAGAAACAAATGGAGGATTTAACTGAAATAAATGACCCAGATTGATTTTTGGCAACCTTTTTCTCAGTATAATTGATGTAATAGTTTGTTTCTCTCTTCCCATGAGCAGAAACCCCGACTCCACAGAGGAAAGGCCTGCGCTCAAGCGCCTTGAGGCCAAAGAAGCACGAGCCGGCCAAGCTGACCGGGCCTGTAGCTGTGGAGACATGGGTGGCTGAAGAGGACCTGGAGCTGTGGGAGATCAGGGCTTTTGCTGAAAGGTGAGAAACACGCAGCGAGCTTCCTCTGGGGAACACTTGAGTTATTCTGATCGGGGGAATGATCCACCTGATTGTTATCACCTTGCTATTACAGAGTTGAGAGGGAGAAGTCGCAAGGTATTGACTCCTCCAAGTCTGGCAGTAGTCTAAAGACGGCAGAGGAAGTCAAGGCCCATTTGGATAATCAGCTGAAACAGGCCAGACTTGCTGCCCAGCAGGTGGGAACAATGTACTCTGTCCACGCTGTACCTAAACAGCTCTTGTTCAGGTAGCACTATTCCTGGAGGTCCTCAAATTGTCTAAATGTCTACAATGTTCTAACAGAAACGTCTGGAGAGGCCGTGTACACCCTTCGGCACTCCCACAACGACCACCACATCCACCTCGTCCATCGCTCCCAGTACTCCCAGCAGCCTAGGGTCCATGGGTCAGAGGACAGGTCAGGTCACGCCTGGAGCCAAGATGGTCCTGGCCTCCAAACTGGGCTCTCCGGTTTCCTTTCAGCAAGACAAAAACTTCCATCAGTCTTTTGCTTCCTGGGTCAAGCAGGGTCAGACCAACAACACCTCAGGTAAGTCTGAACTGAATGAGAGGGTAATTTTAATGATCCCATCAGAAACCCCACGTAGACTGGTTGGTTGTGCGCGTTCTCATCCGTCATCTGTTAGAGGCAGACAAACAACCTTGTCACAAAACACTTCTTTTTTTTTCTCGAATTGCTGTTTGACAGCCATCTCAGTTTGTAAGAAGTCAACCATTGGCATGACTTTCCACAACTTTTTTTTTGTCAATTTTCCACAATTACTTTTTGCCAAAATTACTTTGTTGCTCGTGGTGTCCACTCTCAGCCCGGGTAAAAACAGAAATTTCAATTTTAAATGTTTCAAATGGACAGAGGAGAGCCGGTGTCTCATCCAAATCGAAACGATAATCCCCAAATTCGAAAAATGTCAGCCCCTTCGTTGACTCCGCCCCTCCAGTGGACACCACAGCCGTACGTACGCTGGCCGCCGCAGTGGCGCTCGTGGGTTTGCGTGACCGCAGGTGGCATGGTGTGTCTTGCAGCCTCCGTTGGCTCGGTGACCACCGTGGCCAGCGGCGTCGTCGCCTCCGAGCAAACCTTCCAGATCGCTGGCAGCCCACTGGCTGTCGCTGGCCAGGTCCTCGCCGCCAAACTCCCGCTCCCCGCTAACAGCAAGATTGTCACGCTCAACGTGCCCACCGCGCAAGGAGGTAGGGAGCGCCAGTGTCATCCATTGCCGCTGGTTTGTGCTTACGCTTGCCAAAATGGATGAAAGTGTCATGTGGCAGGCAACGAATATTGGCGCCGAGCATGGATGTTTTTTTGATTTGTTTTAGCATTATTTTAAAGAGCTTCTCTGACCTGGTTGCAGTTTTTTTTTTTTGTATAATCTACAGTTCTCTCATGAACTGAAGTTTTTGATATATATTTTTTTTTTCATGATTGCTTTAGTGTTCTTCCCCACACACAGTGCATGGCTCGTCGCTTCTGTACATCCTTGACCTGCGTCTCTGCATGTACCCAGTGCATATTTGCTTCTTTCTTTACATAATCGTGCTTTTCAGCAGGCGTAGTCCAGCAGAAAGTCCTGGGCATTTTCCCCTCTGGGCCCCCTGCGAACCTGAGGACGTACAGCACCCTACACCCTACGACCGGCAACCTCAACCTCAGGGCCAGCACCTCCTCAACCACCCAGCAGGTCTTTTGCCTTTCCCTATCGTCCTTCAGTTCAGCCAAAATATTAACCGCAATGATTGATGATTTTACCTTTTGGCGTTGTGTTCTAGGCCGTCGCAGCAGGAGGCCAAATGCAGCCCGTGGCGGCGACGAGCCAGTCACCGGCCCTGTCTACCTCTGTGGGCAAAGGTCCAGCCTTGGCTCAGCAAGGTGTTCTGTCTAACTGATCATTTTATTTTCGCAAATGAATGACTTCAGCCTTTTGTGGGTCACACCTTACAAATGTAATATTCTCCCCCTTTCCCCCCCCCCCAGGCCAACTTCAGCCGGCTGCTTCTACACCTGTGCAGACGACTGCGGCTCAGAGGGCAGCGGGTCCTGCACTAGCGCCTCATGCAGCCACCACAGCACCTGGACAGTCACCTGTAGCTTCTTCCCAGCCCGCCAGACCACAGCAGGGTCAAGTTAAACTCACTATGGCACAGCTCTTGCAGCTGACACAGGGTGCTCAGGTGACGGTCTTTTTTTATTTATTTTTATGTCCTTTTCCACCCTAATTGGTTCTCCTGTCCTGAAAGTCCTCCTGACTTTGTTTTTAATGGTACAAAGAGAGATTTTTATCACTGTCCGCTGAATGCAAGACTCCTTTTTTATCTGCAACTCTGCAGGGTGGAAACCCAGGTCTGACGGTGGTGATCCAGGGTCAGGGCCAGACCCAGGGACAGCTGCAAATCATCCCACAGGGTGTAACGGTCATCCCCGTTCCTGGTCAGCAGCTAATGCAGGCAGCCATGCCCAACGGCCAGGTCCAGCGTTTCCTGTTCACTCCCATCCTTCCATCCTCACCGGCTGCAACTTCAGCACCCACTCAGACCCCTCAAGCCCAAACGTCAACACCAACTCAAGCTATAGCCCCTGCGCAGGTCCAGACGACTCCCTCGGCCCAAACCCAAACGCCGGCCCCTGTACCCGCCCAGACACAAATGCCAAGCTTGGCGCCCACAGTCCCTGTGCAAACCCAAGTTGCAGCCGCTACTACCCCATTATCAGTCCCTGCACATTCTCAAATATCCACTCCTGTGCAGGCCCTGCCCCACGTTGCAGCCCAGGCCTCGAAACAGGTTTTATCCTCCACACCAGCCTCTGTCCCTGCACAACCCCAATTGGCAAGGTCTGTGCCTTCCCCGGCACAAAGCGCAGGCCCGGCTATGTCTCAGACGGTCTTCGCCTCAGCCTCAACCCCTGCACAGACCCACGTCTCCACCCTCACTCCTGGTTTATTCCAGACACAAGCCCAAACTGCAGTGTCGCTCCCTGTCCCGGGACACGTCGCACCTCTAGCCCAGATCCAGACCCATGCCTTCAGCCACGCCCCAGCTTTAGCCCCGGTCTCCGTCATGGCGGCGGCCCAAGTTGCCGCTACGGCGGCCGCTTCCAACTCGGCCCACATGCCCGCTTCTGCCTCTCTTCCCTCGCCCGTCCAAGTTCCGACCCCGGCTCTGGCTCCCGTCTCTGCTCCCGTCATAGCTGTTGTGTCCAACCACATCGCTGTCCCGTCCCCAGCCAAAGCGCTCACCCAAATCCAGGTCACGGCTCCAGTTCCCCTTCATGCTGCTGTGGCCAACGCTGTTGTCACGCCAGTCACCGCCACCTTTACAACACCCTCAGTGCCAGGTAAAGAACCCAACAACACAGTTCCCACAAACACACACCAAGAGCATCCTGTTGTAGTCATTGTCGATACATGATGGTTGACCTTTTTTGTTGTTACTTCTCTGTCCTGTTGCAGCTCTGGCGGAGCTGAGGGCAGCTCAGCCCCAGGTGTGGACGCCGGCTTTAGCTCAAGCTCAGACTCCTGTTCAGCAGGCTGCAGCTCCAGCGCAGACACCCGGCCTGGCCACTGTACCCGCCTCTGCGTCAGTCTCCATGCATTCATCACCCGTTACCCTCCTGCCTCAAGCAGCTCTTCCTCCTCAAGCTCAAGGACACGTCCAGCACCCTACCGTTGTGTCCATGCAGCAGGTGTCTCAAATCCCAGTCTCGGCAGTGCAGGTTCATATGGGGTTACCGGTCTCTTCTGTTGTTACGGCGGTCAGACCCACGCAGCCTCAGCTCCAGCCCCAAACACATGCGCAACTTCAACCCCAGCGGCCAGCCCAGATTCGTGCACAGATTCAGGTCCAGCCCTTTGGCCAAGTCCAACAAATGCCGCACATTCAGGCTCAAAGCCACCCCCAGGTCCGAGTTCAGTTTCAGCCACAAACTCAGCAACCAGCTCAAGCCCAACTACAGCCCATTGCTCAAAATCAACCTCAGGTGCAGTTTCAGTCCCAAACTCAAACCTTGCCCCAGGCCCAGCTCCAACTCCAAACAAGGGTCCAGCCTCAGTATCACCCCCAGGTACAGGCTTCATTTCAAACACAGGCTCAAACCCAACCCCAGACTCACCAACAGCCACAGGTCCAATCTCAACCCCAGGTTCAGTCTCAGGCCCAAACTCAGCTACAGCCTCAGATCCAAACCCAACTCCACCCCCAGGTTCAGGTCCAGTTCCAGCAACAGAGCCATGTTCATCCACAACTACAGACCCTGCAGCTACCCCAAGTACAAACTCAAGTACAAACCCAGCCCCAGTTTCAAGTCCAGTCACCGCAGCAGACCCAGGTCCAGCAACAGCTTCAGGTCCACACCCAACCCCAAGTCCAAGCAAAGCTCCAAGTTCAGTTCCAGCCTCAGAACCAAACTCAAGTTCAAGCGCAGCCTCAGCTTCAGGTCCAGTCTCCTATCAGGCATCAGCTCATCACTGTTCCAGGCCTCCAGCAGCCTGTGCAGCTTCTCTCGGCTCTGCCACCCCATGTCGCTGCTCAGATCCAAGCCCAGATCCAGGCACAGCAGCAGCAGGGTGGCACAGTCCCCCAGCAGATCAAACTGCAGCTGCCAATCCAGATCCAGCAGACAGGGGGGCAAATCCAGGCCCATCAAATCCAGAACATGGTGACCATACAGGCGCCAGCGAGCGTCCAGGAGCAGCTCCAAAGAATGCAGCAGCAACAACAACAGCAACTGCAACATCCACAACAACAGCAACTGCAACATCCACAACAACAACAGCAGCAACAACAACAACCACAGCAGCAGCAGCAGCAAAAACCAAAGAAGAAGAAACACCCGGAGGTTAAAAGGGAACAGAAAGAGCCGATTCTGCAGGCCGTTAGTCCGGTGGATGGCATCCAGAAGCAGGTGCGAAAAAAGAAAAAAAAAATAGAAAACTTCAGTCATTCTAAAAAAGCATTTAAGAACTTTTGATATTAACGGAAAGTGTTTTTGTTGTCAGGTGGTCGTGAAGCAGAACACTACAGCGGAGCAGCTGAAACAGAAGAAGACCCTGGCTGCAGCTGAGCGAGAGGAGAACCAGAGGTTTGGGCTTTAATAATCACAGAAATGTGGGGGTTTATGACGAATGTTGGATGACAGTGGTATTTCCACGGTATTAACTCCACTCTTGTTGTCCATGTATATTTGAATACTGAATTGTTCTGTATTTCTCGCCACATGACTGCACCGCCAACTGAACAGCAATGACTCCAGCGCCCCCTGCTGTCCTCTGTGTTTTCAGAATGATCGTGTGCAACCAGGTGATGAAGTTCATCCTCGACAAGATCGAGAAGGACGAGAAGCAGGCGGCTAAGAAGAGGAAGAAGGAGGAGGTGGTGGAGCAGAAACGCTCCAAACAGAACGCCACCAAGCTGACCGCGCTGCTGTACAAGCACAAGGAGCAGCTGAAGGCGGAGATCCTGAAGAAGAGGGCCCTGCTGGACAAGGAGCTGCAGCTGCAAGTACAGGTGAGCTCACGGTCTGCCTCCTTCGGGGTGGGTTCAGTACGGAGTGCAAGATGCCCGCTGCTAAACATTACATTGCGTTGTCTCCTTCTCAGGAGGAGCTGAGGCGGGACATAGCCAGGCTACAAAAAGAAAAGGAGAAAGCCAGAGTCGCCATCACTCAGGCCGCTGCAGCGACGGTCAAGGCGGCCTCCTCTCACTCCTCCCATCCCTCTCACTCCTCCCATCCCTCTCACTCCTCCCATCCCTCTCACTCCACACATTCCTCTCACGGCGCTCACACCGCGACCTCGCCGTCCTCATCCCATAAGCGCAAGAGGGACGAGGAGAGGGACAAAGACCGGAGCAAAGACAGGGACCGGCATCACGACAAGGACAAGCATCACGACAAGGACAAGAAGCGGGACAGGGACAAGGACAAGGACCGAGACCGATGTAGAGACCGAGATAAAGAGAGAGACGGGGAGCGAGAGAAGGAGAAGGAAAAGGTGAAGGAGACGGAGAAGGAGAAGGAGAAGGAGCGGGACAGACATCGGGACAGAGACAAGGACAAGGACAAAGACAAAGACAGGGACAGAGACAAGGATGGAGATTCCAGCTCATCCAAACACAAGAAGAAGAAGAAGCCGTCTTCTCTCCCAAAGGATCATAAGAAGGACACCAAACTGTACTGCGTCTGCAAAACGGCCTACGACGAGTCAAAGTAAGCTCTCTGTTGTGATTACATTACAACACACCACTGCAATGCACACGGGACGTCGTCATGACGAGATACGCAAGACCCAAATTAACGCTCTTCTCCTCTCCAGGTTTTACATCGGGTGCGACCTGTGCTCCAACTGGTTCCACGGCGTGTGTGTCGGCATCACGGAGAAAGAGGCCAAGAAGCTGGAGGACTTTGTGTGCAACGACTGCAAACGCGGTCAGGAGGCAGAAAGCAACGTGGAGTTGTACTGCATCTGCCGGACGCCATACGACGAATCGCAGTAAGGCCCCGCCTCCTCACGACTTCGGCTTCGTACATCTGGAGCGTTTCATGCGCTAATAATAATAATAATAATAATAATAATAATAATAATAATAATAATGACGTGTCCAATTCTCACCCGCAGATTCTACATCGGCTGCGACCGCTGCCAGAACTGGTACCACGGCCGCTGCGTGGGCATCCTGCAGAGCGAGGCCAATCAGATCGACGTGTACGTCTGCCCGCAGTGTCAGTCGACGGAAGACGCCATGACGGTCCTCACGCCGCTCACTGACAAAGACTATGAGGGGTTGAAAAGAATATTACGCTCGTTACAGGTATGGAACCTGCGTTTACGAAGATATCTTAACAGTAAATACAAACGAGAAGCAAAATAACAAAGGGCTTTACAAGATGGCTGAATAACAAGAAGCAGATAATCAAGTCAAATAAAACGGTTAGAACAAAAGTATTAAACACTCTAAATGGTAATGTAAAAACATGACTTAATATCTGCTTTTGAAGTGACTTTTCCCTTTGATATATCCTTGTTTTTCTTTCCTTTTTTTTAAGATAAATTATACTAAATCATCTAGCTTTTTCACATTACCCTGTGTTTTGTGAATATCATAAAGTAGCAGTGGACATACCTGGGACACACCAAACCACCTTTTATGTTTAATCTATTTATAAAACATGCCAACACACTTTACATCTCTTTAAACCATTGGTGGGTGTGGATAACATTTTAAAAGGTGTTGACGGTGGTATCTTCATTTGATGGCCTCTACTCAACCCCGTAATAATCTATGTAACACAGGGGATCTTTTCAAATATTCTCTTATTGTTTTTAAAAGGAGAAATATTGTCAAATATCCTAAAATTATAGATTTCATGTAAACTGAGTAAAAGGTTTCACTCTTTACTTTATGGTCAGAAAATGTAGCAAATTCTTAATGACGTCTAAGAGAAATTATGCAAATAGTTTTGGTGCTTTTGTTGCTGTGTTCTGTAAGCGTTTTGTGTTTATATTTCAACAGACTCACAAGATGGCGTGGCCTTTCCTTGAACCGGTGGATCCCCACGACGCACCGGATTATTATCGCGTCATCAAGGAGCCGATGGGTAAGAACGAATTGCGGCAGCTGTCTGCAGGAAAATGTCACATGCGTTGCGGTTCAAGTAAAATCACACATTTCTCTGTTCCCTTGCAGACTTTTCCACAATGGAAACCCGCTTGCAAAAGCGACACTACCACAAGCTCACAGAGTGCGTGGCCGACGTGACCAAAATCTTCGACAACTGTCGCTACTACAACCCCAATGACACGCCCTTCTTTCAGTGCGCCGAGGTGCTCGAAGCCTTCTTTGTACAGAAGCTCAAAGGTTTCAAAGCGAGCAGGTAAGGTCGGGTGCTCCCACTGCAGCAGACTCTCCGGACTCCCACAGTTCTCTCTCTCTCTCTCTCTCTCTCTCTCTCTCTCTCTCCTTCTCCACGCTTACGTCTGCGTGTTGTACGCTGGCTGTCATGTCAGTCTCTTTTCTTGATTTATGCCCTTCATTCACTTTTGTTTATACCACTGGCATGTGTAGCAAAGTGTCATTTCTCTTCGTAGACTAGAGTTGGCTCTAAACTGTCACTGTCGCTCGGCCGTACTAAAACCAACAGAGCTGACGGGCTTTGGGGCATCTCACGTCCGACGTCTTAACAGAACGTGCCGCCGTGTTACATCTGTACCGTGTGTCATCTTGCATTTGTGTCTGTTCACTTGTTTGCTGCATGCCTTTTTTGATTTATGCCATCCCATTTTTCTTCTTTCTTGCAGATTGTCAGATTCTTAAGTGGGCCAGTCTAGCTGGAGTCTGGACTGGATGCTGGGGGTGTCTAGTAATAATGACATGGGAACTTTTCTATTTCCAGAACGGCAAAAAAAGAAGAAAAAAAAGAAAGAAAAATCTGTTAAAGAGAGAAAAAAATTACACAAAAACACCAATTGTGCTTTCATGTAAATGCCACCAGTTTAACATTTTTTTTGGTAACCATAATATTCAGTTTAATCACGATGGCAGCCATGTTGACATGCGTTTACCATGTAATCGAGGGACAAGCTTTCTTCTCATCATTTCCTTAAATCTGGCCTTTATTGAACAGTCCATTGTGTTTTTCAGTGGGATTTTAAATGCATTTTAGTTCCTAACTTGTATTTATTTTCTGTTCAACATCTGAGTTGGATTGGATAATGTGTTGACCTTGCCAGATATAAGAAACGTATATACAGCTGCATATTTTATTATCTAGAGATATTTATGAGAAGTTCTGTATGTTACATCCCTTTTGAGTTTGATCGAGCTGGCTGTTACGGTGGTTGTCTTGAATGTACATACTTTTTTATCATGTACAGCGGTTGTAAGATATATCTAAGTCTGTGTTTGAATGTTTTTAAAAAGAATTATGAAGCAAATCATTTTAGATAGTATTATTTTATGAGACTAAAAATGTACTACAAAGAGTGAGGACCATGAGCTCACCCTGTTCCTCGCTTCACAAAGTAACCTCAGTTTGTAGTTGTGGAAGATTTCCTTCACCAATAAAGGCATTCCCAGTGAATCACACCAACATGGCTGCAGGATCCTCTGCCGACCTCTTTGCATCCTCTGTGTCTGTTTTTTTTTTTTGTTGTTGTCAAGATATCACAACCGTAAACAAACTGCGAAGGGCTCTCAACTTTCCTCCCCTCTCTCTGCATTCTGTAGGTCTCATAACAACAAGCTACACTGTTCGCCAGCCTCTTAGAACGCACCGCACATTGCTCAAACACAATGCACTTGCCAAGAATATGGCTTTTTTGAACTGTAACTCTGTGACAGACTCTGCCTCATCCTGTGTTTGGGATCCTCCCCTCCCCCACTGTCGGCTGCTTTCACAGAGCTGTTCAGGCAGAGCTGGCCATTTCAGCTCTAAGGGACCTTTTTTCTTCTTCTTTTTTCGACCCGTCATCAAGTGGGACTGTACTGAGGAGCTTGAGCGACTGAGGCATTGCAGAAGAAAAGTTTACCTCGGAGGAAAAGACTCTTAAGGAGCTTTCATATTTCCATGTTCATTTTTTGATCTCAGTCTTTTTCTTTGTTCAAATAAAAACTACCAACCCTCAGGCCATCCTTGTAGTCATCATGTCCAATGAGAAATAGGAAATGAAGTACAGACATACAATGGCTGAGTTAAACTGAGCATAATGTATCAAATGTTTCTTGTCTACATTTCGGATATCACAGTGGAACTTTTTTTCTCTTTTTCTTCTCCCATTTCCACTCATTGTTTAGTTTGAAGTGGCATGAAAGAGAGTTGTACTAAATATCGGGACACCAGTACTCTGCTTGGTTAAACTTCTATAAACTCCTGAAAATACAGTAATAAGCTATTGTAAATGGGTTGCTCTGCAGCAGTGATGGACTGAGAAGGATGACGCAACATATTTGAAGGCTCCTGCCCTGTTTGTAAAACTAAAAATTGTCAGATTTTGACTTGATTTCTTTTTCTTTTTTTTGTATTACATCTGAAGAAATATTGATGTATATGGAACTTAATAAAAACGAAAAGACTGATTTCTTCCTTGTGTGTTTGTGACAGACGATGACACGTGGGAGTGTTGACATCTATGTGAATGTTTTTAAAAGCTTTAGCACAAGCCAGGTTTAGGCCTACAGAGCAGCTCGAGAATATATATGAGCATCTTGAGATAACATGAGATAATATATATGAGCATCTTGAGATAACATGAGATAATATATATGAGCATCTTGAGATAACATGAGATAATATATATGAGCATCTTGAGATAACATGAGATAATATATATGAGCATCTTGAGATAACATGAGATAATATATATGAGCATCTTGAGATAACATGAGATAATATATATGAGCATCTTGAGCAGGGACAGAATAGAATACAAAAATAATTAACTGGCAAATTATTAGATGAGTTTATATTGACTGCCATTTGAAGAAATGCATATAATACTGCTCATTAATTGAAAAGCGTCTGAAATGTGGGACATTGTTCTTGCTTTATGAGTATGACATTTCCCTTTCAACAGCTGTTCTGTTATTCGGGCTGATAGAAATAAAACCATGTCTCGAGAAAGATAAATGTATTTGCAAATATTCGATTCCAGATGTGGAAACAATGGCCATGGAAAAAGACACGCCTTCTTTACATTTACTTGTAACATGATTTTAAACTGGACACGTTTTTTTAAATGGTTCATCAAGCCCAAACCGGAATGCACCGATCCGGGAACAGCTCATCTCTCGCAAACGTCTACTAACAAGAACCAAAGACGGCAAAGAACCGACCCAGAGTCAGATTTAACGCAGCAGCAGTCTCGTTCTAGGAGATATCGCGATAGTACGTCGCGGTGACGACATTTCCGGTGTGCTCTGTGATTTTTTGAAACGGTCCAATGAGCGCACGCGGCTGGATGCGTTCGCTCGAACGGACCAATCAGAGGGCTTCGTGGCAGGAATTTAAAGGTCTGTGCGGCACTTTCTGTGTACCAGAACCTTTTGCGCGAGGACGAGGTAAGCGCGTGTCCACTGCTTATGGCGCTGTATTTGAAGGCATGTCATTTTATATTTGAAAAAATGACGTTCTTTCGAGTTTTTCTTATGTATTTCTGATTCCAGCGAGCTGTCAGGTGTCTGTTTTAACGTCTAACTGACGGTCTGCTCAGTGTGACGTGTGTGTCATTGGTCGCGCTCCGTGCTCACGAGGCGGCTCACAGTACTTTGCACCAGCTAGGTTAACCCTCTTTTCTTACATACTCTGTCTGCAGGAATAACTCAACAAAACTCAAGTTTTCTCTGCTGCTACGCCTCCTTGTCACTTGAAAACATGTCTGAGAACGTCGAGCGTCTGAACAAGTTCAAGAACAAAGGCAAAGATGCCAATGTGAGTACTGGAAACGTTAATTTTGATATCGGCATCGTTCTCCGCGAGTTGCGGTTTTTATATAAAATGTGACTTTACTTCCGACGACCGCAGGAACTTCGACGCAGGAGGGTGGAGGTGAACGTGGAGCTCCGCAAGACGAAGAAAGATGATCAGATGTTCAAAAGAAGAAACGTGTCTGCGTGTCCGGACGATGCCACCTCTCCTCTCCAGGAAAGGACTCAAAACTGCCTGGTAAGCTTTCTGTTTTATTTATCAATTATTTAAACAAAGAAAAGTGTTCATTCAATATATCTCGCCCTCGCCCCATTCGTATAGAAAAAGTACAAAATGAAGTAGGAGGAGCCAGTGTAAAAACACCACCCTTGATTTCCTGCCTAACTTCTTTCAGACAGTCCTAATAATAAAAGCAAAACATTCATAAAGCTAGCAGGAACATTGCACCTGTTTACATGTAACAGGGTTCTTACGGTCATGGAAAACCTGGAAAATGTGAATCATTTGTCAATACACTTTATTGTCATGGCGTTAATTTACGCTGAGTTTGAAATAATGAATATGCTTTTAAAAGAAAGATGCTCAAAATATAAGCAGGCATACATGCAGGCAGCTATATAAATGTTTATTCTTTTAATTAAACTATTCTTTCTTTCATTTGTGTCATTTAACGTTTACTGTATGCTTTGGGATTCTCATTGTTAGTTTAAATACTAAATTTTCTCACTTTTATGTATACACCGAGATTTCACAATGTTTGGTCATGGAAATCCATTGGTCAAAATGTGTATGAACCCTGATGTAACGTACAGCCAGTCAGTTGTCCGCCACCTCCCGTGTGTATACTTCTTTTTTTTAAATCGTAACTCCTTTTGTGTGTATACTTTGGCAGGCTGCCAGACAGTGGACAGTTGAAGAGATTCTCTCGGGAGTGATTAGTGGCGATGCAGAGTCCCAGCTCCAGGCTACACAGGCCGCCAGGTTAATGACAATTCATGTAATAAATGTCACGATCAAAACTACTTCTGCGATGACTCACTTTAACCTTTCTGTCCTGAATGCAGGAAGCTCCTCTCTCGTGACAAGAACCCACCCATTAACCAGATGATCGGCGCCGGCCTGATCCCCAAGTTCGTCTCCTTCCTGGGTATGGTCGACTGTCCTCCCATCCAGTTCGAGGCCTCGTGGGCTCTGACCAACATTGCCTCTGGGACGTGTGATCAGACTGCTGCGGTTGTGGAGAGCGGGGCCATCCCTGCCTTCATCAGCCTGGTCACGTCGCACCACCAGCACATCAGCGAGCAAGCGGTGTGGGCCCTCGGAAACATTGCTGGTAACTGGCAGATAATAATTTTGTCTGGACTTTCTCGTCACTGTTTGGTTAGAAGAAAGTCGTATACATTTTCTATTTTTTTTTTTTAGGTGATGGATCGGCTCTGAGAGACCGGGTCATTAAACATGGAGCTGTGGCCCCTCTGCTCAGTCTGCTGGCGGTCCCTGACCTGTCTCTCTTTACTGTAAGTATAATTCTCTTTCCCCACTAGGGGGTGCTCTAACTCAACCATATTGCTGCCTGAGTCAAACTAATGGCTTTCTCTTCTACTGGATTTCTTTGCAGACCGGCTACATGAGAAATGTCACATGGACGCTATCTAACCTTTGCCGCAACAAGAACCCCTCCCCTCCTATGACAGCAGTCCAACAGATCCTCCCTGCTCTAATTCGTCTACTACACCATGACGACCACGAGGTGTTGGCTGATGCGTGTTGGGCTATCTCGTACCTCACCGACGGCTCGAACGACCGCATCGAGGTGCTGATCCAGACGGGCCTGATTCCTCGCCTGGTGGCGCTGCTTGGCTTTGAAGATCTGCCAGTCATCGTACGTATAAAACCCTGCACGTTTTGTCTGCGCATGCGGTCTGGCACGTTGTTCCAGCACCCTGGAGGCATCACAGGGCGTATAATGACCCAGTCCCCCTCGCCCCTCAGACCCCAGCGCTTCGTGCCATCGGCAACATCGTGACCGGCACGGATGAGCAGACCCAGGCGGTGCTGAGTGCCGGGGCCCTGACCATGTTCGCCCGGCTGCTGTGCCACAAAAAGGCCAACATTCAGAAGGAGGCAGCCTGGACACTGTCCAACATCACAGCAGGAAAGGACACCCAAATCCAGGAGGTCATTGACGCAGGCCTCGTTCCGGCCCTGGTCAATACACTTGTGCAGGTATGTTCTTACCGTTTGCTCTCAAATGCAGACCCTCAGATTGGTCTTTTCTCTTAACCTTTCAGGTCATGTCTATTTGGCTCATCATTCCCTTTTTTCTCTGCAGGGTGACTACAAAACTCAGAAGGAGGCTGTGTGGGCCATTACAAACTTCACCAGTGGGGGCACTGTTGCGCAGGTGGTTTACCTTGTACAAGCCAATGTGCTTGAGCCTCTTCTGGAACTACTCTCCTCCAAGGACAGCAAAATAGTCCTCGTCATCTTGGATGCCATTACCAATATCTTCATGGTGAGTTTTCATGGAGGAATACAGTTGTGCGTTATCAAGTTTGCCGTATCTGACAAGGCCGCTTAATAGTCACTGGCCGTGACGAGATGGCTGAAATACTTCTATTTTTGTGTGTTTTCCTACCAGGCCGGCGATAAAATTGGCGAGTCCGACAAGCTGAGTCTAATGGTGGAAGAATGCGGCGGACTGGACAAGATTGAGGCTCTGCAGTCTCATGAGAATGAGATGATCTACAAAGCATCCCTCAATCTGATTGAGAAATACTTCTCTGACGAGGTACGTGTCTTTCAAGATGTTTGAACAGATTTTTTTTTTTTTTTAAATAAAATGTATTTTTATTTCTAAATTTATTTTCCTTTTTATTTTTAAAGGACGAGGTGGTAGAGAGTGTCGCCCCAGAAGCAACTGATGACGGTTATGCGTTCCATATCAGTGAAAACGAGAACACCTTCAATTTCTAGATAACGTTCTAATACCTCTACTCTATACTTTACTCTGTCCTCTTTGCTACTGTTTGTCCTTTTCGTGTTTGTCCTTTTCATGTAATTGTGGTGTTTCTTTGTATGTATTGTACATACTGTTTTAATATGAGAAACATGATTGTAAATAAAGTTATCAGATCATGTGTTGGTTTTGAGATTTATTTGGCTTGCTACCTCGGTAGCATTCATGCCCGCAATAACACCACATATTTATCTTACAACAATGTTAGCAGGAATGGTTTGATTTTAAAGGGGGGAATGCACTTAATCACTGAAATTACTGCAATCAGTCAAAACTGTCAAACTATTCTCAACCTGGATAACCTTTTCTGCAAGGTAGCTTCTTTGTAATATGAAAGGCGTGACTTTACATTTGACCTCGCTACTGTGAAGAATAAATTGCAATAATCAGAATTATTTCCTTAACAAAACTATGAAGAGCGCCCTCCTGTGACAGGTGCTGTATATATTAAATACATGAGGTGGACGGGGTCCAGATGGTCTAGCTTGTGGCTACGCCCCTGTTTAAAAAGTCATAAACTGTCAAACAAGGGTAGCTGCGTTTACTTAAGCCATCAAAGTAAAACAAAATATAAATTGTGACTGCTCGCTCATCACCAACTCGAGGACACAGGGACCTGTGTGTGTGTGTGTGTGTGTGGATATAACAGTGAGGTGCCACATGTTGGCCCCCCGCCCCCCGGAGTGGTGTGTCGTCACCGGGCAGCTCCCAGCAGCAGCAGCCTCCTGAAGCGGGATCCTCACCGGAGGCTCCACACTTCAACTCGCGGCGAGGAGCAAGCACCGAGTCTGCTCCCGAAGATGTGAAGGCACAACCCCGCGTTCCTGCGTCGCAAACCCGCTGCTCGTCCACCCGCGTCACCGGGCTGAAGTCGGTCGTAGTAAACGGTCGCGGTTCATTTTTTTTTTTCTTTTTTTTTTTTTCTGTGCGTAAATTTTTTTTCGTTTGTGAGCGATCGCTATGGCAGTTCAGTTCACATCCGGGCCACAATGCCTTGACTCCATTATTGTCTAAAACTGGCGGAGAGGTTGATGAACCTTGTTATTTTATTTTTTTAACAGTTAAAGACACGTTTTTTGTATTACGAGTAGTGGAGGCTGGACCCAAGAGGAGATGTCTAACCAAGGAGTCCGGCGGAGCGGCCCCGTGAAGCTGCGATTAACAGGTAGCGACGCTTTTAAATCCCCCAAGTATATTCACACACACTCTCTCTCACACACACACTAGCGAGGGAGGGAGGCTCCGTGTATTTGCTGGATGGGAACCGTTCCCATGGCGCCGGTTCTTCCCCCGGGGTTTCCATGGCTTTGTTAACCGCTACAGTGCATTTTAAACCTCAGTTTTCACGGGGTTGGCTACCATGGCAACATTGACCGTTTGGACCAGTGCACGCGGCACAATTCTGATATTATTGTTCTTGGAAATAGTCGTAACCCCTGTGACTGTCGCCACTATCCAGCACCAGCAGCAGCCATAACACGGTTGTAGCTCATATACGCGGTGCTGCTCTGCCATTGAGCGTGTTTCTCGCCTCCAAAACGTGGGTTGACGTCTCGCGTGTTAACGTAACCGGCAACACGTAGCTACACCTCTGCGACGTCAGAGGGCCACCTGACTGACGTCATCACGCTGCTCTGCTGCCGGACGGGCTCACGAAGTTAGCTTAGCCGGACAGCCCGCCAGCCAACATAGCTATAGTGGAACCTTCATGCCGGGACCATTTCGTTGGAGGTGACAGCCCGGTCCACGGGTCACAAGTCTCCAGCTGCAGACAGGCAGACAGACAGACAGGCACACAGGCAGGCAGACAGGCAGCTGCCTCCTCTTGTGGTTAAAACAGGTCCCCGTTGAGTTGTAACGTTGTTGCTGCAGTGTAACTGCATCCTCTTTAAGAAGCATTGAGCTCAGACTCCAGCATTACAGCATTGCCCTCTTCAGCTGTTTGGTTTGTGCCTTTTTGTAATACTAAAACAGCAGAAAGGTTTACATTGTTTTGACTAGGAGGAGAGGCCCGACAGCTGCACTCTTTGTGATGTACGTCCAGGGGTCTGACCTGAAACAAATATTCCATGGCAGTCTCTTCTATCAGGAGTGCCCAAGTTAAATATTTGATCTGTTTCTGATAGGAATAAGTGGGAGCGACCATGAGGGGTTTCAATGAGCTGCAGATGCAAGATGGCCAACGACATCAAGCTCTCAGCTACATGTATTTATGTGTTGTCGGAAGTCATTCACGGGTCAATATTGAACGAGAAACATTGTATACAAAAAAAATAGGTTTCCAGCATTCATAAAATCATGTATACACAATATATAATGGCGTATGAAAAGAAAAAAAGGTATGCCCAATGCTTTCATGTTGAAATCCAGAGTCTGTTAGTTTGTCACTGCAGCTTGAGAGCGAGGTCTCCTGGTGGAATGCTGGGAATGTGAGTCCACACTGTGACAACTAGCGAGCGCAGGACCTCACAGACCACCTCTCCTCCTGACACTTAGCGAGACGGCACGCCCTTACAGGCTAAATATCATCCCCCCCTTTAAAGTATAATATTATTATTCCATTTGCTTCTCTGTCTGCATATCTGTCAAGGGGGCGTGTATTTCTTTCATAAATGATGTAATATTGTGCCATGTCTGTTGCTGGAGGGCAGCGCGGGAAAGGAAGCTCCATTGGAAGGACGGCCGTCTGGCAGGCCGAAAGCCCAAGGCCTCACGACACACTGTCGTTACTTGTTTCTTTGTTTAGTGCCGCACAGCTGTGTGTACGAGGCTGATCATCCTGCTGGCGAGCAACGGGTCCGGAGAGTGTGATTGCGACGTTGTAGCTGCAAGTTGTCATCTGCAGTCGGGGAGAGTTTTTGACACACGGCTGCAGATGAATCTGTTTCCTGGCAGGTTGTGAACGACGGGCCGCTTCATTTAAACAGGCCCGTAGCTGTTTGTGCTGTAGGCGTCTCTCCTTGCTTACAACCCCACCGGTCCATTTGAACCAGATGTTGCAGATGTTTGCCATCTATTAAACTGGGGGGAAAAAATAATATGGCAAGCGAGCTGCTAAAACTAACACTCGGGGTGAGAATTACCCCTTGACAATCCGCGGGACATGTTTCCATTATGCTCTACAGCTGATCACTTTTAAAAATAACGTCACACACACACACACACACACACACACACACAACACTTCATGATCCGCCTGGCCATGGATCGCATAGTTCACGCCGCTTTCCGTGCCACTGTAAGTTTAATGGGTCACCGAGTTCCCCTCACCTGCGATTGCAGGAAAGGGAACGTGTCCTTTCAACCCATCTGTGACTCACACACGTCTTGTCACATAGAAGTGAAATCAGACTCCTTAAAAAAAGAATCTGTGAGAGTCATCGACGTTCAGTCTTTACTCCTTTTGCATACATTTTTCCGCCCAGAAAGACGTGCAAACGGAATACTAAATGATCTGATGTGTGATTGAATTCCTGCTCTGATTCAGATTCTTGACGTTTATTGCCCTTTTTGTGTCTCAGCTTTGGAGGTTACATGTGACTTGTGAAGCATATGGTTTGCTCGTCTGAATTCTTTGGCGCGCTGCGGACCAGCGAAGGGAGCTATCTCAGTGGGATTCCCTAGAATTCTCCATTCGCATTCCCACCTCTTCCTCTCTGAGTCACCCCACTTCTTTCCGACTGTCAGCCCCCCCTAACCCACCAGTCCAAAGCATATTCCACTCCCACCCTCGCTAACCGAGCTCACGGATCCTGTTTACTGTCCGATGCGCTCTCTGTGTGGGTCGTTGTCTTTTCCTTCTCAGTTCATCAGTTGCAAATGAACAGGATTCTCCAAACAGGAGGGTCAGCGCTTTTATTTTTGATGAAATAGTTGAAAAATGTCCCTGTTCCCTTTCCCCCTCGTAGGAGGACTTGCGGTTGAATGGACACAGATGCTGCTTGAGAATAAAGCTGACTTATTTTGAAGATGCAACAAAGGCCCTGGGGTTTCACACTGGCCCTCTGTGCGGCCCGGAGTGAAAGGCTGAGGGCGCTCAATGCAGCTTGGTCTGACTGTAGTCTACAGATTAGGGGGGGGGGGGGTCTTTGGTTGATCGAAGAAGAAACCCCCCCACAGCTGGGTGCAGATGGGGCTGTGGAGGCACAGGGCCCGGTGATCAAGACCGTTTGAATGTGGTCGGAGTTACCGGCTCTTGGTCCCTTCATGTGGTCTGAGTCAGAGCCGTGTTCACCGCGTGGCTGCATGGGAGTGATTTGGGCTTCATCTGGGTGTTCAGACAGGATACATGGTAAATACACAGGGATCAGCTGCATGTGGTTGAACCACGGTTGGCCCGACTTGGCTCATCATGGACATTCATTTTGAGCAAACTTGTTTTGAACGTTTCGTGGAAAAGAAAACCGGCGGGAAAAGCAAAAGAAACCAGGCGGGATAGGAGGAATCGGAAGGCGAACGTAACGAGCAATCACTGCACGTCATTTGTAAACATTATCCTTCCCCGCGCGGAGCGCCTCCCCCGTCATTTCAAATGATTCCATCAATTAATGGACTGGCTGGGGGTTGTCTTTCCTGTTGGTTCAGCTGCTCTCCAGTGAGGACAAAGCCTTGTGCGGTTGCTCTGCCCTCAACCGCCGCCAGCAACGGCCCCGAGGAGACCAGATGTAGCCGGGGGGGGGGGGGAGAAGGAGGAAGTGCTCCGCGGACCCGAACACTTGTCCAAACGTCACCCCTGACAGGTGGGGAGCAGAACCGCCCAGGAACCCCTCTTTTTTAGGTTCCCCTGTTATAATAATAACGTGAAGAATTGCCGTGACTCTGCAGGACCTGAGACATGTGTGTCTCTGTCCCATCACTGTATTATAACAGCGTGCCGAGGGTTTGTGGGCGGCATCCGTGGTTTGGGGGAGATTGGCTCTTCCTGACCAGCGGCGCATCGTGGCTTCAGGGTGGCTGCTTTGTAACATTAACAACAGATCATATGCTCCCGTGTCCGCGCATCCTGTCTCACTCGGAGGCCGAGAGAACAGAGAGAGCGGCCTGTTTACACTGGACTGTCCTACAGCAGGGACCCACAGGGATACATGGAGCGCTTGTAGCTCAAATCATTTTGAAACCCAGCCACCCCCTCCAGTACATCCACATTTTGAGTCAATAATGGTTAATGGTTGAAGTAGTTAGCTTAAAATAATGAATAATTCAGGACTCCAGACTGCAGTTCATGACTCTGTCTATGCTTGTGATGAGTTTTCTATTGCTCGTGTAATAGTTTTACTGGTTTTGCACCTCTTTTTAATTATTTTTTTTATTGAATTTGGCACATTCTAAGATCCACTTAGCTGTTACCGTGTTCCAAAAATGAAGTGGTCTGTGGCGGATTATTCTATAAAGCAAAAGAGGAGGAGGAGGAGGAGGAGGAGGAGGAGGAGGAGGAGGAGGAGGAGGCTGGTGGTGATGAAGACACAACGAGAGGTTCTCACTCACGAGCCACTGATGATGAAAGTTATGAACCGGTGTCATAGATTAATACCAGCGATGAAAGAAGTACAAAGACATTTAAATTCAGTACATCATTTAATTAAATAAGCAAATATGCAGGTTTATAATCAAGACAATGTACTTTAAGAAAGAAAGAAAAAGTATTCACTGTGCAGCCGAACTTAAGTTATTACAGTATTATGTATTGTTATTACTACAACAACAACAATAATAATAATTGTAACATGTAAGCCGTTAATATTGTAGCCTGCTGTCATAGAGCTAATTTAATAAATGTTTACTGTATAACAATGCGTTGTATTATCATTATTAATAAATGCAGTCATGTACAAACTCCAACATTTGTTCCGTTGTTTCCACCCTCCAATTTAGCGCGTCCTCTTTTTAATCTGCATTTCTGTCGTCGGCATGCTGGAAGCTGTTCATAGCCGTTCCTAAAGAATTTAAATGAGCGCGGCGTATTCAGCCGGGATGAGTCACGAGACTTCACATCTCGGCTCAGGATCTATACGCCGCTGGCCTCCGGTAGCGCTGTCGGGAGGAGGAAAGAGAGCGGCAGTCTTTGGCCTCCGAGACGTGCTAATCCTCCTGGGTGGTTTGGGGAAAGACCTTCTTCAAAGGCCGGCCCTGTTAACCTGGCTGTGGTGGTTAATGGGTCAAAACTGGATTAGCGCTGAGCGTGAGGGAGGGGAGCTCATTCTTGTCCGCAGGCTGTTATCCTATCACTCTGCCTGGCTGTTCTCCATGCGGCCCCAGACCCTTCTGATTTCTTGCCTATTTCCCCGAACTAGTGCTCCCTTTGAAGTTCAAAACTCCACTTGAGGGTACTTTTTTTTAAATCAGAGGCGGCTGCATGCAATACCCACTGTCGAGCTCCAACCCTGTTGGTCTGCAGTTTATTTAGAGTCTGGATTGCATGATGGGAAACGCTTTCCGCGGCTCCAGAGGGTTGCTGGGCAAAAGTCTGACTCAATGGCCTCAAATGATGTCACTTGAGTCGGCGTCTGTCGGGGCTGAAGATCACAAGTTTGTAAATAAAAGAAAATCTGCGGGTGTGGCGTTTAAGGGTCCGTTCACATGTCGCACCGTCAAATCCAGTGTTAGCCGCGCGGCAGGCTCGCTCAACAGAGAGCGACGCAGTTCCCGAGCGCCTATTTTTCAGAGCACGGCGGCTAGTCACATTTTTGGAACGCTGCACACGAGGACCGTCCACTTACAGCTGGCCGATTTTTCGTAAATATCAGACGACGTCAAACACACAAAGGAAAAGTCAGTCGATTTGGTGCAGGACCACCCGGAGCTCTCACATCTGTTCCAGGTCCCACGGAATATTTTCCTCGCCCCCTTTTGAGAAGGTCAGCTAAACTTACAGAAACACATTGAGCGGTAAAGCTACTGTTTCAGGTACTTTGGATGAAAATTAGACATCAAAATGTGAACGGCCCCTGAAGAAGTGAGCTCCTCAGACCTCTGTGACCTCTCCTTCATCTCCGCTTGAGGCTCGAGGCTCGAGGCCAGGAGCATAACACACCCGAATCTCTGGCGCTTAACTGTAGGCAATCTAGTTGCATCGTGGGTAACGTAGGCCCAAGATGACGAATGTGTGGAATCACGCTGCGCAGACTTTGACGCTGTCCATTATGAGTTCGACATGTCGTAGGAGCTTAACGCTCCTAGTTCACACTGGTGTGCTGGAACGATAGCCGTTATTTAGATTTTTAATCACCATACTGGTCAATGTTCCTCCTCTGGAGGGTTAAGATGGAGCAGTCTGCCAAAGAGGCCAGAGCGTTCCTGCTCAGCTGTCTGATGATGAAGGAAGGTAACTTGAGAATGATTCTCCAACGTGAGGCTTTAAACCTGGACGGACACGGGTTGATACAATTAACTCTGACTAACCTCAAGCGGAGGGGAGGGGCTGGTGCGAAAGCCGCAAGACGCCAGCAGCTGACCGAAAGGCGTCGGTCCGTGCCTCGTCCTGACGTTTGAGCCCCTTCAGTCCTCTGAGGAGACGGGATCAGACGATGTTTATATTCACACCGGATCACATTTCAAATGCCGAAGTCGGACAAATAGCCACAGGACATTCCTGCGTAGTAAAAAAAAAACGTTGGGCTTTAATCCCAAATATGTACAGAGGCCCTTGGGTAGACCCGATCCATTGTTAGCGGGATATTCATTAGGAGAATATTCTTCAAATCCAAACGTGTGAGTGCCAAATATTGGATGATTCAGCTCTCAGGCAGATGCTGCAGATGTTCAGAAGTGTGACCGAACATTTACTCTCGCTCAGTTTTTCATTCTCCTCACATCAACACTTTGTTTGTTTTTTTAAACAAAATTTGAAAGCTCATGTTTAACTATCCGTATGGAAAATAGCTTGCGGGTTTAAAAGCTCGATCTTGTATCTGCTTAGTCCAGAACTACATTTTTCGATACTCGGTTCATAGTTTTTCAAGCAAAAAAAAAACATTCTCAGCTCACGTGATGATTTTCTTTCACATGTATATCCTTTTTGATTTTAGACATTTGGTGGAGCTTCAGACATTTGGAGACGTCTTTGCAGTCGGGATGGATAGCATTAACGATTCATCTGGCAGCCCTATTCTCAAGACATAGTAGCGGACGTGCTGTGATCTCCGATTACGACAGGATTACTGTCCCGATTCTGAAAAGGCGAAGGGTCCTCTCAGTCCAACACATTCACTGGCAAGGCACACCGTATAAAAAAAAGAAGAGGGAAAATACGACCGGGTGGTAATGATGTAACCGCTCCGAGATGAAGTTTTGAAATTATTCCTAGAAACTGAAAACTGCCCAGGATTGGGAGGGAGAGGAGGAGGAGGAGGCGGGGGGGAAGTGGCGAAGCAAAGGCGGCATATCTGGCATTTACAACAGGCGGTGTGGTGTGGCGGTCCTGGCCTTCTGTGAAACAGGTCGATCCCAACCGCTCCGCTGCAGAGCTCGGTCCAGGCCCCATTACATCAGCGAGGGCCAAGCAGCCCGGGGAGTCGAGCATCCACCAAAAAAACCGCTCCGGGGTCCCGGCCAACAGCAGCGCAAGCTTTTGCAGAAGCCAAAAGAGCTGCGTTACGACTTCTCGCTTAGCGGTGGCAGCGTGGAAGACTTCACCCGCCCCGGAGGCCTCTCCTCTCCGTTAGAGCGTTGTGTCCCGCCGAGTGGAAAGAGAGGGTGACGTGCTACGCAGCCGTAACAGGAGTGCCACGAATTTTGTTTTACCATTGTGGCACGGCTTCCCACTATTTTCTCGAGCCCAAAATAGTCGAGGTGGACTCCTCTATTATGCAATTACTGTGCAGCGTATCGCGGAGGGAAAAGGTGACGTGAGATGGATGAAATGTTCCCACACCAACAGAGCTGCCAGCCTCTTTCCTTTCACGTGTGTGTGGTGGAGTTTCCCCCATGGAGTCAGACAGGTTGTTTTTTTGCAGAGGGAGATGAACTCCTCACTTCACCTCAGCCGGTGAATTAGTTACAAGCGTGCGTCTTGGTATCGGCCAGCAGTCCAGAGCTGAACATGCATAGACGACTTAAGGACAGCTGCAAATATTGAACTTGAAGAAGCTGGTACCAGATAATCTCTGGAATCGTTGCATGTCTCATCCTGTTTGCATCAGATTATACTCGATCATCGCCTGGCCGTCCGTCCAATCAAGTGTCCGCCTCTATTCATCTGTCACTCGGCAGCTTTAACTCTTGAACTGTTGGGGGGAAAGAAACCTCCACTGGGTTCCAGCTGCCTACGTTCCACGTCATGGAACAGGAATCCTTTAGAACGAAACCATCGTGTAATAATCGCCGGGCTTTGACCCCGCGTCGGCCTTCTAACGCCGCCGCGAGATCTCTCGTCACTTCCCCAGCAGGTGCTGGTGGTGGATTATGATGTATGGCTTCCCTTTAGTCTCGGCCCTCCGTCCGTGGGGGGATATACATGTCTTCTGTCTTCTTTTTCCTACAAGTCCGCTGCTTTTTTTCTTTTTGAGTTTCTTCCAGTGCTTCTGGTCACGGTGGGTTGGTGCAACAGATGTCCCCAGACATCCTTTTACTGGAGTGTGTAACAGGAGTCCTGGGAATTGTCTGTGTTTTGCTTTGCGCCATTTAATGCACGTCACAGGGACTATGAGCTTCCTAATACGTTTCGCTGCTGGTTTCCTCTCCGCTCGGACCGTGCTTCCTCTCGCTCGGGGCACGTGTGGGAAGGAGATGGAGCATGTCTTTGAATGCCTCTGTCCATTTAAAAAAATATATATTTCCCCCCCCCGTTCTGCTTTTTTGAAGTGTTCCTTTTCTGTTTTCCTCTCGCTATAAAAATGATGCACAAGGCGATTTCATTACTCTTTTTTTCCCTTTCTAATTTCATAAATCCTGGAAATTGCATGTCTGTTTAGAGGTTTTGAAGATTTTCCTGGCAGTTGGTAGTTCCATGATCACTCTGCCACCAGGGACTCTAATATCTGTATTATGTGACCAGAAGGAATCTTATCAGATTTTCACATTGCATAAGTGAATTTGCTGAGTTGTAAAAGCCTGCCAGAGAAGGGATATTTTCTGGGTGTCTACAAGTCAATTTGCCGTAACCGCATTTCCACGGTTAGCCTGCAGCCGCCCGTGAAGAGTCGGCCTTGTCTGAAATCCTAGCCGGCTTCCTCGCTCCATCCTGCCTGGCTGAAGCTAAGTGGTGTCGCCAAAGTAACCCACTTTAGTCGTGAAGAGGGCGGCTCTGACTGAATGGTGCTGTGGTCGCCTCTGTGGCGGACGCACTGGACCCTGCCCGGAAAGCCTTTAATTCAGGCATCATTCACTGTCGTTCTGCAACACGGGGTTCCCACAACAAGGGTCCTGGAGGAGACGCTTCTAGGTGTTGTTATATTCATTCATTGTTTCCTTTTAAAGCCCCTGCTCCCTGCTGCTTTCAAAAGACCATCGGGGCAGAGTTTGTAGGGCTGGCTGTCTCCGATTGGTCAAACACGGATGCGCGAAAGGAGACTTTCAGCTCCTGGTTTAGTCCATCGGGCTCCGAGTTGTTCTTAAAAAAAAAAATACAAATTGGAAACTGGGCCATAGAGATTAGCAGGAGACGGCTAGAGAACAGGTTCACCAGCACTTGTCAGTCATAATTGCCGTTTTTTTTCGACCTCCCTTGGAGGTTTTAAGTCTCACGGAGGCCAGGGTGGACCGGAGAGAGGAGAGGAGAGGAGAGGGTGGGTGGGAGGAAGCCTTTTGTTGATAGAAGAACAATGCAGCGCATGAGACGGACGGCCCCCGGGGGCCCGAGTCAAAACAGGGCAGACAGACGAACAGGCAGACCGGCAGAGGTCTGGAGGAGGGGGGGTCTACCGTTCCCCCGAAGATGTGTCAGACTGTCTGGCGGGTCGGGTCAGCGCACTAGACTGGAGGAACCAGGTGGACAGGAAGGGAGGTTCAGACCGGGGTCACGGCGAGCTGGCGGGGCCGCAGACGTCTGTTTAGGTTCACACGCAGTCGTGATCGGCTGATATTTTGAAACGCCTCCGTCTCCCCCCTTAGGCCGCGCGCTTCCAGACAGATTTTGACTCTGGAAGGTGATGGTGTAATATTAGCAGGCGAGTTGTTCCCACACACACACACACACACACACACACACCCCGTTTCCTCCAGTGTAACGGTTAACCTCAGAGCAACCGGCTACAAACACGCTCGCTCTTTTCTTCTCCCATGCTCCGCCGTGTGTGCGTTTACGTCTGTGTGTGTGTGTGTGTGTGTGTGTGTGTGTGTGTGTGTGTGTGTGTGTCGGCTCACAGCGGACAAAAGTAGGCCCCCACTTCCATTTTGTCTCGTCCAGCGATTGCTACCATGGTTACCCCCCTCGCCCCCCGGACCCCCAGACGTCACGTGACCTCTCCCTCCCCAGGTGTTTGGCTGGCCTCTGGCCGGGCTTTCATTGATTCGCCTGCACAGTGGGGCTCTTTGTGCGGCGGCCTGTGAGAAACCGGGCCCGTCCTCTCCCCACAGGTGGAGCTTTAACTTCACCCCAAAGTGTCTCTCTCGGCTGAGGAGCTGCTGCTTCTACTGTTGTTGATTTTTTTTTTTTATATATATATATCAAGAGACAGGGCCGAGCAAAAATCTAGCTGATAAATCAGTCGTGTGAGGTTTTTTGTTTAGCTCTGGGCAGCGACGTGGAAAGCCATTATGTGACTAATAAGCTGCAGCCACCGGGAGCTCTCCAGGTTATATCTCCACTCAGCCACGGACACGATTGCCAAGTATTTGTTTCAAGCACGTGGTCGTGCGTGAGCTGCTGAGTGTGTGTGTGTGTGTGTGTGTGTTCGTCCGTGGTCTGATTTCGACTCCAATGCTCAGGGAAATAGAAGTGGGCCTTCCGCCTCGGAGAGTTTTTAAGCTCATTTATCAGACGGAGTGATTCCTGCTCAGTAAAGCTGCAATAATGGAGCGGCGAGACGAATTACTCGCTCACAAATTGCGTTGCAAAAGTCCGCTCTGGTCTCAACTACGTCTGCAAGTGGAGGAAGTGTCTTTGTTTATTGTTGTTGTTCTTCTTCTTCTTCTTCTTTTTAAATGTCCGTGCCCGTCTCAGCGCTGCAGTCTCCGGCTGTGTGAGGCAGCGAAGACCGGAATGAGAAACACAGGCGACACAGAGAGACCCTTCTCTCAGCCTCGCCTCGAGACTTGCGGTCGCCATGGCGACGGAGGATTTCGGATGGGCGGAGGTGATGCGCAGGCAGGGGGTGGGGGTCACATGCTGCTTTTTTTTCGGAGTGTATGTGTGTGTGTGAGAAAGTTCGAAGCCGACCAGGAGTGTGATGCTGCAGTCATCTCCCCACGTCCTGCTCATTACGCTGCTGATGGATCAAACTCATTTCTTCTACTGATCGCACAAAATGTGTGCTAATTTTTTAAGTTTAAAGACAATTCAATCACACAAATGAAAAAGTTAATGTCAAATTGGAAACTTCACTAGATTTATTATGATGACAAATAAATGTATTGGCAGAAAACACCAGCTGGCCTCTGAAATTAGCTTTTTGACATTTTCTACTTTTCCCATCATTTGTTAGGTGCCGCGTGTGTGTGTGTGTGTGTGTGTGTGTGTGTGTGTGTGTGTGTGTGTGTGTGTGTGTGTGTGTGTGTGTGTGTGTGTGTGTGTGTTCGTCCCTCACATTGTGGGGTTGACTGTGAGTGTGTGTGTATGCTGACGTATGTGTCTCTCTTCCTTTTTGATGTACGGAGAGAGAGAGAGAGAGAGAGAGAGAGAGGCACGTAATTGTACTTGTCGGTGTGAGCGTGAGAGCGGCGGTCCAGGGTGACCAATAAAACAGCAGATTTACGACGCTGCCCTGGAGGTGAACGCTCGCCCACTTCCTTTTCTCGGGGAATGCTTCTGTCATCACGACCGCCTTCCCCGTAACACCGTAACATTTTGGGGCACTCCTTTGTGTGCCGGCGAGGCCGAAGAGGCCCGGACATTTTTATTAGTGTCATTATGTGAAGCGGTTTTTGGAAGCCAGGAAAAAAAAAAATATGTAATGGACTTTGATGTGTTGTCGGGTTATTTAGCGTCTGATGACTGAAATCCTTGGGCTGGATGAAATGTTTTCATCATCATATGACGCTTCTTCTTTCAGTGTTTCCCTCCTTTACGCTTTACACCCTCCTGCCTGCCCTACATTCAGATCCCCCTCTCCAGGTTATTTATAATCATTTCAGAAGCGGCTTTCTCACACTTCCAGGTAAAACAACGTCATTAGAGACTTTTACAAGCCGGTGGTGTGTTAGGCTTTCAGATTAATGCAGACAAAAGGGGCGGGGAGGAGGAAATGTGGAGAAAGAAAAGAAAGAACTGCAGTTCTTCAAATGGCCACTTGAGGCCGGCTCCAAAAGCGAGTCAGTCCCCATAGACCCCAATGTCAAAAGGCTCAACTTTACAGCAGAAATAAACATGTTTACAGCCGGGTACAAACAACGGTTTTTGGTCTCTATTGCTAATTTCCCCGTTCATGACAACTGCATGGGGGATGAAGACTACGTCCATATTGTATACAGTCCATGATGACACAACTCTGTGTTAAATGTAACTAAGTTACATTTAAGCTTGTGCACCAGCATGCTTTTTAAAAGAACGTCAGCTCGTATCTATCAAGTCTCTTCCAGACGTGGTGGGCGATGTGTGTCCTATTTCTGACAGGTGAAGTTGCTCCACAGCGCTGACTCAGGGGACCTTCCACTCCGCTGCTGCGTCTTTATAATGACACGCGTTTGCAACATAAAATCTGAAAATAAACGCTCCCACAGTTCTACTTAAAATGAAGGTCAACTCGGGTCTATGCGTGTGTCATCCGAGCATTTCATAATGACCGTCTTCCTCCGTGTGCGGTGGCGGCTGGATGGGTCCTGATTGCCGTCCTCGCGCTCGCCCTCTGCGGCCTCGGGCTCCTAATTGGCTTCCCTGCCACCATTGTCTCTCTGCGTGTGCCATACCAGCGTTTTATTTCTCTCTCCGTGTTCTGTTTCCAGCTGTTATCCGTCCCCCTTGTATGTTTTCACAAGGAGCCTATATAGGTGTAACTGTGTAGTTGCCGCGTCGTGTCTCAATTTGTTCTTTCTGTTGCCTCTCGGGCTGCAACTAACGATTATTTTCATAATCGACTAATCTATCGACTATTTTTTTGATTAGTCGACTAATCTAATGACTATTTCCCATTAAAATGACTCAAAATGTTGGAATTTGAACTTCAAATGTATTTGAGTAACAGGATCTGAACATCAGAACATCATTACAAATAAATTAAATAGTAATACAAATTAAAGTGTAAATATGCTTTAAAAGTAAAGAAAAAGTACAAATACAGTTTTAAAAGTAACTCAAAATAGCAATCAAGCCTCTGAAAGTGCAAAATAACTGACATTGAAAGTCCAAAAGTAAAACAAATAGTCCATCCTACCAGACAATTAAAGTGCAAGGGTTTAAAAGTAAATCAAAATGACTTATTGCAGTCCCACGTATTGCTGCTCCCTCCTTCAGGGGAACACGATTTACACACGTTTTAAATTGTAATGCAGAAACGTGAGCATATTGACATGCTCTGGAGCAGGGGGGCCCACACTTTTTAAAAGCTACTTTTCTACCTACATTAGTAGCTGCTGCTGGTGGAACGATGTTTGGACTTCATATTTTTCATGTGAGAAAAGGCTGACTCGCATAAATAAACTCTGACAGACACTTGTCAAGTTCCTCAAACCATGGCGCTGCAGCTTTGAGGACATGTTGCGTTTTCTGTTTGAAAGCATTAACTGAGCTGATCTTATCAACCACGGTCAAGCTCATTCAACAGATCGGTTAACAATGCCAAGTCTAGCAGCCACTGATGGTCATTTAGTTGGTTGTATTCTGCATGTTTAACTACATGGAGAAACTCCTTTCTCTCTGGACAGAGCTCTATAAGCCGTCTCACATCAGTGTGATGAACAGCTGTCTTTGAAGAGCTCTCGCTCCAATAGACGATCTTCGATGCCACCTCCGTGATCTCTTTCCTGTTTAGCGTTGTAGCGCATAATGCTTGTTATGCAGTGGTAATTAAGGAAGTCGGGGAAAGCATCGTTCTCCCTGCACTTAACAATAAATCCAGTCAAGCGACCGACCATTGCGGGCGCAGCGTCTGCGGTGATTGACATTAATTTGCACACCAGGAGCTGGGTTTTGTCGATAAAGTTTTTTTTGTTTTTTTTAAATGGGATGCGATCTACCCGCACTACCTCTGCCGACGTATTGGGCACCCCTGATGTAGTGCATTGCCATGCCGAATGAAAATTACCGGTAGCTCTGAATCTTTTCATTACAAACGATGCGTCGACGACCAAAATACGCGTCGACGATTTTTCATAATGGACGACTAATCGTTGCAGCCCTAGTTGCCTCTTTGTTCCCACCCGGACTTTAAAGTGCAGCGGTGTGTTTCCACGGCCTTACCTTACCTTGCCGTAGAGGTATATTTCCCATTGGTTCACTGTTCTTTTCTCTTCACCTCCTGTGGATTTATTGCATCGTGACTTCTAGATGAGGGAACACAGTGCTCAATGTTTTTTCCCCCTCTGGAAACGCCATCAAATCCCTTCTTCTTTTTTTTTCTTTTTTTTTACATCACGCACGTGCTGTCCTTGGCGTGTGGGGTCAGACGCATCGTGGAAACACAGACAACTGTCACCTGTTACCTTTACTGCACCTCAGTCACCTCAAAGCTCACACACATCCGCACGTATTCCTCTGTGCCGCTCAATAATGAATTAGATCAGTGGAGAACGAGGTGTGTGTGTGTGTGTGTGTGTGTGTGTGTGTGTGTGTGTGTGTGTGTGTGTGTGTGTGTGTGTGTGTGTGCGCGCGCTCGTCTATGTGTTCAGGAAGAGCCCGACAGAAAGCGATGCATACCAGATGTTTCAGAAACGAGGTGGGTTTCACTGGGACCTAACACATTCCCAGGGATGTTTGCGGGAAGAAATTCTCCCTCATCTGTCGGGCATGTTCTGCGCCTCCCTCCTCCTCCTCCATCCACCCAGGAGGGAATGCATTCAGTTCACTCTTCTGCTTTTTTGAGCCTCCTTCTATCTTTCTTAATGGGGTCCTTGTCATCAAACTCACACTTGTGTGTTTGTGTCTGTGTCCCATACATACACCACGCAAACTAGTGATTTGTGTATTTTAATTCCGTCGACACGGCACTCAGAAAGTCCGTCCTCTTGTTTCATGGCGGGCAAAAATTGTTTCAGCTCCGGCCTGAAGGGATTCAGGGTGATATTCAATATGGTGTGTGTGTGTGTCTGAGTATGTGTGGCTGGGGACGGGGAGGGTAGGGGGATGCAGATTGAATGGCTTAAGTCTGCCACTATGGGTGTGCCTTTTGTCTATTTGCTTTAGCAATGTCTGAGCACTCTCACCTGCACATGAGGGGAGCGGGGAAAAGACAGACGGCCAGGGCTGCAACGTATCGTCGTTCTGTGCTCTTCAATCGATCAGTCGTCACTTTGTCTTCCCTGACCTCCCGTTACGTCTGCAGCCCTGGAGCCGGACCAGACGGCCCTGGAAGGTGTGAAATGAGCTCATGTGGCAGCGGGGACGCCTGTCACAACGCAGCTGTCGCGTTTTAGACCGGTCTGCTGCGGCGCGAACAGAACCGGCCCCAACGTGTTTGGTGTCTGGATGCAGTTTGTGGCTAAATAACAGACAATATGTGGGGAGTGGACTCATCCTCCACGGTGTCACTGCTTCAGAAAAGCTCTTCATACATATTTGGGCTACGAGCTGATTTATTACCCGGACAGGTAAATAAAAAAAAAGATAGAAATCAAGAGTAGAAAAAGACAAGATTAATGACATCTTATCTTCTCTTTCCCTCATGATACACGGCACATCCAGACCAGTCAGTTTCTGTTCCTCCGAAAAAACCTTATCGCACAAATACGCCAGAACTGTGCCTGAGTCGCAGACTGTCCCCGTGACTCCAGACACCCGGGTGGTGACGGAGCATCCTCATCCGGCCACACACACACACAGGAGGAGGGTGGGAGTGGCTCTGACTCATCGCCACGGCAACCGCCTCCCTTTGACAGGGTCGACCTCAGGCTGCTTTGGGAAAGAGAGACACAACGTGACCCTTTTTTAATACACGAGTCTTTTTATTCTAACGATACAACGAGTGTTAATTTCCAAAGCAGCCGCTTCCTTTGCTTCAGCTGATGAGGTCTTGATGAGAGCCGGGAGACGGGTTGCGTAATCTGCCCCCCCAAATCGGCTGCAGTGACGTTGTCTTCCTACTTGAATCCTGAACTGGACAAATCATTTCCACATCCCTTTTCTAACGTACACAGCTTCTCAAGAAAAAGAGAATTTGATTTGATTTGAATGTTAAATTAACGCTCAACTCTTCTTTTCTTTCTCTCTTTCAGTCCTCTGCGCCAAAAACCTGGTGAAGAAGGACTTCTTCCGTAAGTATCTGCCAATCCCAGCTGTTCGTGATGACCATGTGTGTGTGTGTGTGTGTGTGTGTGTGTGTGTGTGGGTGTGTGTGAAATGGAGACACACAAGGGTCACTTTGGGATGATAAAGTTTGGCTTCCTTCAACGACACACTCGGGTCTCTTCGTTGAGCCATTTCATCAGGGGGATGTTTCACGACATAAGTCTTCGTAAAGTGTTGTCCACATTGTGCACAATTACTTTAAAGACTGATTTACTGGCTCTATAATAAGGTTTTTGATAGAAAAATTTACTCAGGACATTTATTCTTTGCAAAGAAGGAGCAGAGAAGAATTATACAACATGACAGGTCAATTGCGTATCCTGGACTGCTCCATGAATGAGCAAAGAGTTACCTCTTAAATACATTAATCACACAATCACAGAAGCTCTCATGACGTCTTTAGATTGGCTTGCATTGGCATGGTCACATGATACCAAGGAACCGTATGTTCCCAAAACATAGACATGTAGGCATCCCCAGTCTCATGACTCTATCAGAAGGTCACTTGAAAAGCATACGTATGTTTTAACAGGAAAGTAGGTCAAATGCGAAGCCACAAGCCTTTACACAGTCTATGATTAATAAACAGAACATTAATTGATAAATAAGTTTTTTCTTCCAACAGTTTTGCAACGATGACACTAAGATGCAGCGAGTATATTTCCAACCTTTCTGCAGCCACTTTGCATCAAAACACCCCCACGGTTCATTTTGTCCACCGAAGGCTGTTTAGCTCTGGTGTGTGGGTGTCTGAAGTGTTGTGAGTGTTTGGGTGTGTTTGGGTCAGGCTGTCATGGTGAGTGAGCATGTAAAGGCCTTCTGCTCGCTCAGGTGGTTTCTGCGGTGCCCATTCCTGCCATTCCAGCGCCGGAGCTGAGCAAACATTCAGCGAGGGAGCCGGTGGAGAGCAGCACTGCCACCGTAGATGGGTGTGTGTGTGTGTGTGTGTGTGTGTGTGTGTGTGTGTGTGTGTGTGTGTGTGTGTGTGTGCAAACATCTTTATACAAATACCGCAGGCCAACTCGTACGTCACTTTCAAACATCTGCTGATAGAACGAGCAATAATCATGCGGTGTTCTTCCACACCAGCTCAGTGAGAGCAACACGGGGGGCCACCGATTACCATTTTCAGAATGGACATTTTCTTAACATGTAGAAGAATAGGTACATACAGGGGAGGGAAACGTGTACCCCCAACCATAAATCCATTTAAAATATGTGTTGCATTAGTGCTGTTACAGTCAGAACCTCAGGCATCTCTTTTAGAGACAATGATAAGGATGTTTATTGTCATTGTAAAAACATACAATGAAATTTAAGTTGGCGACTCGTCAGTCAGTACAGCAGTAACAGGTAAAAACATGGATAAAAACATCAAGACAGGACATTCTAATTTAAAACAAGACATTTAAAAATAAATAAAACACAGGCATCAATGGCTTAAAAGTGAAAAGGTGTCGTGTTATTGTCTAATTAGTGAAGCTAATTGACTGTGTTGAAAAGTTCTCCTCAGCAACAAGTGCAATTTGATTAAACTGACAAAGAAGAAGGATGAACCTGAATGGAAAAACAAACAAAAAAGACCTTTTGTGAAGACCTGTGAGGAGAAGCATCCCGATATCTGCATAGTATGTTAATGACTCAAAATAAAAGGAGACCGTATGATGCCAGATTAACCTTTTTTCAGAACTTTTTTAAGTTGCGGTTGAGTCATGGCAGCAGAACAACAGTGTTGTAGACACCGCAGCATCCTCGTTCATCACCGTCTGCCATGCAGCGCGCTCACGCCGCCGTGTTGTGTCTCGTTTGATCTGTCTGAGCGTGGTCGTGGTGTTTTCCTCTCTCCTCCCCCCTCTGCAGGCCTCCCTGATCCCTTTGCCAAGGTGGTTGTGGACGGTTCGGGGCAATGCCACTCGACAGACACTGTGAGGAACACACTCGACCCCAAGTGGAACCAACACTACGACCTGTGAGTCCCAGACGCCGTAACACAGCCCTTCGCTTCTCACATCTGTTTTCAAAGAAAATATCAGATTCCTTCTTGGTTTATTTGAATACCTCCCACCTTCCCAAAGACTCCATCTGATTTCAAACAGCGGTCTGAGGCCCGGGGCCCGGGGGCCATTACAATGCCTCACCATTTTTAACGTCTTTCTTGATTTAACCTCAATGAGTGAGCACACTGCGAAGCGGCAGGCCGTGTCGTTAACGGGACCTAAACAGGACCAGATGCAAACAGCTCTCGCATCTGGTCTCGCACTTATCCAGATATTATGTAATGACATAACCCTTCAGCACACAGCCGAGCGAGCCTGAAAACGTCCCTCTGAGCGGTGTGTAGAGAGACCAATAGTATTTTCTTCCATTGACTGAAACACGTGCATGTCTTGTTGTACTCTCGCTGCCTTTCCCCAAAGATGGTCTGTCCCGTGAAGGGAACCTGGGGGAAGAAGGAAAAAAAAAGCCGGGAGCGCGTGAGTGAAAATGTGAGAGTGAAAGTTTCCAGTATTCGCCCCGGTGTTTATCCAACCGCCACGCGCAGCCAACGAGCGAGAGGAAGCACATGTCTGCGTTTGTTTGGTTGCTGGGGATACAGGACCCCCCCTCTCTCTCTACGAGGCTGTTAAATTAGCGGCTCATGTCACATTCGACAAGAGGGGGGAAAAAGTCATGTGGATGGATCGATGGAGAAGGACTCACCGGAGCTTCTCTGCCCTAATTTGTGCCACCGGCAGCGCAGACTCGGCTGACTGGAGTTTTATGTGCAAATGGCCGCCGTTTCTTTGCCAATTTAATGTCCGCATGCCCCCTTTTTACTGTCCGCTGTGTTTATCGTCACGGCCCGGCAGAAGGACTCTCAGGTGGTGCGTTTTAATTGAGCAGGCAAAAAAAAAAAATCTGTCTGGCCGGCTCACAGTTATTCAAACGGGGCACCTGGTGTTCTGCCTGCGAGCTCGAGCATTAAAGCTGTTGGCAGGGACTCTTGTTTTCCGTTTAAGTGTGTGTGTGTGTGTGTGTGTGTGTGTGTGTGTGTGTGTGTGTGTGTGTGTGTGTGTGTGTGTGTGTCCGTGTCCGTGTCCGGGTTTTACTAGCCCGTGACCTCTGACCCTTACAGCACCGTTGCAGGATGGTGGCGTCAGGCGGTCCACCGCCCGCCCCGCCTCTCGCACCAAAACTAGACGATCGGCAACAACCGCGGGATATCATCGTGTTTAATGAAACATTAGCGTGACACGTAACACTCTTGTCAGTTTGATGGACAGGGCGATTATTAGTCATGTAATGATGTTTTTCGAGGGCCTTCGTCTTCAGAGGGAGTGTCACAAAGTGTGTTTTCCTCATTTATTTGGAGTCTCCCTCCAGTGTGCACTCACTCGATCACATTCGGTTAAATAGGAGCTCGTCAAATCCGGTATTATTAAGTTTATACACCTGCAATGTTAAGCACAGAGTCTAGACTCAAATTATTTACGCCCACGCATCCATCCATTCTCCTCACACCGTCCCGAGCTATGTTGCTATGGCGGCACACCAGTCAGATCATTGGTGTTACTGCGCACGAGAATTAAGAGAGAGTAACAGATCTGTCAATCAATTCGAGAACATCTGTAGGCTCCAGTCCCAACCAGTGAATGTTAGTGTGTCGGGTTAGTGTTGCTGGAATGAAAACACTCTTCTTCCACTTTGACCATATGTTCTTGGCAGTAACTTGCAGGGCAAAGCCAGTAAAAATGATGTCAAAGATGCCTCTCGTACGAATGCAGTCTGCCATATAAAAGGATGTATTTAGAAAGCACATCTGACTCTTTAAATCGGCTGCTTTTTCCCCTTTTTATTGCAATTTTCCCATTGTCTCTTGTGCAGTGTGTGTGTGCGCTCTTGCCTGTGACTGGTATTAAACATCTTAGCCAGACTAATGAATTTCATTGCGTGGAGGGTGATCCAGATGACTGGGGTTTGGTTATAATACTTCCCTCCCGTCACGTCTGTCTGACAGTGCAGCTCTCGCTCACATCGCACCCCAGACAGGCATTTGGCATCGACTCAAAATGTCCAGACGTCTTACTCACAGCCCCATTGTTTCATATCCCTTTTGGTAAGCGGCATGATAATTACAGTGGGATGCAGTTCTGCGAAGCGTACAGATGATTGCTCTTAGACTGAAGGAGGGAGGCCACCCGAGCAGACGAGATACCATCGCAGCCTCGGCCCGGAAATGATCTGTCTGTCTGTACGCAACATGAGTACCATGTTCTTTACCTGCACATCACTCGTTTGTCATGAAATGTTCTCCAGACATTCACGGTCCCCAGAGGACGGACCCTCCCGACTTTAGTGGTCCCTTTTACCGCCCCTCTTGTGCCACCATGAAGTTGACGCTTTTTTTATGTAGCTAGCGAGCTAGCTAGCCATCTGGCTGCGTCCACTGACGTAATGCTGTCACCGTAACAACTGTCAACAATCACCATTTCCTTTTGTGACGACCACAGAAAACCGTTCAATGTCCGTTCTACTCCCATCTGTTTCCATTACATTTCACTATCACGTTTACTTTCCCTCTCCATCTGGCGTCATAATAAAGTCACTTTTGAATTGTCCAATTCCTGCAAAAATGTACGACGTTCCCGTCATCCTCAGCCTTAGGCTCAAAGCATCACTCTGCTCAAGTGCAGCTCAACTTAGTCTTGTTATCATTGAGCGAGCGCTTCCTCTCGCCGCGCCACGACGATCCACAACGTCGTCAGTGAGGAACGGAGAAAATGTGCGAAATACTGTGATTTTCTTTTTTTCTCCAGCAGATGTGAATGCGGTATTGTTTACAGTCGAGTCAACAAACTTCCCCTGAACTGCTTCAAAATAGTTTACTCGGAGGCAAACAACCCTTGAATTATATTACAGCGTGATTGATCGATGTTTATACCCGATTACATTTCCAATTAAGCTGGTATAATCAAGCTGCTCATTTGTGCTCTTCATATATCCGGGAGAAAAAGTTGCCTTGAAGGGTCACGTTGGCGAAGAACACTTTTTTTCCACCATCTGAAAGATCATCTCTCTCTCTCTCTACTGTACGTCTCCTCTCTCGCTCCTCCTGCTGATGTGTGTGTGTGTGTGTGTGTGTGTGTGTGTGTGTGTGTGTGTGTGTGTGTGTGTGTGTGTGTGTGTGGGAATCATAAATGATTCACAGGATCACAGTCTGCACGTGGTGCTCCGTCTCATGCGCAGACGCTCGGGGTCAGATTCACGCGCTCCCATGCGCTGGCTGGAAAGTCCCTCTCCGCCACCCCACCTTCCTCTTCCTCCTCCAATGTCCCTGTGGCCAATGTGTCTCCGCTGGGGGACAAGATGATTCTCCTGCCGTCTGCGAGAGGGCCATTATTGAATCTTAATCACGTTTTCCTTTCCCCTCTCTTCCCCTCAGATACGTCGGAAAATCAGATTCCATCACCATCAGCGTGTGGAACCACAAGAAGATTCACAAGAAGCAAGGGGCCGGGTTCCTGGGCTGTGTCCGCCTTCTGTCCAACGCCATCAACCGCCTTAAAGACACAGGCTGTAAGTGTCAGTATTACTCCATTTCTTACTACGCTTTTACATCTCTAAGCTGAGTGGCTGCTCACGGGTGGAAGGAGAGACGTGTTGCATGTTAAGAGCTACCCTGTGGAGTTTCTGACCACTAGGACAGAATGGATTGACGTGCGGGTCCCCGTTTGGTTCGAAGGGTGCACAAAGACGGACGTGCACCTGCGACACAGCCCTACGCCTTTTTTTATTTTAAACGGCTCTGCAAATGTTGTCAGTGGAAGGAATTTATTCGGCACGTCTGTCGAGCCTCAAGGATGCAAACAATGTGTTTTGCCGATTATTTACATAACCTTTGTTTGTCGGGGTGTAACTGTACACAAAAGTCACGTTTATGTTCATAACCCAGTTCAGGAGTCATGGTTGGGTGCAAATTTGCATTAAAAAAAAATGAGAATACCGTAAAAAAAGGCAGTTTTATGCCAGCATTAAATCGACACCGATTTAATGCTGAGGAAACGTTTTGCCCACTGGCAACTTTCATGAACTATTTTCATTATAAAAATAAGGAACCTTTCCAAAACACTTCTGTTAGACTGTACAAACACTTTTTTTTTTTTTTTTTTTTCAAAAGGCCACAGACCATAATATACTATAACACTAAAAAGCATCTGTTATGCCATAAAACTGAAAACACCTAAATACATAGCGTAATAAAAAAATAAAAAGTTGACATCATGAGTGTGTTAATTAGTTCCACCTTGGCTTCATTTCAACATTAAAAGCATCCAGGTGACTGGCACACCTGGGTGAAGCTGTCGAGTGGACGTGTTTCTTATCACAGCGACGCCAACTCTCTGCCGTGTTATTTGCACCGCCGTAGTGTGACTGACTCAATGCACCGATCTACACACCGAGTATTCTGAATTCGGCTGTTTGCACCGACGCCCCCCCCGACCCCGATGGTTTGGTACAAATGCAGGTCACGAGTCGCGACCCTATTTGTTTGCGCACCAGAAAACTCCATGGGGTACTTTTAACTCTTATATAAAGTTTGTCAAAGTCTGTGTCATACGATATTACTTCCTTTCGGATTCTTAGAAAGCCTAAATATCTGTGCATAGAAAAGTCTGATAGGATAAAAATGCTGTCATTGTTTTTTCTTTTTTCTTTTTTAAGACAACTGCAATTAGTTTGTGCCGGATTACTCCACAGATTGTGTCATTTTACTGACTATGAAATCACTGAGCTGTAACGCAGTGCTGACGTCCAGAGCCTTTCATCCCAGATGCTGTCTTTGTTCTTGTAGAACAGTTGCAGCACAACAGATCACGTTGCCAAACTACACATGACTTGGTTGTGTTACTCGAGTGCGCTATTTATGTTTTCTTGTTTTAGCCAACTGCCGCTCATTATCCTCTCCACCGGGTTGGAGAGTAACTCTTGAATTATTGAAGGCCGTTATTCGAGCCCTAATGTGAAAGTGAGGCTGTAATCCATCAAGCCGCACGTCTACCTGAAGTTATTAATGCCACGGTGCTGCTGTAGAGGAGCTCCTTTTCAGTGTCCTCCCAGAACAGGAAGAGACAATCAGCATCGCCCTGCAATTACAGAAACAAATGTCTCACGTCGGAAGCTTACTGGATAAATGGAGACGGAGACTTTAGTGCCAGACAGTTGTAGCTTCAACAAAGTCATTCTTTTTTTATTTTTCCCCTGCGGGTCCGCGTACCTACTCGGCGGGCACACGCACAGCCTTCTGGGAAGAAACGGGAAAGAATCCCGCCGCGCTTCCTAGAAGCCCCCTGACACGGTTGTTTTCCTGGAGCGACTCAGGAAACCTGAACCGTGTGCCACAGCTGTGAGCGGTTTGCCTCTGCATTTCCTCTCTCTCTCTCTCCTGGCCTCCTCCTCACCCCTTGGTTTCCCCTTCAGTCTCCTCCGTAGACACACACACACTATCGCCGTCTGCTGATCTAGACAACCGGTCATTTCAAGCAGACGTGCATAATTGTAGAGCTATTAAAGCGTAAGCGTAGATTTGTTGTGTTGGCTCTGTTGTGGTCGCCCGCCGTCAGTATTTGTCATTCTTTTTGTTTTTCCCGCACATACCTTAGTCCCCTCCACGGGCCGTAGAGAGGGCATCGGGTTGACTTAAAACATTTGTGTGTGTAATTGCAGAGTGTCTCGGGATGAATGTGACATTCATGCATAATTGCAGATGGTCTGCGTCGTTGGACGGCTGCATTTTGCATCGCCTTCAACGCGCGTCTGCATACATTCTGCGCGTGCTTTCCGTTTTCCTCTGCGGCGGCTGACCCCGAACAGCCGGCCTTGTAACGGTTTGACCATCGCCCGTTTTGGTTTCTGTTTAGTCTAGACAGACATCCTGGGCTGATTTGCATGACACCCAGACAACAGAGAGCAGATAGTGGCATTTCTCATGTCTGCACATTTTTTTTATTTAATTTTTTTCCCCTCTCCGCCTGATCGCTCTCCTTCTCCCTCACTCTGAAATTCCGCAGACTTTAAGAAGTTCAGACAAAGAGTTCCCAGACTTTGGCAGAAGCTCATGTCCGCGCTAAGACTGAGCGGAATAGTGCGGGCTTTGTACTGACGTTTGTCAAATGTTTGACCTCTGCATTTGAACCGACGCCCGCTGCGTAGCGACGCTCAGTGAGACTTTTTACAGCCCGTGGCTGTTCAGCGGACCGGACCATCTGTTCCGGGGCAAAGCCAAGCTGTGGTCTGCAGGCAGGAGAGTGAGGGACGGATAATGAGGGAGAGAGGAATTGACTCTGAGCGATGTAAATGATCCGGGGCAATTGGGCTTGTCCGAGGAGGGGAGAATGCCTTCCCAGCACATGCTGGTTCGCATGTAAGTCTCTTGACACTGATGAATCCTCTCTTTTCTGCTCCTCCTTTCATCCTTTTGTGTTCTCATTTCCTGTGTGTCCCGTGGTGTTCTCTCTCTCTCTCTCTCTCTCTCTCTCTCTCTCTCTCTCTCTCTCTCTCTCTCTCTCTCTCTCTCTCTCTCTCCACAGACCAGAGACTAGACTTGAACAAGCTGAGTCCCAGTGACAGCGACACGGTCAGAGGCCAGATAGTGGGTGAGTGCAGAAGGAGACTTCTTCTTGTATTAATCACAAAACCCGTAATGTGCATCCGTGTGTGCTCTATGCTATCACAGTCCTCATATACAATGTTTTGATTCAACTCCATAACACCAGAGCCCTCCCCCGCAGATGGAAAAGATGAAAATGCAACTTCCTTTTTAACCAGACCCTCCAGGATACCGCTGATAAAAAATTGAACCCCATTCCTGTTGCTCATAAAGATATATAGCTCCATTTTATGCTCTGATAAAATATCTGCGCCTGCGACGGTGATCTGCTGTCTAGTAATGACGTGTGCGTCTGTCTGCCATGTGTTGCTGCAGTGAGCCTGCAGTCCAGGGACCGGATCGGCACCGGGGGCTCCGTGGTGGACTGCAGTCGGCTGTTTGACAATGATCTCCCCGATGGGTGAGCAAGTTTGGGGGGGAAATGTCTTTATCGTCTCAGGGAGCGAATTCTTTCGTCTTTTTTTTTTGCCTTCGAGCGGCGCGTATACGGAGTATGATAGTTGCATGTGGTGGCTCTGTGGCTGCGTAACCGTGTCCGCTCACTGACTGTGTCTCTGTGTGTTTTCCTCTGCCAGCTGGGAGGAGAGGAGGACGGCGTCCGGGCGAATCCAGTACTTGAACCACATCACACGCACCACACAGTGGGAGAGGCCGACCAGGTGAGTCCACACTGTACAGAAACACCGACCGCATCTCCGACCCCCGGTGCTCCCAAACTGGGGGAGTCTGTGCAAAACTGGAATTGGCAAAAAACTGGAAAAATGTGTCAGACACACTGCTCCAGACAGTGGTGTTTAATGATGTGGGAGAGCCAGGAAGGTCACGGAGCGGAAAAGAGAGGAAATAGAGGCGTCTCTGCCTTTTTTTTATTTCGCTTCTTTTTATCGCTTCTCACCAAGCTTGACCTCAGGCAGTCTCAGTGCTTTTGTTTTTAATGTTTGTGTGCTGCCCTGTATGGATTTTACAGTTAGCACCTGAAGACTTCTTAAATGCTTCCTATTGATTTGCTGCTTTGTGTTTGTAGAGATGAGTTTCTCCTTTCCAACCCTATTGTACCGTCTAATTTATTTTTTATTTTTAAGGCCTGCACACTCCGGGGGCCCGACGAATAAACGACTCAAAAATGCAAAATACTCGCCTGCAGATATTTCACATCCAAACTATTCACATCGGCAGCGATACGAAATGTGTGACAGTTGCAGCACTTTTTCAATAAAAATCCGACCGGCAGCCAGAGGACCAACTGCCAGGATCCTATTGATCCAGATCAGCATCTGGCAGTCTGTCTGAGGTCAATTGTTGTTGTACAGCCAAAGCTACTGTAAGCTATTTTATTGGGTTTCCTGAAAGCAGTGTATCTAGTATGCTCTGCAACATAGTGCTGTGTCGATTTGGACTCGGAGCCTCTGTGTTGTTGGGCCATTTGTTGATGCCTTTTATTTGCGTTACAAAAGCCAAAAAAAAAAAAACATTTCCAGAATATCTTTTTTTGCAAATGAGTCACATACAGGCCTACAACCTGCTGTACCATGACCCGACCTTGTTGGTCTTCTCCGGTGCCTCTTCGCCCTCTCAGGCCCGCGTCAGAGTACTCCAGCCCCGGCCGGCCTCTCAGCTGCATCGTGGACGAGAACACGCCCGTCAGCACAAACGGGGCCACGCCCACCACGGTGTTGCCGCCCATCAACGGTGACCAGCGGATCCAGGAGAGACGGGTCCGCTCCCAGAGGCACCGCAACTACATGAGCAGAACCCACCTGCACACGCCGCCGGACCTCCCGGAGGGATACGGTTAGTGGGGGAGGGCTCGTGAATGAAGCGCTGATCATCGAGCCTCATCGCTCGGCCCGAATCATCACAGCGATGCTGGTCTTGCTGAAGGGATGCTTGAGTTCATCTGACAACAACAAAAAGTTTGGAAACCTTGCACTAAGCTATCAATACTGTAGAGCCTTTCCGTTCTGGAGACGGATAAATATTTAATATTCTGACTGCCTCATAGTCTGCTGAGGAGTTTTTTTTTTATCCGCTTATGAAAGCCACCTCTACTTCGGACATGAATGGTTCATCGTGGTAATGCCGTTGTGTTGTCTGGGCTCAGTAAAGCAGCTAATCTGTGTCCTCGCTCAGTCCAGCGCCGCTCCGACGACGCTGCAGCTCCACACAAGGAGCCGGGAATACTGGCTCCATTTTAGACAATCTAATTGAATTGATCTGGCTGTTAAAAGCTGGCGGCAGCCGTCCCCCCCCCCCCCCCTTCCCTCTGTTCTCCTGTCTGCACACAGTCAAACAATCAGACGCATTCATGTAAAAGCAAACACACGCGCACGCACAAGCTGCGATTCCGCACGCCGGCCCAAAGGGAGTTGTGTTTATCCTCGCAGTAAAATCTTCTGTAGGTTTTTGAGCTCGAGCCAAGGCAGCATATCTCTGCTCCCAGCCCGTCAGATTAGGAGGCTCCTAGCCGCTCTGCACTTGTCTCTCTCGCTCTCTCCGCCTTTTGCTTTCTTAATAATTCTCGGGCAGCTCCCGCCAAACCTGTCAGCGCCTCTGGTTCTCCTCATGTTTAGCGACCGCCGGCCAAGAGATGTCCCCCCGCGTGTCGAACATATATATATATATATATCGAACATATAGTATATATTCCATACTCATTTGGAGCGCAGGTTTGGAGGGTGATGTGTACATGCATGTTAGAGCAGGGCGGTGGGTCCAAAGGGATGCCAGAAGAGCTCTCTGGCAGGCCGTCTCATGGAAATATCTGTCAGGCGGTGATGAATGAGCTCACCAACTCGAAAGTCAGACAACCCCATCTCTCCTCTCCTTTCCGCTCCAATGTTCTTCACCCTGTCTCTCACCTCCCTCTCTCCTGGCTGCCTCTCGGGATCTCTACTCACTCAGACAGTCCTTTTATCTCCGTCTGTGTGATCTCTCTTATAAACACAATCTGTCTGCATGTGGCACATGAATTAAACTCAATTTCGTTTTTCCATATATTTTTTTAACATTTGACGCTCCAAGGTCCAGGCAAAAATGTTGTCGTCCCTCTGTTTCCAAATTGGATTCACATGATTGTATAACAGATGTCCAGGTCTCGCATCGCTCAATCCCATTTTGTATGTCGCCCCTAACAGAGCAGAGGACCACGCAGCAAGGCCAAGTGTACTTCCTCCACACTCAGACGGGTGTCAGCACGTGGCATGACCCCCGAGTACCAAGGTACGTTTTCACTGTCCGCCATATAAACTGTTAAGAATACAGAAAGAAGATCATTCCTTCCGCTCCTCCCGAATTTACCGTCACATCTGAATTGCACGCACCTCGTGTCATGCTCTTTTAGTCGCTGGTCCCCTTGTAGTTTTGCCGTAAACCTGCAGCTGGTTACAGGCCTGACACGCCGCGAGGAGACCCCGTGTCACGGGGCTCTGAGCGATTCGCTCCCTCCGGCACAAGCGCCAGAGAGGCCTCGCTCTGGGACACATGGCCGACAGCACACGGGTCTCAGTCGGCAAACACCAGAGGCTCGAGGGCGATCCTCAGTCAGGCACGCGTGTCCTACCGGTTCCCATATTCCAAAACGCCAACGCGCGCACGCTCGTAGATCTGCATGCGCAGAGACGGGCTTTACCGCACGCCAGACGCTATCAATAAAACATGACTGATATCATAATACCTGGCCACCGCTCGCATTCTATCCGCGTGTGAGTGATGGCCGATGCTTTTATTGCCCTTGATAGGAGGCTCTTGGTCACGCCACGCCTCACCGGGTGCTCCTCAGACAGCTCCAACATTAGCAGATGGCTCAGCGGCCGAGCGCTCCTCGGCTCGGGAGGCTCCGGTCCCCTTTTCTTGGCTTTAACCCTCCGGAGCGGAGCGGCCAAGAGCCAGCGTCGCGAGCCTGCTGTAATTTTCTGAACCTTTTCGTCTCCATGGAGTCCAGCCGAATAGGGGTTGCAGGGCAGCAGTAAATAATTTAGATGGGAGGAAGAAGAAAAATAGAATAAAAGTGATTTCTCAGACATTTTGGAATCTCGCTGTCCGCCTGAGTCCAGTTAGTCAGTGCTTTGGTATGTTATATACCTAGAATGTGGTGTGTGCGTGTGTGTGTGTGTGTGTGCTTGTGTGTGTGTGTGCTTTGTCTTGTCCCCCGTCCCACCCTGCGCTGCCTCTATTTTTCCTTGAATTCCTGCGTGCTAATGCTTCAATGTGTGCTCTTTTGCTGCATTTCAGAGATCTGAGTAACGTGAACTGTGAGGAACTGGGTCCTCTACCTCCTGGATGGGAGATCCGCAACACGGCCACCGGGAGGGTTTACTTTGTCGACCACAACAACCGAACCACGCAGTTCACAGACCCGCGCCTCTCGGCCAACCTGCACCTCGTGCTAAAGTGAGTGGAATCAATTTGACTGCACAACTAAAACGGTGCGTAAGAGCAGAGAGATTTATCTTCTGTCTTTGTCTCGCGTCCGCAGTCCGACTCCAAGTCCGAGCCCCAATGGTTCTCGCGGAGGCATCGAAAGTCAGAATGTCAGGTAAGGGTTCGGGCTTCACGCCAGCAGACCGTAACACACACAAGCACGCACTCGCTCAGACATTCTCAGACTTACTCGCTTTGCCCCCCCCTCCTCCTCCTCAGCCGATGTTTTACATCGGGAGTCGGTGCCAAACTGTGTTCGCCACCTGTAGAGGTTCAGAGAAGCCCGTCTGCTGAGCAGACGTTCGCGCACACACAGAAATACTTCCCCCCACAGTCTTTTCTTTCCACACACACATTCTAATTCCTCAGCCCCACAGAGGTTTTGATCATAAAGGCGTTTTAGCACACAATCCGTCACAAAGCTAGCTTTGGCCAGACATCAGATAGCCGAGTGGAAACCAAGGCGGCTGTGTCTGTGGCTGAGGAGCGTCTTACATCCAGGAAACGGCGCATAAATTTGATGCCCAAGTCAATGAATGAGCTTTGTGTGTGTGCGAGTTTGTTTGCGAGTGTGTGTGTGTGTGTGTGTGTGTGTGTGTGTGTGTGTGTGAAGGTTCATGTGTTTTAGTTCATGCTCCTGTGCTCGGTGCATGCCTGTGTTCATAGACGCACATGTTCAGGGTGTCTTCCCCGGTGCAGCTGTTCAAACACATACTGTGCGGCGATAGCCATAGAATTACCCATAGGTCATTGCTCCACAAAGGTGGGGCAGTGTACTGGGGCCTTTGTGGGCCTCCACCGCCTGACCTCATTTCTCATCCGTGCAGAGAGAGAGAGAGAGAAACGGAGAGAGAGAGAGGGAATGCATGGACGAGGAGATCAGGTTTCTTTTCTTTTTCATCCTGTTCTGATGGATCAAAGAGCGAGTTTGGGATCATTGTATTCATCTACGGCCCTCTGAAAAGTCTTATAAAAATGCGGCCTGGCACGCCACATTTGCTTTTAATGAAGGAATTCTGTCCACGAGCAGGACTTTGCCCAGATGTGTGAAAATCCCATGCATAGAATTTCTATTGCATATGTATATGCTGGGAGGATAATTAGTTCACATCAAAGTCAGGAAGTGGGAATGTTTTTTCAACGTATTATCACAGGTGGTTGATTTTATGCACAGACAGAAAGATTGCTGTCTCCGCCGCTATTAGAGTTATTAATGTCGCTCAGTTGTCATTCAGTGCATTTGTACATTTTTGCTTTACGGGCTTTTTATTTATATAAAAGTTAACTGACTGTGTTAGATTTGGGCTGTGGAGTGCCGTACATCTCATCTGGTTATTCCAGGACGCGTGGAGCTTGGGCTGAGATTTGTGACGGGTCAGGTTTTATCCTCGATCCAGTCTCATGACATTAACCCTGCAATAGAGGATCTCTATGGTCCGGTTTCTGTCCTGACCGACGCTGCTCTGCTACCTCTAATAGCATAGCTTTTAGAGTGACTTTCTGTCTCGTGACAAAACTCTGGAAAAGATATCAGTCGTCATGGGTTTCCATCAAGACATCTGCCTTTTATCAAGTCAGGGATTTTAGAAATTTTCACCACTCGTGTGCCGTCATCCCACAAAAATGTTCGATATATATATATATATATATATATATATATGTCCCTCGAAGTTATAGTTTATTGCCTTTTTTTTGTATTTGCCAAAGACACCGCCTGAGCGTCCAGGCCAGGTTTTTTGATTATATTTCCCCCGTGATGTTGCAATGTTCTCCCGAAATCAAGCCCACCCCCCCTGACGCGGTCAAGGTCACTGTTCAAGACGTAACTAAACCCGTGTGTCTGCTTTTAAGACCTGGCTGAGGGACTGCCCTCTGAACAGTTGCGCGAGAGACACAACGGTGTCACCGCCCAGACGCTTGGGATGTGTTGCTCAACAAAAACACGGCTTTTGTTTTCCGGCGACTTCAGGTGGCGTGCACCAGCGTCAGTAAGGAGTTGGAGAGAGAAGAGAGGCCTCCTCTGTCCTTCCCACCCTCTGAGTTGCCGTGTTTGGGTGCTGTCGGGCGAGTTCCTCCTCTCCCCTCCCTCAACCTCCCCTCTCCCACTGAGTCTAGTCTGCAGGAAATAAAAGGGATTCAAGGGGAGGTCTCGAGTGTCCTGTGGGGCCGCTTGTGGCTTTCTGGGATGGCAAGGAAAGGGATTGAAGAGCCAAAGTGGATTCTACCGGGCAGACACCGGAAACCAAACGCAGTCACTTTGCTGAGGAGAAGTTGTCGTTGCGGTGGAGCAGAACGTGAGCCAGAGGGCGGACGCTTGAGCGGAGCACTTTCCAGTCGAGACATTTTTCAGACTGCACTCTGTCGAGAAGCCAACTCGCCGAGGAGTCGGAAAGAGAGAGACGAGGCGGTTGCGGTTCCTCCTGCGTTTGTTTGCTCCGTAGAATATGTTTATTTGAACCTCGGTACCACTTAAGGGTGTTTTCCGGCGTGTGCGCGGCCTCCACCGCCCTCCGTGCTCGGCGCTGGTGTTTATGAGCCGGAGCGCGCCTGCTCACCTCCCACTGGAGTGCAAAAGGCCAGTGTGCGAGAAATCCTTTAGCGCCGGCCCCATGAAGGCCCTTTTGATTCCGCGTGTGTGTGTGTTGTGTGTGTTGTGTGTGTTGTGTTCCTCCCTCTGAGGCGGTCTTCCCGAACACAGCGCCTCGTTTAAAAAAAGAAGCGCGTATTCTCCGTCCAGTGCCTGAGTGGAGACCTCTGTCATCAGTAACCGCAGATGATGTTCCCGGTCACACAGCCGATGCTGTGTTGAACGGTTTCTTTGTCTGTGTTTGAAATCTTTAGTTAAATGCGGCTTTCCTTTTCTTTTTGTTTTACGCACATATTGGCTTAATTTTTGGGAGTTTCCAATGAGATGCTTGAACATTCAAAGTCGACTACAGAAGAAGTACCAAAAAAAAAGTTTGCCTATAATCTATTTTTATCACAACAACAACGTATCAAAGGACAATAAGAAAGGCGTCCTTTTGCAGTGACGAGCTTGCAGAGTGTTATCCCCTCAACTTTACAGCAGGCAGCTGTTTTCAGCAACAACAACACACTAAAAACACACCGCGCTCCACCTGCAGACAGCACTCAGACACAGTTGGAGACTCGGTGCTCCAACATGCTGGAGCAATCAGCAGCAAAGGAGCTGGTGGAGCCCCAAAAAAAGAGCCAAAAGAAAGAGAGAATATTGGACTCTCAATCCTTCAGGTGCCCAAAAACATGACCCCCCACCCCCCCAAATATACGTTTGAGTTGAGTTGTCACTATTTCACAAATTCACCATTAATCAACCTTAAAAGGCATATGTCAGCGACGTGTCACAACTGTTTCTGCTGCCCCCTTGTGGCCCAAAAAGATTAAGTTATAGCAGCTTTGAATTTCACAAACAAAAGTAAAAAGCTACGATGGCGGCTACTGCTGCTCTGCTAAGCTAGTTAGCTTTAGTAGGAGTTTCCATTTAGCTAAAGCCTCATAAATAACGGATCATGCACGGATCATTTTTAGATGGTCAATCAGATTCCTGTTTTATTTCATTTGTGGCCAAATATGTAGTTTCTGCTTTTGGTAGTTCAGTCCATGTGTTTCTCTCTATCACAGCACTATCCTCCCTCTCTTTTGGACTTTGTAAGATGTACCAGCGCGCCTCTGCGAGGTTGCCTCGACGAGGTTGCCTCGACGACTCTTCGTTTCCTCAAGTGCACACGATGAGTCAAAGGCATCAGAGGATCTATTTGCAGAGCGTTCTCTCCCTCAGTCATATTCTGCCGCTCCCCCGTAGAAAGCCTTATTTTTAGTCTGCGTGAGACCGCCGGGCCTCTGCCAGGTGGAGAGGTGGAGAGTTGAAGCTGTGTGTGTGTGTGTGTGTGTGTGTGTGTGTGTGTGTGTGTGTGTGTGTGTGTGTGTGTGTGTGTGTGTGTGTGTGTGTGTGTGTGTGAGAGAGAGTCGTGGGCAGTGAATGAGTGAGTGAGTGAGTGAGGATGAGGGAGACGTCTTCCCACTAATCCCACCTCCACCTATGTCTGTCAGTGTGTGAGGGGCCGAAGCAGCTGTTTGACTTGATGTGCTTCCCAGATGACCTCAGTGTGTTTACTGCTCAGCAGAGGACAGAGACGCAACTCTCCCTCTCTGAACGCTGTAGTTTGACTTTCCTGGCGTTCCTCTTGTTGTTTTTGTGCAAGCACTTGCTTACGTTTCTTTTTTTTCACTCGTAAGCTTGTTTGTGTTTGGTAGTGGCACATATTAAAAGTTACAATTTGTCTTTTCTTTCATCCTTTCTCCCCCCATGCCCTCTCTTTTCTGCCTCCAGTCGTCAGAACCAGTTGAAGGATCCGGCCCAGCAGGCTCTGGTGTCCCCCGCTCAGCTCCCAGAGGAGGCCGAGTGCCTCACGGTGCCCAAGTACAAGAGGGACCTTGTTCAGAAGCTCAAGATCCTCCGCCAGGAACTGTCCCAGCAGCAGCCTCAGGCCGGCCACTGCCGCATCGAGGTGTCCCGCGAGGAGATCTTCGAGGTGAGGACGTAAAGAAACGAGCTCAGTCATGCCGTCATATCATCTGGCGCTCATAAGGCTGTTATTAAATGGGTGCATAGTTTAACCCAGAGGGGAATTCGGTCGTCACAGCCAGAGTGAAGCGAATTAAAATGCATAACATAACGGTAGAGCGACATGGAAATGATCTAATATGTGCTCCATTGCACAACCACCTGCCCTCATGTTCCCCAAAACCTCCAAGCGCACGGCCCAAACATCTCGTGCTTTAGTACCTGCAGAGCTGCTTGTACAATTGTACAAGTTATTTATTGACGCACCCGAGTAATGTCTAAACATTCCCCGAAGGTTTTTCTCGTCTACTCCCATAAAGGTCATTGCCTGTAATAGTTTGGCTGTGAGAATGATTTCTCACACACACACACACACACACACACACACACACACACACACACACACACACACACAGTTATATGTGATGTGTGAAGTTAGTCCGTTCAACATCCAAAGCAAACCACTTCTTGTTTGAGACAAGGATTGTACAAAGTACATTTTCTCAGCTGTGGAGGTTGTGTGTTTGTTTTTTGTGTGCATCTAGGAGGCGGGTGGGGCTTCATCAGAGCAGCAACACCTGCAACAGACTGCGTGAAACTCATAAAATATGCACTGGAATGTGCTGGAACAGCCACGTCTGTTAATCTGAACGCAGACATTTTTGTTGGCTGATCTCAATGCGAGAGAAAGAGAGAGAGGGTGAGGGTTAGGAGGAGGAGGAGGAGGAGGAGGAGGAGGGGGGGTGTAGAGGACGTCTTGAGGTTAAGCGAGACGTAACTGCAGAGCGTCTCCAAACCAGCTGAAGCATTACTTTATGACTGAACAGACAAGTGTGAGCTGGTGGACTGTCAGACCTGTCTGACTGTGTACTTTTCGGTGTCGATAAGACGTTCCCGTTCTCTCTCCGTCTGTCTGGGGCAGAGTGGAACCTGGCGGTGTTATCATAGTCTTATGGCTGTGTTTATTATAACTGCCCCTAATCCACTTTTAATGAACCCTCCCCCCACCGACACTGTGAGCTGTGGGATAAACACCGATCGAGGCGGCGAGATCTCAGCGTCACAGCAGAGGACCAATTGGAAATGATGACTTCTGTCTCATTCCTTACAAACGTTTATTTTCAGCCTCGAAAGCTCTTAACTTTTAGAGTTGAAAGCGTGTGCATCCACGGAACTAGTACCATACATTTAGTCAGTTTCCCCGCAGGCAGGACCCCTCATGTGGATATCGCACATATTAAAGATGGCGTCCCTTTAACTCCTCCTCCTCTGCCGAGGACCGCTCTGCATCAGCACCTAAGCGGGGAGAAATCCAGCAAACAGCTGTCTGACCGCTGCCGTTTAACTGTCTGCGTGCCGTTTGTGTTGCAGGAGTCGTATCGCCAGGTGATGAAGATGAGGCCGAAGGACCTGTGGAAACGGCTAATGGTGAAGTTCAGAGGGGAGGAGGGGCTCGATTATGGAGGAGTGGCCAGGTGAGAAGCCACAGAGACCACACAGACTCTGGAAATGCTCTCACTTTGCACACAGACGTCTGCCTCCTAGTGGAGGAGCCGAATACCACAACCCACCCACCGTTTATTAATTTTGTTCTCATACCTCTGTATTGTATCGTGAGTCGTGTTTCTCCCCTGACTCCTGTGTACTGCGTGCAGGGAGTGGCTCTATCTGCTGTCGCACGAGATGCTGAACCCGTACTACGGCCTGTTCCAGTACTCCCGCGACGACATCTACACGCTGCAGATAAACCCCGACTCTGCCGTCAACCCCGTGAGTCACAGCCTCAACACTGACGACGCGCAGAAAAACAAACAAACGAAAAGTGAAGCTGTTGTGACAGCGGATTGCTCTGCAGGCTGTTTGAGTTTCACTGAGCGCCATCAGACCTGGAGCAAACCGGTCCCATCACTTTTAATAGGGTTGATTTTCATAATCTTCGTAGAGTAATTTTAGGCCTCATCATTCCTACTGGATTTCCGTCAATCTCTGCCCATATTTTAATTAAAAATGACGTTAAATTACATTCTGTTTGGTCATGAAAAGGTCTTAAAAGGTATTGGATTTTAATTGGTAAAAACTAGAAGCCCTGATAAAAGTCTCGACAACACGACTAAATTGTAAATCAGCCTCCCAACCAAAAAATACTTCAGCGCACATTCTTCTCACTCAGCGCCGTCTGCTTCATTTGGAAACTAAAGATGTTTTGTCTGCCCTCAGGAGCACTTGTCATACTTTCACTTTGTTGGCCGCATCATGGGGATGGCAGTGTTCCACGGCCACTACATCGACGGAGGCTTCACGCTGCCCTTCTACAAGCAGCTGCTGGGTAAACCCATCACCCTGGACGACATGGAGTCGGTTGACCCTGACCTGCACAACAGCCTCGTGTGGATCCTGTACGTGCAAGAAAATGTTTTCATGGAAGTCATAAACAGGATTAACTGACTGAAAAGTGAAAGAGGATTTCTGGGTCACCAATTACAACACAATGCTCTGCATTCCTGGCCACGATCTACATGCGATATGCGGAGAACCAAGAAGTCATCTCTACTTGCAAAGAAACATATGCAATTTTAGTGTCAATTCCATAATTGTAGCTGTTGTTATCGACCACCTGATGAGTAGTGTTGCTCACATGAAAACCTCTCTCCTGTACTTTGATGACAGCGCCCCCCAGGGCTTTTTAACATTTCTTACATCAGTGCACATGTTTTCAGACCATATGTGTGTTTTCCATTCAGTTTAAAGGGACAGTTCACCTCAAAATCAAATATACATATGTTTCTTACCTTCTCACCTGTAGTGTTATTCATCAGTCTCCAGTATAATTAGACTATACGGGACTCGGCTTTAGTGCTCAAAGCGGCAAAAAAATCCATTAAAAAAAAACATCAACAGTAACGTCTCTTTTCAGAGATCATGACCCGGTTAAACCGTGATAAATCCACACGCCTTGTTGTGAGCAGATTTTCTGTAGGAACTATTTTCTCTCTACCGAACTACTTGTAGCTCACCTAGCACCACTGAGCTAGCTAAAGTTAATGAGTAGATGCTACATTCCTACGTTCCTCACAACAAGGTCTGAGGATTCTTTTGATTGGATTGACAGGGACTTTGTATTTATTTATTTTTACAAACACAATCTCATTCAAATGCTTACCTCTCTTCAGGGACAATGACATCACAGGTGTGCTGGATCACACCTTCTGCGTGGAACACAATGCCTACGGGGAGATGATCCAGCATGAGCTCAAGCCCAATGGCAAGAGCATCCCCGTCAGCCAGGACACCAAGAAGGAGTACGTGCGGCTCTACGTCAACTGGCGTTTCCTGCGAGGCATCGAGGCCCAGTTCCTGGCCCTGCAGAAGGGCTTCAACGAGGTCATCCCCCAACACCTGCTCAAGGCTTTCGACGAGAAGGAGCTCGAGGTACTTTCATCAACCGCTCACACACACACGCGCGTCTAGATTACCTCCGAGTACATTAAGTCCGACTTGCTGTAACGATTCTCAAAACATCCACTCATTTCCTCGACCTGCAGCTGATCGTATGCGGCCTGGGTAAGATCGACATCAACGACTGGAAGTCCAACACGCGGCTCAAGCACTGCACCGCGGAGAGCAACTCCGTCAAATGGTTCTGGAAAGCCGTGGAGACCTTCGACGAGGAGCGCAGGGCCCGGCTGCTGCAGTTCGTCACCGGCTCCTCCAGAGTTCCCCTGCAAGGCTTCAAGGCCCTCCAAGGTAACAACAACACCCGGGGGACCCAGACTGTGCACACTTTGTTTTTTTTGTTGCGTAAACGTAGGTATTGTTATGCAGTAAATGCCAGGAAAGTTCCACGTGTGAAAGCGCTCCTGAAACATCTTGTGTGTGAACTGCCTTCAGTTAAAGGCTCAAAATGGCTGCTAGTGTCAGATCAGTGGTGTTCAAAGTGGTGGAGAAGTCCTTTGTTGTGCACAGTGTGCTCTCCACATGTTTGGGATTCTTTGCTTCCCCCCGGTGTCTCTGGGTTTCTCCGACCTGACGTGAACCTTGAGTGTGCGCGTAGTGCGGCGGTTCACCGGGTCCATGCTGGCAGACGCTGCTGCGCAGAGACAGAGCGCCCAGGCGTGAGGAGCTCACCCTGATCCACAGGCAGACGGCGCCCTCGCATACCTTTTTATATAACACCGGCTTCCTTTCATGGTCAAACATCTGAAAGCTGGACACATGGCTGCAGTCGAGGGACACAGTCAACTCAGCTAGTGCTGCTGGTATCCACACACTGTGCAAGTACTATGTGATGTTTCTTTAATGTTTGGTTTTAGGAAAGCAAACGTGTGTCAATGAAAATGAAACAAATGACAGCTCTGTCAGTCTTACACCTTTACACACATTCTTGTCTCTTATCGTATGGAAGCAAAGAAAGGCCATAAAAATAATTATCTTTTTTACAAGCGACTGAAAATCGTATTTATCCACCACTGAATATTTCATGTTTACATTTAGATGCCTAAATATTTAACTTTGAAAACCGTAAGTCTTCAGGCTCATTCCAAGCTGTGTAATTCAAAAAACGAAAATTCAAACGTTCAGGGTTTCCAGGTCTGAAGGGATTTGGACGCAGGTTCTGGTTGATTCCGTTCAGGCATGTTCGATCATCCTTGCTGACCTGGTTGTTCAAGTTTTAGTTTAAAAAATGTTTGGGCGTCTCTATCTCACTAAACTGATTGCCTCCATTCGTATAGGTGCTGCTGGCCCACGGCTCTTTACCATCCACCAGATTGACGCCAACTCCAACAACCTGCCCAAAGCCCACACCTGGTGAGGACACGTTGTCACACTGTTTGACGTGGTGGAGTCAGAGAGGAAGAGAAGTGTTGAACCGTGTAGTGGTGGAAACCTCTTGACCACGTCTGATGGGTCAAAGTTATCACTATAAGCAGATGATCGTTATATCCAGTTTTTTTCCCAGCAGATTACCACCTAATTTTGATTTGTATATTTATTACTTGAATATAAAATAATGAAACGAACCACTTTATTATTTACTGAATTGTATTTCAACATACAGTACTGCTGTATTTAACTATTACATACATTATTGGACTGTGTATAATTTAAATACACTATAATGCAGTACAGCACGTATATGACATATACACATATATATCTTAATGTAATCCAAATTATGATTAGGCTACGTTCTAAAACAGTATTGTGCCGAATACAAATACAGTAACGTCAGTACTGCAAATAGTACTACTGAATCACTGCTTGTTGGTGGTTTCAGTGCATTTCTCCATTTTACTGGCCTGGTGGTGAAATTTTAAAACAAAAATATTCATAAAATAAAGAATCATGGTAGTGGTGGTTTTTAAGTATGGTGGTTTTTAAGTATGTTTGAATGTTTGAAATGACCCAAAATTAACACTGTCTTACTATAAGTGAATTGTTTGAACGTGAATGATTCTGTCCCCGTCTCTGTGATCCATAGAAGCGGTTTCCACTGTTTTATCAAACCTCTATTATGTTGGACTTGAGTCACGAGTTATGCAGCGGTGTAGTGACTCAGACCTTTTTAAATATGATTTTTAAACCTGCTCTCCCCTTCTTTTCCCCCCAGTTTTAACCGGATTGACATTCCTCCCTACGAGCACTATGACAAACTGTACGACAAGTTGCTCACTGCCATCGAGGAGACGTGCGGCTTCGCTGTGGAGTGAGTCGCTGCAGCGGCGGCGCTCAGCAACGACCAGAAGCAACGTGGTTACATGACGAGTCCACCACCACCCCTAAGAATCAACCCACTCTGACGGGGTCTTCCACAGTTGCTTCACCAGGGACGCCCATACTTCCCGGGGGGGCCAAGCTAAGGGAGGGAGGGCCGAGAAGACCGCAAAATGTCACCTGACTCCTGGTTTTCCTTTCAGACCCTCCAGCCCTCCGTCACGTCTTTTTTTTATTTTTATTATTATTATTGAAAAGGATCTCTTATCAGCTGCTAATAACTCAGACTATTTACTAACCCGTGGAACCTGCAAAGTCGCTGGCTCTTCCCTTTTTTCATTTTAGCATTTAAAAAATACAACAACAAAAAGAAGAAAAAAAAGTAAAAGACTGTATTCCATGTAGCAATGCTCCATCTTACCAAGCGGAACACGAGGTCCGAAACGACATGAACGAGACTGGTTTGTCTGCGAGAGCACGGGGTTTACTAAAGGTTCCCCCACAACCACTTGAAAACATGACGCCTCGGATGCAGCGTGTGCGTGACCCGTGCCTCGGTGTTCACATCGGGGCTCTTGGCATCGCCGCCACGGCTGGAAAACGGGGACGCGTGCGGCCGCGAAGGCCAGACGAGAGACTGAATCAGCCAGAGCCCGACTGTTTACAACCCTCTCCAAAGACAACAAGTAGCGCTTCATTCCCACGAAATGAACACGTTTGACAGCTGGTTTTGTTTTGGAAATGGATGAATACATGAATGAATAGCTTGAAATGTGTTATTTTTATATAACAAGGGGGGGGAATTGAAAAAGAAACAATAAAATTCTATATATTCTATATAATGTATTGCTGTTATATTCCCCTATCCATTGTTTCAGAAAAGAAAGAAAAACAACAAGATCTTTTAAATGTTAAGTGTTGCTGTTTAAACTATCGAAGACAATTTGTGAAAACCGAATTAAGCTTGACTGCATTTCCCTTAAGAAGCTGTGGTTTATTCCTTGAGCCTCTCACACACTGTGCCAGGAGGGGTGTGTTAACAAATGTTCAACACACAATGTCCTCTGAGTGCCATAATCATCATTTTAGAATGAAAGATATGGAGCGAACCCTTTAAATTCTACTGATTTCATTCTGGAGCTACACACACACACACACACACACACACACACACACACACACACACACACACACACACACACACACACACACGGTGGTGTGACGTTTCCCCGACTATCACCGCCTCTTTTTTTATTTTTTAACACTTTGTCATTTGTAGCTGGGCTATATCAATGTCACTAGCATGAAACCATTTTCTACTGGTATTCTGTTTCAGAAGAGTCCAAAGGTCCATCGTCGTCTATTTCACGCTGCCTCCACATTGTTGTTGGGAAAAAACAAACTCAAAACAAACCTCTACTACCTTCTCGCCATGTGGTGCTAAACAGCATTAATGTTTGTCTAATATTGGCAACCTTACTCATTGACATGCTCCTGCTTTAAGTGCACACTACACGGCTCACACCTGTTTGTGGCCACAACCCATTAATCAAGAGCTCTAGCCACATTCTCAGGAGATGTCATGTGTAGTTTGAAACGTGTCTTCTGATTCGACGACTGACGAGAAAACTATTTCTGACCGTTTGTCTTTCCTGAATGTTAAAAAATAAAAAAGTCTCGTCGCTTAAATTGTTTTTTCCCAAAGCCGACTATTAACATACCGCAACCGTTTGCATGTGAAAGGGAACTGAGTGAGAGGGATCCGGTTTCAGCCTGCTGCACGGTCCCATCAGTGATGTTTTTGATTCGAGTGGGTCGGGGGTTGTTTTCTACGATTAAATAAATGAAATGATTGAATGTTTTCCCCCCAAAAAAAGAAGAAATGCTGCCTGTCTGGCAATCTCTATGACCGTGGACTGTTCTTAACATTTGCATACACTAAAAAGGAAGAAGAGGAGAGAAAAAAGAAAAGAGAGTAAGCTGTTCATTTTCATTTTTCTATGTGGACAAGTGTATGCAAAGAGAAGTGTCCTCAGATGGTGCTTTGTACAGTAATAAGATATTGTTCATATATGTGGATCAGACGACCTGTAATTTATCGTTAACTTAAGTGGAAAAAGGAAAAGAGGAATTGCACACAAACAGGATGAGGTTGCCGTGTGTATGTTAAAGGTAATTCTTTTTTTTTAAAGCAGATATTAATTCGCCTTTAAGTCCAGTGCACAAGCTGATGGCTCTACTGTCCGTTCCTTCACTACAGCGCTCACATCGCCCGCAGCTGAAGAACTTGTTCCTGAACAAGTGAAAGTTGAGAGATGCTCTTGTTTTGGGTTTTAGTTTTTTATCGCATGATCCACTAGCAGGACTATATCTCTCATAGCTGACTGATGCAATTTGATGTATGTTAACACTATCATTTTGTAAGATTATTTTATTTTTGTGTGTGTCATTAGTTCTAAATAAACTTGCCTTTGTCTAACAATGTAAGGCCTTGTACAAATGTATGTGCTTTTTCCCCCTCTTTGATTGGTCTTTGATGTCATAAAAGCTTCTTTTTTTTCTCCATTTGAATTATTGCTAAGTTATTTACAATAGCCTCCTGGGAACTGAGGGGAAATAGTGTCTTCCAAATTCATATTTTTGGTGATTTCCTACCTATTTACATCTCACAATTTAGACTTTTTGAAAATTATTTTTATTTTTATTTTTACAGCATGTCCACTGTAGCGGACCACAGGACAATTTTCGTGTGAAAAGACAGCCAAATATAGAGGATAAAAAAACTAACAAATTATGGCTATAGAGTGATATTAAACCAATAATAATACATTCAACTTGATTATAAAACAAAATAATTCTTCATCTTTGAATGAATGCTGCTAAGTCATCTTGACAGTATGGAAGCCCAGGTAGCACAGGTGTGAACCTATTATGATGGAAGATAACACCATTAAATGAAAGCTAATAACAGGAATAATAATTAAACCTCAGACAAATCTATTTGGATTAAATGCAGTCAGGGCGTAGTGCATCATTGGGATCAAACATCGGCCTACATGCTGCTCCTGGCCCACAGAGGACGACGTCGTTCCTGCTCATCCCTGTCTGTCTCTGAGTCTGTCTGCTCATCTGAGCTTCCTGTATCTCCTTCTTCTTCTTCCTCACAAGGCTCAAACTCATCCTCATCTCTCTCATCATCTGAAAGCTCCAAATCTGATTCTCCCTCGTGTATCTGGTACAGCATCCTTTATGCTTGAGTTCTGTCTCCGACAACAATGTTGAGTCATTAAATACATACATTTTGTCCTGGTGTCCACTATAATTGACATTCATAAAAGGACTATTATTTAAATAAACAAATAACTGAAATGTTTCAGAACTAAATATGTCATTCCTAACATGTTAATAAACAAGAAAATATATGAGTAAAAGGTGAGATGCAAAACCAAAGTGTCCACCACAGAGGACACAAATGAATGGGCTGGGTCTCAGAAGGATAGAGAAGTCCTTTGGTCCAGCAATTATTCACATTACATCCATAAATCAGGGGATTGTGTACTGACTGAAAGTAAGCGTCAAGTGGGGAATGCAAATACTCTTTCTTTAAATCTAAATGCCCCACGTCCCTGACCACATCTGGCAGATGGCTCAAAGGGGGACAGGGGTGAAATGACAATGGATGCAGGTGTTGGAAAATAGGTGTCAAGTACAGTTTGTAGTGTTTGTAGATTTGCAATGGCATCATACTTACAGAAGGTCCGTCTACACAGACTGGAAGGACAGAGGCTTCATCAGGGTAATAATGGTTCATATTTTGAGGGTTTCATGTGTAATCATCAGTATAAGGAATAAGCATGTTAAATAGGTACGTACATGAAGCTGCATACGAAATACAAAATGTTTGTGTATATTTTCTAAAGGCCACTCTCAGAAATGATACACATTTTCTCATATATATATATATATATATATATATATATATATATATATATATATATATATATATATATATATTCATGGTGTAGTACTGCAATAATGTCAGAAAATGTTTTCCCCACACTTTGAAATCTGTATACCCTTTTTGTACCGGGACATTTGTAATCTAGGCCTATATTAATGTATATACGTATTCCAACATAAATTAGGTGAAATTAACTTTAAAAAAAAAGTGGCCTCTTTTCATCTTTGGGTTGGTCCTGATGACGTCACTTGTCGTAATAGATCCGAGAGTCGTCCGAGCCGGATTACCAGTTTCTGTTTCGTACATATCCTTCCGCCTCACTCCGCCAAGCGTTATTGTAATTTGTATCAAAAGAAAAAAACATGAAACAATATGAAGTGTAAGAGGAAGCGCAAATATGCATATTTAGTATTCTCGGAAAGAGTTATAGTTAACCTAAAGTATAGTTTCACCGGTCTGCAATGGGTCTATGTTTCCAGTCGGTAGAAGCTGACGTAAACCGTGGGGCGGATGAATACATCGGAAGTGGGACTTCCTCTTGCAATATATACCGGGCCTAGTTTTCACATTACCGGCATTCAGCACCACTGCCGGTCGATCTTTTTAGTCGGTGGTCCAACCGCAAAGAAGGCTATTTATCTTTTTTAGTCGTACAACTCGTTTACAAAATGCCTGGATATTCTGACAGAGACCGCGGCAGGGATAGAGATAGAGGGTGAGTAACGTTTATTATGTTTTACGGTTCCTTCTTCGTGTGGTTCGTAGAAATGGCGGACGAGACTCGTAACCAAGAAACACCAACCGATGGGCGAAATAGTGTCACATATTAGAAAAAATATGATGTGGATATTGGCGTTATGTGTTGTTTTTTGTTTGTTTTTATGTATTTATTTAAACTAAGATTTCGCATTTTAAAAGCAGACCGTTGTCATCCACCCAGGCCCGGCGGTTGACGGGCCCGTTGTCTTTGGCTCAAGGCCTAGTTTGGCCTCGTGCCCCCGCACAGCGGCGTCTCGTTAGCCGACACGTAGCTAGCTGTTAGCTCGGCCTTAACGCGGAAATGAGACTCAATACAGACAGCGGGTATCTTTGGAGTACGTTAGTAAAATACAACGTCATCTCAACAAGGCCACGCTGTTGTGTATATATATGCACTCTTCTGCTTGCATAAGTCAACGTGCCGCTCAGCCGGCTAGTCTGCATTTCGCCATGTGGCAGCAGCGTGAATGCGGATACAAAATGCCGGCTGTTTTCCATTGTTCCTCTACTGGCTGGAAAGTATATGGCAGCTAACGTAATACATTTTCACAGAATGACGCAGTTAGGATGGATTTTTTTTGTTCAATATTGCCGTTTTCCGTGTTTTTCTTCTCCAAAACTCGACTTAACGGTTCATGTCAATTGCAGCTATGGTAGCGGCGGCGGCAGCGGTCCTCCTCGCTTTGGAGGGAACCGTGGAGGTGGTGGAGGAGGAGGAAAGTTCGGCAATCCAGGTGAACGACTGCGGAAGAAAACATGGAACATGGACGAGCTCCCGAAGTTTGAGAAGAACTTCTACCAACAGCATCCCGACGTTGCCCGCAGGTCTCCGGTATGTAACGACAATCAGCACGATCCAGAACACGTTATGTAACGTTGACACTGCTTGAAATGTGCTCCCTCCTGCACGTGTTTAAGTTATGCAATCGGTCTTGACAGCGGAACTGAACCGGCTCTCTTCATTCTTGTCTTTCAGCAAGAGGTCGAACAATACAGAAGGTCCAAAGTGATTACATTCAAAGGGAGAGATTGCCCAAATCCTATTGCCCAGTTCCACGAGGCCAGCTTTCCATGTAAGTTAAAAAAGAAATGTTTGAAAATGTATCCCAGTGACAGTATGGCGCAGCTCTGTTAACTGAGTCCATCTTTCCTCCAGCTTATGTGATGGATGTGATCAACAAAATGAACTGGACTGAACCAACACCCATCCAGGCTCAAGGCTGGCCCCTGGCGCTTAGTGGCAAGGACATGGTTGGCATTGCACAGACTGGCTCTGGCAAGACACTTTCCGTAAGTTAAATATATGTATATAATGCATTATGATCCCCCTTCAAAAAAGCACTTTCTTTGTCTGCTCAGTGACTCGTGTGAGTTGTCGTTGAAGGGAATATTACCACATCACTGTGGGTGAGATGGCAGCGTAACTGTGGCTGACTAATCTCAATCAGTGATGAGACAAACTCACAAAGTAGAAATGTAGTGGTATTTGATAAAGAGTTGGCTTGTATCTTTAACAATTGAAACCTGGTTATCTAATAGTTGGTGTGACTAACGCTGCTCATTTTAATGATAAGTAATGTGCAAAAATCATCAGTCTACAGATTCCCCTGGTTAATTTTTACAGTCCGGCTTGAATTCATCCATCATGTAGCCACATTCTCAATTTCAACATTTGTCTAGCTCATTGAAGTGACTCTTTCATGTGTTTGTCCTACAGTATTTGTTGCCTTCAATTGTGCACATCAACCACCAGCCCTTCCTGGAACGTGGAGACGGCCCCATCGTAAGTAATCACTGTGCAACTGTTCACATGCTTTTTTTTATGTATGCGCATTATGGTCTCCCTTCAAAAAAGCACTTTCTTTGTCTGCTCAGTGACTCGTGTGAGTTGTCGTTGAAGGGAATATTACCTCATCACTGTGGGTGAGATGGCAGCATAACTGTGGCTGACTAATCTCAATCAGTGATGAGACAAACTCACAAATATAACAATCAGAAACTCTTTTTCACTAAATGGAACACTAGGAATAAACCCTTTTGCATGAAATGCGTAGCTGTCTGTTGCCTTGCGTGGACTGAAAAGTTATATTTTCCCTCGACAGTGCTTGGTGTTAGCCCCGACTCGTGAGCTGGCACAGCAGGTGCAACAAGTGGCTGCAGAATATGGCAGAGCTTCTCGCTTGAAGTCAACCTGTATCTACGGAGGAGCACCCAAGGGACCCCAGCTCCGTGACCTGGAAAGAGGTATTTAAACGTGTTTTTTTTATTTTTATGTAATGCATTTTGAGAATAAATATTTCCATGAGTTGGGTTCTGATCAATAATCTTCCCTTGTAGGTGTGGAGATCTGCATCGCCACTCCAGGGCGGTTCATTGACTTCCTTGAGTCCGGGAAAACAAACCTCCGTCGCTGCACATATCTTGTGCTGGACGAGGCCGACCGAATGCTTGACATGGGCTTTGAGCCGCAGATCCGGAAAATTGTCGACCAAATCAGAGTAAGTTTTGGGTTTACCTTTGATGAGCTGCAAATGTAATAGCAGCAGTAGTTGAATGGCAGGTTAATGTGTTACTTGAAGGTGATTGTTGCTAACTGATGTTGTGTTTGTAGCCTGACCGCCAGACTCTGATGTGGAGTGCCACTTGGCCCAAAGAGGTTCGTCAGCTGGCAGAAGACTTCCTGAAGGAGTATGTCCAGATCAATGTTGGTTCAATGCAGCTCAGTGCCAACCACAACATCCTGCAAATCGTTGATGTGTGTAACGATGGAGAGAAAGAGAACAAGTGAGTGGTGTTGAAGCAGATGCTTCCATAATGGCTTTAGGTGAAGGTGGGGAATTCTTTTCAGAATGTACCTGTTTTAACTAATCTTAAACTTTTTAGACTCATCCGTCTGCTTGAGGAAATCATGAGCGAGAAGGAGAACAAGACCATCATCTTTGTAGAGACTAAGAGACGCTGTGATGATCTCACCAGGAGGATGAGGAGGGATGGGTAAGTGTTGACATTCTGACTTGTCTTCCCCTTATAGTTATTGTATGATTTCCCCCTTCAAAAAAGCACTTTCTTTGTCTGCTCAGTGACTCGTGTGAGTTGTCGTTGAAGGGAATATTACCTCATCACTGTGGGTGAGATGGCAGCATAACTGTGGCTGACTAATCTCAATCAGTGATGAGACAAATACAACATCAGAAACTCTTCTCGTTTACAGTTTTTTTTTCTTCCTGTAAATGGAACCCTAAGAATACCCCGTTTTGATAACAACATTTTATTCGAAATTAGTGACTCGTATATGTGTTGATTAACGGTGAAACCTTTAATTCTGTCAGGTGGCCTGGTATGGGAATACATGGCGATAAAAGCCAGCAGGAAAGAGACTGGGTTCTCAATGGTAAGCTTGCATCACCAGATATGACATGTACAACATTCAGGAAATGTTTTTGTCATGGCTTGATTTTTATTTACTTTTCTTATTTCAGAGTTCAAATATGGAAAGGCTCCGATTCTCATTGCTACAGATGTGGCCTCCAGAGGTCTAGGTCAGTACCCTCCCTGAACAGTTTTCTGCTCTTAAAGTATTTAAAAAAGAAAGTATTTTGCTTTCTTTAACTCTTCTGCTTCTTTCTGAGTTTCTCCCCTGACCTGAAGGAGCAGGCTGTATGGCAAGGCCTTGGCATGACAAGCCCAGGTCTCCAGAGGGGGAAGGAGGATTCTTGGAGGTGTCCTGACTGGCGAGGCACGGGTCTCCCAGTTGTGCAGATATACAGAGGTGACCGGGCCCAAGTGCAGCATAACGCACTGGCCTGCCTAAAAAGGGGGGGTGAGTTGAGGGCTCGCCACAGTTCCTCCCCCACACGCTCGTCTGTTCCCTGGCAATGGTTTTGACTGCTTCACACGCACCCAGGCTCTGTAACTGTCCCAGCTCAAAGCCCAGCTACACTGTCTCCTATTGTCTTGCATGTATGTTTGGCCACTGCATTGCAAGCTATTCGAGCCATTGGAAGGCGCTTTCGGTTGCATAGACTCGTTGTAAAGCGTGGGTGGCGTTAACGTGGCAGTTTCTAAACTTCTGTCGGAGGAGCAGGCTGTCGGATCGATCATACCTTCACCTCTGTAATGACATGGCTACTGGCGCTTTTGGTGACAGTGGGACATGCTAGTTGGACACTGGGACAAAATCCAAGCTCACACTCCTCCCTCGCCTGCGTTTCAAAGTCATGTCGAGACCTGCCAACGAGAGACATTATGGTCACGTGAACACTGAGTCTGGAAAATCTTGCCATGCTGAGAGGGGGGGTGCACTGTTTGTAGGCATCCTGCAAATTGGTTCAGATCTACAGTTTCTTGGCAAGAGACACTTCAGTGAGCTTTAAAGCAAGCATCTCGTGACTGAGGGACCTTTTTATACTAGTTGAAGCACACTAGGAGGCAGTAGTGTGCATAGCAGCCTGTGTAGCGACATTTGACATTATGTGGAGTGTGCTGCAATGGGAATGGACTAGTGAATGCATACTCCAAAAAATGGTAAGACTTCTGATCCCTTCTTTCTAAGGGTGGCAGTGGTTGAAGAGGGGCGGGTTTTATTTTATCCCACTGGATTGGAAGTCAATGGAGTGCATCGTTCCTCTCTTCCCACCGTAGTTTCACCGAGGAGTAACTGTTTGCCTATATAGTTTTGACTAATGCAAGTCTCTGTGGATTTTTCCAACCGTTCGTACCTCATGACCACACTAACATGGCCTTTTTGTTTTTGATCTGGTTGTTGTGGTGGCACTGGCGCACATCTTTGTGTGCTGTCCTCCTTTTCCTTTATGCCACACCGCAACACAATCTTACAGATGTTGAAGATGTGAAATTTGTCATCAACTTTGACTACCCCAACAACTCTGAGGACTATATCCATCGCATTGGCAGAACGGCTCGTAGCCAAAAGACAGGCACAGCTTACACCTTCTTCACTCCGAACAACATGAGGCAGGCCAGTGACCTCATCGCTGTCCTCCGCGAAGCCAACCAGGCGATCAACCCCAAGCTCCTCCAAATGGCGGAAGACAGAGGAGGTAAATCTAATTGGTGAGATACAGAAACTGTGCCGTTACTTGCAGCCCCTCTTTCTGCTGCCCTCTTTTGTTCTCAGAAGTTGATGGGTTTACCATTGTGAACTTCTGTATCTCAAACTATTTTCACTTCAACTTTTTAAAATCCAAAGATGGTGGCATGCATCTGTTTTTTTTTTTTTAAAGTCTGTTTTCCTTTTTTCTTTCCAGGTCGTTCAAGGGGAGGCAGAGGTGGTGATGACCGACGGGATAGGTATTCTTCTGGAAGGCGTGATTTTGGCAGTTTTAGGGACCGGGATAATGGTAGAGGGTTTGACAACGGACCAAATAAAGCTTTTGGCACAACTACGCAGAATGGAGGCTATGGGGGCAGCAGCAGCGGTGGTGGCGGGAGCAGCACTGGCAACAGCTTCCCTGCAGCCAGCTACAACGGTAATGGACAGTCCAGCTTTAACAACCAAGCTGGAGCCTTTGGAGGCCAGAATTTCCAGGCCCAACAGTTTGCTCTCGCTAAGGGTGCCGCACAGACTGGTGCGAGTCATCCGCCATTCCCCTTCCCCCAGGCACAGGCACCGCCGCAGCAGCATCCTCCACCGCTGGTGCCATACCCCATGCCCCCACAGTTCTCTCAGTAAACACACCATACACTTGAAAGAAGTAATGTATTGCTTTTTTGTCTTGTTGAGTTCTACACTTATTACAGATTTTTTTGTTTTGTATTTACACAACAGGGTTACAAACAACTTCAGCCTCCTCTTTCAAGCCTTTTAAAGATCTGCAGTGCAACAGTAGTGTTGTTGCAGTTTTTGTTTCCTATTACTATTTAATTTGTTACATTCCCTCAGTAATGTTTAGTTATGTTTTGTACTAGGTAATTACAAATGTATTGGTTTTTTCATGTGTATCATTGAAAGTGATGTTCAGCTCCTAATTGGAAGTGCACTGCATGATCTTTCAAATAAAACATAAAAAGAGATTTGCCTGTTTTTTTTCCCTCACCATTAGCATACCACCCATCTACGCTAGGAAAACGTTTAACACATTGTCACTACCTTTTCAATGCCACAGGCAGTTGTTTTCAGCAACGACTTGCAGGTTAATCTGATGGTGAAATCTATAGCTGATCATTATATTGTACAGGCCCCAAAACCAGTTATGTCACTGCTGCTTTCTTTATCAAACGGTATGCAGGAATTATTTTTAATGTTTTCACTTGTACGGCTCTGTTTCTGACTAAAGAGGAATTGTGTTTTAACATGAAGGGTCTAAATGAAATGTGCATGGTCACATGACCAGAGCAGTTTACTTCCTGGCTGCATCAAAGTGCTCAATCAAAAGGTAATTAAAGTGGTTAAACCATCTGGAAAAAGGCCCAGCAGAGGTTGTGCTTCATGTTCCAGCTCAGGAAGTACAACCTGCCTCAGGAGCTGCTGATCCTGTTTTACACCGCCATCATCCAGTCGGTCCGCTGCTCTTCAAGGTGTGGTTTGTATCGGCCACCAAACGGGACAGAGACGGACTACAGCGGCTAGTCAGGTCTGCAGAGAGAACATTGGTTCCAGCCTGCCCTCCATCCTGGACTTGCACACCGCCAGAGTCAGGAAGCGGGCTGGAAAGATCACTGCAGACCCCTCACACCCTGGAGACAAGCTGTTCCAACTCCTCCCCTCTGGGAGGCGCTATAGAGCTCTGGACACAAACCACCAGACACAGGAACAGCTTCTTTACACTGGTCGTCACTGAACAATTAACCAGACACTTGTCATTTGCACTACTCTGTCTTTAATGTCTTTTTTTTTATTATTTATTGGATATATATGTACGACGATAGCAAAATGTAATAAGTCAAATTCCATGTATGTGTACACATACACGGCCAATAAAGCTGGTTCTGATTTTAGTTTCCCTTGAGTCAAATTGTAGAAGCGTGCCAGACTGGCTGCTTTGAGTAATTCACTGCTTATCTACTGGGATTTGCATGCAAAACCATCCCTAGAGTTTATATAAACTGTTAAGTGGGCTGGGATATATCATAATTTGTATTACTACATACTAGGAGAAATATGTGACTGAACATAAAGACTATTTCATACCTTTCCATGAAAATTACAAAACTAGGGATTATTTTTTATTAGATTTTTTCAAAGGGTTACTAATGACACTATTTGGATATGTTCATGTTTGGGATTAAATGTGTTAATAGAAAAGAGTTAAGATAAACATGATTAAGATTTGTTGCTACACATCTTTATAGTGTCTAATATTAATATGCATTTGAAACTTGAATGAGTAACGACAGCAGTGACCGGTGGGATAACACTGCATTATGTTCTTATACACACAAAGCTCTTGTTCTACCCAATGAGGGGAACAAGAGGGGAGACGGAATCTGATTTTATATCAACGAAGGTTGGTGTACAGATGTCAAAGTAATCATGCAGCCCTCAATTAGAAACACTTTTAATAGACTACAAACCATTTTATTCACCGCAGGAGTTTTCCTCATTCATTCTGGCCGGTGTTTACATCCCACCTCGGGCCTGTGTGAGTGAGGCACTCCCACACCTGGCTGAGCAGATCAACAACATGGAGCACAAACACCCAGACTTCCTGCTCATTGTTATTGGAGACTTTAACAGAGCAAACCTCAACAAAAGAAATTAAAATCTGTGAAGACTGTGAGAAGATGGACCAATGAGGCCAAGCTGCCTCCACTGATTGGAGTGTTTTTGAGGCTGCTGCTCCAGACCTGGATGAGCTCACTGACACTGTGACATCACAGCAATTTTTGTGAGGATATGTGTGTGCCGACTAAAACCTTCTGCACATACAACAACAATAAACCCTGGTTCACTGCAAGACTTTGGCTGCTTTGTCGGGCTAAAGAGGAGGCTTACAGAGGTTGGAACAGGATTCTGTACAACCAGGCCAGAAACACACTGACGAGGGAGATCAAGGTAGCTAAGTAGAGCTACACTGAAAAGCTGGAAAACAAGTTTTCAGCCAACGACCCCTCTTCAGTTTGGAGAGGCCTGGAGGTACTCGCGAACACTGAGGACAATCACCCACTGAGGACATCACCCACCGGCTGACGACCTGAATGTCTTCTACTGCAGGTTTGAAAGGCCCGCTTCCACCCCGCCCAACGGCCCCATCATCAAACAACCACCTCCACTCTCTGCCTCACCTCTTCCAACCGACCCCCCACCGGCACTGAGGATCTGCGAAGAGGATGTGAGTCGGCTCTTTCACGGACAGAAAACCAGGAAGGCATATTATGAAAGTATTATTAGTAAGTCCAGGAAAGACAGGAGATCACAAGGAGGATCAGAAGCCACAGCAAAGCTGAGTTAGAGACCCGTCGTTTTCTGGAGGACACCCGAAAAGACCTGCTTTCTCTTCAGCAGTACCCACTTATCAAACTCCTTTTTGTTCGATTTAACACAACCCTCCCCTCTTCAGCTCCGGTTGAGAGACTGTTCTCGTTTACAGGAATAATATTCCATCCGCACAGGAGGCGGTTAAGACCAGAAATATTTGAGAAGTTAGTTGTTCTTAAAGCCAACTAAACTGGCTACTCAGTGGTTGGGTCTAAATGGAAGGATTATTATGTCATAAAGATGTCAATGTGAACCTGTATGAGACACTTAACACTGTAGTATAGAACTATGTGGCCTACCATGCCACTGGCCAATGTAAGATATAAAGAAGGAGGCTACTCACTTGTTAAGTTACCTGTTCACTTTTGTATTGATTTACTATTTACCTTTTATTTTTAATAATTTTTCTGTGCAGAACTTGATGTATAGTAATTTATTTAGACTCTTTACTTGTGTACAACTGGTTTTAATTCTATATTTTGCTTTTATAGTATACATAGGCCTAATGTGTGATGCTATTCATATGTGATGAATATTTTCTTGTTGATACAAAGCCAAAGTTTAAGTCCCATTAATATATATATATATATATATATATATATATATATATAATCAATCAAGTTGTTGTCTATTAATAGGTTTGCTTAGTTACACTGACATTCTGTGACTGTTCTTCCTTTTTGTAGTGTTCACCAGAGCTTTGTGTACATTATATAGCCCACACCTGAATGCTCCGCTATACCAAATTGTGAGAAATATTCCTGTATTTTAAATACATGTACTGTATTTTGTTACATTTTCCGGCACCAGTATTTTGTATTTTATTTTAATACATTTATTTGAGGGGTATTTTCTATCGAAATACATTTTTATGTATTTTTGCCTATCTCTGCCTGCCCTCCCCTCTGGTCGGCACTACAGAGCACTGTACGCCGAAACCACCAGACACAGGAACAGCTTCTTTACACTGGCCGTCACTCTGATGAACAAGTAACCAGACACCTCCAACTGCACTTGTACTACTCTGACTACTCTGTTGTCTTTAATGTTTTTTTTAAATATTTATATTGTTTATTGTATACAATATGTATATATGTACGACGACAGCAACGTGTAACCGGAGTACAATTCCATGTATGTGTATGTGTACACACACATGGCCAATAAAGCTGATTCTGATTCTGATTTTAGTTTCACTTTGAGTCAAATTCTAGAAGAGTACCAGACCGGCTACTTTGAGTAATTCACAAACTGCTTATCTACTGGGATGGTAAAACCATCCGTAGAGTTTATATAAACTCAGTTTTAACATGGGCTGGTATACAGTGATTTTTTATTTGATTGTTATTTCAAAGGGTTACTAATGGCACGAGATTTGGATATGTTCATGTCTGGGAAAAGTTTGGGATTAAATGTGTTAATAGAAAAGAACAAAAGTCTTAAAAAACATTTTGTAGTGTAAATCCTAACCTTCTGGCTCTGACCCCCAGGTTGTGTGCAAAGTATAGGAAAACAAAATATGATATAATACTTTTTCAGGAAACCAGTGATGCAGGTTATCTTTTCAAAGCACAGATATTCTGCTGTCCGTCATAAGTATTGGCAGACACTCAATATTAAAGGATTGACACCCTCTGGGCCTCTGGTAGTCGTCGTGTATTTGATGTCATGGTAGAACTGCTGCTCCACCTTTAAACCCTTCTATCATACAACACTGAAACCACCTGGCCACAGGTTTCAGTGTTGTTCTAATTAGTGGTAGGTTAAATTACAACACTATGTGTGTTATAATTAGTGTTAGATTAGTGTTCTAATCTCTAACCACCAGGTTAGTGATTAGATTAGTGTTACACTAAAAAACAAAAAAACAAAAAAGTGGCCTCTTTTCATCTTTGGGTTGGTCCTGATGACGTCACTTACCGTAATAGAGCGTCGTCTGAGCCGGATCACCAGTTTCTGTTTCTTATATATCCTTCCGCCTCATTCCCTCAAGAGTTATTGTAATTTGTATCAAAAGAAAAGAACATGAAACAATATGAAGTGTAAGAGGAAGTGCAAAACATGTAAATATATCGTTTATATCACGTTAGACACTTATTCTGGATAGGCTCTCACGTTACATACGTGGTGATATGTTTTTCTGTCTGCTCTAATTGAATATATATATATATATATATATATATATATATATATATATATATATATATATTCAGTGGAGGGATAGGGGATCCATATTTAGTATTCTCGGAAAGAGTTATAGTTAACTTAAAGTACAGTTTCACCGGTCCGCAATGGGTCTATGTTTCCAGTCGGTAGAAGCTGAAGTAAACCGTGGGGCGGATGAATACATCGGAAGTGGGTCTTCCTCTGGCAATATATACCGGGCCTAGTTTTCACTTTACCGGCATTCAGCACCACTGCCGGTCGATCTTTTTAGTCGGTGGTCAAACCACAAAGAAGGCTATTTATCTTTTTTGTTTGTACAACTCCTTTACAAAATGCCTGGATATTCTGACAGAGACCGCGGCAGGGATAGAGATAGAGGGTGAGTAACGTTTATTATGTTTTACGGTTTCTTCTTCGTGTGCTTCGTAGAAATGGCGGACGAGACTCGTAACCAAGAAAAACCAACCGATGGGCGAAATAGCTTTATTTGTTTTTATATATCAATATTTTAACTGAGATCCTACGCATTTTAAAAGCACACAGTTTATCCACCCAGGCCCGGCGGTTGAACGGGCCCGTTGTCTTTGGCTCGAGGCCTAGTTTGGCCTCGTGCCCCCTCACACCGGCGTCTCGTTAGCCGACACGTAGCTAGCTGTTAGCTCGGCCTTAACGCGGCCACACGATACCCTTATCCTCAATACAAAGAGCGGGTATCGTTGGAGTACGTTAGTAAAATACAACAGTCTCTCAACAAGGCCACGCTGTTATATATTCACTCTGCTTACATAAGTCAACGTGCCGCTCAGCCGGCTAGTCGTCGTTTCGCCATGTGGCAGCAGCGTGAATGCGGATACAAAATGCCGGCTGTTTCCATTGTTCCTCTACTGGCTGGAAAGTATATGGCAGCTAACGCAATTCACAGAATGACGCAGTTAGGATGGACTTCTTTTTGTTAAATACTGCTGTTTCCCGTCTTTTATTGTTTTCCCGCCAAACCACGTTTTAACTATTTATTAAATTGCAGGAGCTATGGCGGCGGCTATGGTGGAGGTAGCGGCGGTGGCGGCGGCGGTGGTGGTCGCTATGGAGGGAACCGAGGAGGTGGTGGAGGAGGAGGAAAGTTCGGCAATCCAGGTGAACGACTACGGAAGAAAACGTGGAACATGGACGAGCTCCCGAAGTTTGAGAAAAACTTCTACCAACAGCATCCCGACGTTGCCATGAGGTCGCCGGTATGTAAACGACGCACGTTATGTAACGTTAACACAGCTTGAAATGTGCTCCCTCTGCCACGTGTTGAAGTTATGTAATCCATCTTGACCATGGACCTGAACCGGCTCGCTTCATTCTCATTTTGCAGCAAGACGTCGAACAATACAGAAGGTCCAAAGTGATTACATTCAAAGGGAGAGATTGCCCAAATCCTATTGCCCAGTTCCACGAGGCCAGCTTTCCATGTAAGTTAAAAAAGAAATGTTTGGAATTTATGGCAGTGACAGTATGGTGCATCCCTGTTAATTGGGTCCATCTTTCCTCCAGCTTATGTGATGGATGTGATCAACAAAATGAACTGGACTGAACCAACACCCATCCAGGCTCAAGGCTGGCCCCTGGCGCTTAGTGGCCAGGACATGGTCGGCATTGCACAGACTGGCTCTGGCAAAACGCTTTCCGTAAGATAATCTTCTCTTACGTTAGTTCTGATCATCAAATACTGCATTAATATGTATTGACTAACATCTCGGTGTATTAGATCCACACAACATTTTGGCTTGTATATTTTTACGCTTTAAACCTGGTTATCGGATAGTACTTTAGCACAACTAACACTGCTCATTTGAATGTAAATGATAAAGTGGCTCTCTTACTAATGTGTGAAATAAATGTGCGCAAAGGATCCATCTATGGATTCCCCTTGCACGTATTTGTCCTACAGTATTTGTTACCTGGAATTGTGCACATCAACCACCAGCCCTTCCTGGAACGTGGAGACGGCCCCATTGTAAGTAGTCACTGTGCAACTGTTCACATGCATTTTATCTGTATACATACACACGGTGATCCCCCTTCAAAAAAGCACTTTCTTTGTCGGATCAGTGACTCGGTGAGTTGTCGATGAAGGGAATATTACCTCATCACTGTGGGTGAGATGGCAGCGTAACCGTGGCTGACTAATCTCAATCAGTGATGAGACACTCACAAATACAACGAAAAGCTTCTGGGTTTTCACTAAATGGAACACCTATAATAAACCTTTTTGATAACGACATTTCTGCACCCATACATTATTAATTTCCATTCTGGGAACTGAATGAAATGCGTATCGTCTGTTGCCTTGCGTGGACTGAAAAGTTATATTTTCCCTCGACAGTGCTTGGTGTTAGCCCCGACTCGTGAGCTGGCACAGCAGGTGCAACAAGTGGCTGCAGAATATGGCAGCGCTTCTCGTTTGAAGTCAACCTGTATCTACGGAGGAGCACCCAAGGGACCCCAGCTCCGTGACCTGGATAGAGGTATTTAAACAGTTAAATAAAAAGAAAATGCATTTTGAGAATGAATATTTCCGTGAGTTGGGTTCTGATCAATAATCTTCCCTTGTAGGTGTGGAGATCTGCATCGCCACTCCAGGGCGGTTCATTGACTTCCTTGAGTCCGGGAAAACAAACCTCCGTCGCTGCACATATCTTGTGCTGGACGAGGCCGACCGAATGCTTGACATGGGCTTTGAGCCGCAGATCCGGAAAATTGTCGACCAAATCAGAGTAAGTTTTGGGTTTACCTTTGATGGGCTGCAAATGTAATAGCAGTAGTTGAATGGCAGGTTAATGTGTTACTTGAAGGTGATTGTTGCTAACTGATGTTGTGTTTGTAGCCTGACCGCCAGACTCTGATGTGGAGTGCCACTTGGCCCAAAGAGGTTCGTCAGCTGGCAGAAGACTTCCTGAAGGAGTATGTCCAGATCAATGTTGGGGCCCTGCAGCTCAGTGCCAACCACAACATCCTGCAAATCGTTGATGTGTGTAACAATGGAGAGAAAGAGACAAAGTGAGTGGTGTTGAAGCAGATGCTTCCATAATGGCTTTAGGTGAAGGTGGGAAATTCTTTTCAGATTTTACCCTCTTTAACTTGTCTTAAACTTTTTTAGACTCGTCCGTCTGCTTGAGGAAATCATGAGCGAGAAGGAGAACAAGACCATCATCTTTGTAGAGACTAAGAGACGCTGTGATGAGATCACCAGGAGGGTCAAGAGGGATGGGTAAGTGACATTAAATTACTGATTATTTTGTCTTCCCCTTATAGTTATTGTATAATGCATTATGATCCCCCTTCAAAAAAGCACTTTCTTTGTCTGCTCAGTGACTCGTGTGAGTTGTCGTTGAAGGGAATATTACCTCATCACTGTGGGTGAGATGGCAGCATAACTGGCTGACTAATCTCAATCAGTGATGAGACAAATACAACATCAGAAACTCTTGTGTTTTTTTTCACTAAATGTGTGAACACTAAGAATAAACCTTTTTGTTTTGATAACGACATTTTATTAGGGACCCATATGATGCGTTGATTAACGGTGAAACCTTTAATTCTGTCAGGTGGCCAGCTATGGGAATACATGGCGATAAAAGCCAGCAGGAAAGAGACTGGGTTCTCAATGGTAAGCTTGAATCACCAGATATGACATGTACAACATTCAGGAAATGTTTTTTATCATGTCTTGATTTTTCTTTATTTTTCTTTCAGAGTTCAAATATGGAAAGGCTTCGATTCTCATTGCCACAGATGTGGCCTCCAGAGGTCTAGGTCAGTACCCTCCCTGAACAGTTTTCTTAAAGTATTTCTGCTCCTTTCTGACCTGAAGGAGCAGCCTGTATGGGAAGGGCATAGACTCATGGAAAAGCGTGGGTGATGTTAACTTCGCAGTTTCTAAACTGTCGGAGGAGCAGGCTGTCAGATTGCTCATACCTTCACCTCTGTAATGACATGGCTTTTGGTGACAGTGGGACATGCTAGTTGGACATGGCAGTGAGCTTTAAAGCAAGAATCTTGTGACTGGGGGACCTTTTTTAAATACTAGTTGAAGCACACTAGGAGCCAGTAGTGTGCATAGTAGCCTGTGTAGCGACACCTGTGGGTGATTTGACATGATGTGGAGTGGGCTCCAATGGACGAGTGAATGCATACTCCAAAAAAGCCAATGGCGTGCATCGTTCCTTTTTCCCCACCGTAGTTTCAGAGTAACCGTTGGCTTGTATAGTTTTGACTAATTGGCTTTTTCCAACCATTGTCCCCATGACCACACTAACATGGCCTTTTTGTTTTTGTTACAGATGTTGAAGATGTGAAATTTGTCATCAACTTTGACTACCCCAACAACTCTGAGGACTATATCCATCGCATTGGCAGAACGGCTCGTAGCCAAAAGACAGGCACAGCTTACACCTTCTTCACTCCGAACAACATGAGGCAGGCCAGTGACCTCATCGCTGTCCTCCGCGAAGCCAACCAGGCGATCAACCCCAAGCTCCTCCAAATGGGGGAAGACAGAGGAGGTAAATCTAATTGGTGAGATACAGAAACTGTGCCGTTAATTGCAGCCCCTCTTTCTGCTGCCCTCTTTTGTCCTCAGAAGTTGATGGGTTTACCATTGTGAACTTCTGTATCTCAAACTATTTTCACTTCAACTTTTCTTTAAAATCCAAAGATGGTGGCATGCGTCTGTTTTAAAGTCTTTTTTCCTTTTTCCTTCCAGGTCGTTCAAGGGGAGGCAGAGGTGGTGATGACCGACCGCGGTATTCTTCTGGAAGGCGTGATTTTGGCAGTTTTAGGGACCGGGATAATGGTAGAGGGTTTGACAACGGACCAAATAAAACTTTTGGCACAACTACGCAGAATGGAGGCTATGGGGGCGGCAGCAGCACTGGCAACAGCTTCCCTGCAGCCAGCTACAACGGTAATGGACAGTCCAGCTTTAACAACCAAGCTGGGGCCTTTGCAGGCCAGAATTTCCAGGCCCAACAGTTTGCTCTCGCTAAGGGTGCCGCACAGACTGGTGCGAGTCATCCCCCATTCCCCTTCCCCCAGGCACAGGCACCGCCGCCGCTGCAGCATCCTCCTCCACCAATGCACCAGCAGCAGCATCCTCCACCGCTGCACCAGCAGCATCCTCCTCCGCTGGTGCCATATGCCATGCCCCCTCAGTTCTCTCAGTAAACACACCATACACTTGAAAGTAATTTATTGCTTTTTTTGTCTTGAGTTCTACACTTATTACAGATTTTTGTTGTATTTACACAACAGGGTTACAAATGACTTCAGCCTCCTCTTTCAAGCCTTTTAAAGATCTGCAGTGCAACGGTCGTTGTGTTGCAGTTTTTTTTTTCTCCTATTACTATTTAATTTGTTACATTCCCTCAGTAATGTTTTGTACTAGGTAATTACAAATGTATTGGTTTTTTTCATGTGTATCATTGAAAGTGATGTTAAGCTCCTAATTGGAAGTGCACTGCATGATCTTTCAAATAAAACATAAAAAGAGATTTGCCTATTTGTTTTTTCTCAGCTTTGACCATACCCTCTTCTACTGTATACTCTTGAGGAAATGGAGGAACGGTCACTACCTTTTCTGTCCAGCAGGTGTCGTGGTTCTCAATTGTGTACTCCTTATGGTACCCTTTGCTGACAGTAGTTTTCAGGGGTTGTGAAAACATAGGTAGTAAACAGAAATATATATTTGATATAAAAAGAGCTTCCTTCCCTCATGCATCAAGTAGTCTTCCAGCAGCAGAAAGGATCACTAACTAGTTTACTCAGTCAGTTTCAAGCCTCTCGCTCACTGATAAGGGAGGTGTCTTGGCAACACTAATTTGCCTTATGACCAACATGTTGTGTTGTCCCAGTGGCTAAAATCATCTTCCATATTACACCAGCTGTAGTTGCACACAACAGAACACCTGTTTTGGGGAAATTGAGTTTTAAGGATTCACTCTTACTGAACATGTAGTATTCTGGGTCTGTTTCAGCAACACTTTGCAGGCTAACCTCATGGCAGAACTCTAGTCATGGGTAACCTGATGGTAGTACAAGAGTACTGCCATCAGGGGGAATCTACACTTGATAATTACAAAAGGAGTACAGGCCCCAAAACCAGTTCTGTAAATGCTGCTTTATCAAAGTTGCAGGAATTATCTTTTTAATGTTTTCAGTTATTTGGCTCTGAAAATGTAACTAAAGATGTATCGTGTATTAAAATGAACGCTCTAAATGAAATATGTGCAGCGTCACATGACCAGAGCTGTTTATTCCTGGCTGCATCAAAGCTCCCAATCAAAAGGTAATTAAAGTGTTAAGATAAACTTATGATTAAGATGTGTTGCTACACATCTTTATTGTGTCTAGTATTAATATGCATTTGAAATTAAATACACGACTTTTAAGTGAGGTCATATACACATTGTTCTACTCTAGTCTTTATTTTAGTTTAGAGTGCCAGGCCGGCTGAATTCAGTAATTCACAAACTGCTTATCTACTGGGATTTGCATACAAAACCATCGTTTATGTATATACACTGTTTACTGGGCTGGGATGTTTAAGAATTTTGATGACTGCACACTGGGAGAAATATGTGACTGAACATAAAACACTTTCATACATACTTTGCGATTTTGACAAGGCTGCATATAGAAGCTTTACCTTTAATTAGCGCCTCTCTACTAGATATTATTAATGGGTCTAACGGGTCATGTACCACAGTCTTTTAAAGTAGCTGTAATTAAACCTCTTCTTAATTAAGTAGCCCACTCTCGATCCAGAGGTGTTGGCTAACTACAGACCTATCTATAACCTTCCCTTCCTCTCTAAGATACTTGAGAAAGTAGTCGCAAATCAGTTGTGTTACTTTCTACATGACAATAGTTTATTTGAGGAGTTTCAGTCAGGATTTAGAAAGCATCATAGCACAGAGACAGCACTGGTGACAATTACTAATGACCTATCAGATAGGGGACTTGTCTCTGTACTTGTCCTGTTAGACCTTAGTGCTGCATTTGAGACCATTAGCCATGACATCTTATTACAGAGACTAGACCAGTCGATTGGTATTAAAGGTACAGCACTAAGCTGATTTAAGTCCTATTTATCAGATCGATCTCAGTTTGTATTTGTAAACGATGAGGCCTCGATGACCACCGCCATTCGTCATGGAGTTCCACAAGGTTCTGTGCTTGGACCAATTTTATTCACCTTATATATGCTTTAGGCAATATTATCAGAAAACACTCCATAAACTTTCATTGTTATGCCGATGATACTCAACTATATCTGTCAATCAAGCCAGATGAAACCCACCAGGTCGCTAAACTTCAAGCGTGTCTTCAAGACATAAAAACCTGGATGACCTGCAACTTCCTGCTGCTGAACTCGGACAAGACTGAAGTTATTCTACTCGGCCCAGAACACCTCAGAAATCAATTATCTGATGATATAGTTCCTCTTGATGGCATTGCTCTGGCATCCAGCACCACCGTAAGGAATCTCTGAGTTATTTTTGATCAGGACTGACCTGTCCTTTACTCCCACGTAAAACAGATCCCAAGGACTGCCTTTTTTCACCTACGTAACATTTAAAAAATCCGGCACATCCTGTCTCAAAGCAATGCAGAAAAGTTGATTCACACATTTGTTATTTCAAGACTGGATTACTGTAACTCCTTATTATCTCCAGTTGATCCAGAATGCTGCAGCTTGTGTACTAACGAGGACGCGGAAGAGAGATCACATTACTTCTGTACTAGCTGCTCTCCACTGGCTTCCTGTAAGATCGAGAATCATATTTTAAATCCTTCTCTTTACCTACAAAGCCTTAACTGGTGCTGCACCATCATATCTTAAGGAGCTCATAGTGCCATATTACCCCACTAGAGCGTTACGCTCACTGAATGCAGGGTTACTTGTGGTTCCCAGAGTCTTAAAAAGTAGGTTGGGGGCTAGAGCTTTCAGTTGTCGGGTTCCTCTTCTGTGGAATCAGCTTCCACTTTCAGTCCGTGGGGCAGACACAGTCACCTCATTTAATCAGAATCAGAATCAGAATCAGAATCAGAAACCGTTTATTTGCCAGGAATGTTTTCACACAAACGAGGAATTTTTTGAGGCGGAAGGTGCATACATTGGACATGGACATGGGACGTAAGACGAGACAAACAACAATCAACGATCAACAATCAACGATCAACAATCAACGAAAACAACAGTGCAATTGGTATTAAAATATGTGTAAGATAAGCAATAAATATGTGTAAGATAAGCAAGAGTAGACTTAAGACTTTCCTCTTTGATAGCGCTTATATGACTGGCCCAGGTTTGCCCTGGTCCACCCCCTAGATATGCTGCTATAGGCCTAGACTGCTGGGGGACATCTTAGGATACATTGAGCTCCTCTCTCCTCTTCTCTCTCTTCTGGATGAATTCATGTCTCTTCAATGCACATTACTAACTCTACTTCTTCCCGGGAGCCTCTGTGCTTCCTCACCTCAAGTTTCCATGGATCCTGGCTGTGCCTGCTGATGCCCCCCCTCTCTATCTCCTTCTGCTCCATGGATCGTGGTTATCTGGATCGTGGTCCATGCCTACTACTCATTATATGAATAATTTCTGTCATATTCATTGAATGTGCTGTAACTCCGTTACGTTATTCACACATGACATCTATTGCTTCTGTCCATCCGGGGAGAGGGATCCTCCTCTGTTGCTCTGCTGAAGGTTTCTTCCCTCCTTTTTTCCCTGTGAAAGGGTTTTTACTATCTTTATTTGGGGGAGTTTTTCCTGATCCGATGTGAGGTCCCGGGACAGGGATGTTATGTGTAGATTGTAAAGCCCTCCGAGGCAAACTTGTGATTTTGGGCTGTACAAAATAAAATGAATTGAAATGGAATTGAACTGTTCCATGAAAATTATGAAAAATAGTGATTATTGTTTTTTAATTTAATTTTGATTTGAAAGGGTTACTAATGACACGAGATTTTGATATGTTCATGTCTGGGGAAAGTTTGGGATTAAATGTGTTAAAAAACATGTTGTGTCAGTAATGCATTGGAGTGTAAATCCTAACCTCCTGGCTGTTGTGTGCAAAGTATAGGGAAACAAAATATGATATAATACTTTTTCAGGAAACCAGTGATGCAGGTTATCTTTTCAAAGCACAGACATTTCTGACTGACACCCTGTGGGCCTCTGGTAGTCGTCGTGTATTTGATGTCACAGTGGAACTGCTGCTCCACCTTCAAACCCTTCTATTATGAAACACTGAAACCTGGCCACAGGTCAGCACCCGCTGGTTAGAGATTAGATCTCGGTGAGCAGGAGTGCTTTGGGTGCGGCTAATCTAAATTGCTTTCTGCATATTTACAGATCCGAGGCCTGGAAGTATGTGTGGAACGCTCGCTGTGTAAATACTCAAGAGTCAATTGCTTCTTTCTTCTTTTTCTTTTTTCCACAACCAGATATGTGACAGCCACACCCTGCAGTTATTTACATAAAGAATAAAAAAAACATCTTGAGCTTAAACTCTTGCCAAAGTGACAAATCTTATTCATAATGTACTCAATGTCATTTTGATCTGAGTGGGTTCGAGCCGCGCTTATCTCAGACGGATTGCGCAATGTGGAATTTAAACAGGTGGGTTGTGCTTGGTTGAATTGCAGGGGTGTACACAATAACGTGAACACCTGTACCAGATGATACCCTTTTCAAATAATGCCACGTTTATGGCGCTTATGAAGTGACAGAAGTGCTGAATCCAGACGTTTTGGTTTTGTTCATTAGCAAGAGAGTGAGGTTACATTGCACGAGTGTTCGTGTTATTGTGTCCAACCCCTCCACGCCTCCACCATACATACGAGGCCTGGCCTGGACTTTGTAAATATGAACTAGTCCATATTTCCTATTTGTGAACTCGTTCTGGATTAAGAGCAGGTCGTCCATTAGATGGGGAAAGTTGATCCAGCGGTCCTCATGTGGACCGGACCTCGGACCAGACGCCCCTCAAGGCTGTGCTTGGAAAGAGCATTTTAACGATATATCCTGTTGAGAATGAGGGAGTGTTGCCATGTAGTGTACAGAGGGATTTAAAGACTATCAAGTACATTTACCACTGTGTCTCTTTGTGGCTCCGTTGTCTCTTTCCTAGTTATTTTGTGTCTCTTTGTCGTCGTTTCACGTGTCTCTGTGGTCGGTAGGTGTCTCTCTGAGTGACATTTTGGAGTAATCTACCCATGAGCTGGAGGGGGCTTATTATAAACAACGAGTCTCTAAAGAAAGCACCGTAAAGCAGATTCATGTAATAAAGCTCTGTCCCACTCCAGATTCACGTTGTCATTCTGCGAGGGACGAAGGTCAAGGTCGAGGTCAAGGGAGGCGTCTTCTGTTGCCTCCTCCATCCTCACCGCTTGCTTGTCCCGTCACTCACCCACTGTCTCTGCGTTATCTTCTATCTTTCTGGTCCCTACCCTTAATCCCTCCTCCACCCCCGCAGGTATGTGTGTGTGTGTGTGTGTGTTGGTTTGAGTAGTAACTGCCCTGGGTGTGTGTCGGACACACCCACAGCAAGCATGAGACGGAGGCCTCTGGAAGTCACATTGTTCTCCACACCAGCAGCGGCGCCTCCAACTCCCACCCACCCACAATACTGTGCGTGTGTGCGTGTTGTGTGCCAACAATGACACACACACCCTCACATGAAATGCCACGCGTGCACTAGGGTACATACTATCTTTCTTATCAGTCGCTTTTTGTGTTTTTATTTTTTTTGGCTGCAGGTGATGTCTGCATTCTTCTAGACCTTGACTTGTATACCAAAGTGGTAATCTCAAAGGGTGCGTGTGTGTGTGTGTGTGTGTGCGTGTGCGCGCGCGCGCGTGTGTGTGTGTGTGTGTGTGTCCGATTACCGCTGATACTCAGAAATAATAATAATAATAATAATTCCCCTAATTAATTAATTATTTAATTATTTAATCATAGCTCTGCTGCATTTGCCAAACCTGTGACAAGTATGTTGGAAAAACAAGTTAACCTGTCAGGTGGTACAACTTGACCATCCATACACGCGCACGGATGCTGTGCGCGTCTTATCGCGATCACGCGCAACGAGATCTCGTGCTTCTCCGGTTCAGAATGAACAATAAGAGCCAGTGCTCGCTAATGATGCTGCATTTGGAGGGAACTAGTTCCGCCGCATTCCTCCGCAATCACACATGTCGAAACAGTGAGTGCTCCATAATATCCTGCCGCAGTAGTATCAGGCACGACGAGACCATTTCTGTAAGAAAACACAAATAGTGCGCAGAAAATGCAGATAAAGTCGTCAAAGATTATTTAAAAAATATTCTGCTCTCGTTTAAAAAAAAAAAAAAAGCCCATTTGTGATCAGGCAGATCCATTAATAATAAAACAAATAAAACCACGAGGATGATGGTGCTGGAGGAAGAGTTTTAAGAGCCTTTAAAAGGTTTACAGGCAGAGCGGAACAGGTCCGCCCGGTCGGCTCCTCTACCGGTGACACACCTGCTGCTCCTGGGTGGAGCTGAGACAGGTGGACGCTCCTTAACTGGGAGGGAGACGAGACCAGAGGGCGTGAGAGGGAAGAGGAGAAGAGGAGAGGAGAGGAGAGAGAGAGAGAGAGAGAGAGAGGTTGGAAGAAACAACACTCGGACTCCGATTACGACCCGAAGCAGGCTCCAGAGATGTCGAACAATAAGGAATACAGCTCTGTAAAGCTCAGCAAGTGAGTGCGCTCTGTGTGTGTGTGTGTGTGTGTGTGTGTGTGTGTGTGTGTGTGTGTGTGTGTGTGTGTGTGTGTGTGTGTGTGTTTGTGTGTGTGTCTCTATCTGTGTGTGTGTGTGTGTGTCTGTGTGTGTCTCTATCTCTCACTCTGTGTGTGTGTGTGTGTGTGTGTCTCTATGTGTGTGTGTGTGTGTGTGTGTGTGTGTGTGTGTGTGTGTGTGTGTGTGTGTGTGTGTGTGTGTGTCGGGTTTCCTATAGTTTCATGATACTGTCCCCTCTCCACCGCTGTGTTCTCTACCTGAAATCTGCCTCATGACTGCTCTTTTTTAAAATACCATGATCCCATGAATATGAATATGAATATATATATATATATATATATATATATATATATATATATATATATATATATATATATATATGTATATGTTTGCACGGGGTTTGGTTTCCACACAGTCCATCCACCACAGCAGCAGGCGGTGCATACAGGCCTTCCGTTCATTCTGCTTTGGGAAGCGATGGGACGAGTTCCTGTTTACTCTGGTGTGACCACTGTTCGTGGCTTTTACGTCATCCGCCGTCTTCTAGTCGCCTCATCTGACTCCTCCACCCAGCAGCACTTGTATTGGTTCTTATTGTGCGGGTATGACTCGCTAAGTCCGTTTCTGGTGCCACTCACTGAGCTGAAAGATCAACAGTGTGCCTTTCAGACCTCTAATCCAACACCGAGCCGCGCAATAACAGAGCTGGGCAGCTTGTTGTCATTGCGCTGTTTGACTTGCGACACAGGGAGTCGACTCTCGGCGTGATCAATCGCGTTTTATGAAGTTACACATGGCAATAAATGCGTGGACCGCTTGAGAGTTTGAAGTTGCGCAACCTTTCACCTGGCTCCGGTGTTTATCTCCCTCGCCGCGGGGAGTGCCGCGCGGCCAAAGGCTCCTGAGACAAGGCTGAAGGAGTGGCAGCAGCATCACCTCTCTCTCTCTCTCTCTCTCTCTCTCTCTCTCTCTCTCTCTCTCTCTCTCTCTCTCTCTCGCGGGTCTGTTCAGTCTGAACCGGCTCAGTGAAACTTGCGTCTCAATGGAAGCGAGTGAGTCAGAGTGCGTAATGTGGAGAACAGCTCTCGGCCTGGTCATCATGTTGATTGGTCCTTTATTATGGCGAGAAACGACAGCTGTGTGTGTTTAAAAAAAATCTCTCAGCAATGAATGAACTCACCCACATGTTGGACCTTTGCAGCCGAGATAAGAGCCTGTTTGAGTGAAGGAGGAAGTATTCCGATCCTATACTTAAGTAAAAGTACTATACCACAAGTAAAAGTACTTAGATACTCATACCACAAGTAAAAGTCCTGCAATGGACATTTTACTAAAGTATGGGAACAAATAATCAGGAAATGTACTTAATGTATCAAACAAAGTACTCAAAAATGTACAGGGGCCTTTTTATAAAGGCCTATGCATCATTAGGTTATTATTACTGTTGAAGTTGAGCAGATATCGAACTAATGATTACTTCCATTATGGGCTGATTCATTCATTCATTCATTGAAAGGAATGGCAGCATGAAAATGCAGATAATCAGCAAAAATAAATTCTCTCTATTTTCTTATCATTTCAGCTCTACTCCAATATGCTGTTGGGTATTAGCATACTAATATATGAGATTGGATGTGTTTAGCATACAAAAGAGCCTGTAACGCGTAACTAATGGAAGTGTGTAGTGACTGAATAAAATACTCAAGGAACAGTATCTGGCTACACGTGCAGAGTCACATTCCATCATTGGGAGTAATAACAAGAAGTCACTGCAGGAAGTAATCCTACTCCGCCTACTACGAGCCACAATGTCTCTTAAAGCTGCGCTGGATATTAAAGGCACTGATAAGAGCTGAATACCGCAGTGTGACGCGTGTGCTCTGTCACACACAGACCACATTCCTGCTGTTAATTACAGGGGACGGGGGACAACCCCCTCCGTCCCCTCCTCCGCGTGTCCCCTGGGTCCTGATCCGGGCGTGTCAGAATACATAGTTGGCTTTCATATCACAGCCGAGGAGGAATGACAGAACAAACAATCCAAAGAGCACAAACAGGTCTGCAGAGAGCGGCTCATGAGTGACATGCCGCTGAGGAATTGAGTTGAGCGGGTGAAGGAATCATCTTTGTTGGGTTTCATGTCCTGGAAGCTTTTTCTGTGAGAGCCACAGCAACACGTTCAAGTTGAAGTGCAAAAGCAGCTTTAAAAAAAACTGAAGTATACTGTACTTAAGTACATCGTTGAGGAATTTTATATCTTGTTCAAATACTTTGTCATCAATATAACGTCGTCATAGATATGTTTCCTTTAATATTGTGACATTTATTTTGAACATTATTTAGGTGGAGGCTTCAAATAAGCCCAGTGGGGTTTTCTGCCTCCTTCGTTTGTGTATTTTTAAATAGTGCAACTAAACTTTTATGCTACTCCACTACACTTTAGATGGAAATATTGTGCTCCACTACACTTATTTGACAGCAGTGTTTAAATTAAAAATGTTTTATACACACAAAACAGCTGATTCACTTACAATATGAACTATACATATATAAACTACTTATTAGCATGTAAGTAGATTTGCTGATGTAAGTATTTAAGTACATAAAAAGCCATTTCCTCACATTAACAAGAGTATCCCTTTTGACCATCACCTCTCTGTGCTCTAGGAGTCAGGCCAATGACCTGGCTGTGGTGGTTTCTCGCATGCAGAATAATGCAGACCAAGTCGAGAAGAACGTCCTGGGATCAGAGCGGCTGCTGAATGTGGTAAGAAGTCCATGTTGGACTTATGACTCCACTACTATACATCCACTACAATACTTATTATTTTGATACCCGAAAGTCGTCACTAGATCAGTTTTTCGCTTTAAAATCGATAGTAGTACGACCACCTGCAACATCTCTATATCATTTATTGAACATACACTGCAGGGAGTTGGTCCTTTTAATGCAAATAAAGCGGCTTTGGAAGGAAAATGCAGCACTTTAAATCAATTCCCCAAACCAGCTTAAATAGGACAATAATTCAACAGAAACATCAAAGCTTTTTAAAAAGCAGAAGAGCTCAGAAACGCGTGGTTGTTCCCCTCCCCAGGACACGGAGCGTGACGGGAAGAAGCTTCCCCTGATCCACCAGAAGGAGAACGCAGACAACCTGGCGCAGGCGGAGGGGCTGCTGAAGGACCTCTTCATGGACGTGGACAAGGCCAAGAGGCTGCAGCACCCGCAGGCCTTCGAGATCGAGCGAGAGTGAGTTTGTTCTGGCGTGTCGCACACGAATGCACTCCGGCGCCGCGCCAACGGACACACCTAAAAACTCGCTGTGTCGCATACCTTCAAGATAATCCTGTGTCATTTCCACATTCCCCTTAAGTGCTCTCCACCCATCGACTCACCAGTCGCTGAACCCATTTGTTTCCTCCTTTTCAGCGTGAAAAACCTCCACGACCGCTGGGTGAAGGACTGCGGCATCTACAGGGAGCTGTACGCCCAGGGGCTGGTTTTGGATCCGAAGCCAAAGATCGGCTGGGGTCCTCTGCTGGATGAAAAACTGGTGGGTTCAAGCTCGGTCCAATCTTTTGTTCTAGCAGCTGATCATCTGAGTCACAAGTGTCGCAGGTTGAACAACTTTCTGCTTGGCAATGCCGTGATTTACAGAAACAGTTAAAGGCGGACGCCTACGGCCCCAACCTAACGGATGTGGAGAAGCAGACGGCGGTGCACAACCTCCTGCACCAGGAGATCGAGGCCTACAGCGCCCAGCTGCAGCCCAGCACCACCGCCTCCAAGGTAGAGCGGCACACACACGCAACACGCAAACGCACTCGGCAGGACTTGGTGCAGGATGAAGCGCTCACCTGTTTTCTTTTCCGTATTTGTTTGGCAGGAGCAGTACGCCGCCCTCAAACAGAAGTATGCTGAGCTTTATGTGAGTTGAGTTTTTTAAGGCCTTCGGTGTGTTTGAAGTTGCAGGGTTCTTACGGTCATGGAAAACCTGGAAAAGTCATGGAAGTTTAAAATGGTTATTTCCAGGTCTGGAAAAGTCCTTGAAAAAAATAAAATCCCCAAAGTTGTGGAAAAGTCATGTACATGTGTTATATTCATATGTTCATGGCGTTCATTTACGCTGAGTTTGAAACAATTAATATGCTTTTAAAAGAAAGACGCTCAAAATATAAGCAGGCATACATACAGGCATCTATATAAATGTTTATTCTTTTGAAACTATTGTCTCTCATTCATTTGTGTCATTTAAGGTTTACTGTATGCTTTGTATTCTCATTGTTAGTTTAAATACTACATTTTCTCACTTTTTCATGTTTACACTGAGATTTCACAAAATGTTTGGTCATGGAAATTTGGTTTAAAGTCATGGAAAAGTCATAGAAATCCATTAGTCAAAATGTGTATGAACCCTGAGTCACTTTAAAGGATGTGTGTGTGTCATGTATGTGCGTTCTGCAGGAGACCTCCCAGCTGAGGCGCAGCAACCTGGCCTCTCTGTACGAGTACGTGCAGAGCTGCAGCAAGGAGCTGGGCTACCTGTCGGGCCAGCAGGAGAGGATCCTGCAGAGAGACTGGAGCGACCGCATGGTCGACCCGCGGGGCGTCCGCATGGAGTACGAGGTGAGGGTGTTACCATTATTGACTTGCATTAGAATTCATAGCATACATCTATGCACACAAAAAACAAACAGATGCACTGTATTAAGTGTATATAGTGAAATGCTAATTCCCAACATCTGTCCACAGGAGCCTTTAAAAAATAAAAAAAAGAATAAAATGTGATAAAATAGAATAAAAAAGAGAATACATCCACAGATACATACATGTATACATATAAAGTAAACGTATGTGTTACAAGGGTGTTACATGTGTGAACAATGTTGTTTTTCTTTTAACCATAATTTAAGACCTTTTATTAATTATTAATAATTAATGGACTGAATTAAAACTGTGGCGTCTTGTGATCAGAGGGAGCTGCAAGACAGATATTTTAGAGGGAAGAGTACGACAACTTTGTTTGTCAGGTTGCCTTCAAGAACAATTGCACCAGCTGGTGCAAGAATTTGATTTGAATACTTGAAACACGATGTCACGTCTTCCACGTCCCACTTTCATGTTGTTTCTGCTCATCAACAGAAATTCAAAAACAGCGGCCTGCTGGCGCACGAGAGTGAGATCAACAAGCTGCAGGAGGAAGGAGATCGCCTTGAAGCCAAACACCCTGGCAGCGAAACAATAAAGGTTAGCTGCGTCCGACACACATCTGTATGATAGCTGTGATACGTCACCATAGTGCCCTACATAAAGATAGATAAATGGACTTGAACGACTTTAATGGAGGCGATTGCTTTTGTCAGGCGCACCGAGACGCTGTGCAGACCGAGTGGCAATCCTTCCTCAACTTGTGCCTGGCTCAGGAAACGCACCTGGACAGCATTGAAGACTACAAGAAGGTACGAGCCTCTGGCCCTGCGCCACACTGAGACTTTATTTCTTCCAGTAAGTCAACCAGTTCACTGACGCGGCTATTTGTCCAATGCAGTTCCAGCTGGATGCAGAGACGTTGTCCGAGTCCCTGGAGAGGCTCAACTCCAACATGGACCCTAAGTCTCTGGCCGAGAAGAGCAACTCTGAGGTCCTGATGGCGCTGGAGGTACGGCTGTTTTATTATTACGTCACGGTTTCTGTGCCGCTCAAAAGTCTTGAAGGGGATGAAAAACGTTGAAGCCTGCAAAGCTGTTATCTGCATGTGAAGAATCCGACAAGCTTGTGTCACATGGTTGATGACGGGGATGCTGGGTAGAGCCAACCAAACACTATATATTGTTTGTTCTGCTATAAAAAACAAACCAAAAAACACTGTATATTTACTCAGTGAGATGTTATTCTGCATTTGTTTTTTTATAATTCTCAAGTATGAATTAACATGCAAGATAAGATTCAAAGTAATCTTCTATAAATAGCAAAATATTAATAGAATAATAAAATACTTTAGTTCCATGTTGGCAAGTGCAGACAATGAGGAGGCAAACAAAATGAATGCCAGCTTTATTTATGTTGTTCTGACAAATAGATCACACATAAAACGACTTGTACAACTCAAATACAAATATGAAATATATAAAATGTATTACTTTTTAAATAGTGTCAAACCAAAGGAAGTTTATAGTGACCAAAGAGCTGTAGGCTGAACCATTTTTAAATTGATGATTTTGTAAAATTTTCTTTAAATTTATGTACTACAAACAAAAAATGAAATATACTTATGTTAAATATACCCCAAATGTCTCAAACTAAAATATATATACACACAAGTGTTCATACCTCAGTTTTGCATTTGTTTTATCGTTGCATGCAAATTCATTTTCCGTCAAACTGACTCATCTAATTTGGAACAACTTCTGGATACTGGATCCACCGGATCTCTAAGCTTGAGAGCACATCACAGCTTCATGCTCACTGTGTCACAATCATAACTAAACCCAGAATTCATTGTCTCATTATATGTGCTTCAGTATATTGTAGAGTGCAGGAGAGATATTTTCATGTTGACAATGTCAATATTACAGTATGATATATAGGATTTGATCCATAAAAATCTTCTACGAGTTAAAGAATTAAATGTTGTAGTTTTTTTACAGATCGAGGAATGCAACCTTTTTGGAAAGTTTTATTATTTAGTGTCTTTGAAACCTTTCTGTGTTTCACAGCTCAGCTAATGTTCCTCTGGTACCTCTCGGGCTTCAACAACCAGTTTCAAACCTGCTTTCACCCGCTGAGCGATAACCAGTTCTCCCTCTAGAAAACGCTAAAGTTGGGGACATACGTTACATCCATGTTTGTTTGCGTTGCTTCTGTTCTAATTCAATAACACCCCCAGGGAGACGAACCAGCCGTGAAGAGGAACGAGCAACGCCTGGCTTCCCTCAGGGAGCTCAGCAGCGTCATCGTGCCTCTGAAGTTACGCCGAACAAAGCCCACCAGAGACACCACAGCAGTGTCCCTGTGTGACTGGGCAGATAAAGAGGTAATGGTATAGGCTTTGATGTAAAAACATGATGAGGAACATTCTTCTTGTATGGTCTTTATTTCATCATCTTCTCCGTCTGGTTCAGGACATAGTGAAGCGTGGCGAGTCGCTAAGCCTGAAGTCGAACTCTGACAATAAGAACTGGGAGCTTCAGAGCAGCAGCGGGAAGACCAGAACGCTCCCCGGGGTTTGCTTCATGGTTCCCCCGCCTGACGCCGAGGCGCTGGAGAAAGTAAACAGGTACAGAGTGCAAAATCACCACCTGCACTATGTGCTTTCCGTACATTGTTTTGCTACGTGATGACAACAGAGACTGTGATGGATTTTAATGAAACGATCGGATGTGTATGTGTGTTCAGTCTGGACAGAGCACTGAAGGACCTAAAGAGCCACAGATCTGCAGTCATGGACTCCTTGAAGAGCTCCACTGTGGAGGTGGTCCGGCCTCAGAAGGCAGGTGAGAACAAAGACGTCTCAACAGGACAGCATTATTTTGTCTTCCGGCTATAAGACCATTGAAGAATCTGTGATCGGAGATTTGGGCTCATCTCAGACTTCATTGTAGAGGTGTTGTTCTTGCTCCTCCTCAGCCGCTGTTCAAAGTGCTCCGGACGATCCCAGAGCCGCCGAGCTCGCCAGTGACATAGACAAGCTCAACAAAGCGCTGGATCAGAGCGAAAAAGAAATCCTGAGTCGACTCAGAGCCCCGCTGGACAACCGCAACCCCACACAAGACCTGGCAATAAGACTGCAAGAGCATGAGGTAGACAGGCTTTGAGCAAAGATTCCTCAAGGGGAGATTGTAGCGTCTCTAAATGAGGCTCTCTTTGCACAATCTGCTTTTCCTTGTATTGTTTTCGTACCTGTCCAGGGGCTGCAGATGGAAATGAGTTGGTAGCTAAATCTGATATAATGCATCTTTTCTCTTCTTTTTTTTTAAATCAATGGGATTTTGTATATGAGAAACTAAAACCTGTCTTGTAGTGATCCCTAACACCATGTGACTTTGTCCTCCAGAAATCTGCCTTGACCGTGAGAAAGCTGGAGTCTGAGAAGTCTGCGATCCAGAGAGATATGGAGCCTATTCTGGCCAAGAAACCCCTGGGACCCATCGCCTCGACACTGCCTCTCAAACTCAGCGCTGCCAACAACAAGATTGATAACATCAACACCCTCATGGATCTTTACAACAAAAAGTAAGACCAGTTTCCCTTTCATTGAATATTTTGAATTTGAAGTACATTTTTATTTTTGAAATCTTTTGGATATTACCTCCTGTGTTTCTTTCCTCTTAACCAGAGCTACAGCCTCCATGTTCCTCGAGAAGCAGAAGCAGAACGTGGAAGGCATCGTCTCTGGGTTTGAGGACCAGCTTGTTAAAGATGGCGTCATTCTCGATCAGCCGAACGCCCTCCCGAGTCGCCACCAGCAGCTGCAGGTGTTGTACTTCATAATGCAACCAAAAACAGTCAAAGATTCAACAATGTCACGGTTTATATGAGGGGATAGAGCATGGAATGCCCTTAACGTAACGGACCACTGTCGGCCCCTCGCGGTTCCTGGATGAATTACAGTTTAAGTTAACGAGCACAGTGTGAAATAAAGTTTCCCCGCCGATCGTTATCCGCCAATATTCAGTAAAATATGCAATCAGGAAATCTGCATTTATGGTTTTCTAGTCGCCGACCTCTGATAGTGCTACAACCCGTGTATAAATCAACAGGAAGAGAGCTAGTAAGGTTAGCAGCACCGCTAACGGTCAACAAACGAAGGTTACGTTATGATGTGTTCATGCTCTGTTCAGTGAAAATGAGTACTGGACATAGGTACATTATTATGTTATCATGATGTGTTCTCATGTAATCTTGTAAAATGTAGTGTCGATGAGGAACATGATTCGTCAGTCTTGAAGGAGATGTTTTCACAACAACATAAATAAATATTAGAGATGAATTATGGCCTGTTTAAAATACCTCAAAGCAGTTTATGACAAGATTTGTTAAAATATTGTTTTTCCTAATCATTTGAATTGTGTGTTTTCATGAAGGAAAAAAAAAACACCATACACAACCAAAATGAAGTAAAAATATAACAATTAGAATTTTTGATGGTTTAAATAATTTTTGGGACAGTGGTAAAAGAAAAAAAATAGTCCGTAGCCTTGCAGACCAGCTGTATAATCAAGCAGCAAAGGGATCTGTGTCCGGCAATATGGATGATCCGATCCGTGACTCTGATCCGTGATCCGATCAAAACCGTGAGTTTTATGATCCGTTGCACCACGAACGAAAAGGGATCCGAACCTGTAGTTTTCTTCATCTCAGTTCTTTCTCCTTATGCCAAACAGCTTACGCGTAAGGAAGTCGCCTCAAAAAAGGACGAGTTGAATAAATTGGGCAGTGACTTGGACCAGACAGAGCAAGCATGCAGGACCTTGCAGCAGAGTTTCAATGAATACTGTCCAGACATCCGCCGCCAGGAGAATGAGGTGAAACGGCTGAGGAGCCGTTACATCAATGTCAACAATCAGCTCCAGGACCGGTGAGCAAAACAGGATTCAGGAATTGTTGTAGTTGTATTTGTGTTTTTACTTTTATTTAAAATAGTTGTTTTTGATATTTTGCCTTAGGTCTGGTCTCATAAAGGAAGCAACCAATAAAAACCAAGAATTCCAGAATGCTGCTCAGTCACTGGATTTCTTCCTGGTAAATTTGCCCAATAATGCGATCAAACCTACAGACGACGTGGCGCAGATCACAACCAAGCAGAACTCTCAGAAGGTTAGTAGAAGTATTTCTGGACATACATTAACAGTCTCCAACTGTCCATACAAACTAACTCAAGTCTGTGTGGATTACATGTGTTGTTTAGAAAGTGATTGAGGACATCAAGAGGAAATCTGGTGATTTAGACCAAGTCAAGTATCTCTCCCGCGATCTGCAGGGCATTTTGAACGTGAGTTCAGTGAATATGATTATTCTCATCTACAGTTGATTAGGTATGCACTTCCAATTTTTACTCAATCCTTCAATCTATAATTTTCTTTCAGGAGTATGGTGTTAAGTCAAACACTTACTGTAGCACTCTGAATGATGACGATGATGATGATGATGACGATGATGATGATGATGGCGCACATAATGGACCTGTCCTAAAGAAACGTCATACTTCAACTATGACTCAGGCTGTACAGAGAAAGGTACACTTATAGACAAACACTTAAAGTAAACTAAGTACTCAAGACAACATTTTCACTCTCTCGTCTTCAATTTCTAAACTGACTTTGCCTTCTGCTTCTATGACAGGAGCAAGATCTAGTGAACCTTTTCTCTGAGATGTCTGCAGAAAACAACCAACTACTCAACCAGTTGGGGACGGCGAAGAACATCAAAGCCATGGTAGGATATTATGGAATCAAAATAACGTCAACAACTCTCAAGTAATAGAGGAATAATTCCCAGTGTTTTGTACCCAAAATAATCCTCCTCTTTTTATTCATGTGCAGAATGAAGATAAAGTTAGTCAGGTGGTGGTCAATCAGCAGCTGCAGCTACAGAGCCAGAAGACGGACTTCGCAAAGAGTGATGTTCTGAAAAAGGAATTAAATGATGAGATTGACAGGCGCTCACATGCTGAAAAAGACCTGGAAACATACCGTAAGAGGTTTGTGTCTCTGAAGAATAGGAGAGGAGTGGAGAGGTTGGAGGAGAAGGAAGTGGTGCAATACTACCGTGACCCCAAACTGGAGGGGGAAATAAAGTCCTTTAGGAATCGGATCCAGGATGAATCATTGACAAGGTCAAGAACCCATTCAGAGATAGAAATTCTACATGAAAGGATTATCAAGTTAGAAACACAGCTGATAAAAGCCGAACCAAAACTGGTGACCAAGCTCCTGTTTGAATACGAGAGAGACCCACAGCTTGACAAAGATGCCGTCAAAATGAGAGAGGAAATGCGCAGGATACAACTGGAGCTCCAAACAAGAGATACTGAGGCAGTTCATGTGAAAAGTGAGCTCACGGTTCTGTCCCAGCAGAAACAAAAAATCCGGGAGAAGATCGTCAAGAAGGAAGTGGTGAGGCTTGAAAAGGATCCGGAGATGCTGAAAGCTGTTCTCACTTTCCAAGGTAATATCTCGGAGGAGGAACTCCGGTGCAAGTCGCTAAACGATAGCATTTTTAGCACAAGGAGCCAGATAAACACACTAGAGAGGATCATTCCCACCATCCAACCCAAGATCATCACCAAGGTGGTGAAGCAAGTACAGCAAGATAAAGCAATGGTGGAAGAGTCGAAGAAACTACGAATAGCCTTGGAGGAGGAGAAGGAGGAGAATTTAATCTTGTTGAAGGACCTGACCACCTTGCAGCTACGTTACAGTGAGGTGGACCACATCAGGGCCAGAGTTGAAGTCAAGGAGATCATCAATGAGATCTACAGAGTTGATCCTGAGACAGAAGTTGAGCTGGTGCGTCTGAAGAAAGAGCTGCAGGATTGCAGCCGTAAGTGTGTAGACCAGGAAAAAGACATCAAGGTACTGATAACGACTCTGACTACCCTGCGCGCTCAGAAACCCAAAGTAGAGTACAAAGAAGTGACCCAGGAGGTGATCAAAGAAGAGAAGAGCCCAGAGGTCACCAGAGAATTGCAAAGGCTGAACAACCAAGTCTCTCGTCTGCTAGTCAACTATGAAAGCACCCTGGAGCTGCTGACCCACCTACGTAAAGAAAGAGACGAGCTGAAAGCTGAAAAATCAAAGGTGGAGACAAAGCTAGTCACTAAAGAGCTCATCAAATATGAAAACGATCCACTTCTTGAGAAAGAGGCTGACAGAGTTCGGAGGAATGTGAGAGAAGAGATTCAACAACGTCGCAATGTGGAGGAGTGTGTCTTTGACCTCCAGAACCAATACATTGTCCTGGAAAGGCAGAAGCCAGAGGAAAAAATTGTCATGCAGGAAATGGTGCGTCTTCAGAAGGACCCCAAGCAGTTACTGGAGCATGATAAGTTGAACAAGAACCTGGACGATGAAATGAAAAGCCGCAGAAAGCTTGAATTAGAGGTCAGACACCTAAGAGCCCTAATTCAAGACAAAGAGAGTACCCTGGCTCAGATGGACGATCGTCAGAAGAAGATTCAAGTAGAGACAGAGTTAAGGCAGATCAAATCCCGCATTCTTGAACTGGAAAACTCTCCGTCACCCGTTGAGGAAAGGATTATCATCGAGGAGGTCCTCAAAGTGGAGAGGGACCCTAAGCTGGAAAAACTTACTGATGGTATACGTATCGACATGGAGACTGAGAGCACCAATATGAGTCGTCTAGAGAGAGAAATCCGCAACCTGAGGGTCACGTTGGAAATTCTACAAAAGGAGAAGTCAATTGAGAAGGTTGTTTACAGAGAGGTTGTTCGCGTAGAACCCGACCCGGCAGTGGAGGCTGAAAGGGAACATCTTAGAGAGCTTGTAACACAGCAGAGGAACCTCAGGCGCAACCTGGAGGAGAGCACTCAGAGCCTCCACATCAGAATTACTCACATGCAGTCATCGCAGTCTGTAACTTCTCAGGAGGAGGCCATTCTCATCGCCAACAGAGATGCCCTGCTGAGAGAGAAGGAGGATACGCTCAAACAGCTCAAGATGCTCGAGGCCCAAAGACATACCATCAGCATAACGTTCCAGCAACAGTCGAGGCTGCTGAGTGAGAGAAACCAGACTGTACGGCAAAGGAGTCTTAAAAGCTCCTCTGAGATACAGCGGCTGGAGAACGAAATCCTCAAGGAGAAAGACAAAGCACACCAGAGAGACTCCCTCATCATGGAGCTGCAGAACAACATCCAGACAGAGGACCACTCTGAAACCCACACCAGGGAGACAAATATGTCCACGAAGATCACCATCCTGGATCCAGAAACGGGTAGAGACATGTCTCCCTATGAAGCCTACATGCAGGGGCTAATTGATCGCAACAACTACATTCACCTGGCGGAGTTGGAGTGCGACTGGGAGGAAATCACCTCAACTGGTCCAGATGGGGATACAACAATCATTCAGGATCGTAAAAGTGGGAAGCAGTACTCTATCAAGGATGCTTTGAGGGAAGGTCGCTTGACCCAGTATGACGTGATGCTCTACAAGGATGGAAAAATGTCCATTTCTGAGTTTGCCCTTCTTGTTGTAGGGGATACCAGAAAGCCCATCATTCCTCCAATCCCAATCCCAATCCCAAAATCACCCACCAGAGCCACCCCACCCAGTCCCTTGAACTCCATGTCAACCTCCATGAGGTCCTCCTATACCAGCCTCAACACTCAACACAGTGGCAGTTTGAACAACCTCAGTGTTTCAGCAGGCGATGAGTATTTCCCCATCTCTGGTATTTTCGACATCACCACTGAAAGCCGCATGTCTGTGCGAAGTGCCCTGACCCGCAAACTCATTGATGGTGACACAGCTCTGAAGCTACTGGAGGCACAAGCAGCCTCCGGGGGAATTGTCGATCTCTCCAAGAAGGACAAACTGTCCGTCCACAAGGCAGCTGAACGCGGTCTCATTGACTCCAGTGACATGTACAAGCTTCTGAACGCCCAGAAGGCCTTCACTGGAGTTGAGGATCCCATGACCAAAGACCGTCTCTCAGTGGGAGAGGCTGCCAAGAAAGGGTATATTCCCCAAGAAAATGCCAGGAGGTACATGGAGGCGCAGTACCTGACTGGTGGGTTTGTGAATCCATCTAAAGCCGGCCGCCTAACTGTCGAAGAAGCTCTTGCCAGTGATATTATTGACAGCACAACAGCCAAGGAGCTGCAAGATGAAGCTTCCCACATAAAGGAGCTGGTAGACCCCATTACTAAAGAGAAGATATCATACAAGCAGGCGATGGATAGGTGTCAGAGAGACAACAGCACGGGCCTCCTGCTGCTTCCTGCAGTCTCTACTGACGCCACAACTGCCCCATCATACTCAAACTATCGTTTCAATTCCTACAACAAATACTAGATGTGAACTCTGAGATATTTTATTTGCTGCAGCTAATGGTGCTCAAGGGTGTTTGTAAGTGATCCACATAAATATATAAATGATGTTTTACACACTTTTTGAAAACACTGAAAAAAACAAACTACATTTTTGGGTAAAGCTGTTCATGTGGATCTGATTTTAAAGTGCTATTTTGGGCTCTGCTGTAAAAATGAGGGTAATGTTTGTTTTATATGGCAAATTGTTTTTTCAGCTCTCTCAAGCTAAATCCTTTATTAGTGCTTATTAAACGCCACAAACCTCACATTTATTTTTCTGTCTTGTTATTTGAAATATTAACAGTCGATTGGTCAAAAACATATACCGTAAAAGTCGGGTTACGAGCCGCTACTACCTTCGGTCAGTGTCCCAGCTGGGGCTCCTGCTCCGTTACTTCCCCGCTAACTTCCGCCAGCTCCCCGAAAACCACCGAAGGTAGCGGGACCAGGCTCGACACCCGACTTGGGCAGAGGGGACGCGGGCAGTAGCAGCAGCAGCGGGCGGTAGCAGCAGCAGCTCTAGCTAGCAGCAGTGCTAGCTAGAGCTGCTCCTAGCTTGCTACAGCGGGGACACAGACCGGAGGTAGGAGCGGCTTGTAACCCGACTTTTACGGTATGTGTAAATAGAGTCCGTTTGGGGTGTTAAGATACAATAATGTTGACGATCAAACGATCTTCATTCTAACCTGCATATCTGTAGACTCTTAGTCTTGCTATTAATATTAATATGGGTTTAGATCATTTATGACACTTTTTTCCCATTTCCAGGAACACCTTGCTCCACAAGACAGGGAATCCTCTACTGTATCTAATACTTTAGCTGTGATGTACAATGCTCGTAAAGCCTGGCGAGTCATGTGCTCGGAAATGATGGATTAAGGATAAAGATTAAATATGACTCAAGCATGTAGTGTGTTAAGGTAAACAAGGTCAAACTCTCAGGTTTACATGAATGTGTATACTTTTATATATATAATAATTATGAAAGTGAAATCTATAACATTAGGACAGCGACCCACAGAGTCCATTTCCCTTTCAGCCGGCATACGTATCAGTAAATGACCTCCGTAGAGGATTTTACCCTCGTGGTCTCACAGAAAAAGGTAGACAAAGGTCTAAAATCCCTTTTTCCTGGCAAGAGGTCGAAAGGTGATGTCGGTTGGGGGAATTGTCCGAAAGACCCGATCTGACCCTACGGTGGAGTTTACAGTAAACAGTGTTGATGTGAGAGTACGTTTGAAGCCTCTCTGCTGGGACGTCTGCCTGCCAGATTACCCGATGACTGGAAAGGACTTTGTGGGATTACTGCACATGAGCCGGTCTGAAGGCTGAAGAGGCCCCACTGCGTCTAGAGGTGGTGGTGGTGGTCAACGTGTACTACTTGTAGGCTGGAATCAAATTCTGGATTATTTCCTCCACCTGTCAATCAATGGCACAGTGATCTAAACACACGTGTGACGTCGTCCTTCCTAATAAAAAGCCTGCTAAATAGCCCAGAGTGCCCAAAGGTACGTGGAAGCACAAAGGGCTGACCAATGCCCGGGTGATGGTAATTGGCAGCTCCTTCTTGTTTTGCTGGATAATACTAGACTGCAGTGCTGATGGGTTTAACCCCTGACAATGAGCATTTGCACATTTGTCTCTTATTCACTCCGTCTATTAATGACGACAGCGACGCCTCCTGTGCGCCTGCCCTGCAATCATGCCAACGCCATATCAATTAGTACTATTTTCCCTCTTCATAGCAATATCAGGAGCAGTGACAATATTCAGTGATGAAAGAACATCTTTGTTGCTGGGTCAGGGAGGTGCTTTATTATTGCTGTTCAAAACAGAACATCAATACAAACATACATACAAGCACATCCACGTTGGAACAGAACATATGAGTCATAGGCATCAATCTGGCAATCATACACTAAAATGCATTTATTAAAAGTGTCTCGCTCATCATTGGTTGAATACGTCTGCCAGAGGAAATAAACTCCAGGAAAGCTCATGATTTCCCCGACAGCCAACTGTGCAGAGATGCCAGCTGGCAGCATCAGCTTGAACCCAATGATGCTGCAGGCCATCTTCATTCTGCACATTTCTGTCTATAACTTAATTTATACATCTACGAAATAAACCTCCACACAGTCCACTTGACCTGTAAGATCTACAAAATGAGTCTCAACCTGAGAGAGTTTAGATTACCGAGAGAAGACGTAGTTGATTTGTGCTTTTTATGAATAGTACAGAGGTGTTCTCTGACTTGTGTCACGATGTCCCGATACTTCAGGATACCACCCTGGTGGCCTCAGTGGTGTACAATGTGTGAAAGGTAGTGAATCAGTAACATTGATCCGGTATTATTGTATCTAAAAGTCACATATAAAAGATACATTTACCAGTTTGTATCTAACTTCAGCTTCATGAAAATCAATATATAAAAAAATCCGATCTTCTTTTTTTGACTTTTGAAGTAAAATTGTTTTCTTTGTATTTGTATTTTGTGTACTGCACCATCTATTATTTGCTGGAAATATGATAAGTATTTGCTCACTATCTGCTGACAGAAGTTGTGGGTCATTTTTCCAGGTGACACTAAATCCGCCCTTCAGAGGAGCGGGAGCTGCTCACCTGGCACGTTAGTGGATTAGACGGTGACTGTGTCATGGATTAAAGCGACATTCAAGAGCATAAATAAGGCTTCCCACTGGCTGACCTCCACAGGTACAGGTCAGACCTGGAGGTGCACGTAAAGATACGTTAGTTAATGAGGTATGTTAGGGAATGTTTGATTTGATAAACTCCTCCATCAGTGACAAGACTTATATTTGGGTATCAGACAAAAATCGAAATCATAAATGTTTCATCGTAAAAAAAATCAGTATAAAACATTTTATTGATATTGCGATAATGTAACAGACACACACTTTTAAAAAACAAAACAAAAGAAACATCACAATACGAGGTCTGGGTGTGCAGACTAACAGATGAGCGGTCCTCTAGCTAAAGCCCCTAATAGAGCTGCAGGATGGTTGAGCAGCTAAAGCGCGGCGCTGACGTCCGTAAAGCCCAGAAAGGTGATAAGCAGCAGACGGCTTATGTCCGAATGTCTACACAAACACAACACAGCATCACCGGAACTCAGTAACAGTCAACACACGTACTCTGTGTACTCTACTCTGGGAGGAACAGGAGATACAAAGTGGACTAATACATCACATGTCAGTCTAGTACATTATCGTCTTTATTGTGCACAATAAGATAATTTCACAGGAAAATGATGCAGTGTGAGATTAGACGGTCCAATAAAAACAACCAGCAGCCGCTCAAAACTGACACACACCCTCCGAGAGAGAGTACAACACTGATGCTCAACCAAAGACATCTCAGAGGTCGGCGTGTTCGTCCGTCTTCGCCAGCGGCAGAGTCAAGGGATGCTGCGGGAAGCGGATGGCCTCGCTGTTGCGCCGCATGTAGGCGTGGCCGCTGATCGGGTACCACATCTCCGTGAAGGTCAGGTTGGCCACGGTGATGGCGCAGCGGCCCAGCACCTTGAAGCCCGACTTGTGGTAGAAGGGCACGAGGACGTCCTCGCACATGAGCACGGCGCGGCGCACGCTGGGCAGGCAGCGCAGGTACTGCAGGTAGCGCCACATGAGGATGGGCCCTTTGCCCTGCTGCCGGAAGGTGCGGTGCACCGCCAGGATGTGGATGTGCACGGTGGAGCCGCGCGGCTTGTGGAGAATCAGCGCGTCCTGCGTGGGGCAAAGGGGTCGGACATCAGAATGACTGTATGATCAAGTGTGGTACATGTGTGATGATCAAGTGTGATACGTGTATGATGATCAAGTGATACATGTATGATGATCAGTGATACATGTATGATGATCAGTGATACATGTATGATGATCAATGTGATACATGTATGATGATCAGTGGTACATTTGGGAGAGTGCAGTCTTACCTCAGTGAGCCGGTCCTTGTCCCAGAGCGAGCCGATGATGAACGCCACCAGCCGGCCCTCCTCGAACCAGCCCATGGACAGCTCTGGACACAAGGTGAGGAAGTGACGCACCTCGTCCAGGTGGAGGGGACACTCACCGGACACTGAGATGAACGCTGAGAGAGGGGGAGAGAGAGAGAGAGAGAGAGAGAGAAAAAGAGAGAGACAAAAAAAATAGTTTGGCACTTCTTTTAACATGTTGCCAATATTGCATTTTTTTAACATTCATGCAAATAAGGCACTTTGAATTTGAGAGAGAGGGAGAGAGAGAGAGGGAGAGAGAGAGAGAGGGAGAGAGAGGTGGAGAGAGAGAGGGGGAAGAGAGAGAGAAGGAGGGAGAGAGAGAGAGAGAGGGAGAGAAGGAGGGAGAGAGAGAGGGGGCAGAGAGAATGAGGAGGGAGAGAGAGGGGGAGAGAAAGAGGGAGAGAGGGGGAGAGAGAAAGAGAGAGGCAGGGAGAGAGAGAGAGAGAGAGATGGGGCAGAGGGGGGGGGGGGGGGGGGAGAGAGAGAGAGAGGGAGAGAGAAGGAGGGAGAGAGGGAGAGAGGGGGGAGCGAGAATGAGAAGGGAGAGAGAGAGAGAGAGAGAGAGAGAAGGGGGGGGGGGGGACAGAGACGGAGCGAGAGCTTTCTTAAAAAAAAATTGTTTGGCACTACTTTTAATAAAAAGACTAAACATGTACTATATGTTGAAAACAGATTTATAATATTTATATTGTGAATAAAAGAAAACTGATTGAATTAAATGCAAAAACAGATCTTCTGAAATTAAATATCTCGACGTGGTTTTACGCAAAGATCCTGGACTCATTGCTTCCTTTCCCCTCAGTGGTGAAACTTCGCAGCGGATTGGCAGACTCTCTACATATTTATACATTCATATATTTCTTCTTCTTCACTCACCTTCTCGCTCGATCTCGAAGACGCTGATGGCGTCCTGCGTGTTGAGCGGCCGGACCTCGCTGGCTGGCAGCGTGTGTCTCCTCTGGATGCCCGGGGACACCGACGGGGTTCTCTGCATTGGTTTGATGGTGAAGGGCTGCGAGCCCAGCACGGACATCACACGTCTGTTGCGCTCCGCTTGCCGCTTGGGAAGGAAAAAAAAAGAAGAGGAAACTTTTCCTCCTGACTCCTTCTCCTCCTCCTCCTCTCAGCTGTCAGGCCCTGCGACGACAACAGGATGGTTTGTCTCTCTCTCTCCGTATTTATAGGATAAGCTGTCCCTCCGGCTGTGATCCGAGTCCGACAGCTCATTTGCATTTTGAATATTTGATGTGTAATTGCAGGGTTCAGTAAATTGCCCCACAAATTCGCGACGACTGTGTGGGGCAATTTACTGAACCCTGCAATTACACATCAAATATTCAAAATGCTAATTGCGCTTAATTGTTGATGTTTGGTTGTTGTTTTTTGTCTCTATTGATAACAATTTCTATGAACCATCTCCTGCATATTGCTTTTTTTGCCACGTATGTTTGCAGGGAGGCCCGCTGATCCAGGATCAGCACACGGTGGACAAAAGTTTTGGTAAAGTGCATGGATTTCAAGTCAAACGTGCACGTGTTTCTCCCTCCATTTAAAACCATTGCCCCACTGTGGTGGGTTCCAACCCGCCGCCGGGCTACGGGACACTTACCGTTGGTGAGGCTCTGCGGATCCGACCAGCTCCTCTTCTCTCTCTCTCTCTGCCGGCACACAGCTCTTCATTATGAGGTGATTATTACTATGAGTCACTCGAGGAAGGATTACACCTGGACAAGTTGTTTCCACACCTCTGCGCATTACCGACACGTTGTCCTCTCTGACAGAGCACAGCGTGTTCATGACCCGCTGCCTTTATTCTGCCCTCGTTTATTTAACTAATCAGAACAATTATGATTGAGTTATGGACATAAACGTGAGGGTTGTAAGGTCACATGTTTGAATTTGTTCCTCCTTGAGTTTGTGTCATATTTCTAAAGAAAATTCCCTGCAGGTGTTCGTTAGATCTCGTGTCCATGAGAATGGGAAGGAAGGACGTCCCAAAATCAACGATTCAGGTCACAATTGTTGCTGGAGGACAACGTTTCAGTAAAAATGTCATTGTATAGTATGTGATGAAACATGTCAATAAGAAAGTTAACATATATGTCAAAAAGTCATAAATGTCCTTCAAAATGAAGACAAACTACCATATTATGTCAAAAAAGTCTGAAAAAGCAACACTATAAAGTCATAGTCATGCCGAAAAATCACATAATACAACTATACCTTGAATAAGGAAAGTAACACTTTAAGGAAAGTAGCACTTAAATGTCACTTACTGATAGCACTTTGTAGTTTAACTTTCTTGAAGAAATTGTACTTTCTTGTTTCTTGTTGTTCTGAGTTTGTACTCATGGTTGAATGCACTTATTGTACGTCGCTTTGGATAAAAGCGTCAGCTAAATAAAATGTAACATAATACAAATCAGTCATTCATTGAGTCGTTTTACTACAAATAGTGTTTGGTGGTTTAGTACAGTGGTTTCCAATCTGGGGTTCGTTTGGAAAGGTTGTGATTCATGACAGCGAAGTTAAAGAAAATTCCTGTTCCACAAATTTGTTTGATTTTATTTAACTGGTCTCTAACGAGAGGTAAGATTATCCAATATACAATAATGTCAAATAAATGCGTGTAAAAACTACAAAATCTCCACTGTAATGTTACAGCACTACTACAGTGCTGTAACATTACAGTAAATGTACTTAACAACTTCCGAGCACTGGTTTCTATAATCTGGATTTAAATGAGTGGAATCTGGAACACACACACACACACACACACACACACACACACACACACACACACACACACACACACACACACACACACACACACACACACACAGTGCAAATGGTCAAACCTCAACGTGAGAATTGAAGAAGCCTTTCGTGAAGCGTCAGGGTCGTGCTGGCAGAATGGATGACATCACTAAAGTGATGACTCATACAATGTAGATGACATCATCAATGACTAATTCAATGAATGGAGTTAGGACTCAGTGAATTGGGCTCCATAGACTTTAATGCATCATATGGCTCCTAAATAACTCAAACTGTACATGTCATGATAATTAGCGTAAAATACAGCTGATCAATGTGCAATACTGAGCATTTTGAATAAGAAGGAGTTTATACTGTATACAATAGCAGAGATATAAATACAGTGGGTGTCTATTGGATTGTTTTTAAATCTCAACTCAAAAAGTATAAAAGTTATCAATAAGAAAAGTCATAGCACCCGTCTACAAAGAACCCCGCCCGGTTTGACATGTCAATCATTGTGGTCACATAGAAACTGTAGCAGGACGTACGGAGACAGAGCATCAGTCCCTCCACTAAATAAGATCATTACAAATGCAACTTGTAGAATATTGAAGTTAGGCATGGCTCAATATATGAACAGTACATGTGGCATAAATGGGGTTTTGAGTTTCAAATGAGTGGCAAAGAAAGGCACAGAAGAAGTAAGCAAAAGAACATGAGCGTGATCGCTGCTTTCGGCTCTCGCATCCCATAATTACAAGTCAACACAGACCTACAGTCGAACATCATCGTTAGAAACAGAAACCCGTCAGAGGAGCAACGAGTCGGCTCACGGTCACATTTCTAAATTCATATGCAAGCAAACATCGGACTGCAGAAACACTACGCAGTTACATAACAACTAAACTGATTTATATGAAGGGCAACCTGGAGGTTGATGCAAGAAAAATAGTCAGAGAGTTGTTTGTTTTCTTAATAATCTGTTCCGATGCAACGTTGCAACGCTATTATTTTAGCATTTGGAAGCATTTTCAATTACGATCATTACTTTTAGCTAACGTGCATAAAAAAAAGAAGAAAGAAAATCACTGACATCGGTGATGCAGCTCATCTCTCGTTCAGGTCACTGAAGCTGCTGATATATGATACAGCCCTGCAGCTTGAGGAGGAGGGTAAGGCAGAGCAGGGCCTGTCACCACTTTGAAGAGAGCGCTGGGGTCCAGCTGCTGGTTCGTGCTCAGGTTTGGGTGGAGGAGTGAGCTCAGGAATACAGGTGTGCAGCTGAGGTCATGCTGCGTGTGTTTGGCTCATGTCTGTACGGTCGCTTTTCTCCAGAGGGGCAAGAAATTGCTTTTGGGACTGAGAGTCGGAGTGTCGAGCAAAAGTTAAGGCTTCTCTGTTTCTACTCCGGCTGAGGCGCCGGAGTCTCGTTGGCATTGTTGTCGGTGGTTTTGTTCTCCAGCTCGTCGTCAGACAGGAGGTCCAAGGAAGTTCCCTCCACCTGAAGCGGGCGGCGGCCGGGCCGACTGGAGGAGAAGCTGATGGGGCCGCCACGTCTGCAGTGAGAGGATCGATAAGAGAAGGTCAATGACAAGCAAAAGGTTTCCACTTCTCTCCCAGAACTTACAGCTGAACTCCTTCCCACTCAGTGTTCTCACGCTTTAACGCTCCGAAATGTTTATTATATTCAACACATCGCTGGTTTAAAGTTTTTTTGTGTTTTTTTTCTTGACAATTAAATTAAATCTTATATTACCAACCCCAAATATATATATATATATATATATATATATATATATATATATATATATATATATATATATTTGGGATATATCAGGATTCATACACATTTTGACCAATGCATTTCCATGACTTTAAACCAAATTTCCATGACCAAACATTTTGTGAAATCTCGGTGTAAACATGAAAAAGTGAGAACATTTATTATTTAAACTAACAATGAGAATTCCAAGGCATACAGTAAACCTTAAATGACACAAATGAATGAGACAATAGTTTGATTAAAAGAATAAACATTTATATAGATGCCTGTATGTATGCCTGCTTATATTTTGAGCGTCTTTCTTTTAAAAGCATATTCATTATTTCAAACTCAGCGTAAATGAACGTCATGAACACATGAATATAACACATTTCCACTACAACTATTGACTTCATTATGCCCTTGAGACAGCCGGAGATCTCCGGCTGTCCAACATGGCATCGCTTCCTCGTGATCAAGGGCAGAATGAAGTCAATGCTCATCTGCTCCCGCGTACCTGAGGCGGTTCTTGAGGGTGTGGACCTCGCGGCTCAGACCCTCGCTGGCCTCGGTGGCGTCGTCCAGCTCCCTCTGCAGCTTCCTGCGTGAGGCGTTGGCCCTCGTGGCCTCTTCCTCCGCCTCCTCCAGCTGGCGCTTCAGCTGCTTCATGCGAGAGCCGGCCTTTTCCACCTTTACATACAGACAGAAAAAAAATAATATATATATCACCCAAGATCAGCGCTTTAATGTAATGTAATTGGAGAAGATGAGAAGGAAAAATACCAAAACAGATCAAAACCCAGTGATGAATCTCTTTGTGGGGAAAAACTATTTGTGTAAAACTGTAATCCCGTCAGTGTTAATGTCAGCGGTGTCAGACATACTTGTTCTTTAAACTGGTCGGCATGGCGGCGCTCATCCTCCACTTGCATGCAGATTTCTTTCAGCTTCTTCTCGGTCCTTCTCACGGTCTTGTTGGCTGCTGCTCGCTCCCTTTTAGTGAAGAACGAGTGAAGGTTAGAGGTAAACCCGTAAATGTCTTTCCCTATTTTAGTCTCACAGTTAATCTATATTCTCACTTGGCCTCCTGCTCCAGCTGTTCCTCCAGCTGTCCTATCTTGGCCTCCAGGGCCGTGAGGGAGGCCTTGAACCTGTTCTTCACAGATCCCTCCAGCTCGCCCAGCTTGGCCCGCAGCTCCTTGTTTTGACGCTCCAATTGCTGGCGAGCGTTTTCGCTCTTCTGGCCGGTGCTGCGCTCAGCACTCAACTCTGTCGTCATGGTGTCCACCTGAGGCGCAGTGAGAGAGGAGGCAAGCGGACGTCATGTTAGTGCAAAGATGTAATATTATGGAGGAATAAAGACGATCAGTGAAGAAGAACTCACCTGCAAGGTGGTCTTTCTGAAGCGGTCGTTGAGCAGCTCCATGTTCCCCTGCTCCTCCTCCAGCTCCTCCTCCAGCTGAGCGATGCGAGCCTCCAGCCTCCTCTTCTCATCCATCAGAGCGGACCTGACGCACAAACATATACTGGCTGGTATTTTGATTGTACATATTATGGAATTGGATGACCTTTTGACTAATTTAGGCTGAGCTGCTTTATCTCCTTTTTAATAATTTCCCCTTTTTTCCTCATGTTATTGCTGTTTACCACTTGTTGGAGCCAAAATGGGGTTTGTTGTTTGAGGGAAACACTGGGTGAATGGGGACATTTGAACACAGGGTGGCACATTAACTTCAAAGGGTATATAGGTAAGTGCCAGGTAATGGAAACAGGTGTGTGTGGATGGGAAAGCAAAATAGTTTTTGACCGTGGTCGTGTCAACGTGGTAGTGTTGTATCCTGTCTTGTGGTATCTTGTGCTGCAACATGTAAGACTAATTTAATTAAAGTATATTGGACATTGCTGATTAATAAATGGCTCAAAGAGACACAGCGCACTGGACAGTGGATTTGTTTGTGGCAGAACACGCATCCGAACATGTTCTCCCGTTCGCCCCCCTAGTGGCTCTAATACTTAAATTGATTAAGGTTTGAGCCTTGTAACTATTGTTATTATTAGGTTTTTTATTTTCTACATCTCGAGGACCAAAAGTAATAATAATAATACTTTGTCTGGTGCTCCCCAAGCAGGTTTAGCTTGCACGGCAACTTTGGTAAGAATGGTTCACCTGCCAGGTATTGTTTTTTTAAAGTACCTGCCCTTTTCCAAACCGTTTACAATGACGGCTTCTCAGATGGTTCTGTGTGACAAACCATCTGGCTGCTCAGGTTAAGAGCAGATTAAAAGAAAAATAAACAGATAAATATTTGTCGACAGATACTATGGTGCGGTCAAGTGGGTGAATGGAACTTACTTTCCAGAGGTGCTGTTTGAGATGTCATCCTGCAGCTCATCCCGTTCCTGCTCTGCGTGGCGGCGAGCCCTCTCCGATGCTGCCAGGTCCTGCAGAAAAACAAGTCAGTACTTCTTTGTGTATCATAATGCTGTACAATACTTTATCGTGAATATACAGAAAATACAAAGACATATCAAACATAAATCCTCCCTCCAACCCTAACTAAGCACAGTGTGACACAATGTGACACAAACTATCTGCACGTCACTGTGTGTACCTCATGAAGCTGTACAATCTCAGCCTCCAGACTCTTGAGTTTCTTCTCATTCTCCTTGGATAGGGCGAAAATATCATCTCTAGAAGCGCGGGCGTCTTCCAACTCCCGCTGGTAGTCCTTCGTCTGCGCCTGCAGGACAAAACATATGGCGGAGAATGGCTGCTTAGTGTAGTGCTGAGACTGCTCGTGGTTTGAATGGAGATTCAGACATCAAATCCGTACCTGTAACTTGCGCAACTGTTTGATGGCCTCGTCTCGAGCCTTGTTGGCTCCTTCTATGTGACCCTCTATATCCTTCAGATCCATCTCCAGCTTCTTTTTCGCAGCTACAGCCAAACCTCTCTGCTTCCTCTCGTCTTCCAACTCTGTCTCCATCTCTCGCACCTGAGGGGGAGCCAGCACAGTCGTTAGTGTGGTGGGAGGCAACTGTTGTTGAAGTGCTGCTTATGTCGTGTGGAGTGTGATTCTGCACCTGCTTGACCAGCGCTCTCTTCTTCTCATCGTTCTGGTCGTCCCGGCCCTGGAGGTCCCGCTCATATTGGGCTTTCATGGCCTGCATGTTGACCTCGAGACGCAGCTTGGCATCCTCGGTGGCCTGCAGCTCGTCCTCCAGCTCCTCCAGCTGAGTCTTCATCTCCTCCAGCTGCTGCTCCAGAGTACGCTTGGACTTCTCCAGCTCGTGGACCTGACGGTGAGGAGGTGACTGGTGAGAGTACTGCTCGATTGTCCCAGCAAATCAAACATGTGTTATTGATCCTAGCACTCACGTTCTTGCCCACGTCGTCCTTGGAGCTCATGAGATCTTCCATTTCAGCACGAAGCTGCTTGTTAACCCTCTCCAGCTCCTCTTTGGCCTCCAGCGCCTCGTCCAGAGCTCTGGTCATGGACAGAGCTTTGGTCTCCTTCTCCCGGGCCTCGGCTTCAGCGCGGTCACGCTCTTCAGCGTAACGAGCAGAGACGCTCTTCTCCTCGGCCAGCATCTGCAGAGGACGACGACGTCAGGGTGCGGATCAGCATTTTATGACATTTACATTTGTATATTGTCAGGATTAAATTAGAGTATTTAAAAAAACATCTAAAACAAGCTTATATTGCAATAAAGCGTGCTCACCTGGTCAAACTTCTTCTGTTTCTTCTCCAGGCTGGAGACAATCTGTCTCTGGTGATCCAAGTCTACAGTTAGGTCATCCAGCTCCTGCTGCAGACGGATCTTTGTCTTCTCCATCTTTTCAAAACCGATGGTCTTCTCCTCCAGTCGCAGGCTGGCCAGCTCAAAGTCCTTCTGCAGCTTCTTCTTTATCTCTTCCAGGCCCTCTATTGTTCCAACATCGTCCTCCAGCTTCTTCTTGCTCTCTGACAGCTTAAAAAAGAAAAGGAAAGCATTATTTAGAACAAAAACCAACAAGAATATTATTTAAACATAGTTTCCGACAGTGGAAGTCACAAGTCCTACCTGAGCCTGTACGGTCAACATCTGTTTGTCTAGATTCTTGCGTGCCTCCTCGTCCTCCTCCTGCTGCTCCTGCAGAGCGTTCTTCTCCTCCTCCAGCTGGCGTATGCGACTGCTGAGGTTCAGTTTCTGACGCGTCTCCTCCTGAAGCAGCTCCTAAAAAATGTATATATTTGTCCAGTTAGTTTGATTGAAAGAATGCATTGACTGTGTATCGATGATTACTGCTCAGAGATACTGAATGTCACCTGTGTGTCCTGTAGCTGACTGTCTAGTCCAGCGACATCTTTGGCCATCTTGATACCCTTCCTTTCTGAATCTTCCAGAATGGCAGACACATTGTCCAACTCGGTCTGGATGGAGAGGTACCACGGTGAAACCAGGTTATAATATATATAATATTTAATTTTTATGTTTAATCATAGACAAACTATATATAATATATTTTTTAACACCTGCAACTGTAAGATGTCAATTTTGCATGCAGCTCTTCATTTGGACCATTAAAGTAGCTCAAATAACTGAATAAAAACCGTTTAGAAATTAAGTTATATAAATACGGAGAAGGGTAAAGACGCGAATACATTTTTATGTTTTGGCGATCTTATTAAGATGAGCATTAAGCGTCGTTGGAATCAGTGCACATTGCGACAAAGTAGTGGTCGTAGTGGTGTTGTGCAAGCGCTTGGAAATAACGAATTATGAATATACAAGTGTTCTCTATATGTGCACCTGCAGTTTGTGTGCCCGGTCGGCCAGTTCTCCCTTGGTCCTCTCTCCCTCAGTGACTCTGGCCATGAACTCCTGCAGCTGAGCCTCCAGCTTCTTCCTCTTGTGCTCGGACTCCGCCTTTGTCTGCTGCAGGCTCTTGACCTCGTTCACCAGCTCCTTGTTGGCGCTCTCCTGGCTCTGCTTGGTCTTCTCCAGGTTGGCCTTGAACTAGACATAATCAACAGCAAACATCAGTGTGGTCAGATGACGAAGTGATTGTTGATCCTGTGATATTAGACTGTATGGTGGGAAGGCGTTACCCTCTTGGCCTGTTCCAGCTGTTCGGACAGCTCTTCCAAGGCGGTGCCATGCCTCTGTCGCATTTCCTGGATTTGAGATTCATGGTTTTTAGTCTCCTCTTCGATTGTCTTCTTCAGCTCTGTGACCTCCTGTTCACGCTTGGTCCTACACAGATACACAGAAAAGTCTAGAATATCCTGTTGACTTAATAATAATAATAATACGATTGGCCAAAGGCGCCACGGTCTACGTTATAAATGTAGAGTGCAGTACCTTAATTCCTGCTGGGCAGCGGTTGTATCAAGGGTGTCCTCTAGTTCAGTCTTCAGGGCCTCAAGCTCTTCGCTCAAGTCCCTCTTGAGCTTCTCAGCCTTATTCCTGGACACCTTCTCTGACTCGAGGTCCTCCTGCAGCTCAGACAGCTGCGCCTGCATCTCCCTCACCTGTTTCAGAGCATTGTTCTTCTGGCTAACCTCGTCTTCACCCCTGTTAATCACCAAGAACATTGATCTCAGATGGCAGGTGGGCACAATATTTTGACTGTGATGGTTATGACACTGAACAAATAAAACCTGGAAAGAAACTCAGATTTCCACCAAAATATGATGCGCCTGAGACATTTTACTAGTGTTAGTATTTTTTTCTCTTCATATATGTCAGAAAAACCTTTGTGTTTATAAAAAACTATTGCTTAAAAAACAACAAGACACACATTTAGTCCCGAGTGAACTTTGTCATTGTGTAAAACCTCCACTGGGTGGCAGCAGAGACACCGTTTCGAACAGCAGACGATGCCAACGTTATCTTTGGAGGGACACTCAAAGGAGCTCTATGTTGTTATGACCACCCATTATCAAGGTATTAATACCTACAAATGGCATGCACACCAGTGATAGGGCCACACATCACAAACACATTCCAATGGAGTTAGAATCAGTAAATAAATACAGGCAGCATGTCAACAATAACTAAAAGCTTTTATAAGATGATGACATCACTGTGCGTACACTTGTCTGGAGTCTTGTCAGTCCAATAAAATGCTCGACGTAAAACAGCAGGTGTGACCATTCTGTACAGCTACGTAGCGCTTATCTCAGAGTGACTCACCTCGTGAAGCAGAATCTCAGTGACTCAACATCAGAACTCTAACGTCCATATTTGGCTCACACAAGTGTTACGCCGTACTCAGCGGTCCCAGTATCGCCTACCTGGACAACATCATCTGCTGCTCATCTTCTTTCTTCCCCAGCAGAACCTTCAGCTCCTCTGTCTGGGCCTGCAGCTCGCCTATCTGGTCCTGGAAGTCGGTCGTCTCCCCGTCCAGTTTCCTCTTAGCCTTCTCTAGCTCCTGACGGGTCTTCTCCTCCTTCTTCAGTCTCTCTAAATTAGAAAAGAGAGGATGCGGTGGTTTCACAAAACACCACGAAAGTCTTTTCCTTGTGGATCATCTCTGCGGGTTATTTTTTCCCCCACTTTACAATTCTATGAATTCTGTATTTGACATCACTCCTTTACCCTCCAGGTCGACCATCATCATCTCCTGCTTGTTCTTGACCTTGCCCAGGTTCTTGGCCTTCTCTTCCTCTTCGGCTAGCGCCGAGGTCATCTCATTGATGCGGTCGTCCAACAGCTTCTTTTCCTAAAGGAGAGAGATGCAGGAAGGTTAGCGCACAGCTCGCCTCTCAACTAAGCATCAACATATTCTAATGATATGCAACTTCTGCCTGTATCTTACTGCCCAGTGGAGAGAAAAGCCTCTAGGAGAACGAGACCCTCCATCTCTAATTCGAAACCAACCGTCACATTTTGACACAATACCTTTTTCCTTCCAAAACCCTCAGCTTGAATGTAGACCTTCAGAATCTCTGTCTCTCTCACCTTGAGGAATTTGGAGTTCTGGTCTTCTAGTAACAAAATGTCCTCTTCAGATTTCTTCATCTTGGCCTCAGTCATCACTTTCTCCAGCTGCAGCTTCTGCCTGGCAGCCTCCTCTTCATCCAGCTGTTCTTCCAGGTCCTAAAAGTATTTAATCATAGTAGCAAACATATTTTTGTATTTCAGTAATTTTAAATACCAATATCTTTGAAATATATTTCCAAGAGTGCAAACATTGTTTTTCAGTAACCAGTATGTACTGGTTACACACCTGAATATGGGACTGCATCTTCTTCTTCTCGTTCGACATGCCCTGGGTCCTCTCCTCTTCTTCCTCCAGCCGGGACTCCAGGTCATGAAGGATCTCCTCCAGCTCTTGCTTTTTGGAAGCGAGACGAGCTCTCATCTCCTCAGCCTCCGCGAACAGCTCTGTCTCTGCCTGCAGCTGCTCTGCTAGGATGTTCTTCTCCTCAGCTAACTACATATCCCCCCCAAAAAAACAACGTTTAATTGTGCGTCTCTACAGTTTGTTTTAATTGGGTACCAACGTTGCAGTTGTGACTAACCTGCTGGTGTTTCTTTTCCATCTCCACCAGCTCTCCCTCCACCTTGAGCTGCTTCTCCTTCACCTTGACCAGCTCCTCATCCTTAGCCTGCATCTCCTCCTCCTGCCGGGTCACCTGCAGCAGAGGCTTCACCTGCGGGTGCGGATGAACGCAGACGTTTCAGAGGATTCATTTAGGAGATTAGAGTCAAAGAAATGGCGTCTGTTGCACAAACACGCATGACAACTAACACGTACAAACACACAAACCTTGGTGAAGAGTCTCCACCACTGCCAGTGACGAAGCTTCAAGTAGGCAGCGCAGTTCCTCTGGAGAACCTTCAGAGCACTGAGCTGCTGCTGCTTCTTTGCAAAGGCCCTGAAGCATCACAACGAGCGAGGAAGAGACCAAAGACGCAGTGAGACAACAGTAAAATCTCCTTTTTATGTTCAGACATAGAAATAACTGTAGAGCGACCCTTACTTGCGTGCCAGATACCCCCGGCAAACGGCCTGGAAGTAAATAATGATGTCGGTGATCTTCAGGTCCCTCTCTTCTTCCAAGTGGGCCAGGACTCCGGCCCTGAAGAAGATCTTGCTCTGGCCGATACGGAACAGGTTGCCGTCCAGCTCCAGGGCTTTAATCTATCACAGACGGAGAGGCATTGAACTACTGGAGGTAACTGAAGGAAAAGCAGCGCGGTGTAACTTGAGTGAATAATTCACAAAAATAGATAATAATAAAAGAGGGGGCTTGTTTCAACTGTGAGCCTTGTGACCTCTGAGGCAGCAGTCAAGATGATTTAATTTGTCCTGAACTGAGACCCAAGTCCTTACCATTCTCTCACAGGCCTGCTTGCCGTCCATGAAGCCCTTAGGAATGGCATTCGGGGTGAGGATCTCATACCTGGACACAGAGAGACGCCATGCATCATGTCAGAGGAAGTGGAAAGGGGGAGACATTTGTGACTCTCTGAAACACTTTTATACACAATCTCTGTGACATTCTATTTATGAAAATTCTGTTTATCTAATTTTCTCTGTGTTTTATATCATACTAGTTAAATTGACATTACAACATTACCTCTGTCTGAACTCCTGGAAGACGATGCGGTTGGGGAAGCCCTGTCTGCAGATGCGAATCCCCTCCAGTACACCATTACACCTCAGCTGGTCCAGAACCAGGTGGGGGTCCAGTTTACCAGCCTGGAGAAGAGGGAGAAGAATAAGGAGATGAAGAAGAGAGCGATGGGGTAAAGGTGCTGGATTAAACTCGAATGGGCTGCATTTAATGCCGTAAACAAGATTGTTGATACAAATCCACAGAATCTATAAATGTGGTCTGATTAATATATAATTAAGTTATAAACTCCGGCCTTGCTAGGTCAAGAGATTTAGTGGAGCCGTTTCTCAGTCCAGCAGGTAGTGAGGGTCACTGTCTTAAAACTCACTCTTTTGTCATGGTTCGGGATGATGCAGCGGACAAAGTTGGGGTTGGTGTTCCTCAGCGTGGCCATCAGCTTGGATAACTGCTCCTTGTACAGCTGGCCCACGGTGCGGAACATGCCCTTCTTGGTCTTGTAGGCGGCGCCAAACGCCGTCTCATTCATGCCCGCCACCTGGTCCAGACCCACGATTCTGTCGACTGGAGATGAAAAACGATATGAAGAGATATGCAGTAATGCAGAGATATTGTGGTGCTGGTTTTACTGGTGAATGTGTGTCGTGCTATTGACATGAATGTAGAAAAGAGAAAAGCCAATGACTTGTACGTCTTTTATCTAAATCCAATGTGGATATTCATCCATAACGTTGCCAATAAAGGCTAAAGTCTTCAACTGAGCAGGATTTGCTCTTTTCTTATGTTGTGATAAAGCATGAAGACAGACATTGATGAGACCATCAGCTGCTTTTAATCTATAGACGACATAACATCAGCTTTCTTCTCCCTGCTAACCCCTAAATATGTAACACACACTAGAATATTACATAAACAGGGAAGCTATAAAACTATTTCCGACAACCGCTGGATATAACTATTACATCATAGCATTTAGCATGATTATTATATTGACTTGTTTTCTTAGTTTTCTTTATTATGTACAAATAAATCAAAGCCAATAACATCCTAGAGAATTTGAAAGCTGTGTGCTATCGTGATGTAACAACCAAAATAATTATTCTTACATTTTTCATTAACCAGGCAACATTAACATGCTTAAATCAAGGGCCCCATTAAGATTTGAACTGATAAACCTACAACTGCAGTGGCGCGTCTGTTAATAAAAAGGATTGATGAGCTGGACCAGATATCTGGCGTGCAGGTTCCTCAGAATTTCCATTCTCTCAGTGCCTATAAATACCAGCACTAAGTAAGCAAGAGCCTGAATCAATTCTGGATCCACCTCTTCTTCTTCTTCCTCCTCAAAATTAGTATTTAGAAAAAATATTTAGTGGATATTTTTCCTTTATGTTTTAGGTGTGGTCACGTCTTATCCATCTGCCAAAGCAGATTTTAAATTCTAAAGTTTCCTCCAAATTGTTTCAGGGTTGTTTTTTTTTGTTGCTCTGGTACAAAAAGGAAGGCCTTGCCTGGCTTATCATTCAAACAATAGTTTTATTTTTTTATTTAGAGTGACAGTTAGCTACCAGCACTCATGAAAGAATGAAATGTCTTTTTTTTTGCCATGCAAAGCCAGAGGGGAATCTTTTTGAGGGGTGCAGAGTGCAGCCAGGACAGGACAGGAAACCAATGCTCCCACCAGCACAGGGGATGAGGAGAAGCCAGCGGGACACCGGGTTAAACGTTACTATCGTTCACCTGGAGCTTCATGGAGCCCAGACACATTGTCATAGAAAGAGGCTCTCTGAAACGTCTGAATGTCTACAGCAACAGAGACACGGGCAGAGAAAGAAGACAGGAGCGTGAGAGAGGAATAAAGTGGGAAGGAAAGCATATACACCCATCATTCACACACCCACAAACATATAACCTTCCAGAAGCATTAATTAGCTTAAAAAATTATGTCAGTTCATGCACTGTAACAATACAGAACAAGGATATTATCAAAGCCATTGTTGGGTTAGCTGACCATTTATCAGGAGAAAGATTAGTACAGAAAGTCTTATATAACCATTTCGCTTTCCATGTCACCTGTCTGGGATTCCATAAAAATAAAAGGTCAAATAAAAAGTATGACTACGAAGGCTGAAATATTACCAGTGCACTCACTGGGGGAGAAAAAAAAACCGGATTAGCAATACATCCGTCATTCAGCTCTGAGAGATGAATGTCGTTACACTTCATGTTTTTGCTGGCACAACTCATCCCACATTAGAGGAACCATCAAGCACACTGCTGAAAGACACTGACCGGAATTGTGAGAGAACGGAGGATGTATTTCCCTTTTTTCATTAAATAGTCAGTTGTTTCTAGTGTGCTTTGTAGAGTCTATAGCCATGCTAGTGGCGCTGTAGGACTGTATTTAGCCAACTGCTAACACCGGCATACAAACCTGCTCAAATGTTAACACGCTGAAGTTTAACAGGTATGTTTCCCATGTTCACTATCTTATCCTAATGTGTTACAAAGCTCAATGGGCTCTTTTACACCATCATACATGTTCAGAGACTCACCGTCTTTCCAGAGCTCAGCCACAAACTTGTCAGTGGACTGGTGCAGCAGCGTGGCCACGTTGTCATTCAGGGGATCCATGTTCTTCATGAGCCATTCATCAGCTTTATAGTCCACCTAGAGAAACACAGACACAACACAATGTTCTGCTGTGTTTCCATTGCAAAACTCAAACACGTACAGGCTGAGCACCAAGGAATCACGTATTTTCATCTGACCATTCAATCTACTTTACACCTGGTGGATGTATTGCTGAGGACGCCTCGGAGTGCATTGTCGATTTTGGCGCAATTGCAGCACTTGACACATTTGAATAACGAGCAAGACGGCTGCTCAGCAGGTCACTTTTTCTGCTGGATCCTGGATATAATCCATATAAACCAAACTTTTCCTCACTTCCCCAGAGCCAAGGGCCGCTAGCGGGTCGCCTACAAATCCAGCGCTACTCTGCCATTGCCACTCAAAATTGTGTACGTTTTTTTTGTCTGAGAAATATCTCCCCTCACTAAATCCACGCTCTACTTTATAACCACGGTAGTTATGTTAAAGCAAGTGACGGATATGCCTATTTGGAAATGAATACTTCCGCTAAGTGTATTTCACCAATGTTCTAGCCAGTAGTACTTCTTGGCTGTGGGGTAAATGTCCCCACTGTAGGATATGATACTAACTAAGAACTTACAACACTAATAATCTTACCTCCAGCAAAATACCTCAATTCATTAAACACATGATCTAAATATATAAGATAGGTCCAAAGCAAGCGACTAATACCCCTTTTTGGAAATTAGTGCATTTCACTGCGGCTTCTGACCACGAGTAACCTCGACCAGAGTGTGTGTTTCAGTGATTTAAGGGCTCCATTCATACTCGGCCTGGCTTTACTTTTCACCCGTTCTCCAACTGGGAAAGGTTTCTTAAGTACAACTATTACCTATTAATTGTATATCAAATAATACCACGCAGTAAAAGTCTTACATTTGAATGTTTACTAAGTGAAGAGTGAAAGAGAGACATTTTCAGCACAATGTACTTAAATGTAGTCTATTCAAGATGGAGCTTTCGATATATGATGAGGATAGTTTAATGAATAATTATACTTCATGTCAATTCTGAATCTTCAACATAACCAATAACATGTCTCTGTCAAGTAAATGTAGTACTACAAAGTTTTCCTCAAGTAAAAGTTCACAAGTAATTTTTTTATAGTGCTTTAAGGGCATTTTGAGTTATTTTGGGGTAAAATGAGTTATATTAGCAACATAATGCAATACGTAATGAATCTATAGGGTGAAGTTGAAGTGTGAAGAAGTTGTTTGTATGAGCGGTTCGAAGGAAAGGGACTTTTATACATGTCATCCACTTCTTTCCCTTCATTACTGTTACACCCCAGCGTTAACAGTGTAAAAGAAAAAAATGCGGTTGCTTCACCTGTCTGCATCAATCTGTGCAGGATGTCTTAAAGGTCTGGCAGTGTTTCTAAACACCACGGGCAGTACCAGATGTGCTGTATGTGCTACGTGGGACAATAAAAGATACGAGTGGTCGAAGGTTCAGGAAGTGATACCCAACACTGACATAACAAGAATCATTGTTGGCTTATACCTCAACTTAATATAAAATTGCACTTAGGTTAAAATAAAGAATTCATATTATTTGCACATTATATATATTTGACTGACAGCACAGTCAGGTCTGACTGGACCAGAGAGTGTTGACGGGATCGGTCTCAGTAACATGATGATGACTTTTACTTGGATGTGTTCCTTTAAACGTCTAATGTACTACGAAGAGAGCAGAACATAATAAGAAATAATTGACACGGTCGGCAATCCGAGACGAGGAATGTAAGAATTCCATATGGGTTTCATCCGAATCCGGGAAAAGCAAACTCACTGTGTTTGCACTTATTTTCATGTCATGCAAGGTTTATTTGACGAAGTTCAAATGTAATGCTGGCTCCAGTATCGAATACTGGATGCTTGACATCGGGCTGAATCTGAGATTTTCACCTGTTTGTCATGGCACGGCTCAGGTCCAGGACTGACTGATGCTCTCCACTGTGTTCATATGCACACACACATGCGCACGACAGGAAGAAGAGACAGGTAGACCTAATTAAACCACCACTCCGGGGATGATCTCAGCTTTCATGCTGCGACTGACAAGCGTTCCTCTCTGGAATGTAGCGGGGTATCGTTTTCTCGTTACAGATGGCAGACCACCACACAGAGGTGAGGGTTGAAGAAAGCGTCACGTTATGTAACCACCAGGCACCCCAGACTCAATCGCACACCAATGCGAACCAGATGTGAGTTTCCTACAGCAGAAGCACGACAACCAGGCTATTGTTTTCAACCAATGACCTGCTTCACAGCGCCTTCAAGGGAGCTAAATCTGTGCCTCCGAGAAAGGCTTCAAAACAGGCCAGAAACAGAGTTGTTGCATAAGGAAAAGACATGGATGGATCTGAGGCCTCTTGGTTAAGAGAGTAGTAACAAGGTCCAACAAGCTACCATTCCCAAGAGCAGACAGAATGCAACACACCTCAATGGGCCTGAAATACACACCTTTCCTGCGTAGTGGAGGACGCAGAAGTCCGCTTTGTCCTTGAGCTGTCGCGGCTTCTGAAACTTGGTGTGCGTGCCCTGCTCCTGCTGCACCTTGTCTATAAAGGTCTTGTCGGTTGCCTTGGGAAACCAGCACTCCTCATCCAGCAGAGCGAGGATACCAGGGGGGTTAGTCTGAGAAGAAGAAAAATAAATCGTTCAACACACGCATTCATAGGCAGACACACTGACAGTCACTCACGCAGATGGGGATCACTGACCGGCCTCTCAATGAGGTCGATGCAGGGCTGCAGGTCCAGGCCGAAGTCGATGAAGCTCCACTCGATGCCCTCCCTCTGGTACTCCTCCTGCTCCAGGATGAACATGGTGTGGTTGAAGAGCTGCTGCAGCTTCTCGTTGGTGTAGTTGATGCACAGCTGCTCAAATGAGTTCAGCTGAAAGGAAGCGCGAAGAAGACGTTGTTAGTTGTGGTGACATGTTTTCTTGTTGATGATTTTGTGAATCTGTTTTTCTTTAGACAAACTAAGGGAAAATCCAAATGATCAGTTAACCTTGATCACGGGATTCAGTTTTAATCTACTTTTAAAGAAACAAAACATCAATATAGGTAGTTTGAGTTATGTTAGTATTAAAAACACCACAATCAGCACCTCAAAGATTTCAAAGCCAGCGATATCCAGGATGCCGATGAAGGATGCTCCCTGGCGTTTGGTCCTGTCCAGGGCCTTGTTGATGCGGTGGACCAGCCAGCGGAACAGCCGCTCATATGTTGCCTTGGCCAGGGCTTCAACGGCAAAGTCAGCCTGAAGGAAACAACCAGGTTGAGTAACCATGAAGGACCCTGAATTATTATTATTAGCCCACTGTACTGAGTGGAACCACATGAATATACGTAAACTTTGAGTTGCTTTTACAATTTCAGTGTTGATTATTTATCATGTGCAAAAGTGAGGTGCACTACAAACAGAGAGATATCAAAACAAAGATATGAATAAACGTTTATCAGAAACATAATTCTCATTGACGGAGTTAAATGGCGTCTTGCCTGTTCTTTGGTCTGTGCCTTCTGGACGTAGTCTCGTCCCACTTTGATCCTCGGGGTGAGGATCGCTCTGGTGAACTCCATAACATTCATCCCAAGCAGGTGACAGAGCTTCTGCGCCACTGGGAGTGCAAGGAAGCAGGAGGCATGTCACATATTGCTCGATATAAATTCCAGATTTCATACAAAAACAGATTTAAATTATTTATTTTTTACTATATTCAGAATCTGATTTAACTTTGGTGTTAGGTTCAACAAAACTAAACAAAAAATGTATTCTAAAAACAACAAGGGCCGAGCTCTGTTTTAACAATCCTGGCCGGGTGTTAATCCAAACATTAGTTTGATTCCAATATAAGGAGACAAACAATCTAACTTTAGTGTTATCATGCTCCTAATACAGTATGTGCTCACCGTGAATGGGTATATGTATGTATGTATATGTGGAAATGATTGTGGCTCTTCAGCCTCCAACAAAACAGGTGGTGGAAAACAGACAGTCATCTCATTTTCTGTATATGTGAATCATGACTAACACGAGTGAGGAAGGGTGTGTGTGTGTGTGTGTGTGTGTGTGTGTGTGTGTGTGTGTGTGTATTTTACTTTGACTGGATGTTGGATGTTTACCTGTGTTCTCGGGCATGGAGGCCTGATCCGTGTTTCTCTCTTTCTTAAAGATAATGTTCCCAAACTGCAGCACGGCAGAGACCACCTTCAACATGCCTGGCGACAACAAGAAAACATCTCAGTGATCCCCAGAGGGGGACATTAGGTAATGGAAGGGTATGAGAGGAAACAAACGATTTAAATTATGTAAAGGGTTTCAGGCCACATCTGGAAAGGTCTACTCACAGACAATCTCGTCATGGGAGAAGCTCATGATGTGCATGGCATCCAGAGTCTCCTGGAAATTATCCTTGTCCTGCTGGCCAGGGATGGTAACGTTACCATTGGACAAGAACCGATAGTTGCTAAAGCCTTCGAGGAGCAGGTCCGCTGCAAAAGGAAAGGAAAAAGATGATTGTTAAGTTATTTCATCAGTAGCCTCTTGTTCATGCTGTTGAATTAGGATACTTTATCTTTGTAGAGTGTGTAGGACCATGATGCATGTTGATTTACAAGTCATTTAAATTGTTTGATGGACAGAAACATTACAGTGAAGTAAAAATACTCCATGCTCAAAACAGACAATTCGGTCTAGACTCAAAGGTGGAGTTCACAAGACAAACATGCTATCTAAACACGCTCTGCATCATCATGAAACAATGTACTAACAAGCTAAATTCAAAGTTAACAAGGGAAATAGATTATTTGGCCGGTGCTAATTCGAACCAGCTTCCTTTAGCTCTCTTTCTCGCCTGAGGCACAAACATGAAACCTTGTTGTCATTGCCCTGGTGGTTTTGTTTATCCGGAGAGCTCCACTCTGCACTCACTTCGGAGGTGCTCTCCAGCCCCTGCCAGCAGCCGGTAGAAAATGTGGAAGGTCCTCTCATCTTTGGCCTGTCTGATGGCTCTCGACTTCTCCAGGAGGTCTGAGAGCAAAGTTAAGGACTGACCAAGAAACAACAGCATAAAACAACAGGAAACTGATACTGTCCCTGTTGTTGTAGTAGTAGATGTTACAAAAGATTACCACATTGTTGCAGAATTGCTGCTCATGCGGAGCAACAGGTCAAAAAGCAAGATCTTAGAAGAATCTAAAGTTAATCAAATATGTATTCCATGTGCAGGTGTCACCTGTACTTAAACAAAGAAATATTACCCAAAGGATCTATTATTTTCCTCCCCAAGCATGAATAAACAAATAATACTGATGAGTAACAATACAAAATATGGTTTCTATTGAGCCCAGTGCCCTCTAGCTACGTCTGCTCTCTAAACTCCATGTGTACCCCGTCTTTCAGCTCCACTCGTCGTGCTTAAAACAATCCTCTGACCTTTCAGCCGGTCTCAGCAATGAGGATACAAGTTTCAATATTGGCCCCAACAATGTAGCCTGTGACGTCAAAGTTGACTCTGATGAACTTCCCCTGCAGAAGACAAGATGCATGTTTGTGTTAAAACCCGTTGTTGAACTTGCTAAAACTTCACAGGGCAATACAAAAAAGTTAGAGTGTCCTGTCCTATGTCATATATTTCATCTCCCTTTCAGCACGTTGCATTTTTAAATATCATTTTGTGGATTCACGGAGACAACCGAGACACTGTGGAGAACAGACAGCCTATATTAAGAAGAGCCGGGTAACAGGTCAGACATAATTTCAGGCATTTCTGTGGTTTCCTGACAGTGAATGTGTGTGTGTGTGTGTGTGTGTGTGTGTGTGTGTGTGTGTGTGTGTGTGTGTGTGTGTGTGTGTGTGTGTGTGTGTGTGTGTCTACTGGGCTTCATGATTCATTCAATACTGAACACCATGGTGGTTTGCCTCGGCCACATTCTTTACTTAGTCATTCAAAATGAAAATGCGTAGTGACAAAAACAACATAGTAAAAGTGCAGCATCAGTCAATTTTTAAATAGTAGATTTTTCAGGAAACTATTAGAGGATCAGGGACGTATTAAACAAAACAATACTGTTGAACAATTCTTTTTTTTTTATACAGTTTTCATCAATTACCTTAAAGTTATATATTTAAAATAAAAAGCCCTAAAAGACATATTTGCAGAATGACATGAAGCTGGAGGTCTTTGGTTGAGATTATTTACAGTTCTTTGTAGATATCTGTTCAGGCATCTGTACTGACAGATTTATGTTCGCTCCACATTGTCTGTTTCCCTTCAGAAACAGTACATTTGGTCGAAATGTCAAACAAACGATCACTTCAACAGGAACGGTGAACTCACGAAGCGCGATGAGTTGTCATTTTTCACCGTCTTGGCATTGCCAAAAGATTCAAGGATGGGGTTGGCTTGCAAGAGCTGGCGTTCCAACTCGCCCTGCGGAGAAAGACAGAGAGGTAAGAAGCAAAGTAGCTGTCAAACATTTATTATGTCTGGCACCACGAAATTAATCTTTTCGTAATTTATTTCACCACTGTTAATCTTGTTTTCCCGTTTCTGCCAAAACAGGGTCAAATCCATCTTTCGAAAAAGAGCAGCAAGAGAAAAATGAATGTAGCCACGTTAATATGCTCAACCAATCTTTCAGAGAGTCAGCAGTTTATCATGGCTCTGTTGGCTCTACTTTAGTCAACTGCAGTACAGTGTGATTTTTGTCAGGGGGACTCGACATGTTGAGTCGGCCAAGATTACCAAACAGCTTGACGGAACTCGTAAAACCACAAGGGCAACACAGCGAGCGTGTTTCCACATATGCTCGATAGCTGCGGTTAGTTTGGGTTGATTAGCGAGAGCCTTCGTCCGGTCTGCACATTCCTATGGTTATGATGATATACCCTATAAATACACAAAGACTGTACCGCCGTGGCGGTGGAGATGGCTTCCTCCCAAATCTCAAAACCTGGATAGATAGGTGGTCGGGACATTCCCTACAGCCCCAAAAACCTCAACATGCCCTAGACATGACGCAATATCCCCCCCTCCAGTGCAGCGGCAGTACAGAAATATCCCCCAGAGCCCATCAGAGCTCTAACTGCTCCAGGATGCTCCACAGGACTCTGACTACCCAGGGGAACAGAGGGGATGGCTGATGTTGTAGGCCAGCTAGAACGGCCACTGAAAGAAACACTGGACTACAGTGAATCATTTGTCCTGCAGCAGAGATAGAGTACGGAGAGATGGTAAACGGACTTGTACGGAGCTTTTTGAGTCCTACGACCAGTGAAAGTCACCCATTCACACTGCAGGCCCCATCTTACGGCCGCACTTTGAGGTTTTGCCCAAGGGCACATCGACATCACCGAAAGAGAATGACTTCCATGTGATCATATGACTTTCATCATGCCCAAAAGGTCACAGACAGAAGGTCTCGCTCCAACAAGGAAACATGTGAATGTCATAACTGAATAACAACATCATTATTTTGTGTTGACAGCTTGTGCTCTTGTGTCCGGGTCCAGAACAAACGTTTTCTGACTGACAAGAATCTACTCTGCTCGAAGTCTACATACAAAGTTGAATCTCTCGGGCCGGATGTCGACAATATCCAACATTTTGACATATATGTGCAGACTCCTCTGTCTGTCTGAATGTGTTGATACCAGAGTAAGGAGTAGCTATCCTCCTCCTCATTCTTTTCCTGAATCGTTCAGGCTGTGGATGACGTAAAACAACACAGAATAAAAAGGCCGTTTGTCTTCCTCACTGAGAGAAATATGAAAGTCCGGTCGCCCCCGACTCAGCTTCACCTCCTCTCCACTACTTCACCTCCCCTTCCAGACTTCTCTCCTCCACCTTATGGTTCTACATTCCTCTGGCCTCTGCTCAGAGGAAGCCGTAATGCAACGCAGAAGGAAAGCAGCATTAAGGTCAGTGAGGATGGTGTACTCTGGCCCTGAGTTAAAGCTACTGAAACACAGCACATTAAACTAGCATTCACCCGGATTGTGTGCGCTCAGAGCTGCAGGTTATAGGTCGCAGCTAAGACTGCCTCTAAAGTTATTAGATTTACAGAGGACACAGGAACATCAGGTATTGGTTTAGGGGAGAAAGGAAAAATAGCTACCAGATACATTTAGCTGAGAATAGGTGAGCCAGAAAATATCAAGTTTTGTAGAGAGCACGATAGACAGAAGATGGAGTTTTTGTGTCAGCAGAGTCTCATTTGTGTTATTTCTGGGAAACAATGTGGATTAAAATCTGAAGATCCAGGTGAGGCTAACACATCCACATAGAAACACCCCTGTGTTTGGTTTTTGTTCGGGCAGAAAAAGCCCCATGTGGATTGAAGGACAGTGTTGGTTATTGGAATAATATTATCACAGCAAGGCTATAAAAAAACACCAATGAATCATTAACTGGAATGCTGTTCAAACTACACACATGCATCTAGAGTACATCACCAATGGAAAACGTGCATGAAGATTTGAAAGGTTTGATCAACTGCCATCAAGTTTCGTTATTGATATTTTCATTTCCCATATAGTGTATTATATTCACTTCACTAAAATGTAAAAGATGAAGCTCGGCGTTAAACATTGGAGAGATGTTTAGGTGGCCGCGGTCTGATTTCACAGTTCGTGTGCTACTTCTAAACCCAAGAAATCTGGGATCCTAAATCCCAGAAAGAGGACTGATGAACCTATGAAAATTTGCGCGCAGGAGAACTCAGCTTTCTCGGCACGCCCTGAAGAATGAATTACTTCAATGGACTATATTTACTATCCACACTGATTAGACATCTATTTGAAAGGTGGTTATTTCCCCCTTTAATGCTCAAAAAGCACTTAATGTGAACAGTGAAATGAATTGGTGTGGCCTATTCTTTTGAATTTGACTGACATGTGTTCCTAATAAAACATCTCAATTTCCAACTGTCCTAATAAACCCAAAGCAACTGATAAAACAAAGTGTTTTAGTATCATGAGCCTGCTGGTTTAATGGGAGAGTCAGCGGGGCTTCAAAGACGGAGCCAGCACAAACAAAGACCTCATGAAGACGGAAGCTGAGATTAGTCTGTCAACATCATTATGTAGGTGGCCAAGACTGAGAGAGAGAGGGGGCATGCACATACACACTCAAACCAGACCACACACTGTTTTTAAAGAAGAGGGAGAAACACTTGCCTGGAGCTTGAATGCTTTGGGTGATTCGGGCTGTTTGTTACGGATAAACAAATGCAAGTGTTAAAACCTGAGGCGCTCATGTCAGACACAAGCCAGAGGAAACAGTACACACTGGGTTCACTCTCGCAGAATGACATTGGATGACACAGAGCGGAAGGAGTGACCAGCCAGGCTACGTTAAAATCAATTAGGTTAGCTGTGGATTAATACACAACTTGTTGTCAGATGAATAATTAACACAAAGCTATGCGCTTCAATTTTAAACCAGAACACAGTAAGATCACATTTCATTAATTCTAAACAAAATAAAATTATAGTAATTACAGATATGAGAGTGGTATTGATCTGATTGCTATTGTCTGGCATTAACTCTCTGCTAAAAAGCGAATAAGAATGTTTTCCTTAATGTCAAAGTATTCCTTTACATTACAATAATGATGCGCAGAGGTACTTCACAAATACCAACAAGGTTGTTTTTTTATTTATAAGGTGAGGAGATGTCAGCGAGGAGAGGAAGAGGAGAGGAGGCCCATGCTTGGCCAAGGATAGAGTAGGAGAGGTGTAGGCAGTGGGGCTCTCACAGGAATGTTGTGGTCTTTGCGTCCTTTGTGTGAGGAGGCAACGTGGGCCAGGTACTGGATGACCTTCTTCGTGTTCTCGGTCTTGCCGGCTCCTGATTCCCCTCTGAAAGCAACGGGGAGAGACCGCATGAGCATACACATGGACAGACAGACGCAGCAGAAGTGTGAGGGAATAAAGAACGAGTGAGAAAAGAAGTTACGCACTTTGCTTTCACTTCTAACAATTAAATACAACACTATTTGTGAGCAATCATGAATAACAGGTGATTAGTTGTGAGGCATAGCAGCCACAGCAGTCGGTGTAAACTGCCCACAATTTAGCAAGGAACAGACAAACCACCGTAAAAAACCCTAACCAAAATAACTAGTCATTACGGTGGATTAACCTTGAAGGAAAGAATAAACAAAGAGAAATGTCAGAGAGGTATTGAGAGCGGACGGCCATCCGGCTGTGTTGTTGTTTTCTAAATCCATCCATTCGTCTGTGGGCTTGTTTTACTGGAGAGCCTTGTGGTTTGCTGGGCTAGTCTCCAAAGTTTCCAGGCTCTGCTTTTGGGCCGTCTCTAATGATAGCTGTTGTTCAGGCAGAGCCGTCCACGGCTCCCGCAGTCGGGTCCCAGAGCCCAACAAAACGGGGCCAACCTCGAAACCAGGCCAGCAACACTACATCTATCTTCATACCGGTGGCTTTAGTCTAGCTGGCTATTAGCTCTTAGACCACTGCAGTTTGAGCTGCCGCACTAGATGGGCGAGTCCTCAAAGCACGGGATACAGACATAGCATATATAGGTCAAGTCAGTTACACATCCCAGTTTGGCTTGATGTCTTCATAAATTCATAGAGTCGGATTATTTCTCATAGAAATAACCATCCGCTGACCTTCACATATCCTTTTTTCCTCATAGGAAAGATGTGAACATGGAAGGTTACAGGGTCTCTCACAACTCTCATACGTCAGAGGGTCAACAGTTTTCTCAATTCAGGTTTCTGTCTCATAGGACGCTCCCTGTTGGGTTCTTTCGAAGTTCTCATTCTGTCTTTTAGATCTACTATTGTGCATGGTCTTCAGATTGTTCAGCAAGATTCAGCTGAGTGGGTCCATTTGACCAAATACTGGGTCTACTCTGTTGCCGTTTTAATAATTTATTTCACACACTTCCAACTGGTTGACCACACTACCTATTAAACAGTGGGGTAACGCTGCTAAAATAGCTCCACTGTCACCAGACTCTAGGACAGATTATGCAACAGCGCTCGCCCGTTCATTGGCAGCGTCGACTCGAGCCAAATTGAAAGAGCGTGGCACTTAATTACTCTCTGCCAAAGACGACGAAGGCACGGCACCAAACCACACTCATAACTCCCCCAGTATTGGGTAGAGCCGCTGCACAACCCAGCATCCGCAAGAAGCTATTTGAAACCAGTCTTTAAATAAAACAGCAGGACGATGGGAGCCGGCCAACTGAAACCTCGTAATTCAGAGGGGACGGTCCTGAGACGGCCTCTCATTGAAGTGTACCTGTCTTTGTAGAAGATAACCCTATTAAGGTGCGGCTGTATAAACGTCGCCTTGAGACAGTTTCATTTTCCAGCCCCTTAAGTGAACCGATCATCTGTCCTAACAGAGAAATGACCTCAGGAGAGGAGAGCAGGACAATTAATAGCCGAGAGAGTTGTGAGTTGCGGTACTTACGTGCAAAGGATTGATTGGTCCTCACGATCTGTTCAGAGAAAACAGAAAAAACACAGTCAGCATCCTTCCCATCCTCTCACCCTGGAGAGACTAAAACTAGAATCATTAAAAAAGGCTGCATTTGGTCAAAATGTTGGGCTATAATGCATCCCGGACAGTTCTTTTTCTTGGTGCAGGGCAAAGCATCAACATGAATAAAACAGGAGCTGCAGTATGCTGGGTAGGATTGCTCCGAGATAAACACAACTGACATTAACAGTGCATTTAACAGCCAACAGCTCATTCCTCAGCCAGACTGCCATGCGGTGCTATGGCCATAAACTGACACCCGGACCAGGAACCGAAGCTGTAACACATTTGAACACAGAGGGGTTCAGACTGAAGTCCAGATGACAGGATTAGCTATGCCCACTGCAGGGTGTGACCTCTCAACTTTGAAGGCCCTGCTGTGCACTACAAAGAACTACAAAGACCAGAACCCCGAGGGGAACTGACCCGTTTATCAGCTTACAGAAACTGTCACAATCAGAGGATGTCCTAATTTAATATACCTACTGGTAAATGTTGTAGATGTTTGCCAGATATGCCTTTCATAATTAGAGAGGATGAGTGTGCTCTGGGAATATGGAAACTTTTACTTTGTCTGGCGTAACCCCATAGCTCATTTATCCATAACTTTGAGCTAACTTTCAACTAGTTGAATTTAGTTCAGTTAGTTGAGCTCTACAAGTACAGAAGTATCCCTGGTTGTAAAAACGTAGGCCTACTTGACCAAACGTCAACACAGTTTATCTCATGACACGATGTAGTGAATGAACCACAAACAAACTCAAAAATGTTCGTTCAGGAAATTCATTTAAATTATGTAAATTGTAATAACCCGATTTCACGATATTCTGCTCACATCATTTTCCCAAGGCCATCAAACAAAAACAAACGGACAAATAATTTATTAAGTTAGGCCGTGAGCCTGGAATACTTTTCTATCCGTAAACCATCAATGGAGGGAGGAGAAGCCCACTCACTCGTAAGGCTTAGAGGCAGCATGCTCCATGGCCAGAGACGAAAACACATTAGTAAATAAGAGGAGAAGCTATATGGAAATATAATAATATAATATCATGTGCAAACAGGTTCTGTGAGATGAGATGGTATTTTGGTTTCCTCGTGACTCAATTAAGGTCCTTTTTTAAATCGTGTCACTGTAACAAAACAGAGTTAAGAGAAATACTCTTTGCGTGACTTTTTGTACTTTGTGTGTGTGTGTGTGTGTGTGTGTGTGTGTGTCCTCCTGCTGTTCTTCAACCTCTGCTGACATTCTTGTTGCAGGAAATAAGATGATTTTAAGCTTCCTGAAAAAGACAAATTTGGGAAACACCTCCACATTCCAAAAGGAAAGGGGCCATATGCCCACACATCTAACGCAAAGCAGATTGTGGTGTTAGATATTACACTGTGTCGGTGTTAAATGTTTTCTTTTGTTCCCCTATGAAGCCCTCTTTGAGCTCCTGACCATGATTATCTAGAACCTCTCATGGATAATATAAGCGGTCTTTTCGACAGCCGTCCAGTGTAGGGATGAAGCGTTCGGCTGTGGGCTTTGCCACCGAATAACACGTCTGCCTCCAATAAACCATTAACTCGCAGCTCGTTGATGTGGGTCAGTTCTCACAGTCTTTAAGGTGTCATCTTTCAACAAAGAAATGACCTTTTGTTTCCTGCACTTGTGAACCTCCCTCAGGTGACAAAAGCTGGCCACAAATGAGTTTGGCTGTACGTGTGTGTGTGTGTGTGGGGGGGGGGGAGTCTGAGAGTCTATTTTTGAAGATGATGAATGCAGACACCAATTGTACACAAATATGCAGAAACAGAACAAATGTTTGCACACTTATGCTGGATGACAGTTACTGTAATAACGGGAATGATGAACGATCCGCTCTCTTTAACTCCCTTGAGGCTGAGGCCGCCTTTGAAAACACGGGTCAAAGTTTGATTACTCTTCCTGTCTGTGTTTCACAGCCACGTCGACATAAACCTGAAGCTTATCAGATGCTCCTAATGTTGATTTATAATTTTTTTGCAAGAGCTTACACCTCCAGCCTCACTGGACTGAGGCACGCAGCAATGTGCGATCGATCATGAGTATGAAAACCAAATGCATACTCAGGAATCAGCCCCTGGGCAACATCAATTCAGCTTTACACATCAAAGAGAGAACCAGTTTGCATGTGGTTCATGCTTCTAAAATTAGCTCTTGACTGCAACAAATGGAGAACAAAAAAGAAATCTGTAACAAATTGGGATTTTGTAATTCTCCTTTAAAGTGCCACTCTGGACCTTCCAAGTGCCCATAACTGCAGGCAGCCCAAATGCACATACCCTCATGTGTTGCTCTGGTGCCTTAATAAACACCATGTGACCGATAAGTCTTTCCTGAACAAACAAAAACAATCCTCTGGTGCACATGCTCTGTCTCTCTGGCAACAGCAGCAGTCATTTGTTAAGTAATTAATAACATGGCTTTAAATTAAAAAAATACAACAAAGAGGAAAGTTCAGAAAAATGAGCCTTTCACATATCGTTAAGAAACCCCTGTGTGGGCCAACCTGTCACTGTGAAGAAATCTCTGGTCAGTGTGGGAGATAAGATGACCTCAACTGACCCCTATTGATTGATCTGATCACTGACATGAAATGGCAGATCGGCAAAAGTCCTTGTACGGTAAATTAAGAAACAGATGAATAGTATGAAAGTGAGATTGGGATGTGTTTGACTGAGTGTGTGTACACACACACACACACACACACACACACACACACACACACACACACACACCCTTCATTCTCCACCTGTCAGACATCAGTTTGCCTTCTTTATAATGTTCATTTGACCTTATATTCCTCCATGGACATGCATCACCTCCACATCTAAAGCTCCCCCAGCTCTTTCCCCGATAGACAATCATGCCTTTAACCTTCCATATCCTTTGTGATTGTATTCTTCTGTAAGGTCACACAGCATAAAGTAGATACTAAGGGCTCATGACATCACTTGCCAGAACCAAAGGGAACTTTTGTGAATGAGCCCTCTTCTACCGAACACATTTCCGGCCCTTCAAGTAGAGCAATCGGACAAGTTTGTTTTGTTTAAACATTTATTTTGAATTATACTTTGTATCATCCTGCTGTGTTGTTATTCTTGTGCTGTTTGAGTGGGTAAGTGTGTGTATCCATCTGATCCGTGCTCCCACCTCGGCCCTCTTGGCAGCTGCTGCTTCCTCGATCACCACGCCAACTAACTGCTGGGTCATATTTACCCAGGGGGCCACGCTGGCATCAGCGTAGGTGGACCAATCAAACTGAAATGTGCTCTTCGAGTAGCTCATTACTGCCTCACTAAATCTGTACCCCCTTCGCGTTTCCCCGTTCTCTCTGTTGCCCTCGTTTCCCTTTTCCTCCCCTGAATGGTGGGAAGCCAGATCACGCAGACCACTACAGAGCAGGAACTTTACTGGAGACAAAATCACTTTTCCACACTAACAGATGTTTTTAATTTCATCACCTCATCAGAACTTATAGCAGCGCTGTTATTTTCTCCGCAACAACTCCCAGCCAGTCACTTAGGTAACGTTAATGCGAGATGGAAATAAGTTGGCCCTGTCGTTCATCAAGATTAGGTCGGGCCACAGTTCACGTCTCCGTTTGGATACAAGCTACACATCAAAAGGAAAAGGCAGTTCTCACACCAATCTGTCACAGTTCACCGAAGGTTGAAATACATGTTCAAATTCCTCCATGTTCAAATTCCTCCATGTTCAAATTCTAAAAGCAACACTTTCTACTGATGGAACAGCCGGTGCTCTAAAGTGACCGTTATTTCCTGAGCTAGCTGTCAATGTTATTATGTCGAATCAAATCAAAACGGCTGAAAAAACATAAAAAACATGTGTGCACTGTAGTTCACACAAACGATGAAACGTTGTGTACTTCTTTGTTAATTTTGCACTCCAATCCATTCAAACAACGGCACACAGTCTTTCTCTCCCATGGTAGGCGCCGGGCATGTCCGGCACAGCAGGGTTCCCTTTGCTGCTCATAATTTATCCCCCATGAGGATTTTTAGCAAACAGCCTCATTCTTCACATTCCAGAGCAGTCCCCCTCTCCCTCCATCTCCACAAAAGCCCCAATCGTTACAATAACCCCCTGTTATCGACCTCATCCTACCCTGTACAGCCTCAGTATCCCTCTCCTGACTGTAACTCTCAGATTATTGTTCTGCTTTAATACTCATACACACACCTTCCTTCTATGGAGTTTCCCATTCGTAGTAAATAAGTAGATTTTTTATTAACAAGAGGCCAAAAGATTGGAATGATATACGGTAATCTCAAAGCTCCACGCGGTCAGGAAAACATGTGACACAAAGCAAAGCCCCGCTGTATGGCGTAGTAAATGATCAGCAGTAACGGTAACTGTAAACAAATTGTAGTTAATGGGCAAAAACAACAGCACAGTGAGCGTAACAGGCTTTAACGAGTCCGACTGTGGAATGAAATATTCTTTTTGCTTGAGGATTCCAAAACTAAACCACCAGAAACGTTCTCCTCATCGCCTCATTTTGTTTAAACCAAAACCCCAGTGTTCAAAAACATTCCAAGCACAAATATCATAATTACATCCATTTATTGTCAATGGTCCTCAGCAATATGGCTCCAGTTTTAATGCAGTTCAACCCAAAGTCTAAGCCACTAATTGCACTCATAATTGTGGCAAATTGCTGGTTCAGTGTTGAGTCCGTGCATGTGGATCAGCCAGCTGTCAAACAATCCATAATTACATTCACACGTATGCTCATTAATCTTGTGCTTGTGATAACATTGGCAAAGATAACTAAAGGAAAAGCCCTCGCCCCATCCTGTAAATGTATTATTTATTTAAGTATAGAGGAACTCACTGACCACTCCATGTCCATGCACACACACAAAAATAAGAAAATCGCAACTTTTTGATGAGGAACATGCAGCTATAGAAACAACACACAGATGATTTTCAACCTCCCGGGGGTCTTTGAAGATGGATGTAACACATTTTTTCCACATTGGGGCTGGAGCGCTCACAATGTGCTTCATAAAAGAAGTCGTAAAACGCAACTGCGCCCACAATGAAAATTCTGACGTCATGGCAACCACTTCACACCCATAAGAAATCCTGAGTGATAGCCGGTGAGCCGCTCTCTCATGAACCGCTGCTATACGTTGTGAGAAATCACACACAATTACACACTAACACTCATGCACACACAGCTCCCTCGACACAGTAGAATATGGTGATTGTATTAGTGCAAAGATTAAAAAATGTAAACGTAAACGGCGGCCTGCTTCCTCATAAAAGCCGAGAGCTGAGGAAACAATCCAGAGCTACTCGAAGCAGAGGAACAAAGCTCCAAGTGTGTGTGTGTGTGTGTGTGTGTGACAGAGCTCGTTGACATTCCCAGACAGTGGAAGTAGCAACTGGGAAGTGTTCTGCTCTGCGGATACCTGCAGTGTTTCAATGTCACGCCCGAAGCTTCCGGACAATTATGATTAAATTAAAACGCAGTTAAGTGGCGGGCTGAAGGAGAGTGATGTGCCACATCCTCCAACAGCAGTTTTGATAAGATAAACAGACTTAACAAGCAATAAATCCTCCAACAGCGATTGAGGTTATACTAACAGTCACTTCATCTGTCGCGTGGAGCGAAGGGAAGGGGATATTAAAGTATCACAGGATGAATGTCTTTTTGTATTTACAGTACTTAGTACTCCGTGCAAAGCAATTAAAACATGAGATGCTTGAGTGTATACAAAACTATCTATTTAGTTCATTTTACCGGGGTACTCCAATTTAGTTTTGTGCTACTTTAAGTTGGATGTCTCACAACAGACAGAATCAAAAACGATCATGTCCAAAATCTAAGCAGCGGAAAATGGGTTAAGCTCCAGGAATGCTGGATCCTACATTTCCCACAATGCAACTCAATAGCACCCAACGCCTCCTCAATTCCCAGGCATTTGGTTTAGCAGCTCAGCCAAAGAATCAAAAACTAATCAGAACCCTGATTCATTCTGTTGTGTCCCTCCACTCACTCTGCTTTGTCCTGTGTGTCGTTTATGAAGCAGCATTATGAAACCCAGAGATTTGAATATTTGGCTCAATTTGAGACGTTTCCATTCACAAAGACGGGTCTTTGCCTCAGGTAACGCTGCCCAGAACGAATGTCTAATCGCATCTTTTTATGTTCACTTTGCATTCTGTCTGGAAGCAGCTTGAAAGCCATTAGAAGATATTGTTCAACAGTTGTTACATGTGGAGCAGTGCATGATGGGTAAACTGAACGTTGTGCCCCTCCAAATTGAACTGCGCATCCAAATACATCATTCACTTTTCTGAATGGTACTTCGACGCTCGGACTGAAGTCACAAGACTTCATTATTACAAGAATAAATATGTTTCACAGTGACAGAATTGAATTCTGGGATATAAAGATGAGAATCCAAGAGCTGTATAATCTCTCATTACAACAGTGCGGGTCATTATAATGAGCGCAAAATGAGTCGCGATCTGGACCAAACTGTTGAGTGTCAGCAGTTAAAGGTTTAATGATCAGGTCCACTTACCAGCTGAGGAAACAGCAGCAATACTAACAGACACTTTGTCTCAGAGATCAAACTGTTTTCATTAGTACACTGTATTCTGTACATATGGCCATTTGCCACCGCTGAGTGACTAAACAGCTCAACTGCGTTAGTCACCGGGATGCTGTTGAACCAGCTGCCAGATAGACATTCATTCATGCTACGAACAAATGGGCAGACAGCCCCATGAGCCGACTGGCCGTGTGTGTGTGTGTGTGTGTGTGTGTGTGTGTTGTGCACTGGAATTCAGATGCCCCTGGTTTCCCTCCCCTCCTATCTGCACTGGGGCCTCTGGGGTGTGGAACAGGCGTCGTGTTTTCAGCAGGCTGGCGTCGCAACAGCAGTGACACTAACGGAAAATGGGGCGCCAAGTGTGGCGGTGAGGTGAAACTTCCCAGATTATGTCTGTTTTGATGGCGATTACCTTTTTATGTTTCATCATAAGCCGTAAATAATACACTCTCCCTATGTGCCAGTCGGTAACAATAAATAAATAAATCAAGCAACAATGCTAACTATGCAGGTGAGATGCAGCGTTTTCAGGCATGAACGTCCTAAATTCCCCCTGCCAGTCACAGGAAGTCGCCCTGTGCATCTGGCACATGTGAATACTTCCCAGGAGAGGGAAGAGTGTTGGGCACTTTAGGAATGCGGCCAGCCATACGGGACGAGAGGGGTGTGGTGGGAAGGGACCAGATAGGGGAATGAGAAGGGGAAATGGAGATAGCAGAGGGAAAGATCCATGGTGAAAACAGAGGACAGACATGTGAGCCGAGGAGCTATAAATAACATCACGTCACCCGCCGACATACTTGCCGATGAAACCCCAAGTGTGTTTCAGTACTTCTGATTCAGTGTGGGGATAGCGATGTCAGCTGGCAGCTGAGATCACAGGCACTATTAGACCCACGTCATTGGCTTGTGAACGTCCCCACCCTCCCGGAAATGACAGCAGTGTGTGAGGGACCACCTGAGGGAGTGTGAGGGTAGAGAGAAGATCCAACACACACACACCCACAGTGGAAGCTATTCTCATCATTTACACCTTGGCTTGAACTTTGCCTTTTGAAGCGCTCTAACCTCTCCTGTTTGTCTCTCTCTCCACCTCTTTCTCTCGCCCCCACAGGATCCTGGGAAAATCGTACACGAATCAAAGAAGAAAGTCGACGTGCAAAAAGAAATGGTTTTACCGGGCAGGAACGCGGCAGGATTTCGATAACACAACAATACTGCATCACCCGATCCTGATAAAACACAACCTCAGCTCTGCCCGCCCTCCCATCCACTTGAGCACACTCACTTCAGTTTGTTTAAAGCCAAGACAAATGGCCTAAACCCAAACAAATGAATGGCCAATACATATATGAACAGACATCAGCGGGTGGGGGGGTTTACTGCGCTTATGTTACTAATTCTAGGCTGTTAGCAGTAACTTCCAGGAACCAAGAAATAGTCTGCCATTTAACCTCACGTAAAAAAAGCTAATGTATTCTTTGTTATTTCGTTTTTGGACCAATTATACAAACAAGATATAACGCCTTAATTAGGGAGGTTTAGAAGTGTTTTTGCTAAGCTAAGCTAACAAACCGCTGGCCGTAGATTCATACATGAGCTACATCCGTGTCATGCATGGCACAAGAATGCCATTGATCTTCTGGCTAACTTTAGTAGGATCACTGGAGGTTTTTCAAACAGCGTCGCACACATATGGAAGTTAGAGTCCTTTGTATGTTCAATTCAGCTTCTCAGCCCCCGTGTCCTGTGGGCTTGTGCTTTACTGTCTGAGCTGTACTCCACAGAGAGCAATCAGACGGGACTTTGGAGTCTTTCCATTTTTAAGTCTCACAAAGCACATTTTTCACATGCTTCTGAGTCAGGGGTGAAATGAGAGAAGTCTGGGAGGGAAGAAAAAGAGGGATATCAAGATAGAAAGAGCGATAAAGAGAGAGAGAGGCGTCGAGGACCAAGTGTTCCTCAAGGAGAGGTGCTGGGCTTGAGTGGTACACATTCTTGGGATAATCAGAGGATTCTTTGAAATCTAATATGTCTATTTCTCTGCATTAACTGTCTGTTGCCCTGAAGATATGTGCCAGGTATTGTACACGGCAGCACAGCAGAGACAACATGGAGGAATGGAGATCCACGGCTCAACTTCCCAGTAAGAGAGCGAGACGAGAGCGAGACTAGAACGTCTGGTGTGGGTGGAAGGGAGACACTTCAATGCGGTTACACCAGCTGAATCATTTACTGTGGATGAGGAGAAGAGCCATACACGTCGGTGACGGAGAGCAAGAGGCAGTGAACGGACCGGGAAGCGGGCGACATGGCAACAGCGAGACGTAATCTGCCTTTTCGGTTCACTGAGCACAGTAGTCGAGCCAGACAATGGACCAGTAGCTCCCAAACAGCCCGACACAAAAACACGCAGACACACTCGTGATGTCATTTCCCACAATAGCGAAGAGGTGTGGGGTCTATTCTCTGCTTCTGGTAGACTCTGTCACTATTCAGACCATTGTTTATTAGCCCGGCTGAACAAACTTTAGTCGCATTCCACTCATAAACTCATTAGTCCAAATAAACACGACTTTGTTGTCTTTAACTATCTGACCTGTCAGCAGACAGATAAACATTCTTAACAGACCCTAACCCTGTTTTAGTTTTCTCTGCTCAGGTAGACATGTAGAGGAAGCCGCAGGACTTTCAATCTGGTTCTCTACTTTTTATGGCATCTGTCTGGATGCGGCTCCTGTTCAGCATCGCCGATTCCCAGACCGCCTGCTGCTGTCACACCTCATCATGTCCATCCATTCTCCATGCCTCTCACTGTCAACAGGGATTACCTGCTACGGGTCCGGCGGAAACATAATACACATTATCACTAATGCCGCTGAACGGTCAACGACCGATTTTAAACACTTATCAGGCTGGAGTTATCCCCTGAACACGTACAAGACAGTTTCCACTATGCACAGTTTTGTTTATGCTAACGGAGCGTAAGAGCTGCACAACAGAGAGTAAAATTAGCCCTGTGCTGTTGGGTGTTGCCTTTAGGTCAATGAGAGGGGAGAGAAAGCAGTTGCGGGAGATATGGCAAGAAAGTATTTGGCAATGTAATTGATTGCAGATGGCAGGCCGCCGGGTGGCTTGTTTGGTCCACAGTGGTTCTTTGTGATGGCTGGGCCTGCCGTAATCCAACAGGACAAGGCTGTTTTCGGGTGTATGTCTGTGTGTTTATGCTGGCACCTCCAATATCACAGTGCTGAGCTCTGCAGCCCCGCAGGAATCCAGACGTACACGGGGGAGAAGGGCTTCAGTCACAGAGGGGAAACTGTATCAGTGTGAGACTGTGTATGAATCAGTGAAAGAATATTAAATAATACACTGAATCGAAAAATTGGATATGGGATAAAAGGTTAAGAGAGTGTTTACGACTAATGGAAGTGAAACTAGGTCACTGCAGCAGCGACAAGTAGAGGTGAAACCAAGTAAAATAGCTGTGAGAGTAAAAAAAGAAAAGAAAAAGTTATACTATTTGTAGTCTTGGATAAGCGCCAGACTAATGTGAATGTGTTCAGATTAATAAATACACATATGTCATCAGTAGCTCATTAAACAGAGTGACGGAGTGGATCAAGCCAGCACGGTTAGATGCCCGGCTGTGCAGCTGGCGGCGTGTCTCCCTGCCCTGCAGTGGGTTGGAACGTTTTGGGTGTCAGTGAGAGGGCCGTGACAGCATCAGTCAGGTAACCCTATCTGTGGTGCTGAGGCTTCTGGAATCGATGCTATGCGTCTCTGATGACAACACTATCCAAGAACGAGGGCAATGCATGACACGACAGAGGCTCTCCCTTAAATCATCTCACCACAACCTCTCTCAGTTAGACGACTGTCTCTGACACAGACACACTACACACAAAGTCATATGGATCAGCTTCCAATCTGTGGACCTGGATACTCGGAAATAAATACAATACTCTAAATAACCTGAAGCAAGAGAGTTAAATAGATGTAGCCTCTGAAATCCATCAACTTGTAATACCTAAAAAATGTGTGAACTGAGGATAAAAATTATTAAAGAAAGCCAAGACTCAAGCTTCTTTCCATGAAACCGTCACATACATATGCATGACTCTTGACAAACCACAGCTATCCCAATCATCGGTCTGTCCAGGTCGGGTTGGAAAAGTCTCTGTGTACATGTGGGGAGGAACGTAACCATACATCAGACCTGATGTCTGACCCCCAAACAGAAATATGATTTTATCCTATATGAACTCCACAGCTGTCTGCCATTAAAGATGCATCTGCTCGCGTGTCTGTTTGCGGTTCACATGTTGTTTTAACAGGCTTCCCCATTTGTCTGAAAGTCATCTCATGAACATGTAGCCAGTGCAGTCATTTGGAAGACCAGGAAAAGGTCTTGCACACACGCACACACACACACACACACACACACACACACACCTGTCTTGTCACTCAGGCCCTGTGTGTGCCCTTGACCAGCCCTCACTGCCCCAACTAGAGGCCTCATATCCCAAGAAAGAGCTTCAACTCCAGGCCTCCCCTACACACCTACACACACACACCTACACACACACACCTACACACACACACCTACACACACACACACACACACACACACACACACACACACACACACACACACACACACACACACACACACACACACACACACACACACACACACACACACACACACACACACACAGCACCCTGGTCCCAGCCCCCTTCAGACTGCACAAAGCCCCCATTGTGAGGCACAATGCTGGCCGCCCCCTCTGCCTTTCCCCTTGTACCCTCTGCTGCGTTTCCCCCATAACTCTCTGTCCCTTCTGGCCGGCTCCATCGTTCACTGCTACTCAGTCTTCTTCACCTTCTGTCCTCTCTACTCTCTCTTCGTTATTCTTCAATCTCCACTACCAATCCTGTTGATCGTGTCTGTAGCGGCCTGCCCTCTCTTATCCAAAGCGTAGCCGCTTTTCCCCACTCTCCCCTTCAATCCTCTTCTCTCCCAGCATGGCCCTCCCTCTCGGCTCTCTGTTCCAAGACATTTTCCACTTCTCTGACTGTTGTGTTTTGTCCTATATCCCCTTCTTGCTCTGCTGGTTTGGAGATATTTCATATCTAGTGGTAGGCTGTAGTTCATGTGTGCCAGGATTCTTACTGGAAGCGCCGCCTGTGTTATTTGAAGATATATTTTAATACAATTCTGGTCATTTACAACCACTAAACTATTTTGCTGTGGCTACATTGGCATCTATACTACGCATTATCAGGGGTCCAATAGTCTGCCTGCCTTTTCAGTGAAATAGCTCCCAACACTGCAGGAGTGCCTTAAGCCTCTCCACCATCAATGAGAATATTATTTAATAAAGGGTTAAATTAATTCCCAAAACCACTGCTGTTGAATATGGCACAGCAAGAGAATACCGGAACATTTCCTGCACCTACAGGTCTCGTCTAATGATGTCCACACCAAGAGGACCCGTGAAGGACCGTGCAAGTTACTGTTTGCGCCCCATAGGTTTGTCCACACAAAATGTTGAACAATAACTATAGTATGAAAGATATACAGGGAGCAACCTATGACCTGACAGTGCTGATCAGTCGTAGTTAAGGTCCCAGTGTACTGAGCCAAATGTGGCTCCTCTTCCTAGTCTTAAACACAGTATTTTGCCACAATTTCACCTCAAGTATTTGTTTCTTCAGTATGTGGTCAAACTGCACAGTTTCTGCACAAACAGCAAGTCCACCTCAGTATCATGCTTTACACCAGTAACAGGCAGTAGCTCATGTTTTCAGTGGGACCCGACATGTGCAAGCAGTGCATGAATGTGGACTTACATACATCTTTCTCACAATTCTTGCAACCACATGCCTGAAGCACTTAAGCGGACAATGTCAGAAAATGTTTGCCATCCACACCCTTCTGTGAGATTTGATTGGTTTTTGCCTTCTCTTTATTCTAACATGCTGTGCGCCTACAGTGCCATCTGTGTTGCTCCAAAATCCTGACCATGGGGTGGAGTCGCAAGACTGGCACTAATCTAAAGAAATCCTACTGTAGTATGTGCTTCTCTAATCTCTCTTTGTCGAGCTGCAAACCAAAGTCTGTCAGTCAAATTTGGCCTTGCCTGTTTCCAAAAGGGTGCACACGTATGAAACATGTTTGATGCATTTGAAGAGAGGTCTGCTGCTGGACAGTGGAGGTGGTATGTGCAGAGCTATCTCTGGTATTCACCTAATGACCGGCTCTGTTAAGCCCCTGTGGTTTCTTGAGTAAACTCAGATACAGTAACACTACTGTACAGTGCCACCTGGGTGAATATCGGCCTGATACGTGTTCCTGGGAAACAGCAGCATGAGCCAGAAACAGACAACTAATGTGAGCGGGAAAGAAATACATGAAAACGGCTAAACATACAAACAGAAATGCATAGTCAGACACTCAGTGAATCTGGGACTCTGCCAGGCAGTACGCCTTTTGGTCTGGCTAGTTGAGGGGTGAAATAGGAGAAAATGGTTGTCAGTTGTCGCTGTTGTCAGTTAAACAGAGCCCGAACCATAGCAACCCTGGCTGTATCCCGTACATGAAGGGGCGATGACAAGGTGGACATTCCACAACACTCGTCCTCCTGTGTTTCCTGATCAAAGGAGGAGAAGGAAGGAACAAAGCAAACTGAGCCACCACGAAGCTTCCAGCAGGCCCGCGGTTTGTATTTTTCATGTTAAGTGAAAGGCGACAAAAATGCCTTCAAGGAGCCAGAACATTCTGGTTAAAAGAAAGAAAAAGAGAAGACTGAGCGAACTAGCGAGTGAAGCAAAGAAAAGGGGTGGAAATGAGGAGAGGCCAGCTGCTCTCGTCACTGAGAGAAGAAAGGAAGCAATTATAAACCGGTAGGAGATCCGTAATAGTTTACAAGAGCTTTGGAGAGTTAAAAGACGCAGCTTCTCACCCTGAACAGGACATTAGGCCTAAACACACTGAGGGAGATTCAGTCAAGAACACACACAAAAGTCTCTCATTGCTGCCGCCCGAAACACCGTCACTCACCAAGTGACACCTCTGTTTGAGGCTATTTTAGTCACACACACACACACACACACACACACACACACACACACACACACACACACACACACACACACACACACACACACACACACACACACACACACACAGGTATCCATGGCGACGCACCCTTGCTCGGGGGTAATGGGCAGCTCGGACGACTGCAACAACGTGACGGTGACTCAGCTCGTAGAATTTAGCACAGCGTCGCATGGAAAGCCGGGACAGTGATGACCTCATTCCAAAGGCTGCTCTGCCCCGGCCCCTTGGGGTGGGGGTCAGCGAGAAGAATGGTGGCACAAGAGAGGCGTCCCATATCTAGGCAAACATCTCTCCCTGTGATAATAGGGTGAGAGGAGTGTGTGTGTTTGTTCTTTGTGTGTTTGTGGTTTTGAGTATTTTCTAAAAGATAAGTACAATAAAAGAGAAAATGTATGACTTAAGACGTTTTGGACCTTAGCGTCAAATGACTTGACAAATACAGAACTTGGGGGCTCGTATCTTCACGAGAGACACACTTTGAAGTCCTGAACCAAACTTTTAAAATCAATGCCCCATATGTTACGTGCGGTTCCCGCTCCGGCCCGGCTCACCCCGGGGCTCCAGTCGACGTCTCGGCCGTGTGGAGACCCGGTCTGCTGAGACCGGAGCCCAGCAAACAGCCGGAGGGCATGTAATGACAGCGAACACACCAGTCAAGACGCACAAAACTTTGGAGCTTTACTGCTGCGGCTGCGGAGGTCCACCAGACAACCGGTGACAATGTCACATCAAGGCTGGAGTACGTTGGGACTCGTACAAAATCCGAGGGACACATTGGCAAACAGGCTATTTAAAGAATCAAATCCCTTAGAAACAAAAGGGAAGAACTGGAGCTGTTGTTTCACGCTTTGACAGTTTGACGGCACACAGAAGAGAGGTTCAAGCTCTCTACACATTGACGACTGTGATGAAGATTCTGCTTATTACAGCGGCTCTTCTCCGCCAGAGACTCAAAAACAATTAGTCAGACCCAACGTGGGTCACAGTCCTGTTTCTAACGTGTCTTTACTTCGTAAACACGTTCAAATCTTCATCAGGGGGATGACTTGATAATATAAACTGTAAACAGACTACAGTATGAAACAACTGCAGTTTGTGGCATGGACCAGGTTTGCAGTGTGTGTACACGGTGATGACAACTTTCTATATATATATATATATATATTCTGTGCAGCAGGTCCAGCTAATGACAAACTAAAGGCTGACGATGGTTGAACCTGCCGTCTCTCCTCGCCTGCTCATCTGTCTCCCTCCTCTCTCTCCCTCCCTCTCTTGCCTTTGTCCGGGCATCAGCTCTCACAGACAACCCTCTCAGCAGCCACGCCATCAGGAGCTTGTAACGAATCCACAAGGAAAAGTGGACCTTTTGGTTTGGCTAAAGGAGTACACCAGCATTATAATAATGTTCTTCGCGAGCAAACCCAAAACCAGGACGTACAGCTGCACAAATCGGCTGTTCTGAAATGATGACATCACTACGAATTGGACTTGTGTGATTGGAAAAGAAGTCACATTGTTTCAGAAACAGAAAAGGAGAGAAAAGAAAAGTTCATGATTTGGAGAAATAAACAGAGAACAGAGCCAGAGAGTTACATAAGAATAACACTCGCCAATAATATTGAAAACAAGTTTAGAATGAACAATGCAACTTAACACTTCAATCCTAAATCCTTTGCGGCGTTGATGATGATGATGATGAAGAGTCTCTTAATAGCATACAATTACCAATCAACCAAAGGACACTGGTGACGCAACTGGAAAACCCACCAGATACTTGACGCCCTTCGATAAAAGCAGACCCCTCAGACATAATCGATGATGTCACATCCTCTCTGACCTTGTGACCTTTCGCACACTTCACACACTTTCTTCCCTCACTTTCTTCCCTCACTAATCTCCTGGGCTATGCAGCCGAACTCCACGCTGCCTGCAAGTGAGCTAAACCCCCAGCTAAAAGAACACACACTCGCGTAAAAAAATAAAAGTTTCCAGCTTAACGGCACCCAACGATACCAGTCGAAATAATGTTTGAAAGGTTAAAGTAATGTTTGTCCCTGGAGATGATGACATCTGTAAGGTCACTTAATAATCCAAATATTTCATTTGGTAGCATTGTGAAACACTATAATTCACGCCATGGACACGGTTTCATAAACCTGTCAATTAAGACAAATAAATATAGCATAGGAGCTTTATAAATGCAAGATAAAAGGGTCAATCGGAGGTAAACAACTGTCCGTCATACCTTGAAGCATGCAGCGGTACGCTGCCTCAGAGATGGCATAGATGTGTGGAGGCATCTCGTGCCTCTTCTTCCCTCTGTACATCTCGATGATGTTCTCTGAATAGATGGGCAGGTTCTTGTAGGGGTTGATAACCACACAGAATAGGCCAGAGTATGTCTGCAATTAAACATACAAAACAGACAAACATGGGGAAATTAATAAACAGTGAGGAACAAAGAGAGGCTGCAGCTCAACATCTCAATATCTGTATATTCCAGAAATATAAAAACATATGAATTTATATGTCAGGGCTATTTTTCAATGATCTCTCTCTAGCCAGAATCCAAAGTGGATATCAAAAGAAAACACTAAAAGGCAGCGACCAAGTTTCTATCTGTTTAAATCATCAAGTCTGCATTCTATCAGTGAAGCGAGACCTGCCATTACCCAGTTTTTTAGGAGCTTACATCATCATTGCGGTCATGCAGATAGATATAGACCAGACGTTAGATTAGAGAGTCAGACTATAAATGAAACACTGAACAGACTCTTGTCGCCCGTGCAGCAACAAAAGAGTCCTAATAAGTGTTCAAATCAAACAGGCACTGCACAACGGGAACAAAGAGTCTGTATCATAGTTTTATGAAGACTCATGGTGCAGCAAAAAGGCTGTAAATGTTAAGATTACTTCCCGACTTGTGGTGGTTGCATTTGGCTGTGTAATTAAACCATTTCTCCCCAGAGAGTGTCTGTGTGTTATAAACGCTTTGACCAGGCTGAATCGACCAGGAATGAGTGAGAGGCCCTGCGGGGCAGAGGTTCTCTCTCATTCGGCAGATGCTGTATCGGCTTTGCATTCCCACTGTAGACAACACAGAGAAAGAGCTGCTTACTTTAATCACCGGCATGTTAGGCTAATCCTATGGGCCTGTGCCTACTGACTAACTAGCTACTCTGTGCTTACTTATTAAGAGTAAACCTGCTGAAATCAAAATGAGGATTATTTGCTATCTGAAGACATAGCGGAGGCAGCTGGCTCGCTGCGGGCTCCGAGGTCAGAGTGACTAACATGTTTGTGTGTTTTGTCTTCTTCTGCACTTCGTGCACTCTGCAGTGACATCGTTTTTCAAGGAACACTTACAAAGACTACAAAGCTAAACCATTAAGGAAAATTGGAAGCATTGTGTGTAAACTGTTTGGTGATAGGGTTGAAAATCTTTTCTTTCGACTGCCAGCATGGCTCTTGGAGATCATAAAAGGCACATGTTCGCTACAGACTGCAGTCTGTGAAGAATGACTGAGCCTCTGTTTTAAGGCGCTTTAAGTTTCAAAAGCTGTCTATTCCGTTATCCTCTCCCGTTACTCCCGCTGCCAATGAATGGCATCATACCATAATAAAGTCAAGTCAAAAACAGATGGACTATTTATGTGCCCTGTGGTGATCTGTTCTTATCGAAGCATCAAAGATTGTGACATCTGCCTCATAATTAAAACTACGCCCAGGGCCGAGTGAGGCGGCGTGCCACGAGTGACTCAGCAGCCAAAGATTCACAAAGGGGGCAGACAGCATATTGTAACCGTTACGTAAGCGCTCAGGTAGGGCCCTCAGTCAGCACCGAGCAACTGATGCTCAAGTACCGCTGATGCAGACAAAGAAACAAGAGGACGGGGAAAGAGAGCGAGGCCGACTGGAATGAAGAGGGGAGCAATGATCCGGCTGACGGAGCTCCCTCTGGTCCAATCCAGCCGAGACGCAGCGATGCAACAAACAGTGAACCGAGTACTTGGCCGTCCTGTAAACTGCTCCCAAACTGAGGGGAGGAGAGGTAGGAGAGAGAGAGAGAGAGAGAGAGAGAGAGACACCCGCCGAAATTCTAACTCTCCACTCTCTTTTTTCGAGTCCAATGAAACATTTATTTCCCCTTTATCTGGAAACTGGAGCTGCTATAAATAGGGGATGTGTTCTGTTCTCTTCAGTTCTGCCACATGCAGCACCGGGGCAGCTGGGAAGGCTGTAGAGAGATAGAGAGAGCTGGACTGCAGGTCCAATGCGGACCGTCTCAGGCAGCTACAGGGTACAAGGGGTCCTTGTAATTTGCTGCATCACGTCTCTAATATGCATGATGATGACGGTGCATGAACCTGCACAGAGCACTTCGTAGTCTCGAGAGATGAAATGGAGCGTCAGGGTTTTATTTATTTTCATTGCTTGTGAATTCCAATCCCACCTCTAAAAATAACAACAGTGGTTGAATTTGACTGTGGCTTTTATCTTAAGTTAGATGTCCCTTATTATTCCATCAATCAAATAAAAATGCCTCAAAATAGAATTATTTAATACTTTTCTCATGCTTGTTGTTGAGACTGCTGTCGCTTCCCTTACAAGACTTATTGTCAAATCTCTTGCAGGATCTATGTAGTGTCAAGAACATGTCAGCTAGCAGAGCATACGACCAAACTCAACGCCGCCTGCCAAAAGCGCCGCACCTGGTTTAGTCCACGAAGGAGAAGGTGATATTTCTACTGTGAAATCAGATCCAGGCGAGGGGAAGCCGTGGCCTAGTAACAGCTGAGCAACACACAGGCAACAGCAGACACAACAGCCGACCCCATCTGCCATCTCTGATCAGTCAGGCGGCGTGCCCACGTGGAAAGGCCCTTCTCTGCCGCCGAGGGCCCACTGTTAGCAGGGGCAGCCATTGATCTGTGTGGAGGAGAGGAGACCTTGACCATTCCCCCGACCGTGGTTAACTCCAGTGATTTCATAACAGGCTTGCGAGTTGCGAAGACTTCTGACCGGGCTTTGAAATATGATCAATACACTGAAACGCATTGGTGTTAAATCACATCGACAGCAGCAGGACACCTGCTGTTCTCCAGCTTTAACAAGTTGGAAATTCTTGCTTGTTGAATTTTAGAGCAGCGTGGCCATCAAAACGTACACGGCAGTGCAGTTCATTGAAATGCATCAGGACTCAGTAGCGTTCGAGATTCACGTCTCACATGCTTGCGTTTGTCAAATAAATCATGGCGACCATAAAAGCAAACAGAACGCCAGAGGTTACACCAGGGACCTGCAAACGTCCAGCTGTAAAGAGAGACCACATGTGGCTTTAATGCAATGGCTCTCGCAGGGTTGAGAGAATGAGAATGAGCTGTGGTTTGCCCTGCAGCCGATCCAACATTAGATATGAGCAAAACACGTTTTGAGTAGGGAGACGGGCATTTGAATCACAGAAATATTTAAAAAAAAGTCTAGATGCAATAAAAGAAAAGAAAGACACAAAGTCCATGTCATTATTGTCCAGGATCAGTGAGGCAGGGAAGAGGAGAGGAGCAACAGGAGTGTGGGAAAGGGAGTAGACTAGGTGGTGAAGACAGGACGGACACTGAGCAGCAGCAGAGCTGATGTGGGCGGCCGGCGGGAGACAGACAGACGGACGATCTTTTTGACATGGAAAGAATGCTGAGGCTTTCTAACAGCTGAGGCTTATCTAACGACACAAAGGCCCGCTTGTGGCCCCGCTGGCGCGGCGTAGCCTGGTGTGCGGCATTGCGGGTATTGGCCTGTGATTCACCACCTCACAGACTGCAAGCTGCTACAGTAAACGAGTTGGCTCAACGGGCTGACTCACGGCACACGGATGAAGCCCTCCGATGGGCAGAGAGACCACAGAAGGAGCCAGTGGAGGACAGCTCATATAGATCAGAGGCTTTAAAATGCTGTGGTGACCTGAAGGTTTCAATTGCTGGCCAGTAAATGTGTTTGGTCGCAATCCACAAAAAAAACACAAGCGGAGAAAGAGTTTAATCACAAAATAGCCAATATTACTCCGACATGGCTATTTTTGTTGATAATTACTTCAATATATGCGTGGAGGTATGGATGGAGACTCTTAACAGATGCTGATCACGTTATGATTCAGATATTGAGTCTTCCCAACCACCTCAACTAAGAACACCTGGGGGAGCCATTATATTATGTCTGCAGTAGATGTAGCTGAGCTTTGGAAAACGTTTAGAACATAAGGGGTTTCTTCTTCTAAGAACCAGCTGAATGGGGAGATTCTTGTCCTGATAGAAAACCCAACACCGTCAGACACATGTTTTCAATTTCTCTTAGCCAAGGGGTAAAATAAAGAAGAATCTGTGACACTGGTATTAGAGAAAATAAATGAAGAGGAAGGAACTGAGAGGACTGGCATGTCAATTTAATCGTTAATACCCCCTTCACTTGAAGCATTCAAGTCTTTACTTCTACTATATGACTGAACTGAAACACTCACATTTTGACTTAAAGCACATACCGTACTTGTAATGCAAAAAAAAAGGGCAGGACTTCCTCCGAGAGACAGTGATGAGGGTTTGATCATGTCTTGTGAGGAAGACAAATTATAAGTGCAACAATTCCCTCTGCACTCCCCGTCTCAGGTGATAACCAACCCACATTCTATTCCCGGAAAACATGTCACTAAATGGGTCAAGATCACAACTGGAACATCACGGAGCATCTCCATCTGTGGGGAAATTGCACATTGGGGCAAAACTGAGCTTTTAAAACACAGATTTACTCTATGGTTGTCTCGTGGTCTGGGTTGTAGCCACTGGCTCAGTCAACTGATGGCGCGTAAACAGCATTTTTTTTTAAATGCATCTGAATTAAAGTGTGTGGAAAATGTCGAGGCTTAAAAGACAAGATGACGTAATAATTCAAGTACCCTGCTTTTTGGGTCAAAAAAGAAAAAAAGAGAGAGGTTAAGCCATCTCTGTGATCAAACCCGGTCCACCAGTAGGGGCACAGGGCAGGACAAACAAACGGAGAGCAGCGGTGTTTATGGAAGAGGCCTGCCTTTGGCTTAGGTGAGAGAGAAGCTATGGGGGGGAGGTAGTGATTTGTAACCCAGAAGCACTAAAGACAGACGATCCAGTGGAGGTGAAAGTCTGGCAATGGTTAAAAGACAAGGGAGATCTGTCCCGCATACTGTGTGGCCGTGTGTGTGGGGTCAGGAATTCATACAGGACAGCAACGAGCTCAATGCCCTCTCTGTCCTCAAACAAAAACTAATATCAGATCTCACTTTCGCACTAGAGTGCCAAAGTGAGACGGCTAAAAGTTAAGACTAGTGTTCATACAAGCAGAAATAGTGCCCATCATTTTTTTTTTATAACAGCTAGGGGTGAAATTCAATCTACATCTGTGAGAACCTGGGAATCTGTAAGTTTTAAAGGTAAATCGTCCCCCACCCCCCTGTGTGGAGAGTAGAAAACATGACAAAAACACAGGATCCAGGTCTAAGTCACTCACGTATATGAGCCCAGAGTAGTAGCGGTCCTTCAGGTTGTGCAGCACCGACGCCTCGTTCAGACAGGTGAGCTCGGCCATGTCCTCCACCTTGCTGAACTTGGGCGGGTTCATCTTCTGGATGTCGTCCTTGTTGATCACCACCTTCTTTCCATTCTCGGCCAGCTCCAGCAGCACCTCCTCGCCCCGCTCCTCCCGGATGCCGGCCGCCTCGAAGCCATTGCGCTCCGAGGGTATCCACACCAGCTTCTTGGCCGTCCAGTCGGCCTGTGTGGCCGGGTTGTAAACCACAGCCCGGTCCACAAACAGGTACCGCTCTGGGTCCTCTTGCCCACTCCGATTAGACATCTTACTTGGGGTTTACCAGAGCAACGAACAGACACCACCTGGAACAGACAGGGGCGCAGGGGTTGGTACCTTAGACACCACAGGATTTAAATAACAGAAACACCTCATGTGCCCTTTAAAACGCTGATTTCCTTCTGTAACTACACTGTAATACACATATTTAACAACTGGTATAACAATCACATTACAGTAGAAGGCATTCATAAAGAATATATAGAATAAAACTCATAATGTAAAAAGGAACGGATGCCATATGACACCAGTTCAGAGCTTGACTATACTGATATAGACAGTGACACAAATGAAAAGTTAGACTTCATATTTTTAAACTAGGTGTTCGTGCAGGTCTGACAGTCTGCACGAAGCCATTGCGCATACTGCGTAGCTTCATGCTCCGATGAGACGGAGCGACGTCGTGATGACCAGCCGTCCCACGTCTTCTCCTACAGAGCTGCGCTAAAGAAAAATAAGTCCACCGTACAGCACATATGTATGTGCTGTACGGTGGACTTATTTGTCACATATATATATACCCCATAGTTCAGACGATACAGGTGGCGCTTATATAACTGATAAAACGAAATATTTAACGGAAACCCGCAGCGGGGGAGAGAGGTGATACTGGTCCCCGTTTACGAATATGAGGCTAATATCTGCAGTATTTAAGCTGCGCACCTGACATGCGTTAGCCAACAAGTAACTAACGGTAACCGGGAGTGAGCACGAGACGGTATAGCGTTACAACGGCAGCTACAAAGCAGTTATCACCATGAGAACGACCATTATGAACGTTAACTTCAGCGGTTTAAAATGATATAGCTAAAACTAATATTTGCAGCAATGTTTAACACAAATACAAGTGTGACGTTACACATTTAGCGTGACAACGCTAAATAGCACTTATTATCTTATTAAGTTAAGCGTTTATCCAACATTGGTGGTGGAAAAAAGGGGGGGTCCGCTCATTTAAAAGTGTTTCCTGAACTCACGCGCTAATGTCCCCTAAATACGGACCACCGTATTATGTCAAACTAAGTTCCCAGAGACCTCCGTCCTGAAGACCCACGAGCTGCCAGTCTCTCGAGCCCCGTCCTCCCGGCTCATAGCCCACTTACCTGGCGTGTCGTTAGTGAGCAGCAGCAGTAGTCCGAGCCTGTTCACCGAGCAGTCCCGATATCTTCCTCCCTCCGGACGACAACGACGAGCTGCTCCACTCAACCAACTGAACCGCGGGCACGTGCACTGGGGCTCCGGTATGCGCCACACGCACGGTGCTCCCTCGACACTGGGGGCCCCTGCTGAACGGAGCGGACTTGACCGTTGCTGCTCCCGCCTACGACGGACTGAGCTTCATAGAGCGGGACCGCGCAGATCAATACGCCACACCGGGGCACCCTCCGAGGTGACTCACTGGGGCTCAAGCGGGGATTGTGCGCGTGTGTCACGGTCTCTTTTAACTCATAAACAAGGTGGTGACGAGGACATTGTGCTTCAGCAAACGCTTTTGAAAGAAATCTATGCCAAAAATATCTATGCATTGCACACAGACACACACACACACACCCACTAGATGGAGCCCAGAGTCTCTCTCTCCCTCATTGGTGGAGAGAAACCAACCCTCCAATTTGCAAACCAATGACATGCATGTAATAATGACCGAGAGTGCAACTGGCGCTTACTTGCATCCCAAGTATCTCACACGACAAGGAAAAATACTAAAAGTACAAAATAACTTTTGTTAAAGAAAGACACAGGAGAAGCAAAAAAATAATAATCATACACACAAACAAAAGCATTGGGTTTTAAAGTGGCATTTTATTACAAATGGAAAACATGTGTTCTGTAATTAAATAGCTTCTATACCAAATGCTGTGAAATATGCTGACGTCATGATCAAGTTTTACATCAAAAACAAGAAAGGCATTGTATTGTTATGTACAATCTGTTTAGATAGAAGGCTTCAGTGTCCTCCTCCCCTCCAGGCTGCTGCACCCCTCTTCTTCATCCCACCACCTCTTCCTCCTCCTCCTCCTCCACCACCTCCAAATCCTCCTCCTCCTCCTCTTCCTCCACCTCCTCCAAATGCTCCTGCCGCCCCTGCTCCTCCTCTCACTTTCTTCCTCACACCGCTTGCTTGTTCTGTGTCATCCTGGTCTCCATCTCCTCCTCTGGGCCTTTTCCTTTTCTCACCTTCCTCCTTCATTTCCTGAGGAAGGAAATTATCTTTTTTTCAATATACAATCCACATACGACATCCATCTTTCAGTTTACAATACTTCATACCCATTGACTTCCATATCCCGGTTATCTTTTTAAGCCGGTAAACAGGTTGTTTGATGAGGCAATTCCTGAGTCTATTTCTCACAAAATAGAATATTCTATGTCTCTTTGAGTGGACATTTAAGTTATTTTTACCATGTGTCCTGAACAAGCGTTAGCTGGCTTGTTTTGCACACAAAGACATGGTTTTCTGTGTTTGTGGTGACATTTGAAACACATCCAGAAAAGCGATGACTTACCAGCCGGGCAAATCTCTGGGCCTCGCTCACTCTCTCCACCAACATCATCACTTCATCCTCCTGGGTGGGGAAGGCCGGAAGCTTCTTCCCAATCAGGGTTTCAATGCGCTGGAAAAGCTCCACGTCATATCTAGGGGGGGGGCAACAATGTGTCAGTTTGATGCATTCAAAGATTTATTTTACTGAGAACATAAATAGGAACGCGTTAGAAAAATTGCAACAGCTGAGAACACGTCTGCATTTAACATTAAAAAAAAGAGGCCCTAATTATTAACTAATAAAATATCAAGACATTGATACTAGTAAGAAACCGGCAGCTCTTACTGAGTGACAAAAGTGATGGATTTCCCCGAGCGCCCTGCTCTGGCGGTTCGTCCGACTCTGTGGATGTAGTCCTACGAGGGCAGACGCATCCAAAAGGTACAATCAAAAATCGACTCAAACTCATGAAACCATCAAACAAACGGGCAGTGCTGAACACCAGCAGCTACGCACCTTGGAGTGGGTGGGGATGTCGTAGTTGATGACGCAGTCGACGTGAGGGATGTCCAGTCCTCTGGACGCCACGTCCGTCGCCAGCAGCACCGAACGTGACTTGGACTTGAACTTGTTTAGCGATCCGAGACGTTTGTTCTGAACAGGAAGGGGAAGATCCAGAGAGTGAATTTGGGGTTTCCTCAAAAAAAGCTTATTGCAGTATGTGAGAGATATGAATGCACCATATAAATAATGTAGCAATTATGATTACTGTGAACTAACAACTAGGATTATGATAAATTCAATCTTGACTTCAATTTGATGTTTGTGCCAAATTTGAACAAATTCTATCCAGGCGCTCTTAAGATGGACAGACAACCCCCACAAAAACATGTGGTTTGGCTTTACCAGCATGAACACAGCACACCCTACTTTCATGTCAGATTTAGCGAGGTAAAAAAGTTGCATTGCTGTATGGAACAGAAGCAGAAGAGGGCGCTGTTCTTCCAGCCAAAATAGAGCCAAAGCTATTCAAAGTGGCTGAAAAAGGATAAGTGTTTGTCCTTGTCAGAAAAGATTTCTGTTGTGGCAGATAATGTAAACGTAGTTTAACGATTGCTTTAAACATGGCTCATCAGCTGATGGTAGACATGAAACGACAGAGACAAGGATGTGTTGATGTTTAGGTCGCACAGAGGACTCAAAGAAATGAATAATCTACATTTTGGAAACATTAATCAGCCATCAAAATAGTTAACATTTCTGTCAATCGACTAATCGATCGCCTCTAAATAAAATACAACACTGCTTTTTATGATTTTTACTGTATGCTGCGGGCAATGCAGTGGGCAGCTCTGCAGTCTGCACTAGTGTTGGTTACGGCTTAGTGACGTTATGATCGTTTGTGTTTGGCAGAAGAAAAGTCTCTGCATCAGCAAAAAAATGTTTTCCATGTTTCATCAAATAACAGCGAGAAGCCGAGCCTGCAAATAGGTAATCGCCACACTACTGCATCACGTTATCATCGATGTTACTGAGGAAGTGTTTGCATGGATTCGTCCGAGTTAGAGAAAAGTCTGTGTGTGTGTGTGTGTGTGTGTGTGTGTACCTGACTCATCTGGCCATGAAGAGGGATGGCAGTGATGCCAAGGTTCCTTAACAACAGCGCCACCCGCTGGGCGCTGTTACATGTGCTGCAGAAAATCATAAACGAGTTGCCGGCCAGCTCGTTTATGATGGACACCAGGTAACAGTCCTGCCACAGAACACAAAAAAAAAAAAGTGTCAGAAAGTCCAACCAAACACAATTATAACGCGACTGTGGTGTTCAGAGGACGCCCAACTTGCGGCACGTGGTTTCAGACATTAAAACGTGAAAGGACAATGCGCCGTACCTTGAACTTCGAGGGTATGAAGACGTAATACTGCTGTAGTTTGTCCACAGTGGAGTATTTGGTGGACACCGCACACTTCACAGGATCTTTCAGAGCTGCTCTCTGTAGCTTCTGGACCTTTTTGGTCATGGTGGCGGAGAACAAATAGGTGCGCCGCTCTCTGGGAATCACCTTCAAGATTTTATCCACCTGGCAAAAGAAAGAAGACATATTTAAAAAGGGAACTAGAATTACTGCCTCATGGTTGAAGGCCTTCGCTGACCAGCTACGGTGCACTTTACATCCATGTTTCTCCAAAGTGTCATCATTTTATCCTTGTGTAAAATTGTTCTAATTAGCATATGGTGTCTTGAAAGAACGTGTTTTATGAGGTCAGTCCGAATTCTAATCAGTTCATCCTCGAGTCCAACTGGATGTTTGACAGATTCAATTTAATTTCTTCATGAGAATGTGCGGACGGACAACGGGAAAACATGATCACATGGCCTCACAATTAAGTGATTACGTTCCTTCATGCTAAAGCGAAATGCAAAAGGGGGAAACTGTGGCACCGACGTCAATAACTCACCTCAGTCTCAAAGTCCATGTTGAGGATTCTGTCAGCTTCGTCCATGACCAGGAACTTCAGAGCTCGTAGGGAGAAGCCCTTTGTGTTCTCCATGTGGTCGATCAACCGACCAGGTGTGGCTGTAACATATCGTGTTCACGTCATCACATTAATGCTAAAAACATCTGTTGTTTAAAAATCAGTGCGGCAATAGCAAATACACACGAATGCAGAGGATCATGCGTTGACCGTTTTTTGCTCTTACCAATAACAATGTGTGGTTTCTTAGCCAGCACCAATGACTGGGACATCATGTCGATTCCTCCGACTATGACCGCTGCAACGGGAAACACGTTTTAGGAACAGACCCATGGAAAGTCATCTGCCTCGTCCAGAAACCGGGTCGTCGACCGCGAACTGACACTCACCACACTTGACGCCGATGCTGGAGCCCAGTGCCTCAAACTGCTCAGCGATCTGAAATGCCAACTCCCTGGTGGGGGTGAGGACGAGGGTGTGGAGCCTCTGGGGCGAGGACAGCAGCGACTGCAGGATGGGCAGAGCGAAGGCACCCGTCTTTCCCGAACCGGTCTCTGCCAGGCCGATAATGTCTTTCCCTGCAGGCACAGATAGGCGTTGAAGACATTACTATGTGTACCGAGTGGCGGAGGGAAGTAATGCACAATGAAGTACTAAGTACAGGCAGGGTTCATACACATTTCGACCAATGGATTTCCATGACTTTTCACCAGATTTCCATGACCAAACATTTCGTGAAATCTCGGTGTATACATGAAAAAGTGAGGAAATGTAGTATTTAAACTAACAATGAGAATTCCAAAGCATACAGTATACCTTAAATGACACAAATGAATGAGAGACAATAGTTTGACTAAAAGAATAAACATGTATATAGAGCGTATGCCTGCTTATATTTTGACCATCTTTCTTTTAAAAGCATATTAATTATTTCATACTCAGCGTAAATGAATGACATGAACATATGGATATAACAAATCTCCATGGCTTTTCCAAAACTTTTGGGATTTTTTTTTTTTCAAGGACTTTTCCAGGCCTGGAAATAACCATTTTAAAATGCTATGACTTTTCCAGGTTTTCCATGACCGTAAGAACCCTGTAGGTGTTGAAGACATTATGTGTACCGAGCGGTGGAGGGAAGTACCCCAATGCACAATTAAGTACTAAGTAACAGCACTAGTTGAGAATGCCCATTTCATTACTGAGCTTTAAATTCACACGTGTATTTGGGCGGCAGGAGTACTTATACACTGAGGTACTGGTGCAACAGATCTGAATGCACCAGTACCACTGGTTTTAAGGGGAAAGCACGTTTGAAAAACACAAACACACAACCCTGAGCCGGAGCCTCCTGTGGTCCCTCACCTTGCAGGGCTAGAGGTATCGCTTCCATCTGGATCTTGGTGGGATTCTTCCATCCCAGCTGGTCGCAGGCCTCACACAGGACCTCGGTGACACCCTGCGGACGGGAAAAGACAAGGAGACGTTAAAAAGCTGCAGACTGTGTTTTGCAACCAAATCACAGCCTCGTCAGGTAACCGGCGTAGTTATACGATACGAGCGCCACCTAGCTAGCTTAGTCCGGCTAGCACAAACCGCTATGTATGTTTTTGTCGCTAAAATGGCGTCGCTGCGAGGTAAACCTACCAAATCCTTGAAGGTCTTCGCTACCGCCTTGATTTCGCCTCCTTCAAGAAGACCGTCAACATCGCCGCTACTCGAATTTGGGAGAGTTTCATCCGTGTTTGGCTTCACGCTTTCCACAACGTCGTCCGCCATGCTTTTCGCCCCAACGTGTCGTCAGCTCCGGATTGCGCAGATACGGAAGAAAAAAAACTCGAGTTTACGGCGCACTGCATGCCGGGATTTGTTGTTCTTACACGCACACACTGAAGCAGGGTTCATACACATTTTGACCAATGGATTTCCATGACTTTTAACCAAATTTTCATGACCAAACATTTTGTGAAATCTCGACAATAGTTTGATTAAAAGAATAAACATTTATATAGATGCCTGTATGTATGCCTGCTTATATTTTGAGCGTCTTTCTTTTAAAAGCATATTAATTATTTCAAACTCAGCGTAAATGAACGACATGAACAGATGAATATAACAAATTTTCATGACTTTTCCAAAACCTTTGGGATTTTATCCAACCAAGGACTTTTCCAGGCCTGGAAATAACCATTTTAAAATTCCATGACCGTAAGAACCTTGTGAAGGCGCCACAAAAGCATCAGGAACATGGAGATGTTGACCGGTGGAGTTTAGGAAAATCGTTCCCAGATATAAAGCATCCAGACAAGAATTGCTCAAATATGTGTAATTATTTTTTGCGTGTGTTGTCTCCTTGATATCATGTCACACTGAAAATGAAGCATGAGGTAAAAACGTATTTATTTCACTGTAGATCCAATCGTTTCAGACATGTGTACATACAGTGGTTGACCAAACAGTCCACACCTTTTATTTTCCTTTATGTTCATGTTTAGGCGATAAAATAACAATCATACAAAATGCTTTTTCTGGTTATGGCAAAACACAAACAGTTGGCCGGAAGAAAATTGCCAGTTGTAGGAGAGAAGAAAAAAAATGACACACTGGAGGACAAAAAGCACGGGAAGACTCCGGCAGACAATGTTTTCACAGCAGAGAGTAGTGTTCTTTTTAGGAGTCGGGACTTAATAGCAACCGATTTAAATGTTTTTCTAATTTCATGTATAATCAGATTTCTCATCAAACTAATTCACATACTCCTTGATACAACAAATAAAAATCCCAAACAGGTGAAGATGAGCCTGTGCTGAGTGTAGCCGGCTTTCCTCGGTTTCCTGAAAATAAACTAATCTAGATGACTGCCTTGAAGACAGCTACCTCTAGAACTCTGCACAGAAAACAAATACACCTTTGTACCCCCACTGAAGATCCGCCCCAAATACCCTGCCAAGTCTCAGAGGAGTCCCTCCATCTCCCTCATAAAGGCTTCATACATCTGGTCTTTAGTCTTCATGGTGGACTGAGACACGGGACCCATCTGGACATGGTGGACCATCGCAGCAGCTGTCGCCTGCTGTTTCTGTCCATGTCCACCTCCCATGCCGTCATCTCCCCGCCTTCCTCCGCCACGCCCTTTTTTCTCCCGATGCCCAGCCGATGCCCCGGGCATCCCTCCGCCCTTGTCCCTGCGCACCCTCAGTGCCGTGGGCACGAAGCGGGTAACCTCTGTCTTTGGATTGATAATCTGAGGTTTGGCAGAGATGGTGGCCCCGCCGGAGCCGGCGCCCGCAGCCAGGCCGCCTCCGGCCGCTGCGACCGAGGTGATGTTGGGCCGCTTTTCGATGGTGGCTGCGTGGTGGTGGCCGGGGGGGTTGCCGCCAGGATTGGGACCCGATGGCACGGCGCCTGTCCCCGGGGGAGGAGGCATCTGCATGCCCGGTCGCATGGGCATAGACATGGGCATGGAAGGGGGCGGCATGTTGCCTTGTGAACCGTCCTGGTTGGATCCTGAGCCTTTTTGTCGCTGGACAATGTTGGGAGGAGCACTGAGCACGTTGGCGTTGAGCGGTGGAGGAAAGAGGGCGAGAGGTGGGGCGAGTGGACGCGGGGGCCCGCCTGCTCTTGGGGGAGGAGGTGGGATGCCTGCAAAAAGACACACAAATGTATTTGAATGAGAAATGTATAACAGTCATCTTTGCCACTCCAGAGATTTAAAAACAAAGTATTGTTTACGCTGTATATTTAATGATGTATGGAAGTCTATTTTTACTGCCTTAGTTTGAGTTTCACTGCAGCTGAGCAGTGATGGCATATCAAATAAATATAAATGTTATTGTGTCACGTTAACTCAGCATGTGTTCACACACACACACACACACACACACACACACACAATAATATATACAGCATATACACACGCACCAAGTTTACATTTGGATTGAAAGTACTACACTAATATGCACACACAGATGTGTGCCTTCATTCACTGTACACACATATGCCTACCTGGTGGTGCAGGGAGTGGGATTCTGGGAGGTGGTCCTCGTGGTGGGGGGCCTGGTGGGAGGCCAGGAGGAGGGCCTGGTGGGGGCCCCGGGGGCCGACCTGGAGGAGGTCCAGGAGGCAGAAGGCGAGGCATTGGACCCCTCATGCTTCCAGGCATACCAGGAGGCCTCAGGAACGGAGGAGCACCTAAAGACAGAATATATCCTCTAAAACAGTGTTTCCCAAACTATTTTCCCCCCCTGGGCCCACTTTTAAAAAACGACAAACCCTTGTGACCCAATTCACTACAGGCCTTGTCTATAAAATTGTGAATTTGTGTGTAAATAAACAGCTCTGTGTATACTGCCATTTACACATCCTTTCATATTTTCTTGAAAATGTAAACGGCCACTTTGAAGAGATATACAATTAATAAATCACATCTTTGTTTTATGCATTTGTAATTGAAAACATATACACGTGTTAAATACTTTATAAATGAGACAACACTTGAAAGTATGAAGACAATTGCAAAAGACACGGTAGTATAAAATGTAAACACACTTTGGTGATTCAGCGGGCGACTCATCTAGAGATTCAGAGTGTTGAGTGCTGGCAGTAGCGGCACCGGTCGCAGCAGCAATGCCGTCTGCGTGACACCACACGTGTTCGAGCTGCAGCAGTTCACCGGCTGCGGCCGTGCTGCTCACGCAGGCTGTGAGGTTCATGAAGCAAATGGAGAGGCGCTGCTCGCCTGTACCTAATCATAGTTTATACCGTCTATGTGAGAATGACGTAGTTCATCGAGTGTTGCATCTCCCTTGGCCCTGTGTGTATGACCTCCGCTGTTTCCGGAGTGGATGCGTATTTATTCTAGTATCGAGGTCAGAGCCGGAGCATAGTATTCCAGCTCATAAAATGTTGCAACTAACCTGGTGGTGGACCTGGAGGCGGGCCAGAGGGTGGACCAGGAGGCCTCATGGGCGGAGCTGGGGGTGGGCCCAGTGGTGGAGGCCCAGTCATTGGAGGGCCTTGCAGGTGTGGAGGCCCTTGCTGTCCCACTGGCCCGGCAGGAGGAGGTAGACGCTGATTAGCCATGAGGCGGGGCGGGTTTTCGCCTGGTGGTCCCCTGTCCTCGATATCTGAGCCGCCCGATTCATCTGTGTATTCCTCCTCTACCTCTTCTTCTTCTTCATCGTCAGGAACTGACTGACCTGGAGACAAAAAACACAGTACCATGTCATCAGAAACAGAAATTAAAGCCAGCTTAGCAAGAATGTTGAGAAGACACTGGTGTAGTACAGTACCTGCCATCCTCAACATCATAGCCTGCAGCGGGGTAATGGCCTTGGTCTTCTTCACCACCCTCTTTTTCTTCTTCTTCCCTTCACGGAGGGCCTCTGGAGGCATGTCAGCGAACCGTACACTGCGACCTACAGTAATTAAACATTCAAACGTTCATCAAAAGGAGGAATAAGTTGAGAACTTAGGAGCAAAAATAGGTTAAAACTGATTTGAAACACTCACCAGCATGTCTTTCATTTCTGTCTCTATCCTCCTCCCTTTCTCTGTCATCATCAGGCCGGTCCACACTCATTCTCAGGTCGCCATCTGCTCCTTCATCTCTCTCGTCTTCACTGTCCTCCTCGGAGTCGCTTTCGTCGTCGTCCACATCATCCCGATCTCTGTCACTGTCACTGCCGCTGTCCCGATCTCTTCCCAACTCCATCGGAGAGTCCTTTTCTAAACCAGGAATGCCAGGCTCTGTTCAGGAAGAAAAAGAAAAGAAAAAGTAAGGGCTACCGGCAGAAATCTGAGCAGCAACACAATTCTGAAAACAAAGTTTTATATTCATTTAAAGCAGGGGTGTCCAAGCTACGCCATTTTTTATTGGCCAGCAGCAAATTCTGAAAATATAATGGAGAGAAAGTCACGCAAATGGCAGCTAGCCTGCAAGCTCAACAATCTTATTTTTGCTGTTCAAACAAAAACACGAGAAAATGCCACACGAGCAGCTACGAGGTCGCTCAGCTCACAGGAAACCTCTCAGACGCGACTTCATAACAGAGCCTCACTAAAGTGGCAGGAATAATGTGCCCGGAAAAGATGCTGGAATTCAACAACATGAGAATGTCCAGAAACACAAAGACTTGTCAGCTAACTGCATCAGGTGCTTTTGATTTTTACTCCATTGCGTGCGATCAGAGCACAGACGCCACTCAGCTGTTATTTTTTTTGCGGGGAGTTGACGATAACTTTTGCATTACGGAGCTGCTGGATCTGAGGAGTCTCAAGGGCACATCAACGGGGAAGGACATGTTTGAAGTTGTGTCAGATCCACCACAGAGAAGTTCCAGCTTTCCTGTCTGATGTTGAAGCTGAATACGGGACCTACTCTCTCACTCCTTTCTCACCCTGAGGTCGCTGCTCAGTCGTGACCAGTTTATGAAAGAGAAGGATCGACCTCTTCATGAGCTGAGTGACCCTCTATGGTTGGCAGACCTTGCATTTCTAATCTAGATCTTACTCATCATCTTAACACAATGAACAAGAGCATTCTGTGCAAAGCTCCGGCTCTTTGAGACACAACTAACTTCAATGTGGCGCACTTCCCCACGCTGTCTGAAATCAAAGTAGCTTTTTCAGAGGTCAAACTTTCTGCTAAAATGTGGAAATATGTGTCTGTCATCACATCTCATGACAGAATTCATTCAGCGCTTCCAAGATTTTTCTGCCATTGAGAAAGAAATCAAACTGTGAGAGAAGTGGAAGAGAGTCTGCAATTAGAACTGATGTAAATGCAGTGTGATGATTCTCTGAAGAATCAGCATCAGCTTCTCTCCCTACCTGACTTCTACCGGAGCTTGGAAAAGGCCAAATTCCCTCTGATGCGATTTTTTACATTTAATAATAATATATATATATCATAATTGACCTCATTTGATGAATTTTGTGATATACCTCACCTCTAGTGAGTGGCCCAGACTTTCATATATATTTTTCTGTTTGTGGTTCTCAATGAAAAAAGTTTGGACACCCCTGATTTAAAGGAAAGTTTTCATTCATAAATATAGTCATTAAGGGTTTGTGCGTTACCTCCGTCTGTGCCATAAGCTCGTCGAGCAGGAATGCCGTACAGAGCCAGAACCTGAGGAGGTGGCGGCCCAGGTGGGGGTCCTGGGGGCTTCTTCCCTGGAGGTAAGCGTGGCACACCTGGCACTGTTGCTAGAATCGGACCTGAAGATGCTGGTCCTTTACTGAGAGATGTATAAAAACAGAATTCCCATAAAAAAATGATTAGCTCAGTAGCACAGTAATACACAGCAGTATTACTTAAACCCATTGGTTGGTGGACTGCCACCTGGTATGCACGTGTTAATAACTACCCAAAAGAGACGTTTTTCTTCAGTATGGAGGGAGGCTGAGCTCCAGGTAGTGGGATGTCCTGGATGTGGATATTGGAGGGTGCATGAGGCATATCTGGCAAAGGGATACTGTCAACCTCCACGGACTCTGCATTCTGAAAAAGAGGACATAAAACACATGATAGTAAATAGAGACGCCACAAAGCCTACGCAATATAAAGAAACTAGGATATTCTAATATTCAGTGAGCTTAACAATTTGTTGAGCTCACTGGTTGAGCTCAACAAATTGTGTAGAAATTTCCACCAATGCAACAAAAGACACAAAAGTGCTCGTGCTTCCCAATGAGTCAAGATTGATAAAAATATATATATATATTTACAACTATTGAGCTGTATGCCTGCAACCACAATAACCTCCCTATTGATGCATATCAGTCCAACCTTGGGTAACCACGCTGTCGTCAAAGTGTGCATACTACATGCCCTGGCATTCAAACATAAACGTGAACTAATCCTTGACTTGTAAGACAGCAAATAAAAAAATATGTTCATGAATCCAAACAAATATACGTAAACACACCTTGACTGAATCGAAATAGAGAGCCAGCTGCCCTCGTTTGGTCTCATAGTCCAACTCAAGTTTGCGTAGCTCCTTGTAGGTTTCTGGATTCTCTCGCTCATAGAGACGGACAATGCGCTCAAAGGTCTCGCGTAGCTTCTTCCTCTTGTCCCTCAGCACTTTCTCATTCAACAAGGGCTGCTGGACTGGGTTGAACTCTGTTGAGGTTGTTACAACAAAAAGCTTAATATTTTTAACAAAATCAGCAGCTTTTGTTATAGCTAAATGAGTTGAAATAGTCTAAAGCCTTGAATCCTGAAAAAAATATATAAACATCTTAAAAGAATAAAACCTATGTACAGACACACGAACGCCAGTTTGACAGAAACAAACATATTCAGCCCCCTCACCCATCTCATCCAGCTTCTCCATGTCTTTTATGATCTGTCTGGGGTCCTTCATCTTCAGCACAGCAGCTCTCACCATCATCCTCTGCTTCTTGTTCTATTACAATTATTAAGAAATGAAGCAACATTTTGATTAAAACAACAACACCGCTGTGAGACAGCACGTTGAGAGTGAATATGTTTAAAGACCACTCGTACCTTTTTCAACTCCCTCTTCCTGGCCTCCTTTCCTGTAAGAGAGGTAGAAAACAAGGGTACACTAGTTATTGATCTGGCACATGAAAACAATAAATTAATCATTCCTCAGGCGTTATCCAGCAGGCCGGTACGGAGGAACCAGCTGTCGGTTATGGTCGGTACTTACGGGCCTGGTCGGTGGGGTTCATGAACTTCCCACTCTTGGTGGAGGAGGTTGAACGTCTCCCCATGGTGCCGGTGTGTGCCCTTCACCCTGCAAAGTAATAAAACACTGGCAATTATGACATGATGGTTAATTAGGAAATTAACCATCTGTGTCCGCTGAGAGACTCTACACGTCTCCTCCTTATATTCTACATTTCATAACCAATTAAAAAGATGTCCCCAGCAGATGTTTCAGAGCATCTTTGAGAGGATGGTCCAGTAGTAGTCCTCCTACTTATGACATGCTCGTTACCTGCGCATATGCATACATGACATTTACATTGCAACAGTATTATTAGTGCAACTGTTGCTAAATATAAATATAACATTATTAAGAGAAATAAACACCGTAACGTTGCACTTTGTAGACTACTTTTAATTGTAAAGGTTAGCTATAAGCTACGTTAGTTAAACAACGTAACGTGCACGCGAACCCAACCTCACACCTCCCTCTCTGTTAACGTCAGATACAACGTTTCTAAACACAGCAGGTGTTTTATGTGTCTATCGAACAATATAAAGCCGGTGAACTCATGCACGTGATGGATATCTAACAGCTAACAGCTACATCTCCTCATAACGGGCCATGCTACGCTAACGTTAAGCTAACTGTTGACGTTAGCTTGCTCTGGTAGCTTTGGGCCGCGCGAGCGTCGACAGCAGCAAAAAGAGGCCACATTTGACTTTACCTTTTATTCCAGAAAATTAACGCCCCACACGTGCACCTCTACGTCCCGAGACTGAAGTAAAAGGTATAGTTTAATGTTACGCTGTGAAAGAGAAACCCAAAGCCTTCGGGAATGAATGCATGCAGAGGCTCTGCTTTAGCCGGGCGCCATGATTACTGAGAGCGGAAGAGGCTCGTGTGACGTCATCAAAAGGTCGCCGTGGTTTACTTTTTCTTGAGATGAATGTTATTTTAGTCTGATTAAATACAATTCCATTCATCATAAATCGTGTATGTATACACATATGAAACAAATAATAATAAAAGCATAATTGAAAATATAGAACTGTACGAGAAAGATGTACACATACATTATGCACCTTATTTCAGAGTATGTGTCCAATCATTTAACAAGTCTTAACATATATGTTTTATTAGTTGGTCTCTTAGAAACAGAGTCCAACAGTTTAACACAAAATAATCTGAGATTGTTCGTAGATTGTTAGCCTGTATGACAATTCAGAAACTCTTCTAATATTGGTGTCAATCTATTAAAACGTAGTAAAAAACAATAGAGCAACTTTAATGCATAGGTTTTTTATAATTGTTATTATTATTAATTATTTTAAATAATACAATTATATTAATATGAAGAAGAAAAAATATATATTATTATTATTATTATATTGTAAAATAATATATATATATGTATATATTAATATAAAAAAATATTATTATTAATTAAATTAGTCAGTCCCAATATCGAGGTTTCAATGAATCAATCGTGTTCAACATTATTTGAGAAGGAAACTGGTCAAACTAAATAGTTTATTAAGTTTTGAAGGAAATGAAAAGGAGCTTTTTTTTCTTTCTTTCATTTTTCTTTCAGTTCATTAGCATAAGATGACAATTCAACAGATAAGATGATAATTCAAATTAATTATGTTTTAGATTGAGCTGTTATAGACCAATAATAAACAATAATTAGTAGTAGGACTTTATTTTTAACTTGGTATATACAATTCCTGGTAAGGACATTTCTGTAATGTCTCTATGTATCTAAAATACAGACAACAACCGGTCTATTTTACTCTCAATGGCACCACCCTTTATGAAATTAACATCTACACTGAAACTCGGAAACAAGAGAAACAAAGAGTTTTGGTTGAACAATTGAGCAAAAAAAGCAACAAAAAAAAGTAGAAATACCTGAAATAAACATTATTCAACGCTACGACTCTCAGTAATACAGATGCTTCAAAGAACCAAATTGGTATTTCATTCATTGTTTCAGATCACAGCATTTAACTTCTCAATGGAATCAGTGATGAATTATTGGTGTATACTGGGGAGATGATAAATTAAGATAATCCTTTATTAGTTCCGCAGTGGGGAAATTGCAGGATTACAGCAGCATTGCACACAAGAGACACATAGTAAATAAAACAAATCAAGTAATATAAATAAACAGTAAAACAGTAATAAAAACAGTAAAGAAGAATACAGTAGCAATATTAAATATACAGACGTAATAACAAAGTATATAAAAGTACTTAAATGTATTATATATTGCACCAGATGAACGTAATTAAAGTGGCCAAAGTGAATAAAGTGTTTGTGGTGAGCTCAGCTTGTTGTGTAGCCTGACAGCAGATTGAACCGATTGAAGATGTGACCTCTGAGAGCATCAGTTCAGTTTGAAGCTTTGATATTCAGATGTTTTGAAAAGAGATACAGCAAACACACCAGAATTAAAACGATGGAACCTATAAAATAGGAGAACCCATCTGTAGGATGGTATGGATGTTGTCACTGCAAACCTTAGAACATGTTATGCTTTACTGTGCAAAGGTATATGATGCAGAGAGAAAGGGAACTGAAACTGAATCATGAATAAATGAAGTTACAGTATGATTTACGTTATCTTTCACAAAGTTCTGTGGAGAAGTGTTGTCTATTTTTTGTTTCATGATCTTATGAGTGACTGTCCGACTCCCCATCCCCACTCCTCGCCGCTTGGTGGCGGTAATGCGCATGAAGAAACGATAACCACGAAAAAGAAGCCGTGTGTTTGCAACCAGAGGACTCGTTCCCTCCCGGCCAGCAGAGAGAATGCGGCTTTGAGCCACTTCCGGCTTGGCTTCACTTTTCGGACCGGGCCAAATGCCTCGTCCGCTTCTCACAGGCGGCCTGGTGGTGTTTTCTAACGGTCCTCTCGCAGACAGCCTGCGGGTGTCATCCGTGTTTTTGTGTAATAACGTGAACCCTTCCGGAGTGCGTTTTCAGTGCATTAAAGTTGAGTGTAACATTGCGGCTCGTTGTGTAGGATGTCTTGCTCAGCCTACGGTTGTACGAGGAGACACTCTAAGGGCTCGGACGTCAATTTCTTCCGGTAAGTAGTTACATTGTGATTAGAGCCGGTTGTTCGCCGCTAAATAAGCATCCCCAATTTATTTTTATTTTTAATCAAAAATGTTATACCGTGAATTACAGATGAACCTTTTCTAACCAAGCTAACTCGCTAGCTTAGGCGTTTGTTTCTTTTTCTTCTTCTACTGATGCATTCTGCGACAGAAGAGACGCAGTGCTGCCCCCTGCAGGTCATCTGTATAACTGCACTGGTTGAGTTAGGTCATCTGTAGAACTACACTGGTTGCATTTAAGGCTTTGGAGTCCAGCCCGACGGGGTTAAGTTAATACAAGTTTTTTTTTTGTCACTTACATTTTTATTCATTTAAATATATTTAAATTAAACATAAATACAAAAATGAGCTTTTGTCAGCAAAAGCTCTGCAGTGAATACGTACACATGGTTTGATATCCACTTTCCATGCATGTGTCTGTTATAATATAATGTCTGAATGCACAACAGTTAACTTCTTTCTCCTTCTTCAAAACAGATTTCCTCTGGGTGATAATGAAAGGCTGAATCAATGGCTGCTGAACGTGAGAAGAAGGAACTGGATCCCGTCTAAAAGTTCGCGTCTGTGCAGTACGCACTTTAAGGAGGATCAGTTCTTCATAGACAAGGAGGTAGACGGATACATTTCAGTGCACTAAATCACACAGGGCATTTTCTAAACGTTCCAATACGTCGTTGTGAAAGCTGAAATACCAGACCTGACTGACACGGAGGTGACTTATCAGTAAAGACGTATCTGAATGTGTGGATAGCAGCTTTTAATGAAACCACCGCTCGCCCAGATGACGTCCGTGATCCTGATGGCTCCCTTTTCATTTTTTACCACCATCTACTCTACTTTCATTACAACTGCCAAAACTTGGTGCGCATGCAAGTATAATGTAATTCTGATTTCAATGTTCCTGTGTGTGAATAACCTTTTTATTAATGGTGACAAAATTGGTGTTTTTCTCTTGTTTCTCGTCTTCTTTTGGTTGTAAAGTCTAACATTTTTTTCTTCTTAAGTCTAAACTTAAAGGTCCAGTGTGGAGGATTTAGGGGGAGCTATTGGCAGAATTGTAATATAATATTCAGAATTGTGTTTTCATTAGTGTATAATCACCTGAAGCTAAGAATTGTGTTTTTCTTAGCTCAGAATGAGCCCTTCATATCGCTTCGCATGTTGCACCGCCATGTCTCTACAGAGGCCCAGAAAGGACAAACAAACACCGGCTCTAGAGAGAGAAAACCTTTTGTGCTTTTGCGTTACCTGCAGGCCACCGTAGTTCTCTGACACGCTTGGAAAGGAAAGGGATGAGGGAAAGGGGTATTTCTTTTGGTCGCAATCTGCAACCTCACCGCTAGATGTCACTAAATCCTACACACTGCTCCTTTAAATCACAAAATACTTACCGACTGATGTCTTCTGTATTTATCTTCAGGGCAAGAGGAGGCTGAAGGAGACTGCCGTGCCAACCATCTTCGTCTTTCAAAACCACTGGTTGATAGAGGTTGTAACTAACTCCATCACACAGAACAACCTGCTGTGTTCGACCAACATTGACAATGGACCTTATAACATGGCCCATGCGGAGCAAGCGCCTATTGAGGAGGAGGACGATGTCGCGGACGATGTCGCGGACGATGTCGCGGACGGTGTTTTTGACGACGTCCTTGACGATGACATTGTCAGGGTTATTGTCGGTGGTGACGTCGACGAGGTCGTTTCCGATGACACGACCGAGGGTGATGCCAGCGTAAGCTCACAATCGGCTTTGCACGATCACAGCTACCGGACTCTAAAGCAAGAGCAGTTCTACGTGAGCACCGATCACAACTACATCGTCTCCGGTTCTCCCAGGACGCTGAAGCGTAAAGTGGACGCAGTGCAAGATCAGCTTGTCTTGACTCACAAAAAGCTGAAGTTAAAGTGTCAGGAGACGAGGAGAATGAAGTCGAGACTCTTGTCCATGAAGAATCTGACAAAGGAGCTGAAGAAGAAGTTGAATGCAGTTGAGAAAGCTCTTGCAGCAGTTCATAAATAATGGAGGTACGGTGCAAAAAGTCCAGAGGCTGTGAGCGCAAAGCTTCGGGGAAGAAGCTGTTTGGAAGTCTCTTTATGTTGAAAGTCTCTTGTAGACATGTGCCAATTGCAATTGTATAGACTGCAAGGCTCCAGGCTGTGTATATACTGTGTGTGTATATATGTATATATATATATATATCTATCTCTCTATCATTTTTATTTTCTACCACTGTCTCCGAACTTTCCTGAAAATAATTTCCAACAGTCTGGAAGTCATTGTGAACCGTCAAAAACTCTAATTGTTACCCTTTAACTTTGTTATTGTCCTCTATGGTGGTTATTTGCATACAACACACATTTCAAATGAATTGGAAATAAATTATTGTATTTTATTTTAAAATACTTGCTATATTTTGCTATTTGAAGCTGGGCTTTAAAGGAGCAGTGTTTAGGAGTTAGTCCGCTCTGGCAGTGCAACATGGCGGACTCCCTATGTAGATATGAAGGCCGTATTCTGAGGTAACGACAACAGAACCGTCATTAAGTTTCAAGTGGATATACACTAATTATAACATTTGTAAATATTGTATTCCATGTCTGCCCATTTAATCTCCCTAAATCATGTACATTGTTCTTTTAATGGAAGTAGCAAACATTTTATTTCCCCTTCGTGGTAAAAATGAACTAAGGAGTAGTGATGGCGAGATGAAGCTTCCTGAAGCATTGAAGCTTTCCATCCAATTGGTTCGGTCATGGGCCGAAGCTTCATGGGGCTTCATTTGCTCCACTGCGCCACCAAGTGGACATACATGTAAAACTTGTGTCTATCTTTATGATATAATGGCGGGGTCAAAATCAAAGGTGGAAACAAATTGGGAAAAAAGTTGTGATGTGACTGTGGGTCAGTGGTTAGATTACCCGTCTTTCAGTCAGAGGATCGGTGTTTCGAGCCTCGGCTCCGCTAGTCCATGTTGATGTGTCTAATTTTTTTTTTTTTTAAATAAGAACTTTTCCACAGTGCTGGGCTTTTTGAGACTATTTTGCCTGCTTTATAAAATACCCTTTCACAGGCACAGATGACGCTGGGGTACAGAGAGGAAGGGGGAAATCCATTGAGTTTCGCTGCCCCTTATTTCAAATCGCACCCACGAACCCACGAACCATTTTCTGAATCAGTCACGTGGTACGGCCGGCTCGCGAGGCTTCGAACGTCACCACATACGTCATCGACACGAGCCTCGATACGCGCTTCACCAAAATCTACCTGGATTACTCGACACGCGCATCGAAGCCTCGACACGAAAGGACACATCACTACTAAGGAGTGTCGAACCTTACGTGACGGTAATGTACAAAAGCTGCCACTTCAACAATGAAAAAAATAAATAATATATGTGTATATATGTTCATACATACATACGCTTTTACAGTTTGACGAGTGATGTTCAAGAATTCACAAACACATGAAAAAGGTTTTATGCTCTGTGGCAAAAGACGAGTTGATCTTTGGACCTATTTTAAACTAACCAATGTAGTTCAATTTAATTGAACTAGATTTATTTTGCTTGCCTTACCTGTCTTAGTCTTACCAGGTGGGACTCGAGACAAGTACCAGCAGAGCTGTATCAACAGAGCATGATTTGTGCAGGTAGAGTCCTGCTCATGGTGGCAGATGTGTCTTGGCCTGCACCTGTTGCAGAGCCCTGCTTCCTTCCGTCCTCCTTCCTCCTCATCCTCCTTCCTCTCGTTCTTCATCTGGTCCTCAGCCCCGTGACTTGGACGGTCTGCCACCTCCTTGTGAGCCTTTTCTTCTTCCAGCAGCCCCGACACAGGACGAAACATTATTAGAACCTCGGTTCTAGAAAGGTCTATGGCGTTGAACCTGACATCTTGGCACATCCGGCCCGCCAAACAACCTCGCTGTGACAGCTGTCATTAAAAACCACTGGATTGTTATTTCGTCACAATATCACGTCAGTACTAAATAGATAACAAAATTCAAAATGGACTAAAATTATGAAACATCCACACTCGGCAGACTACAAAATAGATGAAGAATTACCAACAGGCTAACATTTTAAACTGCAAAGCGTAGTGTGCAGGAGTTTCACTCAGCACTGAGCTTCTAACAGGTCCTTCTGAATCCTTCTGAGCTTCTTTGAGGCATCTGGCCGTCTTGTTCCTCGGTGCAAAAGCCAAATGTGACACTAGGTGGCAGGAACGCCATTAATTTACAGTCCAGCAGACACTCGGCAGTAACACAATAACAGCTGCTAAGTGCTTGCATTACCCCCACTTCAAATGATCTATACTTATATATGTTGTGAAGCTTGTTTTCTTCTTTTTTGCTTCTTTTTTCTTTCCAACAATATAGCCTTCAAAATAAAACGTTTAATACCTTTAAGACAGATTCTGTACTCTACCGGGCTGAGTCTGACCAATATGTTTGTCGTGTGTATAAAGTCCTTTATTTTATTGATTAAACACCTTAGTCATTATATTGGAACAGGTACGTGAAATGCATCTCTAATTTGGCCTTTAAAGTCATGCTTGTCTGATTAAATATTTAAAAGGCTCCAGTATTTAATGGTAATCAACTTCTCGCCTTGCATTTTCTAAACATCTGCAAATATTGTAAATTCATAATATCAAATCCTTTGCAGTACAGAGGCCGTCCTCAAGAGGCTCTGAACTCTTATCTGCCCTGGAAGCACATTTGGGATGCAGTACAATACAGGTGGGGTGCTTCATGGTCATATTTGTGGTGCTGTATACTAATATTTAGGGGAATGTATTGTCTTTGGAGGAACGTGACCCACACAGAGTAGCCACATTGATGTTTATTGAACTGGAAGGACGGGCTCTATGATATTCTGCCCTTCCTTTATGCATCCTACAAATGCTTATGGATGACAGTATTGATTTGTGTCCAGTACAGAGTACACAATCCAATACAAGGTATTCAAAAGTTTTATTTTGAAAGGTACTTTGGTGGAAAGTGCTCAGAAAGACAGCTTAACATGTTCAGTGTGCAACACAAGTTACTGTTATTGTTGACTACAGTAAAATGAGATCTTGGTGAAGAGTGGCTTTTGGTATAATAAGGACGCCAATCTGTCAGATATATGCAACCGTCTCTAGTCCAACAATGTTCTTACAGCAGGTGCCTTCAAGTATACTAAAATGTTTGGGACTCAGCTGATTTGAACCCTGCGACAACTGCTTCTTGAGACAGAAGAAAACCAGACTGTATCTGTGGTGTAACATAGGAGCTGTAGAGAGACGAGAGCACATAGCCTCAGTTCATTTATAAGGAAATATAAATGTTTGATTATTTCACAAAATCTTCAGAAATAAAGCAATCAAAGTGAAAACGTTGGACGTTTGAAGAGGGGACTTTTCTGAGCGAAGCTTTCACAGTGTCTTTAAAGATTTGAGACAAAGACTTGAGTGTCAGTAGATTATTAATTTATTTCCTGTACACATACAGAAGTGCGTCATGACGACATACTTCCAAAACCACACCAACTGGTTCAGTTCTATTAAACCAAACAACAACCAAAGCAGCTCCTTCTACACCTTCAACGAAAACATTACGATTATTCCTTTACCGGAAAAGAGGCTACACTTCCTCGTGCGGGCAGTCAGACAGGTTTGACTCTACATAAAAGGAAGGTCACGCCAAGATTAGAAACGGTTGAGCATTGAGTTGTTCATAAGAGCTATATTATATCTTAGAAAAGCAGATTTTGCCATCCGTCCATAATAATAAAAGTCCACTACTGTGATTGTTGAGCGCTCTATGGACTCCTCCTGCTAAACGTACAGCTTATGCATCAACACAACATGTATTAAAATGAACAACAATGCAGTGTCACAAACCTCCAGGACCAATCAGATTCAAGCCTCTCCACTTGTAAACAAGAGCCAGCTTCATGTACACAGAACCACACATGGAGCCTTGAAGTGTTCAATATTAAATCAATTAAAAATACATTATGAAGTACACATTATTAAAACTCAAGTGTTATTTCATCATCAATTTTCATTATAACTATTCTATTGGATATAATTGTTGACATTTCATATCAAACTTTTCATTAAAATGCCATAATGAAAGAGATGAACTCTTTGAAACCTTTTTCAAAGAAGAAAATCCCCTCAACATTTTGCATATCCTACTTGGCCTTTGGTTTGCATTCCTATAACTTATTTTTACATTTCAACATGCATTTTGAAAAATAAAATCTATTATAAAATAATAATGAAGTACTCGGAAACGCTGTTATTATGAAAATAAGGATTTATTAACATTTTATAATCGAGATAAAGTTACTACAAGTTGAATTAGTGCATTTGACTCAATCTAATAATCACCAAAGCCAAAAATCCTTTATGGTTTTGAGATCATTTCAAAGCAAAATAAAACGGTAGCCCAGTATAAGCTGTTACGATGGAGTTTCATAACTGCATACACTGCTCTTCTCAACATCCTCTGACATCAGATCGTGTGAGAAGATAATGGTGGTTTTCAATGGATCGAGGAGTTTAAAAACTCAGTAATGACGGCATTAAATAGGTAATGATACAAGTTCTCTTTCAAGGCTTTTAACATTTAAACCTATTTGATTACATTTGTGTCATCCGAGCCCATTCAGAGGGCCACTACTCTTTGAATTCATTGTCTGAGACCTCCTTGGTGTGGTAATATGTCTTGTTGGGGCCGCTGATTCATCGGCCTCGGGTAAACGTAGGTGCCCATATCTCCACAGGTGCTGTTATGGGAAACCAGCCAGCTGCTATAAGTGTGGCTCTGCATCATCTCCACTCTCTCCTCTTCGTCGCTGGATGCGGCCTCATCGTCCTCCTCTGAGCTATTCTTTCCCGGGCCGGTCAGCTCGTCCTCCTTGTTCCTGGCGTCGCACAGGCTGCAGACCCTCAGCAGCTTGGTGGGGTGGATGTGGCGGATCACCGCTCGCTTCGCGGAGCACGCGCTGCAGACCAGAAAGCCACACTTTCGGCAGTGGTGGCGGCGATTGGTGGTCGTGAACTTGTTGAAGCAGCGCATGCATTTGAAGGCGGCCTGGTCCGGGATCCAGGCCACGGCAAAGGCGGAACCCGGCTGGCTGCTGGCGGCCCGCAGCAGGTCGGACTTGCACTTGTCGATGTGCTCCATCCAGGCCCGCTTCTCCTCGTACGAAGAGGCGGACACGAAAAAGGACTTGCACGGCGTACGCATCAGCCACTGGTTGCTCATTCTCTCACTGTCCTCCATGTCCTCGAGCTTGATGGCCTCTGAAATGACAGTCAAGATGGCATATTGAGAACATTGCAAAAAACATATGATATGATCTGGCCAACACGTTTGTCCAGAAAGACACATTTCTGCACTTTTCTACCTGCAAACTTTCCATTTCTGCACAACAAGACTGCAGGCATATATTAGAGTTGAATGCAGTCGTATGTTCTGACTTGGCCTTTGTGCTATTCAATGATATAGATTATTTTATAATATAGGCTTCGCTGCATGAATGCAATAAAGGTATATTTAAAGTTTTTTTGTGTGTGTTTGTTTTCAGGATTATCTGTAGAACAATTTGCTCAAGTGAAAGTAGTTTGGGTCGGTGTGTTTTCGATTTATTATTTGAATAATTTTTTTTACTATTATTATTATTATTATTATTATTATTATTATTATTTGTATTTCCTCTTATTTTTTATTTGTTTGCTTTACTTCCCTGTTATTTTCTTCCTTACTATTTTAGAGTGATTAACACACACAAAATATTTCAAGATTCAAGAGATTGAAGATGTTTTTACTGTCATATGCACAGATAACAGACAGTTATTCTATACAATGAAAAGCTTATTTTGCTGGGTCCTCCTAACACACAGAATTAGAATAAACTTAAGGTAAAAAATAAATAAAAATAACACACAAAATATAAAAGATATAACAGTATTGCACAAAAATATGATAATAGTATTGCTCAGTTTATAAAGTGCACTATGCATTGCTACAATGTCCAAGTGGTCGTGACATGACGTCACAACAGCAGCAGTCATATTGTGGATACTTATCAATAAAGTATATTAAAACTTTTTTAATTTTCTTTTAAGAAAGTAGTTTAAGACTTTAAGTGGTCTGTGGATAGGCAAACATAGGTGTCCAGAAGCCATAACAACAAACACATATACTTGGCATAAATACAGTTTAGTATATTTCTGACGGCATTGCTCTGCTCACCCAGAGGGATGATCTTCTGGTTCTTGTGCCAGCGGCCGTTCAGGATGACGCTGCCGTACACCATCACGTCGTTGAAGAGGAAGAAGTCTTTCGGCTGCGGCTTCCGGCGGCCCTGCTTCATCAGACGGCCCTGTCCCATCAGGACCCGACCCGGCTTGGACAGGAGCGCCCCCGCGGGACCAAACGAGCTCTCCACCGCGTGGATACGATCACGGTTCTCCTTGGCAAACGTCGGCAGGTCCATCGTGGTGGCCGAACATCTGCAACATCACAAACAAACGAGGTGCCGGCGGTATCGGCTGGGGGGGCGGAGTCAGGCTCGCTTCGTGATGACGCAACTGGACTTACCGGCTCAAGACCAACCCGTTCAACGAGAAAGAAGACAGATTTAATGTGTGCTGGCTGTGCACGTTGTTGTTGTTGTTTTTTTTTTTTTTTTTAAGTTTAAAAGTTTAAAAGTTAATTTTGAGCAAAAAGTAACAGGTGTTACTAAGTTGTGTTGGTATTCATTTATACTTTCATTGTAGAATAGCACATTTCAGAGGAAAATCATAACCAACGTTATTTAACGGACAAAGTTGCAATAGTTACAATTTTAGATGAATAATTTGCATGCAAAACATATTATCAGTTTATAAAGTAAAATACATGGCTATAATAATAATAATAATAATAATAATAATAATAATAATAATAAATTTCATTTTTAAATGCACTTTTCTGCAGAAACTCCACAGAGTGCCACAGAGCCAATATATAGTAAAACAAAATAAAAACAGTTAAAGCATGGTTAAAGCAACCCCTAATAAAAAAAAAGTAAAAAGTAAAAAAAAAAGACAATAGATGAAACACCAAACAAAACCATTCAAATTAATAACATTTTGAATGTATGCGACCTCTTTCTACACTGCATGGCATCAAATATGAAATGATATTATATTGAAACGAGACTGGAGTCTGCACAAGACTTCACATACAAAACCTGACATGGTGACCTGAGGCTGGTTGAGTGAAAAAGAAACCAACTTTGGTGCCAGCTGGTGTTCGTCACTCCCATGCCGCCTGTGGCACGGGCATTGTGTGGTTTCTCTGGCAGTACACAGGTATGTACTAATCATGCAAATCAGGTCAAAGACACTTTGTCAATCAACAGTGACACTATTATACATGAGCGGGAAACACATGCATGGCAAAAGTCTCCAAAGGGCCCACCCTTTGGAGATCCCCTGACTTTCCGATGAGGTCATACTTACCACATTAGCATGACACAAAACGTCCTTTGGAGTAAATAATGCTTGCAAGTATCTTATGCAGTATGATTAAATATACTTAGGCTAAAATAAAACATGTTTTGAGAGTGGTATCAAGCTTCTCCACTAACCAAGTGGCAGAAGATTGACATTAATAATTTTGTGTTCAGCGCACATCAAGTGTGGTCTTTGTTTCATTTAGCCTTTTATGCTAATAAAGTAATACGCTCCCCAATCTTCTCTGTTTCTTTTCTGTTATCTAAAGTAGTTTCAGCTGTGAGGGAGTCCAGTAGACTTGTCTGACTAAATAGTGATCCAAAGAGGATATGCTTCACAAGTAGTGTCGGGCCAGAAAGATCAACCCCGAGTCTCCACAACATGTGCAGCTGAGGCTTGAGATCTGTGTAAAGCCTAAAAGGAAATGAACGAGCAAAACTTAGCAACCACTTTCAGTATCTGCTCCATATGTGGAGCTTTGAAGAAAAAATTTGTTTCAAATGATTTTGTCCAAGCCAAAAGAAAAAGACATATGAGCTTGAAAGACAAGAACGCAGCCCCACCAGCCCTGTCACCCTGTGTGACTACCTGTTCGCCGCTGTGGAGTCCCTCCTCTTCTTGCTCCACCATGAACCAGGACCTCAAGTGGGAGCTGAACATCAGCTCCATCACCAAGAAGGCTCAGCAGAGGATGATAGTCCTGAAGCAGCTGAAGAAGTTCAACCTGCCGAAGACAATGATGGTGCACTTCTGCGCCGCCATCATTGAGTCCATCCTCTGCTCCTCCATCACCGTCTGGTACACTGCAGCCACTGCCAAGGACAAGGATAGACTGCAGCGCATCATTCGCTCTGCTGAGAGGGTGATTGGCTGCAATCTGCCTCCAGGACCCTGAAGCAGGCAAGAAAGATTGTAGCCGACCTCGCTCACCCAAACTGTTCGAGTCCCTTCCCTCTGGAAGGAGACCAAGACCGTACGCCACAAAAAAAGTTTCCCATCCACAGTCGGGTTCATCAATAAAGCCCGGGACCACTGACTCTGACACTCACACATCCCTGTTCAACTCTTCACTTTAAATATACACTTCAACAACAGACTTATGTTAACATACTCAAAAAGTTTGTTACTTTATCATATTCTATGGTACATCTTCACATTTTTATTTTCTAATTCTGTCTTGTACTAGTGCACTGTGTTTATTGACATGCACCAATCACCAAGCCACATTCTTTGTATGTGCACTTGGCAATAAGCCGTTTCTGATTCTGAAAAACAACACATAGATTTCAAGACTAGGGAAGCACTCCATAGAAGTCTATGAGAAAATGCCCCCTATCGCTCAATTGGCAGATTATGGTCCCATTGGGAGTAAAAAAGAACATAAAGCAGGGTGTGCTGTAGGGTGTTGCTACATTAAGGTGTGTTTTCAGTTCATGAAAGGCAATTGTTCACCTCAAAATGCCTTATTCAGCGTTCTTAACAGCTAGCTCCACCTTCTCGTGCCACTTCAAGTTGCAAACAAAAACGGAGGACGATTGCACAAATGGCGGACTACAACAGGGGACATGCAGCGGCCACAACTTATCAAAGCAGATCTATTCAGTTTGTGAATGTTATGTTAATCTATCCAGGGTCACTGTTATCTAAAGTAGTTTCAGCTGTGAGGGAGTCCAGTGGACTTGTCTGACTAAATAGTGATCCAAAGAGGATATGCTTCACAAGTAGCCGTGTCGGGCCAGAAAGATCAACCCTGAGATATAAAAGAGCACACATACAGCAGAGTTTTATTTGTCTTTATTTAGTTTCATCACGGAGGAAAGGAGGCTCCGACCGCTTGTCGAACCTCAGATTCAAGACGAACAGTGTGGATTCCGTCCCGGCCGTGGACCAGCTCAGTGGACCAGCTCTTTACCCTCGCAAGACTACTGGAGGGGTCCTGGGAGTTCGCCCAACCAGTCTACATGTGCTTTGTAGACTTGGAGAAGGCTTTCGACCGGGTCCCTCGGGGGGTTTTGTGGGGGGTGCTGCGGGAGTATGGGGTGCCGGACCCGTTGGCACGGGCCATCCGGTCTCTGTACGCCTGCAGTAGGAGCTGTGTTCGTATCCTCGGTAGTAAGTCAGACACGTTCCCGGTGGGTGTTGGTCTCCGCCAGGGCTGCCCTTTATCACCGGTCCTGTTCGTGACTTTCATGGACAGGATATCTAGGCGCAGCCAGGGGGCGGAGAAGATCCGGTTCGGGAGTCTCGGGATCGCATCTCTGCTGTTCGCAGATGATGTGGTCCTGTTTGCCTCCTCGGACCGTGACCTCCAGCATTCACTGGGGCGTTTTGCAGCCGAGTGTGAAGCGGCAGGGATGAGAGTTAGCACCTCCAAATCTGAGGCCATGGTGCTCTGCCGGAAACCGGTGGACTGCTCCCTCCAGGTGGGGACAAACTGCCTACCCCAAGCGAAGGAGTTCAAGTACCTCGCGGTCTTGTTCACGAGTGAGGGTAAGGTGGAGCGTGAGATCGATAGGCGGATCGGTGCGGCTGCAGCAGTAAAACAGGCGCTGTACCGGTCCGTCTTGGTGAAGAACATTTACTGGTCGGTCTACGTTCCAACCCTCACCTATGGTCACCAACTCTGGGTCGTGACCGAAAGAACGAGGTCTCGGATACAAGCGGCCGAAATGAGCTTCCTCCGTAGAGTGGCCGGGCTCAGCCTTAGAGATAGGGTAAGGAGCTCGGACATCAGGGGGAGCTTGGAGTCGAGTCGCTGCTCCTTCGTGTCGAAAGGAGTCAGCTGAGGTGGTTCGGGCATCTAATCAGGATGCCTCCTGGACGCCTCCCATTAGAGGTTTTCCAGGCACGTCCAACTGGTAGGAGACCCCGGGGAAGACCGAGGACACGCTGGAGGGAATATATCTCCCGGCTGGCCTTGGATCCCCCAGAATGAGCTGGAAAGTGTTGCGGGTGAGAGGGAAGCCTGGGTCGGCCTGCTGAACCTGCTGCCACCGCGACCCGACCCCGGATAAGCGGCCGAAAATGGATGGATGGATGGATAGTTTCATCACACTACTCTACAGGCCAACAGCAATTATACAACTCTAGAGAGACAATTCTGTGGGTCTGAGTAGGACGGAAAAATAAATTCCAGTGCAGATGTTACGCCCTCACTGCTCCACTCTCTCACATCTGTTTGCATTTTTATCCCCCAAATCCCTCACGTTTTAAGTTGTGTAAAAAACTTTGACACATTGGCACACTTTTTGGAATTATTTTGCTCATGCGGTTTTTGGCTTGACTTAATCACAGACATGCACAACGTTAATCCCATGCACACGTTAGATTAAAAGTCCCATCATGTATATGCCGCTGCTCCTTCTCGGTGATGTGAAAGTGGAACCTCTCCAGCAGCTCTCTTTACCACGGTGGAGGCCTGCTCCCTCTCCACAAACACACCTGCACATTTAACATGACTTTTGTTATTGTTTGTCTGCCGAAAAACCCACAATCTGTCACACCGCGGTGAGGTTTGTCTTGTCTTGGGTTTTTGTCTCGTAACTTCCTGTTTTATTTTGAAGCCTAACTCTCCTCTCGTTGCAGGTCACTTGCCCTTCCTCATGTGTCACCGGTCTGATTGTCTCCCCTGATCCCTGATTGTTTCCACCTGTTCCCCATTACCCTCATGTGCTTATAGTCGGTGTCTCCCTTTTGTCTTGTGCCAAAGTGTTTCGCCCTTGTCCACAGTCATAGTCGATTTTGCCAAGAGTTTTTGCCATGTAAGTTGTTTTCTGTTTCCTCCTTGGAGAGTGATTTTTCGTTTGTTAAAGTTTTCTAGTTTAGCTTCGATTTGTGTTTTTTGTAATCTGTTTTCTTTCCTCCCCTTTGGAGTAATTTTGTATTTAATTAGTACTAGATAGTTGTAGAGGCTCCTGTTTAGATGAGCCTTTTCTTTTGTCCCGTTGATCAGTAGTTTTAGTTTTCCTCCTTCGATTTATGCGATTGTTTGTCACTCTTCAAAGAGGATCTGAAATCAATAAAGTGTGCTTGTACGGGATATCCTCTGCATCTGAGTCCTCATTTTAGTCCAGGCCTGACACAATCCAATGCATGTGGAAGATTCAATGTATAAACAGCAACTCAGCAGAATTGTGTTAAGCCATGAAAGTCCAGATGCTGCAAGTAAAATGTGGATATATCGAATGTATGCCGAAGTATATGTTCAAACTGTGTTCATTATCTTTCTACATATACAAAATTAGACTATTAAACTAATCAGTTTATTATTTCATTAATTTGTCTAGAAATCTGTTTTCCAGCCAAACTGTCGGGATCTAGTTCAGTATTCATCCGTGAGTCAAATATAACTTTGATCATAAAGTCAAAAACAATAATACTGAAACATGATATCACCCTCTTGAGCATGGAATCTGGGTGGAGGCATCTGTCAGATATATGTTGGGAAAATATGAATGATAATGATATATTGTAATTTTATTTGATCATATTCAATCCAGGAAAAGTCACTCTTTCAAGTCACGCCTTTTTAAAGCAAACCTCTTAGCCAGTGCAAAATAAATCAGCTGGCCAGACCTTTACTTTTTGCGGAGCAGCATGTATTAAAACCATGTAACAATATCCTATAATAAAGAGCTTTGTTGGATCGCATACTGTTGTGCAGCTCTTACCTGAAGTCAAACAGACTCTCTCAATCATATGTGTCACACCCACGCAGGTGCAGAGACACACCTCCACAACAATTATGGATGCAAAAAAACACATTTCAAGTTTGTTTCTTTGCATACATGGAAGCACAGGATAAAAAAACAAAAACGGTCCGCTCCCAAAAGGCAGGTGTTTGTTTTAAAGCATAGGTGATGAGAGAGTTAAATGTCAAATATCAGCCACTTGATGTGTCATTCAATGATAACATATTTGGCACATTGTTTAGGTCATTTTAGCTGCTGCTGAGAAACCAGAGTTCTTCTTACATCTGTCTATTGTGTGTAAAGATGAAAGCCAAGAAAAGAAGAAGAAATGCTCAAACACTGTAACAGGGATGTGTAATGCAGTGACCGGACTACTTGCTGCCAGTGATCAAATATTTGATGCAGTGCCAGCTGGCAGCCTGGAGAGGACCCAGTTTCACATCACACCCACACACTTCTACATGCAGGTCGCTAAGTGCACACAACAGCGAAAAACATGCACCACAAACTGAAACGGGAAAACATTATGTGACATAATTTAAGGGCCCTCCGTTTTATTGCAAACCGCGGTGATTTCCTCCAGAAAAGAAAGCAACATTTGGAAACAAACCCGCTGTGTTTGAAGATTCGTGGAGGGGTAATTTGAAATGTGGAAAGTTTCTTTTTTTCTTTTTTAACAAGTGGGTGGTTTGCCAATAAAGACAGTTAACTCGTCTCTAGAAGGGTGCTTTTGTAAGCTTTGACCGTTTAAAAAAAACAGACAACTAATTCTTCTGTATTTTATTGGTTAATTAGAATGTGCATTCAGCTTCAACATGACCAAACAGCTTAATTTATGATGTGAAAGCGTCCTCCCAGATTGTTTTCTCCTCTGTTCCTTTTGCTGCTTTTCCTGACTGGATATTTAGATTCTGCACCGGCCCCTTAGAGTATTCCATGGTCTGTCATTTGACTGTCTGGGTCAACGTCGCTCCCTTGACAGAAGAAGGATTGGACCTCAGGACACCTTCAGTTGAGCTGACCTGAGGAATTTTGGCGCCATGACTAAACAAACATCCAGTATGACCAGGCTGTGCCATGCAGACGTCTACAGCCTTCTGTGTGGCTGTCTGCAACACGAGGAGGATACCGACGCGTTCATCCTGAGATTACAAGCAGCCAGATCTTCACACACATATTTCAATGGCAGTGTTAGTTGGTTTGAACAAAGCACAGCAAACATTTCCTCATAACATGAGAGTGAATGCTAAAGTTACATTCCTGAGACAGTACGCACACCATCACCAAACTCAATAACATTGTCGCTAACCAACGATAAGAAATACATCCTTATCTGACTGGCTGACTTTATTATATAATTATTCGCAATAGGCAGCCGTGGTGATGTGTGTGTTATGTAACATTGATGTTGCACTTCACGTCGAAGCAACGTAAACATTTGAAAATCTTATTAATCTTATGCATAAATTCTACGTTTTTATCCATCAAAAGGAGGCAAGATTTAAACGGAAGAGAAGATTTTCCATTTTGTTTTATGATAATGTGTTTACTTGAGCATACTTTGTGTGTACATATTGTACACATTTATTCCACAAATATTACTATAGTGACTTTGCATCCATCCAAAACATGGGCAGTTTATGATGGGTTTTTACCCCTTTTTGGCGTGCACGTGTGCATTTTGGGGCTCTTTGCCTCGTTTCAGTTGTCTTTGAGTTTCACCAAAGTGACATTTCCCCCCGAAATGTCTCAGATTGCCTAATAATGAATCATTTGTAGTGATTTCCAAACCCACTAATCATCTGATTGATTGGCCTCAACTAAACAATGGTTTATAAAGCAGAGAAAAATGAAGAAATATTACTTGAAATCTTTTATTTATTTTATGAAATCCTTTCTTAAAGGAGCAACGTGTAGGATTTCGTGGCAGCTTGCGGCGTCGTTGCAACAGTAGAAACATGGCGGACTCTGATGAGAACCCGCTCCCTGTATATGAAGGGCTCATTGGAAGCTACAAAAACACAAGGAATATTGAACTTCTGCTAATAGATGCCCCTAAATGCTACACTGTGGCTCTTTAAATGTCCCCCCTGACTGTTCTCAAAAGCGTCGACGTTAATCCCCTAAAACAAGTTCGGAAAATGTATAGCCATTTCATTTTGAGTCACACATATTGGACCAATACTGTCGTTCCAATATCTGCCAAATGTGGCAAATAAATTGCATAAACAGGATTAAGATTAAACCCCAATAAAGGGGATTTTATTTTATTTTTTCAAAGCAATGAAAAAAGAAAAATCACTGACAGCAGCGCTGGCCTGGATAAAAAGGTGGATAACAAGAGAAACGGTTAGTGGATCGTGAGCAAAACACTTCAAAGGTGCGTAAAGCGCATGAAGCTCATAAATGCTGTGAAGGTGTGATAATAGTGGATAAAAGTTATCCTGAGATTACACAAGCGATGGGCCATGCATTGCTCCATGTAATGAGGGGCTGTGAGCCGCACTGGAGGCCTCGGTGTTTACAAAATGTGTTTTATTCCAGCATCCACGAGAGGCCACGAAAACAACCACATACATTATAGAAAAGTCGAGATATGGGGGAATGCGGGACGTTCATTCCCAGACGATAATGATGATTCCGCCTTCGGCAGACAGATCCTCTCCGTTTAGTACCGACGAGTCCCGGCTGGTCTCTGGGGCTGATTTCGGGAGGCGAAGTACCTCTGGTAGGCCTGCTGGAAGCCGTGGCGGAAGGCGTAGAAGCGGCAGGGAGAGTAGTCCTCACAGGTCTCCGCCCGCCTCTCCGCCGGAGACTTTATGGTCCTGGACAAGATGGAGGCAGATATATACATTATAAAAGCAGACAGAGAGAGTTAGAGGGGAAGAATGGTGAGAAGAAGGAAGAGGATTGTAATCAGGAGCAGCTTGTGTCGTCGCTTTGCGGCCTACCTTCTTACATTCTTGCATTTCTAGCATTTCATTTCCGTCTCTCTGCATTTGTGTCATGTAGACTTTTTTTTTAATAGTGCAATTAGATGTTGCCTCAACAGCTTACTATGATGTGTGCCTGCCTCTGTGGTTTTGACATATGTGCACAGGGTTATGTGCTGTGCATGCATGTCTGTGGTTGTGTCTTCCACCTCATGAAGTTGTAATGGTTGTGGCCGTTCCCTCTGGCTGGGTTGTAGACGTTGCCCCTCTGTGGCGTGATGAACGAGTTGGCTCGGTTTGGAGGCACAAACACATCTGGAAGCACAACACTTTACTCGACAAAAGTCCAGATTTTTAATCGAGTAAGGCATGCCCATCATGCAGCGAGATAAAAGGGCAGGGGAATGTTAGCGAGGGTTAAATACACGATACTGAGTACCAGTCTTGTTTGTTAAAAGTGCATGCATGTTTTTCCATCAACAACAGACAACATTTAATCACCTTCAGCGGATTCTGAGCTTTCATGAGATTCTACGGGAAAAACATGGAGTTGGGTTAATCATAAATGATGATGAATGGGATGTATTATATGTGTTATGAATAAATCGTGGCTGCTGAAGGACAGAGGAGCTGAGGATGTCGGGGGAGGAGCTGTACCGTAGCAGACGCAGAACGACACCGCGGCACAGAGTGCCAGACACTGAAGAAGGCTCCTCATCCTGGGGCTCGTTGGTCCGCTCCGTCACGCTGGACCGAGAGGAGAAAGGTGTTTTAGTGACACACGCCGATTTCAAAGCTGCGTGTAAACAGGAGAGAACCACAAGCAACGTTTCTAAATCTGAGCCCGTGGTTTTGTTCATACGACCGGCACACATACATGTTGCTGCAGTGGATAAACCAAAGTATATATATATATATATATATATATATATATATTATAAATATAAAACACTAGTTTTTTTCGGTGCATTCACAGGACTCGATTGTAGGGAACAACCATCAGAGAACAGCCGTTTAGCTGCCAACTAATAGAGTCCACATAGACTTAACGCAGGCAGATGGAAGTTCTGGGTGGCTCTGCACACACACACACACACACACACACACACACACACACACACACACACACACACACACACACACATCTGCACTCGGTCACCTGCATAAAGTGACCTAAGGTAAGGTGTGTGACACCTGAACAAACAGTAAGGCCAGATGTGTGTAACAGCCCAGCCAAGCATGCATGCATGCACGCACGCATGCACACGCACACACACACACACACACACACACACACACACACTCTGTTCGCATGCCTGCAGTGCAGAAAAGCTTTCATCCCCATCTTCTGTTTGTGGGATTTGGACGGGATTCTGTTTCAGCTGCCCTCCTTTTTCTCCGTCAATAGCAGCTTTCATTATACATAAACACACGCGCACAACTCACTGACACATACTCACTTACACACACACACACACACACTCACCTACACACACACACAGCACTCGTAACATCAGCCCCTCAGGCATATCTTGGCTTACAGTCGTATACCGAAACTCACCGTGGGCACAGAAACAGAGAGCCTCAGGCCCAAAGTTCACAAAGACTGGCAGAGACGAGTGTGTGTGTGTGTGTGTGTGTGTGTGTGTGTGTGTGTGTGTGTGTGTGTGTGTGTGTGAGAGAGGTGCTGACGGTGTCAAAACAGTGCGTTATGTCGGTCTGAGTCTTAGCAGGGGTCCTGGTGGGTTCATTTTCCCCACAGAATGTGCCCACCTCACTGGAAAAGCCACAGGCATGTAGCTGGGCACAGAACCAACCTGATGCTGCACATGAAGTACTTTCTACACACACAGACCAGCACTGTAGGCCTATTGTACTATGAGCATTACATATATATACCAACAAAACAAAACATTACAAAAATGCATCGTCTAATCGATAAAATGAGAAGTTTTGCCAAAGTTTGGCTTTTTATATAAAAGATGTAAACTACGTCTACTTTTCAGCATTCAGATTGTTTGTCGTATTGTACTCACCACGAAAGATAAGTATGAAGTCTTGGAAATATCTCTCTGTTCCTGTATTTTGCTCCCGAGAAATATTCCCCCAATTCCTGACAGCATGTCTTTTATACTCACCTCTCCCTTCCACCCACCCTTCATGTCCACCCCTTAGCCCTCGCCCCCTCTCTCTCCCCTCCCTTCTCACACTATCGGCCCTCTTTTCCACCGTTTGATCGGCCCGGGGTATTAGCTCACTCTCTCCCCGACTCCCACGCCTTCAGCGAAAAATACAGAGGAGGGGTAAATAAGCAGTGGGGGTAAACAGAGAGGGACGGCTGGCACACAGGGACATCTAACCTGCTTCATTGCAGGTACGTGATAATATTTTGCTGTTTGCCAGCATGACAGCATGAGCTGAAAAGTCAGTCCATGCAGACACAACACGGTCTGACTTTTTGGGCCCCATATGTCTCTGTCCAACCTGGAGAGCAACACATTTTGGTTCTGGTATTTTTTTTTATGTTTAAAGGCAGACTTTGAGGGTTGAACCATCCCTTCAACATTCATGAATGAGAAGCTGTGATCTCATGCAGGTCATGAACTCCACTGTATCACATGCTGGTCTTCTACCACACAATGTTGGGGCACGTATTAACCCTTCACTGACTCAGCAGTACACCTACGCTGGTATGTTCAGATCTGGCTGAGGCGGAACATCTGTGAATAGCTCGGTGAAAGCAGATCCCTCGACCAAAAGCAAACAAACCAGAATAGGAGGACGGGCCGTGCCAGGAATGAGCCGGATCCAGACAGACAGATAAACACTAAGACAGATATAAAAGATGGAGATAAACCCCGCGACCGATAAGGGAGAGATTCAGACAGAACCCACATGCTGGTGCAGCCGCGCGTGTGTTGACACAGGCAGCGGTGTGGTCGTGTCAGGTTGGCTTGTCAGATATGAAACGTCCCACACTGAGCGAGGAAGATGAAAGAGGGGGGGACTGTTTAGATGTTTTCAAAGACTTCAGTGAAGGAGTTTGAATTTGTTCCAAAACTCAGAGACGAGGTGAACGAGAAGAAGGTGGAGCGGGTGATTGCATGGAACAAAATAGCCAAACAGAGACTTCTTCTTCCAGCTTTCTGTCTTGTTCATGCCCTCTCTAAAGCCGTATTCTCCTCGTGGGCATCCCCCTCTTTTTATTTTATTTTTTACCATCACGTTACTTCGGTACTTTCCCCTTTTCCCACTCCCTCTCATGCAGTCAGTACGCTGCTCAGCCTTTCCATGTCTATGTGCTGCTAACAAAACATCCAGCTCTTGAGAAATGTTATTCATGCACTTCAGACGGCTGTGATCTTGAAAAAAAGAAAAGAATGTCGTCTAAATGTTCTTTTTTTGTTGCTGTTTTGCACTTTATTATTACAATTCACTTTATTTTGGACAGGAGAGAAACGTACTTTCGAATCTTCTGTATGTTTGCACAAATGGAAGATTTGACATTAAAGCTGACTTTGACATTATGAAAAGAAGTGTGCCAGAGACCGAGATAAATGATACATGAAAAACAGAGGGAAGTGGAGAAAAAAACAGGCTGGGATACGCCCGGCGGAGCGGAGCGTGATGGTTGTGACTAACAGGGAGCGTCTGAGCAGTGCATCTGCAGAGAGAGGTCATCACAGGGGTCAGACTCTATCGAGGCCGGACATGATGATAGTCTGCGGGAGCAATGGAAGGAAAGGATAAGTGGGGAGGGGAGAAAAAAAAGTGCTTGAATTTCGTAATGAGGGCATGACCGCAAATGTGCAAACTATCCCCACAGTGTCTGCACAAACACATATTTTACTCGTACCTGTCTGGGCCGACTCGTATTTCCCCCGGTGGTTGAGCAGGTGCTTCTGCGGCAGCCTCGTGGCCGTCGGTCAGAACACTGACAAGCACTGATTCAACAACAACAACTCCCAGAAACCAAAGTTCAGCCCTAAACTGGCACGGACAGATAATCTTTTCCCGCTATTTTTTTTTTTTTACGTTCTTTATGTTTTCTTAATGGTCCGAGCTGTGATTCACTTAAAAATTCAATTGGAAAACAGTGGACGCGTTGAGGAGCGAGTGACTCAGATAGAAAACATCATGTGAGGTAATCATGTGTGGGATGAAGGACAGACATTACTCAGGACTGCCCTCCTCCTCTCCTTCTCCTCCTCCTCCTCCTCCTCCTCCTCTCTGATGGCCATGTTGTCCTGCGGCTGTGAATTTTGCCGTATGAATGTCAACATGTCACATGTCCAGATTTATGAGTGTTGCATAACGCTGGCATCCTGCAGCACACATGGATCTTCATCGTTTTTTGTTGTTTTTAATTGAAATTGTATACAGATAAATTGTTTAATCATCATTATTTTCTTTTACCTTCAATTCTTTCTTTCCTTCTGGCGTCTCCCAGGCCTCATCACCTATTAATGAAACCCAGCGCGGTGTTGGCGTGTGGTGAATAAAGACAACGTATCATCTGTTTTCTCAGGCTCAACCAACTCCCAGCCGAACCTGCATGCCCACATCTCTGAAGAAATAAAAAAGTCAAAACATGTGGAAGGGAGGAACACCTGGAGCATTGGATGGATGCGCGGTGGTTTCAGTGAAAAACATAACAAAAAGGCATAAAAAAAAGTATATTCTTGCTCACCAAATCTGACCTCCTTAAAGTTAGAGTTGTATAGGATTGCACAGTGTTGCATGATGGTTTGTTTGGAAAAAATAAATCATGAGTTCAAGGAATTGTTTGTCATTTTATGAGATATATGTTTCGGTGCTTTCTTGCCGAGAAGGTCAATAGCCCTCTCATGTCTGCGCTCTGAATACTAAGCTGGAGCCAGCAGCCGGTTAGGGACTGTACAAAAACTGCAAGAAGAGGGCCTGAACCTTTTTATTTATTTATCTATGAATTATTAATAAATAAATAAAATAATCTCCCTGCTGATAGGCAGTTGTTATTACCTGTAAACAGAAGCAGTCTAGCTCTCCTCCCCTGTTTGCAGTATTTATGCTAAACTAAGCTAACCCGCAGTAGCTTTATATTAATTACTGTACTGAACTCTGCAAGAAAATGAATATGCATATTTCCCAAATTCTAAACTATTGCTTTAAATGTACTTATTAATCCACTTTTGCAACTTGCAATCCAACTGCCCAAAGATGAACCATTAGTTTCCTATGTTCCTTAAACGCAACAACGCAGCGCTAACCACGTAGCTCACCATAAAGAACAGCTTCCACTCTGGCGACGATTTAATTATTGTAGCTCCTGCTGTTACATGACTGAGTGGAAATCTATTTGCTGCTAATTCCTCTGGCTGAATCAATGTTTAGAGGTGGATTTCAGATCTTGAGCCACTAATGACTCATAATGTGTGAACAGTCTTATCCTCCAGAGTGTCCTATTCTCTCCAAACTAATTTCTTTCATGCTGACTGGTGGTGGGGATAAGTGAGCGCTGCCTACCGTCTCCTCTTCCCCGCCACCTCCTGTAAGCTCCCGCTGCTGTAGCCAACCTGTTATTACAGAGAGATCACATAAGTACATATAATTCCAATTAGGAAATAGTTTGTGAGGGAAACGCCACGGGTTGAGTCCTGCGTAATTTGGGCTTTAATCCTCAGCGAGGGAAAGGTTTTCGCAAGAAGTCTCTATACGTTCAGCTGGATCACCCTTCACTGAGCTCTGCAGGGTCGCAGCTCTGTCGGCATAAACAAATAATAACTTTTACACGTTTTTTGCACAGCACCACTTTAATGATTGCTGAAGCTTGAATGCAATCAGCACAACAAACATAGAAGAAAACAACTAAATCTCTTCCACTTATGCTGATAACCACAGCCCTTATTTCAGGCATCGAACCAAAAACCCATTGACATCGAGATGAGGACACCGGAAGTGCTAAAGTAGTCACTCATTTCAGTGTTTTAGGACTCGCTCCTGCAGCCCTCTTTAAACTTGGATGCTTAGTTGTTGTTGTTGTTGTTGTTGTTTTACTTCATTTAAGTCTTGATATAAACCTGCAACAACCAGGATCTGGATGTGCTTGATGACTTTTGGCATGTGAGTTATACTGTAAATTATTTAAGCATGTCTTCAATGCGTCAATAATGGGGGTCAATTCAGGAGACGCTGCACGTGTGTGTGTGAGAGAGAGAGTGTAAGTGTGTGCATGTGCATACGTGTGTGTGTGTGTGTGTGTGTGTGTGTACGTGTATCTGTTGCTGTGTAGCTCAGTATAATCTGCCTCTATTTCTCATAAGAGCACTATCCAACTTTTTTTCATTTAATGTACCGTTTACTCTGGTGCCCCGCTGCTCTGCTGTGGTGCCAACGCTAACAAACTGACCTGCAGGGCATTCGACCAGCACCCACCTACTCCAGTCAGGAATCTCAGACACACACACACACACACGCACACACACACACACACAGCATCAGATAGCATTCACAAACAGGCAGCAGAGAAAAGCGATGACAGACGGTGTTTATGAAAGTCAGATGAGTGCGTGCAGTAACACAAAAACGCAGCAGATTGATTCCTCGAACCGAGAGACCCACGATGATCGTTACGCACAACCAAACACACTAACTGGAGGAGTCTGTATAAATAAGAATCAACTCTGTGCTTTCTCTATTTTCCTTTTTCTGTCTCTCTCTTTCCTTATCAGCAAAGTCTCTCATTCCGTTTCCCATCCGTCTGTCTTTCTTATCATCTTATCATCATCCCTCCATTTAAAAAGAAAACAAACTGTGCCGGTCTCCATTGTTGTTCTGCATCCTTTCCTCTTGGCTCGGTATCCCTGCTAATTATACGAAGCCAAAAGTCTTGGACTCGCCATCTTTTTGAGATCCTAAATATAAACGTTACAGCTGACTGAGCTGCAGTATGTAAGTGGATGGAGGCTCTGTAAACCGGTCGCACCAGCATTTATAAACAGAATATGGATTCTTCGCGGCAAGTTCAACTCGGGTGAACTCAGACTTTTAAATTTGCTTCGTACTTTTAAATTTGCTCCCTTGACCGAATAGCGAGCTGTCTTGACCTTTGCTGCTGACCTTTTGAGGGAACGGCTATCTTAGCTTATCGTAAAGCCATGTTGCACTACTTTTATTTAACTGCACTTACAGACAGTTACCCTAAGCCTGGTCAATTTGTTTAGGTTGCAATCGTGATATTTGATGGGGAAGATTTTCCGTATATTGTCACCACACCGCACTATTGTCATGCATGCACCTCATCCAATAGGGGCCGCTGGCTCCAATGAGGTTCAGATGGGAGATACCAAGTTCAAAGTCCATCTTGTCATCCACATTCGATGGCGGCCCACCTCTCTTTGTGGGCGTCTCTTCCCATCTCTGGTGGTGAAGAGCTGCAGCTCTATCAGCACTTTTAAAAACAATTTAAAAAATCTGTTGAAAGCTGGTCAGCGCTGTACTCATTGAGCAAAATCATTATGGTTTGTATCACTTACTTTTAATGTTTTTTTACTTACTTTTAATGGTTTGTATTACTTACTTTTAACGGTTTTTATTACTTATTTTGAATGTGCTGTACTGTAGCTTTGTATTGTGTGCCCTTCTCCCCACATACAATGTTGTATTGTGTCTTTTATCCTGTACTGTTTGCTCTTGTTTTATGTTTGTTATGGTCTGTCAAGGGACTACAGATGAGAATTAGCTGTAGCTAAAATCTGGTACAGTGCATCAAATGGTGACATTTATGTTTTAACTGTACATGGTGCCTTTTAAATATATATATATATATATATATATATATATATATATATATATCCCCTCTATATCTACCATCTCCCTCTGTATCTTTTCTTTCTTTCTCCCTTCGCGGTTGTCAAAAGCGGTCAGCGTAATCACAAGTATGAAGCCACTAACACGAGAGGGCCAAGCAGCGAACCAACACGTCGTCTGCAACCGAGGGGTGACACGCAGGCGGCCCGCGCACAGAGAGCCCCGGGGCCCGGGGCCTGCAGCCAGCGACCCTTCAGCTCCTCTCAGACTCACTTTCCCTCGGCTGTCGTCCTCGTTCAGGCTGTAGCGCTGAACAAAAACCTAAAAAGAGCTGTATCCCAGAATGACCGAGGCAAGGACGTGTGATGATGAAGTTCCATCATCTAGAGAGGCGGAGACGAGATCAGGGACCAAAGACAGTTTCATACATTTCAAGTTAAAACTTGTCGTTTCTAGTTTTCATTTCCGGAACGTATGAACTTGAGCTAAACGTGATTTAAATTAATGAACTGTTGAGTCTTCACACGACTCACCAATCAAAGTTTGAAAGAAACACGGTTATTTTCTTCGCAGACTTCCCAGCATGCATTGCTTGGTAGTTAAATATCTCCAGAGACCATTCTTTTTCTGTAATTTGAAGAAAACATGCATGCTGTGCATCTTCTAATGTTTCCTCAGATACTAATGAAAACCATGCTAACCCTGATCTGTCCCCACACACTGATAAAGATTATGAACATGCATTTCTCTTTAATTTGGCACAAGCTGAGGAGCCAAAGAGGCTACTGCAGAATTATTTATAGAATGTTCCATGAATCTAATGTTAACACAACTTCAACTGCAAACCTCGTCACATTTAAATGAGCTGGTTTCATCTTTGATTTCACAACACATTTTTTAACTTTAAGATATAGTTGCACATATAAAAAGGTGTTTTTTCTTAGCGATGCCAGTGACATCACATCTAAAACAACGTGCTTACATTATTATAGTCTGCGTGTTCATATTAGCATTTAGTATTAGCTGCATGGCTCTAGTCTCTCAGCATTGGGAAGTTAGACCAGATTGTAAAGTTATGTTGAAAAGTTTGTTTAAACATGTGTCTGCCTCCTTGTGGTCAAAGAGAGAAGCAATATCACACTGTTGACCAGTAATAATGTAAATCATGGGCTGTGGTGCCGTAAACCAAATCACTGAGAGGTTCACACATGGAATGTAACATGTCATGGTCTGCACCAACGTGTATAGGTTTATTATAACTAAAGCAATTATGCATAAGCTCGGGCCTTAGCAGAGGAGCCTCGAGCCTCTGCCGCTAAAGCCCACATTATATTATCATGCAGAGGATTAGAGGTCCACACACAGAGAGCACTAGCCGCAGAACCGCACACTAAGCCAACTTCATGGATGGTATGCAATGCATGGCGTGTGTGTGCCGCAGAGCCGTGGGTGTGAAACCATAGTTATCTGCCCTCTTTCACTCTCTCCACCACAGACACACTTAAACCAGACTAAAGCAGCAGAGGGTTCACCTGAACCAGCAGTGAGAGACATCTGCCCCCTGCAGGCGGAGGAGAGCGATTACAGCTGCAACAAACCCTGTTGTTCACATCAGTGACAGGCGTGTGCACACGTATATGTGTTTGTGTGTGTAGTTGTATAGAAGATATGGCCCTTACCAAACTTCATGAGGGCCACTCCTTTATTCTCATTTTTGGGCTTCTCGGTTTCTCATGCTTGTGGTCTGGAGCTGTTGCCAAATACTGTAATTCTTCACTTAAAACTTAATTTCCTGTCTCCTCTCCAATCTGCTCCTCTCCTCCTGCCAAAGCAAATCAAATACCCAACATTAAAGTAAGATAGACACCGGCGAGCACTTGGAAGTGTGTCGGCCTCTCCACTCATTTTAAAACGACGCATGAATGGGCATATTCACGCGAGTGCAACCTAAACCTCAGTTCCCTCAATTAGCAATATGAAAGCGTCTCCTCATGAATCCTCTTCTGGGGTCTTTCCTCTGAGTCTTTCCGTGTCTCTGGACTTTCATGCTACTAAGCTCAATGAGAGCCTTACTGTTATCCCGCCTCTCTGGAGCTCCACTGACCTCTCGCTGACTGCCTGAGCGCCGCCAGCGAAGACTAGTGATGGGATATTAGCCACGCCGAGGAGGTGGAAAAGTGCTACTCCCTCACCTCTTTTCTCTCCCCCTCTTTCTCACACCATCTTTATATACATTATACCAGCGGGTGAGGGTGAAGTCCCACCCTGGCTGCATAGCTGGGGTTTAAAGTGAAGAGGAGGCCGTGAGAGTTCACCGTGGTGTGTGTTGGATAACAACATGTACCGAAGCAGAGTTGAGAGTTGAGTCCCGATGGACACACTGATCTCTGTTGTAATAGCAAGACATAGCACAGAATGGAAGGCCGGCTGTAAAAGGTTTTGGCGTCCATGTTTTCTGGCATCACTTTGTTGGAGCTGTATTTTGTTCAGTTTGGCTCTTTTGTTTCTTTTTGGTAATTCTGCATCTCTTTCTGTTATTTTTTTCTCTTCCTTTTGTGTTCCTTGTAGTTGTGTTGTGTCTATTTGTCGCCACAAAGTCTCTCTTTTTACATAATAATACAAAGGATTATTGGAAACCATTAAAAAAAAAAAGATACGGATGCAGGTTCTACTTTCTTAAGGCAGCGTTATCTGCTGTTCTGATTTAAACTGATAGTTTTACTGCAGTTTACCGTAATGTTACCGTATCCTCAGCATAAATATTGGGTTGGATCTCAGTATTGAAAGGCTCTTCAGAGGTTTCCTACCAGACTCAGTGAGGTTCACAGGGTTTGTTCTTCATTTTAAAATGCTCGGCATGGTGTGGATGTGATTATCTCACAGCCAACATAAAGGATCCATAGAGTGTATTCCTCGGGCTTCCTGGGTTTTAATGACTGCCTGAGAGCGGCAATCACGACATCGCATAGTTACAGACCCTGTTAAGTATTAATGAGTACATTACTACACTGTGGGCTGGAAATGGGACGCTGAGCTAGCCGAGGGTGGATTCTGTCACAAACACAAACACACACACACAGGACTGTATTATGAAGCGGAACAGATTGGGAATTTATGAGCTGAGACCGAAGACATAAACATATAAATAGCATTAATCCTGTTCATTAACAGTATATTGAGTTATGCGGCAAAAACAGGCACTGTGAGCCATCCAAACGTGTGTGTGTGTGTGTGTGTGTGTGTGTGTGTGTGTGTGTGTGTGTGTGTGTGTGTGTGTGTGTGTGTGTGTGCGTGCGTGAGAGAGAAGAAAAAAAACACCATGCACCAAAATAGAATGTTTTTGTAATACACACTAGTTCAAACAGATGTTTCTGTTAAAAGTACTCAGGATGTTTATGGCAGTAAAATAAGTAATTTCCTTATTAGTGCTCTTATTGGTAATGGTAAACATACAGATCTGTAAAGGAACATCAGTTTACTCATTCATCTTTGTATATATATATATATATAAAAACAAAACATATGTGGCTGTTGGAAATACACATAAAAAACATTCATTAATAAGCTTTTCCTTTTCCTTTTCCTTTGAATGCAGCGTTGATCAGGTCTGCAGGCTCGGAGCAAACAGGAAACGTGCACAAAGCAGAAATTAAAGGGAGGCGAGGCACGTGACAGCGCACAGTGTAACATCACATGACATGCACCCGGAGGACTAATCCCCCCTCCGGAGAGGGACGCCTCGTGCCACGCTGAATAAACCTCCTGCTTCCTTTATTTCTCCTCAATTCAACCTGCTCTCTTCAATCCTTCAGGGCTTCTTTCAATAATTCACTTGCAGAAACACTATTTTCTCCCTGCAATCATGCCCTTGTGCTACACAGCAGCATATACATGAGTGCGTGTGTGCGTGCTGGCGTATATTTCTGTTTCTGGGTTGCCTCAGTTCATATTAATTGCTATTAATATGCCGTTTCCATTGCTTTCAAGCCCTTGCGAGCGTCACCCACCTCCTCCATCGCGTCCTGTCCCGTGTCATGACAACGTCAGACTCTCTGATTTGGTGATATCCAATTAGTCTCTCCCTCACCGTTCCAATCTAATAAGTGGCCTCGCTTAATGCCAATGGAAGCCTTAAAGCCCAGATTACAGCTTCCCTGGTCCCTCTAACCCTCTCTCCGTCACTCTGGGCCCACTCCACTCCATTATCCCAGCGTGGGCATCCCAACGTGTGAAACAGTGTTTCAGGAGGATGAAGGAAAATAAATAAATAAACGCCGCCCCCGTCAGGTTCAAGTTTATTCTCGGTGGTTGTCTCTCTCATATCTCTGAACACATGTTGGGCCTCTTTGAGTCTCACATGAATACACTGCTTTTTTGTGATTCTCACTGCAGCTTCGGCCCCCAGGGAGCAAATGTTAGTCATGAGGAAAACAGATTGCGTATCATTCATCTGTTATTGGGTCACGGTGGCAGGAAGAGGCTGGAACGCTTTGGAGGGAGACAGACGAATCAGCTGTTACACGTTTAATGATGCTGATGCTGGCTCCTCTCCTCTGAGGCTCTTCAGCGCTCCGCAATCGCACGTTTGTGTTGTTGGGTCTGTGTGGAATTTGATGATGTCAAAAGATCCGTTTCTCTGTCTGTTGTTGGACTGAATTCTTCTGTTTTCACCCGAGTGTCCAGCGTTGCGTGTACTCTGTTGTACTGAGCTGCTTTCCTTTAAAACTTTAAATAAAAGGCTATGTGTAGTTAGAACTTGTCTTGCATCTGCCTTTAATTTAGTCTCTGATTTATGTCACATGAGAACAATTGAATAAAAGACCATTTAAAGAATACTCCATCCACTTTTGGAGCATTGTGCATCTAAAACAGTCACATTCATGATGACATATAAAAAAAAAGAAAGGAGGATCACAATCAATGCAGCAGAATGATCAAAATCTCTATTACCCACAATGCAATGTGAGAACAGAGGGTTTGTTTTGAAGGTTCAGGTGTGTTATGCAAACTAGCCTGCAAGCCTCTTTCTCTCCATCTGGATAAACTATTGTCTCTTCAATGCACATTACTAACTCTACTTTCTTTTTCCATGGATTCATGGCTGCCTGGAACTGGTCCTGCCTGCTGCCATGGCCCTTCTGATGCCCCCCTCCTCTCTACCGCCTTCTGCTTCATGGATTATCAGGATCATGGACCATGCCTACTACTCATTATATGAATAAAGTCATATTCATTGAATGTGCTGTAACTCCGTTACGTTATTCACACATGACATCTATTGCTTCTGTCCATCCGGGGAGAGGGATCCTCCTCTGTTGCTCTCCCTCAGGTTTCTTCCCTTTTTTTCCCTGTGAAAGGGTTTTTACTATCTCTTTAGGGGAGTTTTTCCTGATCCGATGTGAGGTCCCGGGACAGAGATGTTATGTGTACAGATTGTAAAGCCCTCCGAGGCAAACTTGTATTTGTGATGTTGGGCTATATAAAATAAACTGAATTGAATTGAATTGAAGCCCTAACGCAGAAAGGAGGAGGAGGAGGAGTGTTTACATTGGAGTAAGTTGAAAGCGCGAAAAAGAAATATAATAAGTTGTAACTACCCACATCCATTCTCATTTCTGATTCATCCGACATCAAAGCCAAGGTCACGTCTGCGCCCCGCGTCTCTGTATTTCTTGATTTGTGTGATCCTCTGCGTTCAGTTTCTTCTTTCCCCTCGCCGAGATTGAAAGCAACGCTCCTCCGTGTCAGACGTCACATCAGTTCGGCCCACGCGTACATCTCGACATCTTTACAAGTATTCATTGCTTTTTGATGCAATGTTTGATACACATTGTACCACCAGAGAGCGGCAATGAAGAAAACCCGGTCCGTCCCGCCTTTCTCTTCTGATTCATATAACATGAAAGCCAAGGTCGGGGGTTTAACAAACAGTGTTCAGCGTATACAAATAGTATTCAGCGTATACAAAATAGTATTCAGCGTATACAAAATAGTAATCAGCGTATACCGCAACATGAATCTCAATGTTTGTTCCCTGTTTTATATTCAGACTACAATGGCAGCAGCATAGCCAAGTCGCCCACTGCCTGCTTCCTTTTCCTTCTGCGCAATGTTTTCATCCCAGGCCTCAAATGAAATATGGCATATTAATAATTGCACACCCACATACGTGCTGCTGCACATGAAGCTCACAGCTCGCCTCATAATAACAGGATCGCATGGCAGAAGGGGCCCTCGCTGGGAGAAGTTCTGCTTTTCTGCAGCTAATTGCAATTTTTAGAGACTCGCTTCGGAGTCGCGGAAGAACGACAAAAAGTGACTTTATAAACCTTTTCTATGTGATTTTCACCCGTACTGATACTCTTTGTACTGTGGACAAATACAAATGATATGAAAGAAGGAATAAAAAGACAATTTCCTCATCGTGTCTGGGCTCTGCTAAGGAGGGAGGCGGTTCCTGAAGATGTTTAGAGAAAAGGCCTCATGACGACAGTCGGCTTAAGCCTGTGAAACGAAATTCAGGTCAATCTTCCTTTCAGAGAATTCTTCCCAGCGTCCAATTAGTTCAACACGCTGGCTTCTTAAAGTCTTACACACTGGAGGAACATTCACGGCATCCCTGGAAAGACACCAAAAACACAAATAGATATGTACAGCAACAACAGAAAGGGAAACTTTTCCATTTATTAGTGTAGTAAAAATGTGTTTATTAAAATCAAACTGATAGAATAAACCAAAGTTACTGAAAGTCAATATGCTGACAGGTTACAAGCAGCTTCTCCTCCGCTTAGTCAACAGCAGAGAAAAATGAAGAAATTGGAGCGCTTTTAAAAGGGAATATAAAGTTAATGAAAAAAACATATTAATCAAATAGGTAATGAATATATTTACTGCAGGCAAATCCATGTAGAAAATACATTTGCTAGTTGCCATGAAACTAAGAGATTTAGGCTCAAACTGAAGGGATTTTGCACTTCAACGCTTAAAGAAGCGTGGCAGATAGGAAATGGAAATGCATAACGCGTTTGCATGAACGAGTAAAATCATTAGTTGTATTTGAAGTGAATTTCTGCAAGCCAAGCCTGGCTTCATTTCACATGAGAGAGAGAGAGAGAGAGAGAGAGAGAGAGAGAGAGAGAGAGAGAGAGATAGAGAGAGAGAGAGAGAGAGAGAGAGAGAGAGAGAGGCCTGGAATGAAAATGACTTATGTAAAATACAAAGTTAAGACTAATAACTAATATCAATGCAACAGAAACAGCAGCGCTTTCTTTATGAATAATGCATGTGGCTCATCTGAAAGCAGTTTCAAAGAACCCTAATCAGGAGATATAAAAGATGTGGCAGATGACATTGATCAGGACAACAACTAGGTACACAACACAACAATATGAAATGGAATAACTAGAAGATGGTTACATCAAGGCCGTAACAAATGAAACAGAACTTCACTGATGTGGCAGATCAAACAGAGTAAGAAACCTTTCAAGAGTTAAGAAGAGATTGCAAACAGGAAGATACTACAGACTCTTTGAGGCTAATCAAGCTTTTTCTGGTCAGAGTTTATTCAGTCCTCTAGACTGTGGAGGACCAGGAGGTCCTCAATTAAATCACCACACATCTCATGTGGTTAAAAGGGTAGATATATATATATATATCTACCCTTTTAACCACATGAGATGAGAGCCTATACACACACACACATATATATATATATATACATGGCAGATGTATATATGTATGTATATATATATATAGAGAGAGAGAGAGAGAGAGAGAGAAAATGTAGTACGCTTAGCTAAAAAACTCAAATGCTGATGAATAAACAGTTGGAATATTAGCTAAAGGTAATAAATAAATGGTCAGCTAAAAGCAGAGGCTAAAGGTCAGAGGTCAACATGCTGCCAATGCCCCGTCAGCATGTGTTGGTGTGAGGCAGAGTCCCATGTGTAACATCTGCTGTACGTCGCTCTTTGAATGCCGGAGCCGTCTGACCGCATATTTACCAGCACACACACACACACACACACACACACACACACACACACACACACACACACACACACACACACACACACAGTCTGAGCTGCTGGCCTCATAAGGCCACGTTAGGATCCGTGCGTTATTAAAGGTGCTTCATTAAACACACACATTTAAACTGAGGCACGTGTTCATGTCAGAAACCCTCTTGAATCGCCCCTTCAGCATAAATCCACTTCTCTCATTATTTAGCCGCGCAAAGCTGAAGGGAACACAGCGTATATATTTCCCCCGTAGTGGGTGAACAGAGGATCAAAGCACATGAAGGGTCGACTGGAAGCTGAGTGAATGTTAATGTGTCTGGCGTCTCCGCCCTAATACCCTAAATTATATCTTTTAAAAAAAAGAGCAGATTTTAAACGGTCACGTTTACCTATTTTTGGGGAGATGACTGGGAATTTACACACATAAATGTGTCTCGGACACAAAGCATGAGTTCAGCACTTTTGAGTCCAAAGTGACACTCGAGACTGTGGTTCAGTTCCGTCTAGAGTCTAGACCCCATTTTGGTTAATAAAAAAAAGAAGAAATTTAAATAAAAAGTGCATTCATGAGCTGAGAATAGTCCCTCGTGGTCTCTTTGGGCTTTTTGGGGAGTGGGAAGCAAGCAGACCTCCATACATCCAACACATATGGGCTACTGTACGCTGCCCAGGGGGCCTGGGCGTAGAAAGAGTATGGTTACCTCTGAATGAACACACACACACACACACACACACACACACACACACACACACACACACACACACTCACACACACACACACACACCTTTAACTCATGAGCTTCATGAAAGAACAGATTGCTTTGTTGAAGTCGTACTTAGCTGATGTTTGACATGCTGTCAAATGCTGCCTACGAAGCTGAACATGCACACACACACACACACACACACACGTGTCATATCGCCGCCCCACAGCTATTTTTCAATACCAAGTCCCTCGGCTAATCTAGTGCCCTGGGTATTAGCCCGTTTCAGCAGACATAAGACGAGTGGGCTCCAGGATTGACTTATTGACCTACAATCTAGACATGTCAACAACTCACAGTGGAGCTACAGTTCAGTCCAGTTCATTTTAGCCGTGCTAATAATCTGCCCGCACACTTTAAAGAGGCTACGGGTTAAACCAGCCGAGTTAACAGTAAACCTGCAGCAGCCTTTCTGGAACATTCTCAGCATACTGGCGATAGAGGAGATTACGTTGATGAAGGCCGGGTGCAGAGTCCCCGTTACACGGAGCTGAGGTCTGTGCCGTTAACCAGGCTTAGCCTTTGCCCTGCTCCGGCCTCAGCCGATTCATGAGCAGCGTTAGACCGACCCCAATCCCAGATCACTATGTGAAATGATTATTTGCAAAAAGGATATCCATCTTTGAAAACTACGCTACATATATAAATAATTATCCTAAAAACCCAGATAACTCTAATCACCATTTACTGGCCTGAGCTTCCATTTCACTTGACTGTACCAGCGACAGACTGCATAGATATTGAATAACGGTGGTTAGTAACTACAGATAGTAAAGATGAAGTTGTAATAGCACAACAGGGAGGTTGTTGCTCAATAAAGTTGTTCGTTTTGTGACAATCTTGGCAATGTCAGTTGGTCGGTCCACCACTTTGGGCCACGCTGAAATATCTCAACGGCTCTTCGATGGACCGTTGTGACATTTTGTATAAACATTCATGTTCCCCAGAGGAAGAGTCTCTTCCACTAGCGCCATCTAGGGCCCCTTTATTCGCTTTTAGCTAAGATATATCAAGATAGAGCGCAAAAAACATGGAATTGAATGAATTCATGAATAAAGGAAATTAAATGAAGCCTTCTTCTTTCCCTGTGTCTGTGAGTTGGTGGTAAAGTTTGACAGTCTGTAAACGCCTCTTGTGTTTTAAAGAAAGGATGGTTGGATCCCTTGAAGAACAACATCGTGTGCCTGCATTCCTTCCCGTCAGCGCTGGGCGGTTGTGTCATTGCCTTTTTCTCAGTAGCCTTCTTGTCCCGTTTCCAAAACAAGCTAATCCGGGATCCTCCCTGTAAATCAACACTTTCCACACGCAGGGGCCAACTCATTAAGAGAGGACTTTCATCGTTACCTCGCACCAGTTCAGATTGACTGATCACGCTATATTCTAATATTGCCTTACAACCTGAATCCTGGTAGTTGTACCTCTCCTAAAACAAGTCAAGTGAAGTTTAAAAAGAGATTTTCTCTCACCTCGTCCAAAGATGAATTTACAGTAACATTAACACTTTAACATGAAGAGATGTCAGGCGGCGCGACTCTTCGGCTCACGGCCAAAACGTGACGAAGGCAATGATTCATCAAAACACTTTCTAAGTACCGTTTTCTTAATGTGCCCAAAACGTGTCCTCGAATACTCCTCCAACATGCAAGAGAAGAAGCTGCTTGTTTAAAGAAAAGAAAAAAAATCTTATTCAAAGACCAAAGAAACTATCTTGTTGCCTTATTACACGTGTATGTAATCTAATAAGAGATTGACCTCTGTTCACCGGTGACGCCACACAGCATCTCACATGGGCGTCACAGCAGAGCTCATCGCGGGCGTGCCGGGGTTTAGAGGGATAAGCCCCATCAAATCCTTCCAGATGGATCTTTGACGCCGTCTACCCGACAGGTAGGGAGGGCAGCTGAGGGTGGGCTGATGGGAACAAGGGCAACCGGAGTCAAGGAGGGAGGGAGGGAGGTGACGCTGGCTTCGGGGGAGAACTTTGACCTTTTCCCCGGTGCCCATGTGACTGGAAAGAGGAGGATGTGGGGATTAGAGACGGCGGTATAAAAGCGCAACACGGAAAACCCGCTTCACAAACTCAAGAAGAAGAAAAGAAGCAATCTTTCTCAGCAGAGATCGGCGGTGGCCTCTCGGGATATCTGTGACAACAGGTGAGAACAACCTTGTTGACTTTTATCGTGTGGCCATGGTCATAGAAAGCACCCAAACCAATAGACAAAGCAATAATGCAGAGGAGGACGACAGAGTTTGATGATGAGGATGGATTTACTGCTCAAGCTGTAAAGGAAGAGGAATGATTTATAACTATGACGTGTTCTAACAACGTGGTTTGATGTGTGTCGGCTGAAAGAACCGATGTAGTTCAGAAAAGAAGGACTCTTGAAATGCATTAGGAGAAATTTAAAGGAGAGGACAGGTGTGTGTGTGTGTATTTAAAAGGAGTAAGAGAGGATTATCTTCAGGTCGCAGCAGCAGATGGCGGATCTGGTAGAGATCTGTGCACATGAGAGCGGGCCGTGAAGTCTGACCCCAGAGATCTGCTGCTGCAGGTGGCACATTAACATGTGCTTCAGTTACGGTACATGCAGGGTGTTTTCCGCCTCTGTCAAATTTCCTTACCAGGATTACCAGTGTCAGACGTCAGAGGGAGGGGGGAAAACAAGAGTTCAGACAGGATACGGCTTCAGATGGGGACGGGACGTCTTGCTCCAGAGATAAGAAGGTCCATGACGCAGCCTCACTGGGTCAGCAGGAGAAAACAGTTCATCAACGATGTCGTAATTCAGTAATCAGCATCCCGACGTCTTCAAGTATCAAACGTCAGGCAAAAATCAAGATTTGAGTGTAAGCTGAAAGTCCGAGGCCCCATCCATTGCACATCATGGCATCCCTGTTGTTCAAGAAGGGCAATTAGTTTGCCGCGGATCAGAGGGGGATTAGGGCTAATCCGGTTGTTTAAACTAATCTGCATGATCTCTTCTGATTGGCATTGAGGGCAGAAAGGAAACAGGATTAACAACAGAGGGCAGCTGGGAGAGAGAGAGCAGAGGATAAAAGAGGAGAAGGCAGAGGAAGCCACAGGAGTCTGAGCTGTGATCTCCTTGTAATGTCCTTTCTTTCAAACGTGTTCTTCATCTTTTAGAGACCCTCAGCAGCAATGAACGCCAACCCCCCTGCAGGAAGCGCCCTGGCTCCCGCCGGAACGGCCGGCCCCACCACACCCAAGAAGGGACCACCCAAGTTCAAGCAGAGGCAGACCCGTACCTTCAAGAGCAAGGCGCCGAAGCCCGGCCAGAAAGGGTGAGCGAACAAACACAACAACAACAACAACAACAACAGCAGAATATTCACACATTTTCATCCAGTGCAACCCAATCGAATCGGGCCTCTCAACCTCTCTGCTTCCTCTCTCTCCGCAGCTTTGGCGACGACATCCCCGGCATGGAGGGCCTCGGCACAGACATCACAGTGGTGTGCCCATGGGAAGCCTTCGGCGACATGGAGCTCAGCGACTTGGCCAAATACGGCATCATCTAAACCGGCCGCCTCCCGCCTTCCTCTCCTCCGTCCGGCCCTCTCCGCCCCGGCTCGGCACGCCGTGATAAGACTGCCAGCAAGCCCCCTAATGCCCTCTCGTCTACCTACCTCATGCCTCGCTCCACTGCGTGGAAGGAGAGCATAATCATGCTGTTATTTTTATATGATTATACGATACTGTTTATAATATATATATATATATATACTTGAAATGAGAAGACGAGAAAAAAGAAACCCCACACACTGTATTCCCTCCATCCATCTACGATAGCCTCTCTCCCCTCCCCCACGGCAATGGACGCAAGCAAAACACACTAGCTTGTATTTGCTTCTAGCAGTCTATTAAAATGTAAATATTTTGTCCTCAGCGTTGAACCTTTTGACCTTGTCTCCCCCGTCCTACCTTTTGTACGTCCTCCCACTTTTGTTTTGCGTTGTATTTTCTACTCCTCGTGCACAACTGTAACTGTACTGTAAACACCAAGGGATGCAAGGAGAGTGTGCGATATGCGGTGAAAACGACAAAGCACTTTCACGCGATCACGGAGGATCGACTCCCTTTTATCCCATCCTGTATCTCTCTTTCTTTCTCTCTCTCTCTCTCTCTCTCTCTCTCTCTCTCTTTCTCCTCTTGCAGCCATCTGAACCCGCGTCCCTCCTTAGAGATAACAAAGACTGTATGTTATGAGTCTGCACACTACCACAGAAGACGTACGGGGAACTGGTACGTCCTGATAGCTGCAGTAAAAAGTGTATATTTATATGTTGTCTGTTTGGTTTTTCTGGAACGCCTATATATATATATATATATATATATATATATATATATATATATATATATATATATATATATATATATATATATATATATATATATATATATATATAAAAAGATGGAGAAGAAAAAACTAGCATGGAAAAAAAAGTCAAACAAAGGGAAATAAAAAACAATAATGACTTAATATCACTGATGAGGATCCAGGATGAGAAACTAAATGGAGGCGAACTCTCCGACGTTTCCCGGCAGTCTTCTATAACTCAGATTGATGACTTTTCCATCCGACTCTTAACTCCAATGCCTCATTTTAAGGCTTCCTGAAATGGACACACTCCCACGTGGCACTTTGTAAGGACGAGTAAAAACAAATCACGGCGTTAACAAGAAACAGCTCACGAGGAAAATACATCATCTGGTGTACGAAGGATGAGATCGAGCTCACACATCAAACCCTGAACAAAGTAAGTCCTGGGGCTCATGATGCTATGTCTCAAAAATACATTATATTCTTGACATTATATAGATTATGATTATTTTCTGCTTGTGAGTATACCATATATCAACAAGCGTCTACAGCTGAGGCCGATGGGAACGTTGTTAAGTTGCAGGATGAGTCACCGTCACGTGGTTTTTATGAACCTGTGGGTTTTATTCCTGGTTAAAGAGCCGTGGTTAAAACAAGCTGAAGATGTTTTAACTGTTGTGCTACGATATAAAGCACGTCAGTCGATGGATACCCCTCTAGAGAATCACTTTTAAAAAGGCGATTGCTAACAAGTGGCTAAATGAGACTACAAAACATCACCACATCTGTAGTCTAATAATCCCAAAACCAATGGCAGGAATCCTATTGACTTTCTGCAGAGGGAGCCAGTGTGACGCTAACTTCCTGGTTGGCCTTCCAAAGAAATCCATCATCCCTGCAGCGCTCCATTTAAACAGGAACCAAAGTATTTAGCTTTTAAATGTTCACCCGTTGGTGCTGGATGAAAAGTTAACAGGTCGCCAAAGTCATTACAGTTCATCCTGAGGGTGGAAATGAATGTCTCTAATGGAAATCCATCCCATAAAGTTGCTGCTCAAAACAACAAATATCCCTTTGGAGGAAAAGTCATGGATCACTGCAGTCAGTGAGGATTCATTGACGGTTTGCACAAAATTCATCGGCAATTCATCCAATAGAGTCTGGACCCACAGGCTGAATGACATTGAACAATACACCATCAATACACCAACAATACACCAACAATACACCATCAATACACCAACAATACACTCTTACTGCTAGCTGATGAGGTGGATAGAATGAAGCTCGAGAACTGTAAAACAACTTCTCATCGACAGCGTGACGATTACAAAGACAAAGCTGTGTTTTTCAGAGTGACTTTAGGTGAAACCGAACACACCCTGTAGACTCTTTGCCTGTACGGGCACGAGTGGAGGCTTGCAGAAGGCAACAGTTGAAAGCTCTCTCTGCTCCTGACGCAACTCCACTTCCAAATGTTGCTGCTGTGATTCAACAGTAACTACGGCGACGACCAGTCCTGTCCCGCATCCAAACGAGACGGGGATGAGTCAGTTGGGCTCCCTTACATGTCTCGCATGAATATCTCTCACAGACACACACACACACACACACACACACACACACACACACACTCTCAACATAAAGTGCTCACGTTATCTAGAGCCGGGATGCAAACTCTCATGGGAAACGGAGTCGTAGCACAGGGAGGAGTGAACTCTCCCTCCCTGTGGGTGTTTCATCCCCTCCAGGTGTGTTGAGCCCCACCTATAGCGAGAGGGAGGGACAGCAGGGCTCTGACAGGAAGGTATGAGCAGAGAGTGTGTGTGTGAGTGTGTGTGAGTGTGTGTGTGTGTGTGTGTGGGGGGGTCAGGTTTTCTCTGCTCTTAGCCAACCTGTTGATCTTCTCTCCCGGCGGCTCCAGACCTCGGTGACTCCATCGCGTCCCGCTCTTCCTCATCTCGTGCTCTTCCTCATCTCGTGCTCTTCCTCATCTCGTGCTCTTCCTCATCTCGCGCTCTTCCTGTTACCCAGAGTCATGGCATCCGCAGAGGAGGCGCCCGCTTAGTGCAACGCTGCCAGCCGGACTTTAAAATCTTTAATTTAAAACGCATTTGGAAGTTCACTCCCACATCTTAACGGGTAAAAGGTAAGTTCACCTGTTTTTTATTCTTTTCTATATAAAGACGGCCTCTTTTTGAGGGGAGAGGGGGTTTACCTTTAATAGTTGAAGTCATAGTCACCAAACATGGACATCTACTTTCCTTTAATCGCTGAATACAATGTCTGGAATTCATGTGCACTCTGTGTTATCAGCTTTGATAATTGGCGGGCAAAAAATCCTCATAAAAATGGCATTAATAGGCTTATCAAACACTCCGTTCCTTTATATTTAGATGGCGGTAATCTCCTGAAGTGGTGCGATTCCCCAGCCATTGTTTTACAAGTCTCGACCTCTACAAACGAAGGTCAGCGTGAGGGCCAAGTGGAGGGCCGGGGTCACGCTCGTCGAGCGATAATCCTGCTAAAGGTCGTCTTTTGAGTCTCAGACAAAGGCTCAGCCTCAGGCTGGAGGAAGCAATCAGTGAATATCTCTCACCTCCGATCTGAACTGCATGTAAACCTCTGTGTGTGTGCGTGTGCGTGTGTGTGTGTGTGTGTCCCTGTCTGTCCGTGGCAGTTTTATGAGCTGAAGCAGCAGGATAGACGTGAGACGTGAACACCTTTCACGTCTCACCTCCATGTTGCAGTCGGGTTTCTTTTCCTCCCTCCATTCTTACGTTGGTGGAACACTCCTCTGCCGTGTCCTGGCATGTCCCTGCACGGCCTGCTCCTGCGCTCATGCTGTCAAACCGCTTCCCTTCCCCTTTTTCTTGTTTTCCGCGCTGTGACCTCGGCGCTATCCCGTCATCCGTTCCACCTTGCTCGGTTTTTTTACGCCCTCAGTCAATTTGCTTTAAGGAAAACGTGTACTTCCGTTTGGTTGAAATACTTTGTGCTTTTTGTCTCAGGAGAAAAGAGTCGTCCTCTTTATCAAAAGGACTTTCAAAAAGGAAGGACTGGATCCCCAAGTGGATTACTAACTAAACATGACAATGGCCTTTTTATCCGAGATGCACAAACCCCTTTTCCCCCTGGTGCTCCTGTTCTACGTCCCCCTATGCCAGACGATCTCCACCAACTCCACCAACACCACGACCTCCTCCTCTCCTTCCTCAAATGTGACGAACATCAAGGGCTGCGGCAGAGAACTCGACCCCATCTACCGGTACCTGTGTGACCGCCGGGCGGCGTGGGGCATCGTGCTGGAGACCCTGGCCTCCTCGGGCTTCCTGTTCAGCATGGGGCTCCTGCTGGGCCTGCTGCTCTGGTCCCTGTGGATCTGCGTCTCCTCAAAGAACCAGCGCAGCAGCATCGGCGGCACGATGGCCTGCATGTCCATGTTCCTGCTGGCCACGGCCGGGATCTTCGCCATCACCTTCTCCTTCATCATCCGCCTCACGCCTCAGACCTGCCCCACCAGGCTCTTCCTCTTCAGCGTGCTCTTCGCCCTGGCCTTCTCCTGCCTGCTGGCCCGCTGCCTCGCTCTGCTGGGCTTCGCGGTGGCCCGCGGCTGGGGGGAGCCCGCCCTGGCCCTGGGGCTCTTCGCCGTGCAGGTGATCATCTCCACCCAGTGGATGATCGTAGTGCTGGTGCGGGACAGGGAGCCCTGCCAGTACAGCCAGGAGGAGTTCGTCATGCTGCAGATCTACGTGCTGTGCCTGCTGGCCATCGGCTTGATCCTCTCCCTGCACTTCCTGTACCGCTCCTGCTTCACGTACAGCTACAGCTACACGGGGGTCGTCCGCCAGCAGAGCCGAGCGCAGGCCGCGCTGCTCTGCCTCACGCTGCTGCTCTCCGCCGGCATCTGGGTGGTGTGGATCACGATGCTCGTCAGGGGGAACCCCGAGCTGGACCGCCGGCCGCGGTGGGACGACCCGGTGCTCGCCATCGCCTTGGTGGCCAACGGATGGGTGCTGCTGATGGGCCACGGGTTCTCCCAGATCGCCTGCTTCTGCAGGGGCGAGGCCAAGTCCAAGGAGATCCCTCTGAGCTTTGCCGGCTGGACCAGTCCCAGCACCGACATGCCGGGCCTGGTCAGCTCGCCGCAAGGGAAGGAGAACGACAGCTTCGAGAGCGATAGCGAGAGCAGGAGAGGTGAGACGCTTTCCTCATTGGGCCTTAAGGGGCGGGGCTAGACGAGGGGCGGGAATGATGAACGCTGCGACTAACAATTAGTTTCCCAAAAAATTAATCAATTAATTTCAATTTCTGTGCTTAAAATGTCAGAAAATAGGATCAAATCCCCATCACAAGGTGACACATTTTTTTAAATGAGTGCAATAAACAGGAGTAAGAGCGTTAATGTTGCGGTAAACAACTGTTATCCATGTGAAGCGTACGCAATTGACCAATTATCAAATAGTGCAGGATTCATTGTTATAATAATAATAATACTTCAATGGAATAAAGTCACATAATCAATGATATTAATTTGTGGATAATTTGTGGCACAATAATGAGAAACTGACATGACTGGAACACAACTCGTAGTAGTTTTTCCAGAGAGTTAATAACTTTAAAACTAGATGTACCGGTAATGCCTCTCTGAGCTGTGGTGACTGTTATGGAATAATATAAATGATAAAACGACTGCATTACAAGTGAAGAGTCATAAAGTTGGCAAACTGTATTGGAAGTTTGCAAAGCCACTTTTTCTTGTAAAGGGGATAATAGTGTTCTTCTGCTTCAGTATTGCTTTTAAGGCCTTTTGTTGTTATTGTTGTGCATTTCCTGGACAAACACAACAACACAACTACAATGTAAAAATCTGACTCTAAGCAAACAAAGAGTTAAAAACACGGTAGAGTCTGGCCGGCAATTCCAGATTCCCTGAGAATATAAGTAAAAGCCAGAATGAACGTGGCGCGTGCCTTTCTTTCTTTGTGCGTGATGATCCATAATTACCTGACTGGATCGCGTGTCTCCCTTCAGGCCCGGAGCAAGCTCTGCGATCGCCTTATGAGTCTGAATTCTCCGTGACGGTGAGTAATAAAGCACGAGGTTATCAATCTGACTCTGCGGCGAGGCCTTTACACTGGCTCACAGTGTCATATTATAGGTTAATAAGGCTCTGTGTGTGTGTGTGTGTGTGTGTGTGTGTGTGTGTGTGTGTTTCAGGAAATCGACCCCGACAGAGATTACACCATCCCTCGCCCGCAGACCACCAACTACCTGGAACCTTATGACGAATATTGATTAAAATCATCGTCATGTTTACTTCACTCTCACACACACAAATCTGTACTTGGCACACGTACTGTATGTTTTTTCATCATTTCGTTTTTTTGTTGTTGTGCAAATGTAAATATTTTCTGTTTAGTGTTGAGAGTTGTTATTTCAAAATGTACCAGTAGGATGTAAAATATTCTGTCCCAAAAATTAGAATAAAAAAAGAAAGAAAAAGACAGACTAGAAGGGAGTGTCATGACTGTGTGTGTGTGTGTGTGTGTGTGTGTGTGTGTGTGTCTGTCTGTCTCTGAGATGGTATATAATAGCCCCGAGGTGATAGAGGAGGCGTGAAACTGTCACTCTGAAGTGCCAAACTGCTGAGCGGGGTAGAGAGGCGGGATGAGAGGAGGAGAGGAAGAGAGATGAGATGAGACAACGCAGGAGGAGGATAGGACAAAGAGACGCCCGCCGTCAGCGATTAACATCTTCATATTTCTGTTTAAGTTAAAGCAATGGGTGTGTTCTGCAGTGCATAAAAACATATGTATGCAACACGCTATACTCCCTCTACTCTCATGACACATGCTGGTGCTCTAAATAAAAAAAGATTGATCTATAAATTATGTGCTTGTCGTAAAGCTTTGTCTCTCCCACTCAGTCTGCACAGATGGCCCACTTAAAGCGCTAAACCAGAGCCAGCGCCATGGCAGCAGGACGCTCCACCTCCAGGGGATGCAGTACCACGCCTCTACCGCCGGGGGGCAGTGTTTAGACGCACCAAGACCTAACTAGTGAGGACCGACTGCGAAACTTTCACCGTCTGAAGGAAAAGGCCTGACAATAAAAAGCCATATAATATCACCTTGCCCAAGATAGGATTCAAGCAATAGAGAATATACAACATGATTAGAATCCAGCGACAGCAATAGTTTCTACTATTCAGTCCGTTGTGTGGCCTGCTGTCTGCCACCCACAAAAAAGGCCAATTCCTCACTTCAATAGATGCAATCGTCACACATGCCCCCTTATCAGACGGCCTTCAATCTATTCTTCCACTTAGCCCAACTCCAATTACTCAGAGAGAGCATGCCATCAAATTGACAATTGGCCTCTCGTGCATTAGAGCAATTAGCCGGGATATGAGGTTTCCCGCCACATCCAACCCATTTACGGCCATTAACTCCAGATGCAATTAAAGATTGTTCCAGATCCTCTTCCTCTTCTTCCTCCCTGGGCAGCGTTAAAGAAAGTTGGGAGAGGTGGAAGAGCTTATCGTGCAGTAGATTCTGGTCAGTGCAACCCCAGCGGAGCGGATGGTGATGGCCGCTGCCTCCATCCATCATCTGACTCACACTGAGGAGGGAGAAGCTGCTGCAGTGAGAGGAGAAGAGAAGCTCGGTCTGGGCCTCTGAGCAAATGGTCGCAACATGGCGGCTCACCTCCTACAATGAGTTTAATCACACAGCATCTCCTCCGGGCGGCTATTCAAAGCGGCCTCTCCCTCTCCCGATTGGTCGAGGCTTGTTGCAGCCCAACACCAGAGGAGATGATAAGCGTTACACAATCGTGGGAAAGGAAATGCTAGAATGGTTACAGCTGCAGAGTCAACACACTACCTGGAGCATCACCCCCTGATGATGCTTTGGATGTTCCAACAGATAATAATTATAATAAATAATAAGTACTCACAGACCAGTATAAAAACCAAACAGTTTATTTATTATATACATTCAATAATAATGAAGAGAATAAACAGAAGGCAGACACAAGGATGGCAAAAAATAAAACATTGTGAGAAAATACATGTCACTTATTGGGGAAAAAAAAAAAACACAAAAAAACACTTGGATAAATGACCATTTAAAAGCATGTGACGTTTAACACGAAAAAAAATCCACATGCAATTCAAATTCATTTATGAAATCCCTGTACAAAAAACAAAAAAAACTCCCACTGGGTTGACAGTGCAGGGGGAGTCGGGGTCAGCGGCTGAGGAGAACTTCTGCTTTCTCGTGTGTGTGTGTGTGTGTGTGTGTGTGTGTGTGTGTGTGCACACACACACATCAGTGTGTGTGTGTGTGTGGGTGTGCGTGTTCCAGTCCTGCAGCCCTCAGTATGAGACTAGCTCCAATTAGAGGAGGCAGACACAAGCGAAGGCAACCCCGCAGGAGCTCACCGCTCGATAACGATCCTCCACCTCCACCAAGAGGCGGGCTCCCGCTGCGAGCAGCTGCTTCACCAGCCTCACCTCTGCGCGCGCTCACTGTTTCTGTTCCCATCTTCCAGCAGAATTATCATTAGGCGAGGGCCATGTCGTTAATGTTATCGTTTATGAGTTTTATTGTCATTATAAAAAGCAAATCACGAGGGAGGTCCAGAGAGACGGACCAAATTAAACTTCACGCGTAAGAGAAGGCTGGTGATTAACAGCGCAGAGCAGCGATAACCCGGATTATTGAAGCGGGACCGACGCGGCTTCCGTAGAAGCGACAGCTCGCCTCACCCTGGACTCTCTCCACCGAGACCCCCCCCCCCACTCACCTCGCATCAGAGTGCTTTCCTTCCTCCTGCTTTGTAACCCCCCCTCTTCCTCCTCCAGCACTATGATTTGAATTCATGCACACAATGGAAAAGGTTCTCTGGTCGACACCCTTCCTCTCTCACAAAAGCATGCATAGCAACACTTCTGATAATACTTGTAAGGAATAATAAAGACAACAACAAAAAAGACAAAAAAAAGAAGAAGAGGTAATGCGCGTCAAAAATACTCGTTGGACCTACTGCACAGTTTTCACAATCATACCCCCCCCCCCGTCCTGCTCCTACTGTCCGCGTGCCCCCTGGAAAGAAAGAAAGAAAAGACAGCAGGGGACGTAGTTGTCCCGTCAGCTCATGATTAATGGCTCAGCTTCTCACCTTCGCCACCACGTCCCTCCACCAATCCGCCCACGCTTTGTTTCATTGTTGGAGAGCGGTGCCTGCCGCTGGGCCACCGGGCGCTTTCTGACATTGTGTGGATGTTTCCCCCTGCGTTTACTTTGCCAGTAATTTGGCCCTCGTGGCCAACGCAATACAAAATATCCGCTCCAGACTTTCTGCATATCCCTCATGACTCCATCTGCTCTGATTTCCCTTGTCTGCAGCAAACGCCTCCGCAATCCACAGCACGTTTCGTGTGTTAACCAAAAGAAGAAGAAAAAGAAAAAGAAGACAATAAATGTGTGTGTGTGTGTGAACTGAATTCAATTTAACCGGGTTGTTATTTCTGGTTGTGGGTCAGAATTCCCTAAATTGCTGTTCTGTCTTTTTTTTTTTTTTTGTCGACGCTGCTTTAATGGCATTTCCCGGGGTGCTGACAAATACAGCTTCAACCTACAGATTTAAACAAAAAATATAACAAAATAAAAAGGCACAAAAATAATATATATATATCAACCACAAAACTAAGAAATACATCAGGACCCCCCCCCAAAAAAATGTGCTTTCTTCAGAAAATCTTTGGAACCCAAAAGGCAAATAATATCAATAACAACAAAGTGAGAGTATATGGAGACGTGATAAATACGGGACAGAGACGAGGTCTACAAACGGCCTCCATGGACCGGTGAGGAGAACGTTTAAACCATCCCAGAGAGCATGATGACGGATTTAAAATGTCCAAAAATTATGTGGACATGTGTCCCGTTGCGTTAAATATAAATAGAAAAAGTGATACATTCTCATTACTTCATGACTGCAATCTCTTGGTTTCCATTGTATTCTAATCTGGGCCGCTCTGCCTGAAGCCGACCGGCAGAAAGATCTCAATTGGCCAGGAGGGATTCCCGTTTGGCTGACTGTGTGGGTGCTTCCTGCTTCAGATCGGCTCAGTCTAGTTGGTGTTCGAGGGGTTCTTTGTCCGTGTGAGCCGCACGTTTCGTCGCCACGGCTGGAATCTGGAGACGCAGAGGAATCGTGGGCCGAGTCCCTTTTCGTTTTTTGGAAGGAGCACAGAGCAGATCGAGGATGAGCCTTTTCGGAGGAGGGTTCAGTGGATGAACCACCTTAGTGTTGCAGTTACAGTCATGAATGTGCAGACCAGCGAGAGGGACAGAGGAACGTCTCCGTCGCAGGAGATAAATGGACAGTCCCAGCGCATCCACGCTATATATCACGACATTTCTATGCAAAGTCTGATCTGTGGCGGCAAAACTTAACAGATGAAAGAAAAACTGAGGTAATGCAGAAAAAAAAAGTCACAATTTTTTTTCTCCTTGTCATTTTCCCCCCTTTTTTAAGATGTTTTTTTTTTTTTTTTGCCTTCCTTTCAAATTCGGGGAAAGTGAAACGTTGGAAAATGACACAAAAAAAAGAAGGTTTTTTTTTCCCATGCAGTGTTTGTTGTTGCCAGGTTTCCGTCGGCCAGATCTCTCCCGATTCCCTCAGGCTGAATGTCGGGTATTCCAGCTTTACAACCCAACGGGAACAACTCCTACATCTTCTGACGGGAGCCGTCCACGGGTTTCATAATTATACCACGATGCTAAACGAGAGGCACGCGGCCTCGCGTCAGTGTAGTGTTTAAAAAGATCCGTACCGTAAATAGCGACGCCGTGCTGCGGCGTCACTCTGTGCATATTGACACTAAAGGAGATTGTAGAGGAAACTGTATACTTGGTGCTGAATGCGAGTGTGTAAATAGGTCTTATTAGGTCTTATAGGGCAGTGTATATATTATAAGTTCAGAGACTTGTAGGAAAAACAAACAAAAAAAGAAGAAGAAAAAAAGGATCACGGGATCAGCAGTGTCTCTCCGCTTCCAGGTCCCGTAGTGTTTTAAAAACCGTCCAAAGTTGCGCCCCCTTGTAGTTCAAAGCTGCCGCTCCATGTGGGACACGCTCCTGGCAGTTTTGTCATTGGTTCCACAGAAGAGCACAGAAACAGAGTTTGAGTTGATGACGTGGCAAATGACCTCCCTCGCCACGGAAAAAAGAACGGAAAAAAAACAAAACACGAGTCGTCGCTATAGTCCGCCTGCAGAGAAATGGAGGGGAGCTGCTGGAAAAAGAGGGTTTTTGGAGCGATGTGAAATTCCTCGGGGGTGATGTGTGGTTTTTTAGTACGGGGCGAACCTACTGTATCCTGCCCGGTATAAACTGGCCTGCAAGAGACAGAAGGGACAACGGTTACAGCCACTGACAATATAAATCTATAAAATGTAGTCCACATTTGAACTACAAATCCCACAACTGATACATTCATTGAGACTATAAATGTGAACATGAAATTCTTAATTTCTTCTCTGCTTGAGGCACAAAGAGGTCCAATGGTGAATCCCCCGCCAAAAAAAACTAAAGTGGGCGGACCCTCTCAATAAAACTGTGTTAGAAACACAGCTTGTGTCAGTTCACTCACCATGGCTCCCACTCCGTAGGCAGCAGCGGCCGGAGTCAACCCGTGGTATGGATCTGTAGTGTACACGCGGCCATAACTAGAACACAAACACACAAGTTAAATCAGTTGAAGAAAGATCATTGCTTCAACACGTGAGGACACAAATGTATTCGTCTGGCTGTCTTTCCCTGTGATCTGATCCATGTGTGTTTCCATGCGTCAGTGCTGTGTCACAGTCTGGGATGTGTGAGGACGTTCATGTTCGTGAACGTCCTCACACATCCCAGACTTCTATTCCCGGGGCGTCTCTCCGCTATCAAAGAGTGTTTAAAGGCGTGAAGCGTTCATCCTGAGGCCCTGGGTTCCTCTCTAGATTACCCTTCATCTGGTGTTGTCCAGTGTGCCGTGTGTTTGCGTGTCCCTTACCTGTCACTGTAGGCGGCAGCTGCGGCGGTGGCTCCGGTTACGGCCGTGGGCTGAGCGTAGCGATACGCGGCGGCGGCAGCAGCAGCAGCAGCAGGGTAGCCTCCCTAAAGACGCACACACACACACACTTAGCAAAACTAACTCATATGCCTGTGAGGAGGGAGACACCTGGGCTAAGGTGCGTCTAATTGAGGAGGGAGGGGCATGTAGAGATAGGATATATACTGACATTTTATTATTTTATGAAGAAATCTTACGAATATGCAAATATTTGTGACTACCTCTTTTTTTTTTTTTTTACACAATGACTATATTGTTTGTAATATTTCATGCACAATTCAAAGAATTTTTTTGTAAATAACACATTAAACTAAATATACTACATTATTTTTAGAGATACTTTTTATTTCCTTGTATTCAGTAAATTAATAATAACATTTTCTTACATATATTGTATGTAAGCCCAAACCTATTTATCATATAATTATGTATGCACAAATATAAATATACACACATTCACAACTGAATTCCAGTATGCGTCAGTATATTGCATTTCTGTATGCAGAGGTTGTGTGGCGTTGGATGTGGGACAGGAGAGCTTGATCAGTGAGAGAGAGAGAGGAAATTGGACGGTCGAGGATGAGTTAGATTGTATTATTCCCACTAAGGGACACGGGGAGGTAACACAGTGGGAGACATTGTCAAAAACTCCTACAGTTTGACGACACTAAAGAAGTCAGAGCTTCTAGTGGAGACATTTATGACAAAAACAACTGCATTTGTTATTATTTGTGGGGTTTTCACGTGAATTCTGGAGACAGAAAAAAAGAGAGGAAAATGGAGAAAGAAAAAAAAAAAAAAAAAAAGAGTCGCACACACACAAACACACCCACACAAGCCTATGCTGACTAGAAATCATCTCCTCGCACTGAGACCGCATGCATGAGCCAAAACTAAACTAAACTAAACAACACCACCACTGCATTTGGACCCGATCAGAGCGGCGCACACAGCAAAGCACAACAGAAAGAGCCGGCATTCTCCGGGACGCCTGCAGGACACCGGCAGAGGGGTGGGATAGAGCGAACGGGGGGCTTTTAGGGAGAGACAGCAAGGCTTTCTGGGTAAATGGAGGGGAGGGAACACGGAGCAGCAGCACTGAGCCGTGTGTGTCTGTCTGCATGCAGCAGCTGATCAGCGCACGCTTCAGTCATCACGGAGGATCAGAGAGGTTAATTCAGGAAGAGACCGTGTTCTCCGCTTCAACTATCTCACATCCCAACAATTGACTGGAGCTTTTCTGCGAAATGGGAATAAAAACCTAGAGTTTAGTGGTTGCAGCCAGTTTCTATTCTTTATTTCTTTCATAAATGTTTCTCAGACAAAAGAGACCAGGTTCTCTTTTGAACAAACTGGTAGGAAACTTTAGTAGTTTAGTGAACACACAAACAAACAAAGCCCTTCCTCACAATCGAAGAGTGCACATTTCAGTGAGTTAGTAGAAAAGCAAAGAAGAAAAAAAATATTCAAAACCGTGGCCATTTTCTTTTTTTAAACAACTAAACAAGTTCCAGATCAGAAGATGATCCATAAGATCAGAGGACAGTAAACAATGCACACTGTGGGGAGTTGACCCTACCTGAGGCAATCTGGGACTAAGGACTGAGTCCTGAAACACTAGTCTATAGAGAGAACAGAAACAACCGTTGTCAACCTGGATATACACACACACACACACACACACACACACACACTCTTGTTCAGACACTCGCACGCTGTTGCATCCGCCCACAGAGCATCCGTCACAGTGGCGTTTGACACCCTCCGGCCTATCGTTACGGTTTCACGGCTACTTTTAAAACAACGCAACCCACTTTGACCCACGCTGCCTTTGTGTCACACAAAAATAACAATAAACAGCTTCCATCATTCACCTTTATGCAGGCAGCTCTGTGCAGCGCACGACTGGGCGCTCATGCAGAATCACCCCCGGAGGGAAGAACATAAATATAAATAAAGAAGAGAGCAGGAGACAGCTGTGGGGGAGAGAGGGGGTGTGTCGGTGGGAAGGCGAGTTTACTTACATATAAGTCTGCAGCTCCGTAAAACCCATCCTGATACACCACACTGAGAGGAGAAGGAAATGGGACAGGGGAAGGAGGTGGAGGAGGAGCGGTGCACAGTCCCAAAACCAGAGTGGATGGAGATCAAAACACGGCGAAAACAAAAGATGGTCCAGGAAGAGAGGAGAAAGAAAAGAGAGAGAGAGGGAGACAGAGAAAAGTAGTTATTTCACACCCATGCAGCATGCAGAGGAAATACAACTTCCATTTAGGCTCCATACTGAAACCAAAAACCATTAAACAACGGGCTCACGGGGTTAATACGCTGAGCTCATTGGACTGAAATGAGTCCATTAAGGGCTGTTGTTCCCCGGCTAACAGAAAATCAAGGCAGGAAAGAGGCCTCGAATGGATCGTTTTATGGGAGTTGTCAGTGGAGCAGATATAGAGAAGGTATTTCCTGCAGCTTCATTTGATTATCATCATAGCGAGCCAATCAACTGCGCTTTGATCCGAATACAGTAGCAACCCCATTAGCCAATCATCACAGCACAGCGTCGACATGCACAGTGCGCACACTGAGGCCGCGAAAAGTGGATCACGACACATTTGAATAATTGCTGGCAAATCTGACGGCTTCTGTGTAATGACTTGAGAGTGTGTGTGTGTGCGCTAATCTGCTGATGGGGGTATCGCTGAGTTTATTCAAATAAACCTTCAGTGGCGCAATCCCATCAGTGAGCGCTGACTGACGACGTGCCAGCTGGAAGGGTGAATAATGTGCGAGCACGAGAAGCGCGTTAAAGCCGCTCAAATAGGATCTGGGAAATGGTATTCATGAGGTGTTCCTGAACAAAAACACTTGATCTCGACTCGCTGTATTTTTTTTAAATTGGGTCGTGTGAAACGCGTGCCGCAGATCTGGGCACGGCTACGGAGTGCGTGTGTGACGCCAGCAGTCCGAGCCGCGTGGCTTTCTTACCCGGGGTAGGTGGGCATGGCGGCCTGAGGCACGGCGGCCCGCACTGCGCTATACACGGGCCGGCCTCGGCCGCGGAGGTGGGCGCCGCGGAACGCCGCCGCTGTGGTGGCCGCTGCCGCCGCGGAGGGGTATGGGAACCCTGGGACTGAAGGACGAGAAAGGAGAGTCAGCAGCTGATCTAGGGAGGAGAGGTAACGACGCAAGCAGGGGGAAAAAGAGACAACGTGAATGGGAGAAATCAAGGTGAATTCAAATAGGAGGAAAAGGAAGAGCGATGGGGAACAGTCCCACTGCAGCCTTGAGGGCTCGCTAGCAATACAAGTGTCGGGGAGGAAGAAACGCTAGACACGTCGTGCATTAATATACATTAAAGATTGGGATGTGATTAAAGTGTAAAGTAGGCTGTGGAGACAGAGGTTGGAGCGGGTGAGCGAGATGGAGAGTGGCCTTACCTGCGTAGATCTCAGGTCCGTACATGGCCCCCATCATAGGACTCATAGGACTCATAGGATTCATAGGACTCAATTTCCACCCTGCTGCAGCTAAACACAGAGAGGAAGAGTCACTTGTTAATACGGGCCGATCACAAAGAGCACTCAATCCTACAGTGTGTACGCATGTTGGGATGTTATGTACAAACGAGACGCAAAAGCCAAAGCCAGGCACAGCCAGTGTCCCGCGGGACGGGGGCCGGATCAAAAGGAATATCTCGCAGAATTAAGCTGTAATAGCAACAAATACTACATCAACAACTAAATGTCCTTATAGCTGCATGCAACTACACTTAGAGTGTTATAAACCATGTTTTGTGTTGCTCAGACGCTAAAAGAGGTGGACTGGGGTTAAGCTAACAACGCCTCTCCCTCTCAGCTCACTTTATGGCTGGTGGTAAAAAAAAATGATACGACCAAAATAAACTGCATGGAGTTGGTTTGCGGACGGCCGGCCTTACATAACGTGGCCCCGACTCTGCGGCGGAGCCTGCAGGGAGGGAACGCTGTGTGTGTGTGTGTGTGTGTGTGTGTGTGTGTGTGTGTGTGTGTGTGTGTGTGTGTGTGTGTGTGCATTCATTACCATAAGGCAGCGTGCTGAGAGCCTCTCCGTTAGGGTAGGGGCTGACCATTTTCTTGTTGGTCATCACCCTGGCGGTGGCGTTATTCACCTGGGGGACGGAGGAGCAGGCGGTCAGAGACACGGACACTCGGACAAACAACACAGGAAAACCACAGAAGTGCAACACGGACTCGAACGCGGTGAACTCGATCGCAAGGCTAGTGTGTGTGTGTGCTTGTTTTGTTCAACGCGTCTGCGGTTATGTGCTGAGATTGGCGAGGCTATTATTGGCGTACAGTTACTGGTGTCAACAAACAGTTTACGTCACTCGGCCCTGCATGATTAGTCTGTGACATGACCTTGTTTTCACTATGAAAAACACTCATGATAGCTGGGTTAAATGTCAGCCTCATGCGTAAAATGCCGCGCACACTCGTGTAGTAAAAATGTGACGGATTAAACGTCTAAAACGAGGACGAACTGAACTCCTGACATGGCTGCTAGTGTCAGGAGTTTTAGTGTTCGTTGTTTGCGTGTAAAAGTGGGAGGGGGCCTGTTAGGGGGATTTTTTTTTTTAAGTCATCATGCAATTAAAAAGCCAGTCTACTGGGCAAGATGCCCAGCAAAGGTCTGGTGACTCACTGTGGACTCACTGTAAAGGGGGACGAGGGCACAGCAAAGGAAAACTGAGCTGGACTTGTTTTTGGCATGCACAGGTGAAAATATTGTGGATGTAGTCTTTTATTTTATTTTATTTTATGCGTGTGCATGTTTCTGCGCATGCCGGATGACATTTCAGTCTAATGCTTCGGCTTTCAATCCAAGATGGCTGATAATCTCCCCTCTGAGCTTCAAAGGCTCACACTAGCGGTCCCTTGATCTATCCCCATCTTCCTTTGATGGGTCTTAAGAGAAGGAGATTGTAGCTCTCTGTAATAACCCGTGCCGTCCCAGCGCGACGTTGGGAGCTCCACGTCTGACTGAGGCGAGCTGAAGATTAATGAGGGGAGAGGGGGAGAGAGAGAGAGACAAAGACGGAGAGAAAGAGCGGCCGAGGAACGAGAGTGTTTGTGTGCGCATACACGCCGCACTCTCCATTTAGGAGACCATTAAGACCTCGTCTCTCCCTCCCTCCCTCCCTCCCTCCCTCCCTCTTTCCCTTCGAACGGAGGTTTACCTCATTTTCCCCTCATCGCAAATGACAAGGTCACCGGCAAATTATTCAATTAGCCTGGCTATCGGACGCGACCGTCCACGGGCGTGAGTGGAAACATTTTTAAATGTTAATGAATCTTTCTTTTTTTTTTCGTCTCGGTGACATTTTATCCAGACTTTTTAATTAGGAAGATTTCTGTTGACTAGTTAACAATAATGAAGAGTTAAGCCTCGGTTAAGGTGTGTGTACAGCATATATATATATATATATATATATATATATATATATATATATATATATATATATATATATATATATATATATATATATATATATATATATCACCTGTGTTTGTGTCATGTGCAATCAATGAAACTGGGTAAACGGTTGACAGGAACACATGCAAATCAACAGAATATGGAGGCAAATCTCAAGTGTTAATAATTAACAAAACATTCAGCCTTTCTCGTCCCACTTTTGCCCTCCCAGTCCAGCCTGAACAATAAAACCAGGACAAAATGGAAGTTCCATATGAAACCAAACTTGTGGGGTTTACATACCTAAAAAGAAATATATATAAAAAAGAAAAATACAAGGGAGAGAAAGAGGGGGTGCAAAAACATCCGTTTGACAAAATTAATATTCGTATAACACAGAAATTACACGCAGCCAAATATGGGCGCAACACATGACCAAGAGTGAGTAACAAACCAAAAAAAGTAAAAAAGTCAGCCAATCAGCAAGCGTCGGATGCAGAATAGAGACCAATCAAAACGATCGCAGCACTCCCACATCGAACACGTACGAGACAAAGATGGGGACGGATACGTTAAGAGGAAGGGATGCAGGTGAGGAGTAAAGAGACAGAGCCAGTCCATGTACAAAACAGGAGAACATAAAGATGGACTGAAGAGAAAGAGGGGCAAAGGGGGCGAACGTTTACATGAGCAACACAAAAAATAACAATTATCTGTTGAAAAAAAAAAAGAAACAAACATAAATCCCAAGGTGCATCATTCCATTAAAGCAATTAGATTTGGTGACCATTCTCCTGAAAATCTCATTATATGTGGTTGAGAAACAGAGCACCAAAGGATGGATGGATGGAGAGATAGATAGATAGATAGACAGATAGATAGATAGAGAGAGAGAGAGATAGAGAGAGAGAGATAGAGAGAAATCCTCATTCCCAAAAAAGGAGAGAAAATCAAATAAACATGAGACACTATGCCAGGCATTAGAAGTGTGTGTCACAAACTAAGACCAGAACACTACGACTACGTTTACTACTACTAGAACACAGACAATCCACTACAAGAAAACAAAAACAAAATGGCAGCATAATAGAGACCCAAGACACAGTACGGTAAACCCCATATCGGTTTTGAAATGCATATGGTCACACAACACGGATCGGATCAGGGACCACATCTGAAGCGGCAGGTTTCTCAAACCGATTTGTCTTTTTACAGTTAAATAAATAACAGTTACATTTTTTATGGTGCTTTTTTTGTTTTGGTCTTGGTTGTACATTTGGAAAGTGGTCTAGGCAGTCAAGATAAGAGCGCCATGGCGTCCTTTAAAGGGAGGGAACAACGCCTACTTTAATAATTACAGTAGGATATTTCCACGGCGGAGGAAAGTTCAATCAATATTTTGTGAGCACAAGCTGCTCTCTCTCTTGTGATGTCATCAGGGATAAACATCTGGAGCTGCTCCAATGAGACATTGAATGTTTGTTTTACTTTTTTTTTTAGCCTCGAGGAATCTTCGCCGTGATAAATGACGCACCTCTCGTGATGCATCGGATTTGAGACGCCAACGCCACAGAACCAGCGGTATTTTAGGAAAAGGTCGCCATCCATTACGGGCGCCCCTCAGCCCCGTATCTTTGAAATCACCGATGAGAAATGAATGAAAGTTTAACCTGATAATGGGGACGTGGCGTCACGGCGTGCGCTAGACGGAAGATGCATCACTCCGCTGGAGTTTCTGGGGGCACAAAAGCACTCAGTCCACCAGCGGCTCTACAGCGGCGTTACAGAGTGAAGCGTCACCGTAAAACAAACTATTTACATTAAGTAGTGACAGCCGGCGAGGTTTGTAATTTCCTCCATTGAAAGTGATAATATTAATATTATTATGAATTAGCAGTCGACTCCTCTGGGGAATAATCCACAGGTTTTTATCCTCCGAGCAGCTTTGGTCGCAGGGTCTTCATTCATTCAACGCTCGATAATCGAAACAAAGATGGAGTCCCTTTTGGGATTTATTTACTAATATTTTAGACTAAGACAATAGGACTGACGTATGAATGTTGTAAATGTAAAACTAGCTTCCCTTTAACGGTCTGCAATACATGCTCAACATGTCTACATTTGACCCAAACCCTGGATAAACTAAACCTAAACCTCACATTTCTCCAAATGCGCATTGCGTCCAATCAGCTAACATTTGACAAATCGCACTCGGCTAAAATAAAAGAGGTCAATAAGAATAGAGATCACTGCGTCTGAATCAGAGTAATCGTGGGAAGCGACGAGGAGCAAAGCCTTGTCATTTCTGTTGATTTCTTTTCTTTCAAATCATTGATCAAGAAAATTAATACGACATACATTGAGTCCAAATGGAGAATTAATCAGATGGATTGTGGATAAGCCGTGTCATTGCATGGAGGAGGGTGATTACATTCGGTCATTCCCAGTGAGGTGTTAATGACATGGTGGGAGGGGGAGGGAGGGCATGTGGAGGAAATATTACCGCTAAAGTACCCAATCTGTTGAAGGATGCTGTGTGTGTGTGTGTGTCTGTGTGTGTGTCTGCCTGTGTGTGCCTGTGATGCCGTGTTGTGCGCTGGAACGTTGCATGAGTAATATTGCCTGATGAGGGCTTCTCTCGGCCCGTCGCGTTCAGAATCAGCTGATGGGCTAACATGGTACTTTACATACGACTGTATCAAATGCCCGTTTTTTTGGGGTGGGGTGGGAGAGGGGATCAGTTCAGTGATAGAGGTTTGAACACAACTTACCGTTGCCGTAGAAACAGCGAGTGGTTACCGTGGAGACTGACAACAACACACAGAAGTCGTCAGGGAAACAGAAAAAATATAATAAATAAAGGAACAAATAATCCTCGTAACAAAAGAAACCTAAATACCTCCCCCCTCCTCCCGCCTCCATCTCCTCCTCCTCCAAGTGAAATAAAGACCTGATAGCACCAGTGTGACGGCTCAGAACAGAGTAAAGGAGGAAGAAGAGAGGAAGAAGAGGGAGAGAGGACGCTCGCCCTCGGGGCCGGGCGGAGCTCAGAGCATCATTACAGCGATCAGGCCAGTGACAGGAAGGCGTTCGGTGCTCTGGAGAACAAAAGGAGAACGCTGCCTTCACAGGAGCAGGAACAGTTAAAAAGGTTTGCTTTAAACGCTTTAAACGGCTCCGTTACAGTCAAAAGGACTAGTGGACGTATTTTAGCTGTGACTCATTCCTGTGTGGCCACAAGAGAAGGAAAGTGGCCGTGGGTAGAGCGGCTGTAATTTCTAGTTGTCGCCACAAAAATAACACACTGGAGGTTTGTTTGATAGTCAAACAATAAAAATAAAAGACGTGAAAAACTGGGAAACAAAACAGATGACAATGAGTGGAAACAGAGTAAGGCAGACGGCAAAAACAAAGAAGGGTTAAAGTTAGGGAGGGGAACGGCGAAATGTTGCTTTCAAAATTAAAAAACACAGAGGGACAGACAGACAAACTTGACTGGCAACCAGAGAATGAAGTGATCAGGAAGAGAGAGAGAGAGAGAGAAAGAGAGTGGAGTCGACATAAAGAGGGTTGGAAAGGGCAAAGTGCAAACTGTCTTTCTCCTTTTCCTTCAACCTTTTTCACTCACGGACAAAGCAAACACACATGGATACTCACACATTTCATTCGCTAGATCGTTTCAAACCATGCAGTAACAGAAAGCTCCGATAACAAAACGGCCACCGGTCAAATCCAAAGCCGAGGGGGGAGAGAGAGGGAGAGAGAGAGGGAGAGAGAGGGAGGGTCCTCTATGAACCCGGGACACAAGGAGCTGGTAAGCCTTCACCTCGGCCCGTCCAACCACCCACAAGCTCACCAAGTCAAGGTGATGGAAATAATGCGACTGATCACAATCAGACAGCTTCAGAGTGTTTATGGGTTGTGTGAGCTGAAGGCCAACTGTGTCGAGAGCTCTGTGTGTCTGTGTGTGTGTGTGTGTGTGTGTGGTCAAGCATGCAGAACCACAGAGGCATGACTTCTTCTCATCCTCGTCCCCGCACTCATCCATGCACCGATGATGATTCTGCTCCGTTGTGTTCAAATGTCTGACTAAAACTCTGCGCTGCGGAGGAGCAGTCGCTTCCTGTAACAGTCAAGCCACGCAGATCGCCCACAAACACGCAACCTTCGAGCGGGAGTTAGTGAATGGGAGTCTGTAGGGTTCAGCATGGTCTCTGTGGCCGTGCGCAAAACTGTGCGTGACTACATTTGTGTATTAGTGTAGCACACTGTACGCCACGATCTACAGCCATCAGACCAGAAAACTACCCGGAAGGCCGGCGCAGAACGTGGAAAATAGTTTGATGCTGATTAAAATAGAAAGAAAAAAAGTTCACTATCTTCTCTTTATTTTGTTATATGGTTATAATTTGAGTTCTAATAGCCAGTAGGGATGTCACGACCGATACTTAGGTACCAAGTCAATGCCAAAATACTGAAACTGTTACCGTACTATTTTTCTGCAGTACACTACTGGGGATCAGTGATCAGGATTAACGACGTCCCAGTGCCTCGGGGACGATAGAAAATGTTCCTTTTAATGCTACATCATGAACAATGAATCCGCGTTTGTTATTTAGCCTCACGTTACCTAAATAACAGAGCTAACGGCTAACGTATGGAGGTTGCATTGAATGGCATTAAGATATGTTCAAGCTTTTACTCAGTAAAGATCAGTATTGGGCAAATTATAATGGTGTATTTAAATGTTGTTTTTTACGGGTAACTTAAGGTGGATCATCAGGGATTAATAATACAAACTTAAACAGAATGCAAACGATACTAAAGGAATGTTTGATGATTTTTTTGTACCATGGTGTAGCATTGGGTATAGAGGAAGCATGGAATTTCCCTGGTGTTGGCATGGACTACGACACTTCAGGTAGGGTGACATCCCTAACTGCCAGCATGTATTAAAAAAAACTGGTAAAGAAATGTTAGAAATGTGTTTCCTGGACACCAGAATACTGCTCCGTGTGACCAGCGGCTGAGCAGAGCCGTTTGTCACACAATCATCAAGAAGCACATTTGTGTTTCATTGAGTTTACGCAACATGAACCTAATGATTTCCCGATTGAGGATTTTGCTCAAATGAGACCATGCAGTGACCCTAAAGCACTCCCTGTAGAGCCAGTCATTGCGGCGTAAGAATGAAAAATGCGACTACACACGTGACTGAATGGTGTGGAGAGATTCTCTACGATCAGAGTGTCCGACAGACAACGAAACACGAGTCGATGACAGCCAACATGTTGCCCCCCGAGGGCAGGGAGATGTTATGTCAGAGCACAGACACACAGACAGCCCCGAGTGGGTGGAGATGCATTGAGGTGTGTATGTTTGTGAGTGCAGACTAAGATACACACGGTTGAACCTATAGATAGAGCCTGTAGGACTCTATATATAGAATGAATGGTGTCAGATGGGATCACAGAGAAGCAGGTAGACAACAAAGTGAATCGTAATTGGGCCACTTACATGGATACATTGGAAGCACACAGGAAACTGACTTCTTCGAAGCGCAGAGTTTTAATCCAGACAAGGAGAAGTACAGTAGAACTTTAAGCACAACAATTCTCTTTCTAGTTCCCACAGGCGACACGCATGCATGCTACAAGAAGAGCTACTAACCGACTCCCATTGGCATGCACAAAGAATACCAAAACGTCAGCACTCCAGTTAAATTTGGCATACTGTTAAAAAATAAATAATCATTCAATCAAAACCTACTCTGAAACAATCAGCCTTTTTTCTTTTTCGTCAGTGAGTAGAGCAAGACTATGAGGCACCCAGGTGCAACGGATTTCATGCCAACCGAACAAGTAAGTCAACAGTCCCATCGCCAAAACGAGTTCAACAAATGGCCGCAGAGAATAAACATGCATGAAGAAGAAGAAGAAAGAAAGAAACATCCAGCTGTCTGCAGTGCTGCCTCTTCGCCACGTCTCCACATTAAAATACCAACCATGCAGCCTACGTCAACCCAACTCATGCCGGTGGATAGCAGAGAACTGCACAGTCACACACACACAGTAATAGTGAAGTATTTATGTAGAACGCTTGTATACAGTGGGCCTCCATTTCAGAGTTCATGAATTATTATGCAGATTACTGAAATTGCCAAAATTCATCTTTGAAAACCACATAATTCGACAAACTCTGAAATGATGCGACCGATCAAAAGCCAGAGTAACATCTGCAGGAAAGGAGAGGCGCCAGATGGCATCGCCTCAGAGAGAAGAGTCGGGCCCTTTCTCCTCGGTTGAAAGGAATGCGTAAACACATATCCATGATTTGTCCTGCGCCAGCCTTTTGTCCCCTCGAGCCCATGCACCATAAACAGACAGACAGAGAGGTAGAGAGAGAGAGAGAGAGAGACAGACACTCTACGGACTCCTGTAGCTGGCCCGCCATGCAGCGGATGCGCGACTCGCTACGGCCCAACACCACTACAGTAGCACGACAGAGTACATGCAAAGTAACAACTGGAGACCGAGACCAACTGCTCGCCGATTAATACGACTGACTGATAACATGCAAAACGTGGAGGGAGGGGGAGGGGGAAAGAAACAGAGAATCAGGTTACGGCGATGCCAGGGACAACACAGGCTGTTGACCGAACGAACACAAGACTGATGCGGGGTGAAACTGGCTCCATCAGTATCCGCTCAGCTTGCTGATTGACTGGAAGGTGGAGGTGGGAGTGTGTTGTACCAGTGGGTGCAGGTGGCTGCCTTTCATTCTCGATCACACTGCAGCAGAACTGAGAGTACAGAACTAAAACAAAAAGGATCCAGCCAGCCTCATCCATCATGCAGGAACTGACTCACACACACACACCCACACACACACACCCCACAGGAAATCACCACAGTAAGCCCATGCAGAAATCTCGGCTTACAGCGACGTGGGTCAAAAATCCAATATGGACAACTGGCTGATTGACACCCCAAATAAAAATAAGGAAGAAAAACTGCTTCCAAAAGCTCACATGCTTCAGTAAACAAAAACAACAAAAGAAACATGTATATAAGTAAATCAAAAGAAATAACCAGAACAGACATCAATTTAACATACATCAAAACTCAAAGTGCACAGATCTTTGCGAGGATCCCATAGAGTGAACATGCATCAGTGTTGCTGTGATTTCCCAGCATGCTGCTTGTTGTACCAGGAGGCCATAAGCTTGTCACAACCACTTAGCCACAGCACCGGCAGAGGGGAACGCAGAAGGATTTCTACACTTGGGAAGAAAATAAGAGCATCTGACAGCAATCTGACATGCATCGTCCTTCTCACTGCGTTCCTCTCGTGCCCTCCGGTGCCGACTACACAAACATCATTCCAATGTTGCGGAGAAAGTTGCAACATCCGCGTGGCTACGAGTTGCAAATCAGTCGAGGGGGGAGGGCGGGGGAAATAAAAAAGGTAAAGAAGGAAACAGCTTAATGTGAAGAAGAAAAAAAAATGCTGCAGAGGAAAAGTACCCAGCATGCCTTATGTAGTGTTCTTGCATCCCCCCTCTGATCATTCCCACCACAAACAAGTCTTTTGAAATTAATAAATGAACATATTGCAGAGGACCAGGGAGTGGGATACCAGTGGGCTGCATCAGAGCATATCACTACAGGGAGGATGGGAGCTAGCTAGCAGTCAGTGATCAAGCAGAATTATGAGTACAGAGAGAAGATAGAAGAAGATGAGAGAAAGAGAGAGATGAAAATTACCTCAATCTTACGACCTTCCACCAACGTGCCGTGGAGCTTTTCCCTGGCTCTCTCTGCGTCTATGCTGGTCTCAAATGTCACAAAGCCAAAACCCTGTGGTACACGGCAGAGGGTAAAGAGGTTGGCGGTGAGTGAGAGAGAGAGGAGAATCTGTGAATCCTCAGACCTTGGGGTGCACTCTGACATTGTTCAAGAGATAATTGGGATTTTGGTAACAACGATTCCCCACGTGGAGCGCTGATACCGCGCCACAAAGTGGTCAGATTTACAGAGAAAAAAAGAAGAAAAAAAAAACATGCAAAGTGGGAATTACTGTCTACAGTAAGGAAGGGTTGTGGTGAATCAAGCGCCGTCTGTGCACTTACCTTAGAGCCCCTCTCATTGAAAATGATCTCTACATCCAGGATCTTCCCATGTTGCTGCAAATAAATGTGAGGGGAGAAATTAGCAAACGTGTAAAAGCAAAGACAAGCAGTCACTGACATCTTTGAGTTGCCTGAGGCACCTTACATATCAGCCTTTTAGGATACTGCAAAATCAGAAGCTTCTGGCATGGCGTGAGTTACAACCACATGGCACTAGGTGTCGCTATTACACAAGAAGACTTCCCATAGGATTTCAATGCGTTTTCCTTCTATCTTTTTTTCCTTGAACTCTGCTCTGTCCCCTTATTCCTCTCACGTCGCCCCTCATTTTATCACACCGACACCCGTGGCAGCCAATTGCCCCCTCAGGCACCAAGAGAACACCCGTGAGTTTCTTTCCTTTATGGCAGTTTGGACTATTTTGGTCCCTTCGTAAACCGCAACACTCCGTGGCGGACCCGTGGTGTCGAGACTGATTTATTGAACCCCGTTAAAAATGAGGCCCACGACATTCTCGGCTCCTCACCCCAAACATCTGCCTGAGGTCAGGGTCCCGGAAGCGGAAGGGGATGTTTGAGACGTGGAGGCGTTTGGGGCTCCCTTTGGCCTCTGAGGGGTCGTCCACAGAGCCTCCTCCTCCCGTGCCTCCTGACCCACATTGTACACCTGCCTCGCCCTGGGGCAACTCCTCTGGCTTTCCCTGTGAAGGGGGGGAGAAAAGAATCCGAAATTAAATAAACATTATGATCTCAACTGCATCTTAAAAAGGACATATGGTTACTGGCCAGCAACGGGCGGGCTAGCTAATATGCTCACAATGCCGATGCTCACGTGTTTATGTTTAGCAGGTATAATTTTTACCATGCTACCCATCTTAGTTTAGCTTGTTAACATGCTAACAATTACTAATTAGCCTGAAACTAAAAAGTCCAGCTGGGGCAGATGGGAACGTTTTGTAGGTTTGGTCATGAACAGTATTGGAAAACATTTTGTTTGTCAAAAAAAGAAGATCTAGTCTGGACGATAGCGGTTGAGTGTCCATCCATAGAGCTAAAGGCTCATAAGACCGGGTTTGTGTCTGCAATTGTATTTAATAACATTTTTAAAAATCTCACGGTTCCTTTTCATGTTCAAGTCATCAAGTAAATCAATTGTGAGGAAAAACAGACGCAAGAAGCTTACGTTGTTGCTGCTGCTGGTGGTGGCGGTCGTGGAGGCGGCTCCATTAGCACCGGCCCCTACGTCTGCTGCGCCCCCAGCACCAAACATGGCCCCGGGGCCAAACTCTGTCCCTGGCAGCCCGTTTTGAGGAGGGGGTGGAGGGGGGAACGCTGAGAAGGGCGGGGCCACCAACCCCTCCTGTGCTCCTGTCGAATCCTGAGAGCCCTGTGGGAGCGGGGGGAGGAAAGAAGAGAAGGAGACGACTTAACATATGTACACTGGAAGCAGAGCTTTGTAGCGTCCTGATGGAGGCAGAATGAGGGGGTTAAAATCCTGCCTACTCAATTTCACTCTCTCTTTCCCTCTTTCTCCCTCCCTCACCACTCAGTCACTCCTCCAGTCCCTCCCTGCTACCCCCTCCCCCTCCCCCTCCCCCTATATCTCCGACAGGCATGAGTTTTCAGTCAGCCGACCATGAAATATTTACAGCAAACACATCCATTATTGAGAGTAAGAAAATTCGATACACGGTTTGAGATACAAAGATGCTTATAGGACGGATGGACACGCAGGGACACGAGCAACAACGGGGCCATGCTAACCGTGACATGTTTACAGCGACTGCTGCATTGGGCCAACACTCACTCTCGTCTTTTTGGGGGTTTCTTTGAGAGGCCATCTATAATTCAGATGAACTGTGTGTGTGTGTGTGTGTGTGTGTGTGTGTGTGTGTGTGTGTGTGTGTGTGTGTGTGTGTGTGTGTGTGTGTGTGTGTGTGTGTGTGTGTGTGTGTGTGTGTGTGTGTGTGTGTGTGTGTGTGTGTGTGCGCGCGCGCGCGCGCGCGCGCGCGCGCGCTGGGACTTCAGCCTCAGGATTGTTCTCTCTGCACTGTTACAACTCTATCAGCAGCAGGATCCTCCATAGAGTCTTTATGGCTGTTGCACCAACACACACACACACACACCTTTATCTTGTATGTCTTTGTGTGTGTGTCTGTGTGTGTGTGTGTGTGTGTGTGTGTGTGTGTGTGTGTGTGTGTGTGTGTGTGTGTGTGTGTGTGTGTGTGTGTGTGTGTATGGGGACTCTGCAATGCTGCTTTGCTTCAATTATTTCACAGACACTCAAGGGCATCTTGAATGGAAGTTTCACAAAATAAAAATAAGCCAGCGAGGTACATAGCTGGAAAAAAAAGAAAGCTTAAAAAAGAAGAAAAAAGGCGAGTGGGTTTGCTGTCAAGGCTGCACCGGGCCAGGCAGCATAACACAGGCATTCAACACCATTAACCAGTGGTCTGCGCTCTGCTTCTGGGCCGGGTGACGCCTAAAGACGCTCGGTCTCCAGACAGCCTTTTTAATTAGACGGAGAAACTAAGATGCCGCAAAGCGAACGCGCTCCCTCCCGTGCTCTAATCTCAGAGCCTGCTCACTGCTCACTGCTCTTCTGCAGTGTCTACCGCATTGGCTGTAAACAGCCAGCTGAGGCATAAAAAGGCCCATCTGCAAGACAGACAGCTTCTGGGGTCTGGCCCAAAAGATAGGAGATGGCATCAGAGAGGGCTGCACGCAAAAAAAAGAAGAAAAAACAGGATGGAAAAATCTCTGGGAGTCACTTTCGGTGCGGTGAGGCTGCATACAACGCCGAAAGCCAATTGTGTTCCCTTAAAAGAGAAACCATCAAAACGCCGTATATATTATATATTCAGGAATTATCGAAGCCTCAGTGTACTTGTTAGGGCGTGCGAGCTCATAAACATGCAGTAGCCTGTATTCAGCCATTAAAGGGTGTGTCCTATGGGCTTATCCAGGCCCAGGGCTGAGTCTCACACACACACACAGAAAATGTGGAGCAGTGGGAAAGAAGAGGGAACGAACGAGAATGAAAAAAAAGGGTGACAACAGAACAAGAAGGTTAAAGCTTCTGGTTAGAAATAAACGTGTACGAACATCTGTGCTTTAAGTCCCACAGCTTTAGAGAGTCAAGGAGAGCCGGTCCCATTGAGGAACATTTGTGACTGGTGATGTTGTGTTAATTAATATAAAACTATATACTGACTTGACATATTTCATTAACAAAGATGCCAAATCTTAAAACACGGATCATCTGTTCTCCAGCACGAGTTAAGAACACATACAACTGCAAAAGCCGTGGAGAAACAACCGTAACAACAGTTGGAACAACTAACTTAAATCAGACTTGATTACGATGCGTTCAAGCTCTACTCAGTGAAAATTTGTATTGAGCGCCGGTACATTTGAACGTCTGTCACGGTATCTTCAAATGTAATCCTGTAAAATTTAGTATTTTGGGGAAAAAGCAATGTATAAAAGATAGAAGAGCGGGAATGATGACCTGTTCAACTTCTTAACACTCGCTCTTAGCGGCTCATAATAAGTTACATAATAAAAAAAATACTATTGCCACATTTGTTTTATAAATAAAATAAAGAATAATTTATTTAAGGCCTGCAGCCTTGCTGTCAGATATAGTTCTCAGATTAGGAAATCTGAATCACCAGGTCAGCCAAGACAGTTGCAAACAGAGCATCTCCAGCTCAGTCATGATCAGTCATGTGAAAAATCACTTTAAGTGGTTATACTTTTTAATTCTCCTACCGCAAAGGTTTAAAGAGCACTCAAACTGTGCTCGTGACCAGGAGCTAGTTCCATGAGAAGGTTTGTTTGAGACAACATGGCATAAACAATCATGAACTAGATTAATGGACCAGCTCATAAAACAGGCAGACGAATGGAAGCGGTCAGTGGATTAAGAGTTGAGAACAGTGTCTCCTTAAGTCCACACAGGCATTCCTGACCCGCTGACTAAGGAGCAGCACAGCCCTACATGGCAGCATCATATAGTCCAGAGGAGAAGGGGGAGAAATAATGGAAAAAGAAACAGTGGCTTAACGGGAGGGGGGAGGGATTATGGGGGAAAAAATGACATGCTCTATTAAGAGTTATATCTGGTCCGAACTTTTTCCCGGAGTGTATTTTGACATCGTGAGATAAGATGCAGAATTTTGGGGCGACTCAGTGACACATTTATAACAAGCTGAGCTCCGTCTGAAAATGACAAGACATGCCATCCGTAAACAGAGGAGGTCGAGTATCGACTGAAACGCTTCCGATATTACTAAATAACGAGGACCATCTGGAGAAGAACCTACCCATCCATACGGTTTCCCTCACCACACACACACACACACACACACACACACACACACACACACACACACACACGTTGTGTTACCTGAGACACCATATGTTTTTCCATACACACAGAGGAGGAGGAGGCGGCGGGGGAGGAGGCCTTTTCACTGCAAACCTTTTCAAGCGTGCGTTTATGTCTGTCTGCTGACTTTAGCCTCTAACCACCCGAGTGAAGCGCACACCAGCCACCGAGACGCTGAATGAACCGCCAAGTGGCGACGCTCCTGAAACTCATCAATCATGCAAATTCATAACGGTGCGTCTATTGGGGCCACGTAGCTCCTGTAAGGACGCCCGAGCTGGAGATAGAAATGCTCTTTACAGCTTCGTCTCCCTCTGCTATCCGTCTCTTTTCTTCTCCTGTGGTCGGAGAACTAAGTATGCCCCTGGCTCCGCCCTCTTCATGCTTGCCTGCCACGCTTGATGAAAGCCAGAGGGAGAATTTATTTTCCTTTTAAAAACCATCGACACCCGCCCCTCAAGTCACTCAAAGCTTCTGCTGCACCGAGATGTCCGTCACAAGCATAAGCCGCAGCCCATCTCCTTATAAGGGTTGCCTCGGCGCAGGAGCTCCCGTCTCTCCTTCCTGACTGCGGGCCAATCAGATTACAGAAAAAGGCTGTTCCTCGGAGATGCATCAATAGTCCAGTGGCTCGGCACCCAAGGACACATGGATGGCTATTAGGCATGACCGAGGACCCAGCAGAAAACGTTATGTTGCTCTCAATATGCTGTTGTCAACAAAAACACAGGGGGAAAAATATGTTTCTCCCTAAAAATCTAACAGATAAGCGTCATGAAGTAACATCGGGAATCTTAAATGCTTTAATTCCCCCCTTTGAACTACAGGCAAGCGCTTTCTGTCAGTGTCAGCAGCTCTGTGGCTGCGCTGGGATCTGTGACAAACAGCTCGTTTGTTTTTGACAGTTCAGTTCATCATCATCAGCGTCATCATCATGATCACACTGACAGCACCTTTCTCCAACACTCTGACTCACCTTGGGCAAGGCAAGAGGATCTAAAAATATATAAAATCCTCTGCACAACTCTTTGTTCTTTTTTGAACAGACCAAAAACATGAACAGATAACAAAATCATTAGAAATAAAAAGAACAATGGGCTGTGTTTTCAGGGCTTTTCAAATGTGAAGCTTTCCTTTGTCACAAATGATAGTAAACTGAATATCATATCCGGTCTGACAGAAACAAGATGAAATGAAGTGAATGAATGAAAATAACTGTAAATTGTAGCCCTAGTTGTTATAGATGACGACAACCGAAACGGACCACAAATAATAATAAAAAAAGATTACTTTCAATAAAAGCTCAAGCAAGCGTTTAAACATGCATCTAAAACAACCACAACAATAAGCAAGTGAAACACACGCATATAATGGACTAAAACAGAAGATGTTTTCCTAGTTTATTCATATATTTTGGCAGGTAAACATTCCTGACTGAATGCGAACAACCCACAGTCAAAACCGGATGAATTGAAGAGTCTACAATGTTTCCACTAAATGATGAGAAAAACCAACTTAACCTCCCTCTAGTTCTCAGCCTGCCCTCATCCAGAGGCACGGCGTTTCATGTGTATCACTAATGTGCTCATTATCTTTCAACTCGCTCGCACATAATCACGGCTTGACATTTACACTTTTTTTTTTTTTCTACTTCAACCGCGACTGATTTACAGATAATGCAACTGTAGGATCAGGGGTTCTCCCTTCGACCACCAAGAATCCACAAAGGCAGAAAGTGAATGTTGTAAAACGCTTGCTGCACTGCCAGGTCGGCAAGGAGCATTACAAAGAAAGGCCTGAGTTGCTAATCCAGAGTGGATGCTGCAGTACGGGGGACGCGCACACCGCTGCCCCCACTTCTGCACGGGAAGTAAAGAAAACCAAAAAGACCCAGCTGGCACTGGCTTGAGTGCTGCAGTGCGAGATCGGGTACAATGTGTGCAGAGGTACAATGCTGCTGGTCATGCAGGAGTAGGTACCCTGAGAGATGCTGCATATACGCTGCACCGTGTCTGTGCGTCGCTTGCAATGTGCCTGGCCTGGCGTGTGTGTGTGTGTGTGTGCTTTGCGAGTGTTTCCACACCTCGACCCACTGCTCACAGCCTCGGGCAGTGAGCAGTTAGAGCGGCATTAGCGTTGGACGATATCGTCCCCGGCTGTATGGGCGGCAGAGGGACACCAGTTAACCCGGAGGCGGCGCAGTGTCCACCAGTGTGTTAAGACACCAAATACTGAGGGCTGCGTCTGCACGGGGGCTGAGCACTTAATCTGTAACAGGTGAAAGTGTGTTCCTTTGAGACAGGAAGTGACAGCTGCCAGCCACACACACACACACACACACAAAACCCCACATAATCCACAGGATAATTATCATGAAGAAAGCTAAATATGCTGATTGTTACATGACACACAGGTAGCCTCCACGTTTATTATGAGCGCAGCTGTACAACTTGGCTCATTCCTCACAAGAACCCCCGAGGGCAATATGTTGGGTGTGGATCCCTTGCAAATTCCTTTCAGGCCTGTGTTGGTGTTGTCGCCGGCTAAACCAAGCGGTCTTGAGGAGGTGAGAAAAGTTAAGCAGCCTAAACGCTCAGATGCCAATCGCCGCCTCGCAACACACGCGGGGGCTTGACACCCTTCTTCCTCGTGGGGCTCAGCGCCAAGCAGGCGGGTTTCAGGGACGGTGCAACGCAGCCGGACGTCTGCAGAGCGGGGGAGGGAGAAAGGAATAGTGCACGAAATACGCACGCGCGTTCAAACAAGCAGTAAAGCTGACGTGTGTCTGATGGACTGTTGGGCTGTATCGAATAGTTCAGAGCTTCATTCAAAATCAATATTTGAATGCCGCACAGTTTTTTTTGTTTTGCAGGTCTATTTATTGTGTTTAAAGCCAGTATTCCTGCACATTTCCATTATTAGTAGTACACTATCGGGAAAAGATCCCAGTCGTGGCTGCCTAGGATTGTTTATGAATTTCGTGATCCACACATTTCCAAGAACTTTAGAAAGTAAAAAAAAAAAATTATATATTTATAAAAATTCACATACACACACACACACACACCTAATGAAATGTTTTGGCTTCAAGCCATATTTGACATTTAGCTTTTAAAAAACAATATTTACGCTGCGCAAAAAAAAAAAAAAGCTTGCACACTCGAACAGTATTAACGTAACGCACCGTAAATTACATTGATATAAAAACACAATAACACTAAATGTATGTTTTTTCCAGGTCAAACATTCAAACACCTCAATAGGAGCTTCAAATGTAAAAGAGGCAGACTTGATGATGCCATCTTGCTGCAGCGATGACGCTGACTGGGCAATTGAACAGAATCGGCACATCAGCGGTCTCATTATGGAGCCAGGTCCGCCGCTGACCCACACGGCCTCAACACCACGCCCCGTGTGGACCGCCTCAGCCGCTATCAAACAGATTATAGTCGAGGAAGCTGACGTAACCGACCATCGACTTTGTTGCTCCAAAAACATGCCGTGCACATCGTAATGACGAGACTTTTATGATGCAGATCTAAACTTTTTGCAACAACCAAAAGTTGAATTAATCAAATTTAATTGAATATATCAACCATCCCTAAACTCCACAGTAGGGTGAGGTGAGCTGTCCCACTGAGGATCTAAGCGTCCCTCTTATGCGCACTGTAAACTACAGTACAGAGACGCAGCTCCCAAAATAGAGGACCGTACCAGAAAGGTTTATGGAGGACGGTGTGACTGCCGCTGTCACCTTTAAAGTGCATTCCCACATGGAACTAACGCCCTTGCACCCTTCTAGTTACTACCACCATCCTCCATTTGGCGCCATTCTCTTTGAAGAGGAATAATGTGTTTAGATTACAGCTGCTCCGGCCTGCAGGGAGGGGGAGGAAAACAGGTGAGAGTAACAAAGAGAGCAGCAATCTACACCTCTACTTCACCATGTTGAACAAATAGAGAAAGCTACTCGACAGAGTTACGCCACCGTCCATCCTGTGGATCTTGAGTGGAAACACGACAGCGTAATATTGAGAATATTGTGTCCAAATCTAAGACAGGGCTGCTGCTGCTGTGTGCATTCATTTGAAGTAACTATGTGTGTCTGTTGTGCCATAAGAGAAGGGGGGTGTAGTAAAGTACTCCCGGCAACAACTGGTATGTGTGTGTGCGCAGAAAACAACTGTGCCGTGACACCTGTCTCCCTCAATCCAGAGGCGGATGAAGTTTAAAGCGCACAGACAGCTTGGATGACAAGACAACGTTTGAATCGCTCGACTAAATCTCGGCCTCCACCCCCATGACGTGAAGCGACACGCGCTGCAGCGCACATGAGAAATATAACATGACACTTGTGTGCGCGGTCAGCATGTTCGAGAGCATGCAAACGCCAACGGCACATGCATGTCAATGCGGCTGCTTCCTCGCGTCTGCGTGTACCGCCCTGCCACCTCCTCACCTCACCTCCCCTCAAGGCCCAAAGGAACCCAAAACCAGAGCGCAGGACATGCTAGAACAGAGCCAGAGAACAGCTCTCGCCTCCTCAGGCCGTCTCTCGGATAAAGTAGCACACAGACACGCCCACCGTATGCTAAGAGCAGCCTAGTGTGTGCACGTCGACTGTCAACACGAAATAAATGCTGCAGTGTTGAATAACTATTTCAATATAGTCAAACGTTGGCAATCAGCAGCACGCAACTCGACTGACTCGTCTCTGTGTGCTGTGTTCACTCCAGTGACACGAGGACAACATGTTGCATAACAGAGCGGTAATGAGCCATTAGCACGGTTTCTTCCCCCAAAAACATAAATCAGATACACGAGCGCGAAGGGTTAAAAAGGGAAAGGAGCAGAGCTGCACGGACGAGCCCTGCTGTTGCTCTGATGCCCTGCCAACTATCTGACAAAGCTCTCACCTGGGCCAAGAGATAGCAAACCAAATACAGGCCACATCGTAAACCCAGCACCAATTAAAGTTTCTTTCAGCCAAACCGTTTACAGTCTTCAGTTTACCTCATTCTGGAGGTAAACAGCTTCCCGCTCCCGACATGTGCACAAAGTTGTTGATGGAAAGAAAGCTCCCGCTTCAGAAGCAAACTTACCGGCAGCATTGCTTGGTAGTACAGCCCCATCATGGTCTGATCTAGAGGAACAACTGCTGACCAGCTCTCCCCTTCTCCCCCGAGCGTCTGTATCTCTCCTCCTGTTCCTCCTCTCCCCTCGCTGAGCTCCAAGACCATGAGCTGACGGTGGCTTCGTTCCACGTCTGTCTCACACATTCAAATTCTCCCTCGTTCACTCCCTCTTCCTCCTCCCTTCCCCCTTTGCGGCCGGCGTCCCTTCTTCCACTTCTCCGGCACGGAAGCCTCGCCTGCCTGTCACTCACGGCCTCCCTTTTCCGCGTGTCCCCTGTGCCCTGCAGCTCTGATCCCCCTCGGGCCTTTCCGTCTTTCTCTCTCTCCTCCTGACAGCCTGAGTCTCTCTCTTCTTCTCTTGGCTCTGCGTCTGTCACTCACGCTCGCGTTACCCGTCCCTGCTGCTCCCCCCCACTTGCTTCCTCTCGTTCCCGCCCCTCTTTTAAAACTTCCCCCTCCCTCTCAGCCTCGGTCCCTCCTATCCATCAAGGCATCCGTCCTTCCATGTAGCTTCCATCTAACCCTGCTTCTGGAAGGAGTCAGAAAGCCGTTGTTGCCGTCTCCTAGAGCCCCGGGAGAGAGAAAAGGAAACGCTGTCTTCTCTCCACGCACTGGCTGCCTGAGAGTACAGAACACGATGGCGACCCCCACTGCATTGCAGCGCTCTCTCTAACTCTCTCTCTCTTTTTTTTTTGTGTGGATGATTTATTTATTGCGTGGCAGCCTGTCAGCTCCAAAAAGCAGCGGTGGGAAGGCCAGTCGGTAGACAGCTAGGTAGCCGGTTGCGTGGGATCTCTCTGCTGCAGCTGCCTTCATCACACAGATGGAAGTCTCACAAAACTGTGGGCGCGCCAGCCCCTAGTATCTAAAGCTCAACCTGCACATGCATCTGTATTTCGCTGCACTGCGCCTTTTTCTTCCCCCATCTTTTGGCTCGGGCTCACTTCCCCCACTTCCCACCACTGTATTGTTAGGAGGTGCTTAATTTGCAGAGATGAGAGTGCAGTTCCTTGCGCCGCATTTTCATATGGGGAGGGACTGAACTCTGCAGGGAGAGAAAATAAAGCCATGATGCCAAGCTTTCAGACATCTGCTGAGGCTGGCTAGAATTGGGTCCAGCGGGATGCAGGGAGGGCAAGATAAGTGATTGGAGGGTGGTGGAGGGGAAAACAGGGGCAAAAAGAAGGGAGCCGGGCCGGAGTGGGAGGCGGGGACGGAGAGGCGGTGGATGCGAGCGAGAGATAACGGGATAAATGGATAAAGGGCTGGGTGAAAAGAAAAAAAAGAGCCAGGGATGACGGGATTAGGGCTGTAAGTGAGGAGGATGAGAGGATGAATAGGGGATGATCTGAGGATTAAACACGCAGACTGAGGACAGAGATAAACACACGCGGTCGCGCACACACACACACACACGCACATTGTGTACACAAAGATGGGCTGTGATCATATAAATGCTGCTGCACTTTGGCTGGCACTCACACACACGAAAGGGTCAAATCTAACACACACACACACACACACACACACACACACACACACACACACACACACACACACACACACACACACCAGCTAATTCAAACAAAAGGCCTGCTCGTTCAAACACAGCATCTACAGATAATCAATAGTTTAGTCTTAACTTTGAGGGGAACAATCCAGAACAATTTTAGGAGAATTGTCCATGTGAAGTTTATGAGTGGAGAATATATTTGAATACAGCATTGCCGTTGCAAAAAAAAAGAAAGAAGAGGACAAACCCGGTGTGAAGCCTCTATGACCTGTTTTGATGCGTGTTTGTTGTTAACCCTGATATCTTTTCTGTGACCTAAACAGTAGAAGACTGACATGTACTGCCTCAGGGGTCACACACACACACACACACACACACACACCCCCCACAGGAGCCTGTCACCACTTAACACATTCATATTGACACAGGCAGGCCTACTGGCAGTTCAAACATGCATACATAACACTAGACAGGAGCATCACCAAGACTAATGTACTGCAGCAGCGAACAAGCCAATCCGGCGGCTAGGCTAGGCCGGGCTAGCTCATTTGCATGATAACCGGCAGCCAGCGTGCAGGAGTCTCCTAATGCGTGTGCTCAAGGGTAGAATACATTAGCAGGGACGCCTTTTAAATCATTTATTAAACAAATGCAGCCGGCTTTGAATTTAACAGAGGATTTAACAAGTGGAGTTCAGCCGTACTGCCGATCACACGTGTTCTCGGCCCAGGTGATGGTCTGACCGAGGCAGGGCCGAGACTGGAGGCACGAGTCTGCTTTAACTGTGCATCTGACTAGTGTGCGATTCTGTGCCCTGCAGGCGAGCCATCTTAGATAACTTCCATTTCTGTTTCACCTCAGCTCTACTTCTCTGCCTCTTTCTAAAAAAATGTTTTTATATTTTAACGCCCATCTTTTGGGTTGCAAGATCAACACGCGGAGCAAATCCTGGACACAAGGGAGGGGGCAAATTTAAATCTAGGTGAATATAACATTTCCACCTCAAAGCCTCTTTTAGTGTCATCCTCTCTGAATTTACCCACTCAGAGAGCTGTATTCCCAAGAAAGGAGATACCAAGGATTGGAGAGTCAAAAGAGAGAGAGAGAGAGTGGGGGGTGCATGAGACCTGTGAAAATCTTCCATGCTGTGATTTGGGGAGGGAGGCCGGGGCGAACAAGCATGCGGACCAACACTCCCCTCCTGTGGCACTGCCAGAGAGCTGCACATCCCAGACCACAACTAGATACACACACACACACACACACACACACACACACACAAAATGAGTACACGCGCAAGCTCCCAGATTCAGAGGCCTTTCTCACAAATGCGCTCAGATGGGGGCACACACACACACACACACACACACACACACACACACACAGAGCTGGTTTGAGCCGCTCAATGTGCTCTGCTGCGTGGAGGTAGATAAGAAAATAGTCAGCTACGCTGCACTCATTACTGAGAGCAATATGCATGGAGAGACACTTAGAATGAGAAAGAGACAGCGAGGCGGAGAGAGAGAGAGAGGCACATAAAGAGAGGACGTGCGAGAGGATAGAAACGTTATCGTGAAACCGTGCTGCAAACAGAGTGCGCAGAGCTTAGTTTAAAGACGGCGATAGCCTAATTTCTCTTTCCGACGGTCAAGCCTTTGATAGAGGAGCTCAGCTTCTACCAAAAGTTCCTTTCATCAATTCTTCTAACAGTCATCATTTATATGCTGCTGCCTTAGGCTGAAAAATAAAAGAGCACAACTTGAGAATGGTCTTGGTAATGGCGTCGTAGTGTAACGGAGCCTGCTCTAGGACGAGGTGGGCGAGAAGAATTAAGAGTTGCATTTACGTTGCACTGCGTCAGGGCGGCTTCAAATGTCATCTGTGTTTCTACATTCAGAGCAGCTATGGAGGTATTCAAATGAAGCTTAAATGTCTGTCGGCATATTTTAATGCCGTCATCATCCAAAAAAGAAAACCAATATAAAATCCCCACAGTGATTCAGCAGATTAACTGAGTTGGTGGTCTTTTAGTTCATCAATTGTCTTCAATGAATATAATTCATCAGAGCGGCAAAGCAAACCGCTTTTGGACCGCAGTGAAAACATCGATTTTGAAAAGCTAAACGCCGACAAAATGGGTGGAAGCAGAATATTTTGCTGGATAAAAAAACAAGTTTCTTTCCAATACGTTTTGACTTCTGGACTTAACAACGCAAGTTATTGGAAGTGTTTGGCTCCCACAAGTCAGAAACAATCCTACGCAGCCTTTAAATTAATCCTTCAAATAGTACAATACTAATAAAAGTGTAGCCTGATCTTTATCTGCAACTATGCAGAGAAATACTGCTGAACACAATGACCGGACGAGCAAACGTTGGGTTAGATTTGTAATGTCAAAGCTTCAAACTATTCAATAGTTATAATAATAATAATATAACAATAGCCCTCTACTGCATACAAAACACTTTTACTACCAAGAGCACAACTAACAGTGAACTGTTTCTGAGTCTTGAAATTTGCTAACGCATCAGTAGATGTCTCACTTTTACATCCGTTGATTTATTTAAAATGAATCGCTACAGAGGTTTTGCAAGCCATCACTAATCTCTTACCTGACTGTGAGGTGGGTATCCATGGTAACCAGGGTTTAAAGGCTCATCGTTCTGGAAGAGACAACAGGAGGGAAGAGAGCGGTGTGAGTTGCCGGGCTTTTGAAAAGCGAGTGGATCGTGACGGTCAAAAGATCAAGTGAAGTGCACGTGGAGACCAAAACCTCCACCGTGCTTGTTTTCAAAGTAAGAAGAACGAGAGGTATTATTGTCACAACATGCGTCTGTCATCCAAAAGCCCAACCAAGGCTGGAAAGAAGCACCAGACAAATGCTGGGGGAATATTAAAGTGACTTCACTGATCAACATAAACAATGAGAATCTATCGAGTGGCTGGTCAAGTTAGTAATCCATCAGCCGCAGTGATAAAAGGGCCAAAAAGTACATTTCAAAACACAGCTCAGTATTGTTCAAACCATTTTAGAAACTTTAATAAATCTTCGTTTTTTTCCAATGCCCATGATTATGAAAAACTAAAATGCTCAGTAAGCAGTAAGTTCAAACAAGATCAGACGACACTTCCCTGAAGGAAAAAGACAGAGGAGTGAACTAAGTTATCAGCAGCATGACTGGTGAACCACTACGGCAGAGCTTTCATAGCCAGCCATACTAACCAATCAAAAAGCCCGAGCCCACCCATCCCTAGTCGACCCTGCCCCAGAAACCAGTGTTGTGGTTAATTGCTCAGTAATTACTTTTAATTAGATTATTTCTGTCTCTCTCCAAGTATTATTTTCCCCACCGTGTCATTTCTGCCCCGGCGAGAGCAGCCATTGTTTGAGGCAGAATTAGTTGAGGAGGCAAAGGACAAGACAAAGAGGGGGAGCAGGAGGAGGACTGGAACAATGGGGGAAGTTAACCAAAAGGATGATATTTTGACAGCAGTGAGAGAGAGAGAGAGAGATGACACCAAGCACATATAGCCTGCTGGCATGCCTCGCAGAGAAAACATGACCGCCTAGTGAGACTCATGCCTCTGCTCGCCTTGAGGGACGAGTCTCACGAGGCGAGGAGGAGGGGATGGGGAGTCTTAGGGGTGAAAGATGTGTGCATGTGGAGGAGGATGGGGGTGGCAGTCCCCTCGAACGGCTGGTGTTTTCATTACATTTAATCTGCGCGACTGAGGAGCAGGCAAAACGTTTCCAACCCATGTGCCGCCCCTCGGCCTGCATGCACTCGTCCATTCAGCGAGCAGCTCGAGTGCGAGCCGCGGCAATGTGGAGGGCCGATTTGGTTCTGGAGTGTCAACCGCGTTAAACTCCCGGGCCCTGACCTCTAGCTGCCTCCTGCGGAAATCACTTCCTGATAGGACTCATGCAGCCAATCGGGGGCAAGTGTCTGAGACGGAGGGGCCGCGGTGACAGCGTCTAAAACACACACAGACTAACGGCCATCTAAGCTCAGCCAGAAGAGCCGGCTCACGCCGCAGAACTCTTCCAGACTTGTATTCGTGTCGCGTAAGTGCAAAAACAGATGTGGTGATGGTGTATGGATGAATGAGGGAGTGTCTAGACGGAGTAGGGTGGAGGGAAGCCGAGAAGGAATGAGAGCATGAGGTTAAATAAATGGCCGTGGATGTAAACAACAGGGAAGAATAAGAAGTAGTAAACTTTGTGTGTGTGTGTGTGTTTGCGTCCAGACTCGTGGTCCATCCTTCTCCCCCGTCTGAAACAGCCCTTTCTTTGTCTCCGCTCTCCACTTCCTGTTTCATCTGGAACCAATTTCCCCCTCGTGCCTCGTCCCCAGGGGGAACACTCTCTTTGGTGCGCCGCAATTACAGGGGAATGGACAGGCTTATACTGAGCAAAATACCGACTGTGTAGAAGGCTGCTGGTGCTCACAGATGGGAAGGCGGTGTGGGCAGGCGGCTGTTCAGTGCAGCGTTGCACAAGTCCACAAAGCTTTTGTCAACAGGAAGCGAGGAAGACTCTTCCTATTCTACTTGGGAGTTACCTACACTGCATTACTGAACTGACGTTCTGGTTTCGGTGCACCAAAAACTGGCGCTCAGCCTTGTACCAGTGGGGCACCAAAGCAGCGGAAAAGAATTTGATAATTACGCTCTATCGCTACAAAATACATGCAATTTGCAGCGGGCGATCAAAATGTTGAGAATCAGTGTTTTTAAAATAAATCGCATTTGCAGTCAAAGCGAGGGGGAAGGCGCTGCACTAGCTACAAAAATTGAACAACAGTGAAATCTAAACCAAAAATTACACACAACCGTCAAATTATAAAGTCACTGTTGGTTCTGCAGTGGACGGGCTGGAAAGAAGAAAGGAGGAGGAGTTTATGTAGGAGAGCAGGAGGAGGGAGAGGGTTTAGCAACATCTGGAATCAATCTGTCTGCAAGAGTAGAAGAGGGGGAAGGACAGAAGAGAAAGAGAGAAGAGAAGAAAAGAACAAAAATAAGGGCAGAGACCGACACACACAGGAGGCGGAGGAATGCAGGGAATAAGACGGCAAAAGCCAAGAAAAGGAGAGAGAAATATAAAGCAGTCAAACGTTTGAAAAGGAGACAATGAGTCATAAGTGAGGAATGCCATGTGATTTATATTTTCTTAGGGGGTGGGGGAGGGGAGTCTGAACTTGATACCTAGTTTTTTTTTTCTTCTTTTCTTCAGAGACTCTTGTTTACTCGTGCTGACGGACACACATGCACACACATGCACACCCTTTGCTCTATGGCATTGCTTTGTAAGCATGTTACATGCCCACGTGTCTTGAAAAAGCATATAAAAAGGCAGCCTCGTTTATGCCTGCCATACTTCCTTTTTTAAATAAATAAATAAATGAAAAATGACTGCAGCACTAAGACTGTACGGGCTGAAAGCCGGGCTTTTCCTACTGCACTTCTGCAAGTTTCCATTAAGTCAATTCCATATAGTTTGCGAGCGAGGAGCCGCCTTTGAAGGCGCCGGCTGGCTGACTGCGAGGGCTTCAGACTGCACTGGCAGGGATCAGCAAAAAAGCACAGAAAACCAGTCACACACACATATATATAAACATACTCTCTCTCGCCTCTCGCCGACTCCGCGGAGGGCAAAAGTAAAGGGCGTCTCTCTTGTTTATTTTTGCTCTCTCTCCAACTTGCTATTTTAGGAGGAGTTGGGGAGTTGCTGGAGCAAACGGGCCGGAGCAGGGGAAGAAAGAGGGAGCAGCGGTGGTGAAGGAAGGCAAGCTGACACGAGGTCAACAGATGGAGAGAGGGGAGGGAGGGAGAAAGAGGGAGGAGGGGAGCGGGGCAATTAAGGGGGAACAGCCGGAGGAGGTGGACTGTACTGTCTCAAATCATGGCACCAAATGTACAATAATCCCACCTGCCGCCACCAACGCATCAGAACCCAAAAGACCCAAATCATGACGCTTTGGCCAAAAACACTGCACACATTACTGCAGAGCACCGTGGCACCCAAACAGAAGGTGTAAAGGTAAGAGCCAGACTCAGCCTCAAATTACTTTTAACAGCCTCACTATGACATCACAGGATCTGAGACAGAAAACCAATTTCATTCAACCATTCATCGAGTGTTACAGGAGATTCTGAGCTTATTTGGCTTGACATCAAACGCAAGAACGCGACGAAGTCAACAAATCACGACCGACCGAGGGGGAAATAAATGGAGATGAACATTGTGTGAGGGGATCAAACCAACAGGCACCAATAAAAACACAGACACGGATGAAGAAGGAAATAAGAGAACAGGAGCAACGGGTGAAGGACAGGGATTGAGTGTAATTTGTCAAAGCGACACGCTCCGAAAGGCATCCAAGCCAAATGATGAGGCTGGAAATTAAGACTCCAATGGAGAGAGGAGCTATGTGGGGACACGAAGACAAAGACGACCGAGGGGAAGGGAAGAAAGCCAGGAAGAATTGCAGTTTCCACTCAGACTGAGGACTTATCTCTTAAGACAGAACCTATGTTGTTGTTTCACCCCCTTAAAGGAAAAGCTACAGCTAAAGAGAATAGGAGCGTTAGACACTTCTGACACTTGATGGTCTGAAAGTTATTTTTCTCTCTCCAATCTGACACAAACAAAATATGTAGCTGTCGGGCATTTGTTGGTCGGGTTTACTGATGATCCTCTCCTGCGAGTGCTAACAACAGACGACCAACGGTAGAACTCAACATTGGCCAAGAAACTGTTGAAATGTTCCTCGTTCAGAACGTCGTTACATTTCATGTTACAATTTTATTAAAGTGATATTGTGTGACTGTGTGCATTCAATGCGCGCGGGACGAACCGGCGTATTAGTGCCGCTCGTCTTTCATCAATCAAAATGTTAATGTTTTTATACAAGACGTTTTTAACTACAGAAAAAAGAAGAAAAAAAAACAGTTCACGGCTTCTTAGTACATTTAAAATCGCACATGCTTTGTGGAATATCTGAGTGATGTCAATGTCGGTTATTAATCATCAAACAAAAATCTGGCAGTGTGTCATTTGTTTCATTTTGTCGATACGCTCTTAGGTATTTTTTATTTATTTTTTAAAGTGAAGCTGGCCCCCGTAACTTGCGCCAATATGCTGCACAGGCTGCTTCATTGTTGTCAGATCTAATTATTTCAGTTTGTCTTGGCAAAAGCCCGTCGTGCACCGCGGGCGTACGTTGTGTTACAGCGAAACTAGGTTTTCATTTCATGCTCGAACAAAAGCGGCAGTAGTATACTTATTTGATAACGTGTCACATCCGAGTACTCCGCATACCGCTGATCCTCTTAATGAAGTACCGGGTACACAGATTTGGAGCCGGTATTAGACACGGCTGACTTAAAAAAGGGAACAAGTCGTCACAAACAACCGAATGGAGTTCAGGTGGATCTCACAACTGAACCGTCATTATTCGTGACTCGGGTGGCAGCAGCGCATCACAGATGACCCCCGTGTGAGGGAAACACTGAATTGACATTTCACTCCGCGTGTGGGTGGAGACGGGAGCACATGTGACAGTTTGGGGGCAGCCGTGGGGAGGAGGAGGCGTGTAGGGTGGGGAGCGGCGACATGTTGGCCATAAAGGGAGAGAGTTCACATGCGAGTGTCATGTTAAGGAGCTGAACGGCGTGGGCTTTAAATCAAGAGGAGGGAGGGGAGAGGGAGACTATTTTCTCCTTTTTATGAATGAGGACTTTGCCTCCTTTGTCTTCAATCCGATTATTTTCTGTATGCTTTGGCAACACGCACCGGGGGGAGGACCTGAACATGTACACAGGAAGAGAGGGAAAATACAAGTCGAGTGACTTTGTGTGGAGAATTTCGAGCTTATCGTTAACGGTTCAAAAGTCAAGGGTGACTCCGCCGCTGTGCAACGGCTCAAAGTTCAACAGCACTCATTAAACAGCAGCGGAGAGCATAACGTGAGACCCCCCCCCCCACCCACCCACCTCTAACAAATATTAACCCACATCATTACGGCCTCCGCCTCTCTGTAATACCGTCTGTGCATGTGTCTTGTCTGTGAATTATTTAGCCGGCTGACTTCTGAAGGACTACAACCATCGGGCTTATCGGGAATTATGAGGGAACGCAGCAATGGCCTTTTTATCTTGCTAATTTACGGTCAGGAAAATAGGGACGCCAAGCGATGATTGTTTTCACTATTTTGCAACGTCTAGGTCTGTATGTAACATGTCAAAGTCAAGAAGACCAAACTGATGTCGGATGTTGTACAGTTTGTCCGTCTGGTCAAATAAAAGTGATTTACAATATATGAAAATGATAAATACATTTTAAAAAGCCACCTTTTCGCATGTATAAAGCTGTATCCTGCCACGGTTTGATATGTTTATCCAATGCATAATTTAGAAATCAATCAATTGTAAAAAAAATTATAAAATAAATGTCACTAACTTATTTCTAATGACTTGAAATGTAATAAATAAAATATTGTATGAGCTTAAAAATGAAAGAGATATCCCATGGAATGAGATTTGGTACTCTTAATAGCAGATTGTTTATTTATTTTGGGTGTAATTTACTTCCAGCACTATGGCAAAAAGTCAAGACACATCTCACGTTAGCGCCTCTTTTCTAAAGGCAAGCGTTCGGGAGCAGACTTCCAGCAGCAATGCATTTTCATTAGTGACCAACGTGACAGACTAAATTTCTCATTGGGCTCCTGGGCCGACCAAAAAAGAAGAAAAAAAGTTCTACAGAAAACGAGCAGCACGCATGTGATGAAAAATGCTTGTGCCGAGCAACCTGAAACCAAAAACTCCCCTCCGGTCTGGTAATAACATATCTCAGTGATCTGTCCGATCTTATCAACCCACCGCGTGCCCAAACCCCTCCCTCTGCTCTGGCCCGTTAAAGCGATCAGTCTGGTTAATGCCCTCTCCTAAATGAGCTTTGATCTCGTTAGCGCGACACAAAGCCTCTTTACTGCCAACGATAGGGCAAATCGGCTCTCCGAAACAGAGTCCGAGAGAGAGAGAGAGCCACACGGGCCAAGAGAGTTATACACTGTACTCCCACTGTATCAGAGTGGTCCGCAGCACTGCCTCAAGGGGAAGCATCATGCTACTAGAGCGGGACAAAAATAAAAACAAACAGAGGAGGGAATAGACAAGGCGCATATGAGGAGGAAAACAAGGGACGAGGCCGACGTGGTGGAAGCTGGGGGAGGAGTAGATTTGAGTGACGTGGACAGAGAGAGAGAGAGAGAGATAGGGAGAAATAATCAAAGATGCCCCAGCAGAGAGAGAGAGAGAGTTGGGGGAGGGTTTGGGCTGCTCCACCTCACTGGCACACAGAGCCTGTGAACCAGGAGTCAATTAGCAATCTGGAAATATGCTTGGGGGAGAAATCAGAGGGCAGCTAGAGGGGAGCGGGGGAGGATAGCAGGAGCAACAAAGGAGAGGGAAGGCCGCACTCTCGTTTATTATTACAGTCCTGATTTACAGTCGGCAATCCATTACCTCTCGGCCTCAACGGGGATCCTATGGTAATTTGGGCGAGTTCAGTTATGGGAGCATCCTCACCCCGAGCACACACGCAGCCCCGGTGAGAGACGGCCGTGACTGCATTAGGCCTCAATGTCATTTTCTCTTTTTTTTAATTTACCCTTTGCATTAAGTGTTTTGAAAACAATTCCATCACTCAGGGCCTATCCTCCTGCTTATCTCTCCACCCACCCCCAACTGACAGTGTCATTCCTGCCATCCATCACTTTCCTCTCATCCTTTATCACGAGTCCCCGAAGGATGCAATCTAACGGCTCTGATTTCCTTTCTGTCTGCTCTCTCCTGGCTTCCATCCTTTCTTTCTTCCTTCCTTGCTACAGCTATCCATTGAGGCCGCGTCTGTCCTCCCTTGTAACGCACCCAAATATTGTGTCCATTCAAAACCCCAGTCTTTAAATCGCTCTTTGTTGTCCTGTCCTCGCCCCGTTGCCCCCCTCTCTCTCTGCCTATGTGCATCCAGCGATCACTTTCCCTCTATCCGCTCACCCCCTCATGGTTCGGCTCCTCTGCGCCGTCCTATTTTCAGCCTGACCCCCCATGGTGCCCAGAAATCAATACAACTGATGGGCAGCGAGAATCCTCCCCATGTCACGCTGCTCATTGTCACATCATCTTCGCCGGCGGGCTGTAACCGTTCCCCCCCCCATCATCATCAGCATCCATCCTCTTGTGAAGCTCGCCCAGCATCACGCGGGACCTTTTTGACATTGCAGCAGGTCAGCCGCACAATTAAGAGTATTTTACCAGCTCCCCCGAGATTGAATTACCTGCATCCGCCTGCCTGTTAGTGCCGTTTCCCTGGACTACAACAGCAGATCAAAATCCCCCTTATGCTGTTGGGTTACAGGCACTTCAAAGCATGATTGCGTAGGTGTAAGAATGATAGTGTAGTGCAAGCGTTTATGAAGGGAGAGATAAATAGTAATAGATCCAGGGAGAGGTGCCCCCTGTGCATCGGCAGGTCCCTGGTTTACTGTAATGTGCACAGATCAGAGGCAGGAACAGCTACGGATGCTGTCTCAGCAGCCGAGTCATGAAAAGCAGGGAAGACCCGAGTTAAGGAGGGCCCCCCATGAGCCCCCATGCTCCTTCAGCCGCCACCAAAAGGCTGTTCTTTGTCTTTCACTGTGCTGACCCCTCCCCCAATCCTGTCTGCCTCTCTCTCTTAACACCTAGCGACAATCAAGGGGGGCACAGAGCGATAAATGGCACATGCGGTGTGTATCAGGATTTGATGCCGTGACTCACTGTAAATCACCATCGTGAGTCTGAGCGATTTCATCCATGTGAATAAAAAGAAGGAGAAAAAAAACAGGGAATAGTATGAGAAAGCCCTGGTTTACTTTGTGTACGCCAGGCACGATGAAAGGATCTCATCTTTGCCGTGTGCTGCTGCCTGTCACAGCAATGGAGCCTGTATCATGTTACCTTTGTCTGGCTTGGTCATGCTCCCTTCACCGAGCAGCTCCAGGAGCACGGCAAGCCACGCTTTTACTATGTCAAAAATTGTAATTTCTAAATCTCTCATTTGGTTTTGGGGGAAAGGAATTGTATTTGTTGCAATCATACATGATTACGTTGTAGATAAGGAAAAATTAAATGGGGGGGGGGGGGGGGGGGGGCTGTCAAAACATTATCATTCCCTGCTTGATGCTTGAGAACAAAAGCTTTTACAGAAGAAGAAGAAGAAGAAGAAGAAGAAGGGATGATACTCTGTCACAATGCTGCACACACGATGCTGTGATGAGAAACTGAACACACACATACTGTGCGTGTTTCGTTGCATTCTTCTTACCTGTCCAATGTCAGCAACAACAGCCCCGGTCCCGTCCACCCTGGGTCTTTTGCACTCCGCCCCGGCCAAGTCGGTCAGGGCAGCGGCCGCCTGAGCCTCGGGCTCCGGGTCTCCTCGCTTCATCCCGCGGACAGCTGCAGCTGCTGCGGGACCCCCGTCCGCGTCCGCGAGGGGTCCGGCTGCCGTATCGATGTCCCTTTCCATTATTCCCAGACTAACGGGCAGCAGTATGGATGCAACCTCGGTCGACATTAACATTGGACGGCAGACAGTCACCAGTCAAAAGTCTGTTTTATTCTTCTGTATCTTCCCCGCTGGACTCGTCCACGGCTCGATATTCACGATGGATCTGTGTTTTCCCAGGAAGCGTAGTCGGACAGTACAGAACTGGTTTACATCAATACAAATAAAAAAAAAAGGGCAGCTGGAACTGTTTATTGTCTAACTCAGCTATTGGAGGCAGAACATTATGCCAGGGCTCTGGACAAAGCACATTAAGCACAGCTCTCTCTTTTTTTTTCTCCCCTCCAACACCAAAAAAAAAGAAAGTAAAAACGACGCCAAACGGTGGCCTATTTAAATAAAGATCAAACGTCCGACGAGCTAATTAGCTAGCTAACACCAGCTAGCGTGCTAGCATTACATTCCGCTAGCTCTCGTTATAAACGTGACTCTCGCTGCCAGTTAGGAAACGTTGGGAAATTAGCTTCGAGTAACCCGACTCCGCGTGCGGGGGGACAGGCAGTCCGCTCTGCTCTCGCCGCTAAAAAAAAAAATAGTTTTTGGTTGCGGGAATTAAACCTCCGTTCGTGTTGTTCCTACCAGCCTCCCCCTGTGATTCCTGTCCCTTCTTATCACACCGTCCGTCCTCCTCGCCGTGGTCTGCTCTGGATGCGTCTTGGCTGCCGACGAACACGATTTCCTCTGGTCTGAGTCCCAGTTGGTGCGCGTGTGTGTGACTCGTAGTGAGGAGGGGAGCCCGGAGTGCGCCGATCCAGGGTCAGATTTGTCAGCGGACGCCGGGAGCAGAGGGAGAGGAGCGCGAGGTGAGGTGGGCTGGTCTGAGATCTGCCTTTTCCCAGCTTCTCCTTCTTTTCCCTTAATTCCCCTCCGCCGCCACCAGAGCTCCCCTCCTCCTTTATCATCGCGCATTTCCCCGTTTAACCGAATTAGAATGAAGATTTGACAATTTTGTTGGCAAAACAATGAAATAATACATAAACTACATAAAGAGGGAAAAAATGCAAAATGAAAAGAATAATCAATAATATAAAGTAGGTTATATGAAATAAGGCTACATTTGACCACAGTCTCATATGGGTACGGTCTAAATAATGTATGTTATATAAATAAGCATATGGCATAAGCATTTATTTTTTAACATCCAAGGCCTGCAATGCCTCACAAGACAATGTAATAACGTCTTATCATTTAATTGCATTTGCGTTAGAATGCAAATTATTAAATTCTTCAGACATTATTAACCTATTCAGTTTATTCAATCCAATTTGTATTTTGTATGCGTGCTTATTTTGGAGCATGGGCAAGTCAACTTTTGGTTATTTATTGTTAGTATGAATAAATAACCAAAAGTTTTCAGGACAGAAATAAAATACAAAATAAGAAATGAATAAAAAAGAGCAGCACACCGCCTCCTGCAGTCTCTAGTTTTATTATGTTTGAGGGATTGAAATACAGTACAGTCATGTTTTTAATGCGTTTGCGCCCCCTGGTGGGTCGTATACGACACCGCGTCTGAAGGGAGGGGCATGTCCAAAATCACTACTCTCTGAGGAAATTATTGTCATATAATTCATACAAAAGCAACATTAATCAAATACGTATGCTGTTGTGTATACAAGTTTATAGTGGAAAGCTGCAATAACTGAGAGGGGTGAGGGGATACATTATGAAGAGAAATACTGCGTCGTCACACACACACACACACACACACACACACACACACACACACACACACACTTATGTGATAAAACCTGCACTGACTCCTCACTTCACCTGCCTGCCTGCCGCCGAAAAGATGATTGCTATCACTTTAAGCCGACCGCCTGATTGAAAATGTGTGTTTGTGCGTATGAGCAGCTGAGAGAGTATTTATTGTCTGTGTGTGTGTGTGTGTGTGTGTGTGTGTGTGTGTGTGTGTGTGTGTGTGTGTGTGTGTGTGTGTGTGTGTGTGCGCTTCTTTCTCTTCCTCTGAATCACTCACTCACTCACTCCATCAGCCTCTGTCTCTCTCCTGCTACCTGTCCCTCCGCCACCCACTGAACCCGCAATGATGGACGGCGGCGAGGTCACATCACTCCACACAGCCGCCTGTTTCCCTGACGGAGGCTGTGAGAGCATTACTCTCTTTTTTTACACAGCCGCAGACCTCACGGGTCATGAAAAGATATCGGCTGTGAAAGATGCGCCTCAGTATGTGTAGCAACATCTGTGTCTTAGTGCACCTCTTCTGCAAGTCCTGCCGTCTTCACATTGCACACTGTGGGAGGCAAATGTGTTATATCTTATGCTTAATGTTTGATATATTATGCTTAAGTAAAAATGTGAAGTCATGTACTGCACATATATCAATGAACCGGTTTATTATGAGCACAATTCATGACATGTTGTGATGAGTTTCATTCATGTGGACGGAAAAGCGGCCCACATAGACACACTGCATAGTCTGCCTGAGAAGATAGGCTTAATGTGGGATGTCACCAGTTGAGAAGACACGGGACGTTGATACGATTCTGGAGCACAACTATGTCGCGGTGACCTGTAGCCGCCAGCGGGTCCCTAGCGACCGAAGACCAAAGGGCTAGCTAGGAAGAGACAAGATATTATGACAAGTAGCGGGTAGATATGTGACCAGAAAAGTACCGGGTAGGGAGACAGCTACTTTAAGAAAACCGGCCTGAACTGTACATGATGAACGTGATGAACATGATGTGTGTGGGCACTAGTTACGAGAAATATGAGATACAGGGATGGACTAAGGGGATGGACGGTGGGCCGCACCTAAACCAAATGTTACGTTATAAATACTGTGTCTGTTTGTTTGTTTGACAGTTGTTTTAGGCGTTGTTTCCGCTGATACCGGACCCAATTTGGTTTATTTGTGATCTGTGTGTTACCAATAAATCTACATGAATTGAACTCTGATCCAACCTCTCTTGTGTTCTGTGGGTGTTCGATTACTGAGGTCCCGGGACGTTTGTGAGTTCTTTTGGCACCTCACCAGCAGTCAAATAGGAGATAGCTACTAAGTTTATACAGCATCAGGTTTTAAGACGATTAATCATCATCGATCCAGAAGAAGAAATCAGCCACAATAACACCTGACCAAAGATGTCCTTTAGTCTGGTTTTGCACACACCACTCAAGCGTTTCTTTTGTTCACAGCAGTAGACTTTTGTTTGTTTCTTTCCTCTCGTAAATGTTTCGTTTAGAGCTCAAGCACTCAGTCGGTCAACAGAAAACGTAAAACTATTCCGTGACGACTCACAATTTCAGTAATTTTTCACGCAGGGAATGTCAAGCATCTGATTTTGGCCTCTCAAATGTAATAGTGAACTTATGACCTTTGGGTATCGATGGATAAAGCAAGGAATTTCCAGATGCCCCCCTGGGCTCTGGGAAACTGTGTTGATCATATTGTTATATAATGCATGGAAACGTTTCACTGAGGGAATAATCGGCAGATTCATCTTCAGAGTTGCACCACTATTTTGCTGATTACAGATTTAGGGTGTTTTTGAAGTCATTTCACCTCCCGTACATCTTGATTATATCAATTTGTGCAGATCACTGCTTTACAGTTTACTAGCTTGTGTAATTAGCGCGTGTGTGGTTGAACAAGCCTGTTCATGTGTTCACTGAGTTTTTCTAGGAGCCACCAACACTTTCACACCACATTATTGAGGCGGGAGCATGTTCACTGGGCAACGAAAAAACCTTCATCTTTAACTATTTACACCTGCAGAAGATATGTAATGTAAAAACAAAAGAAGAAAATGTACCCGTCTTTGTTGTGAATTAAAAGAGAAAGTTTCAACAACAATGTTGTGAAAGCATGAAAAGTACAATTTGTCCAAATATTTGGACAGTACACAACACTAAAATATGAATAGCAATATTAATACACACACATATTAATTAAACACATCATTAATATTGACATAAATTAATTATGTATATACACAGTCTATCCCAGGGGCGTCGTTAGGCCTGTTTTAGGGGGTAAACTACACCAAGAAGTTTATCTCACAGTAAACTACACCAAGGAGTTTATCTCATAGTAAACTATACCAAGGAGTTTATCTCATAGTAAACTATACCAAGGAGTTTATCTCATAGTAAACTACACCAAGGAGTTTATCTCATAGTAAACTATACCAAGGAGTTTATCTCATAGTAAACTACACCAAGGAGTTTATCTCATAGTAAATTATACCAAGGAGTTTATCTCATAGTAAACTATACCAAGGAGTTTATCTCACAGTAAACTATACCAAGGAGTTTATCTCATAGTAAACTACACCAAGGAGTTTATCTCATAGTAAATTATACCAAGGAGTTTATCTCATAGTAAACTACACCAAGGAGTTTATCTCATAGTAAACTATACCAAGGAGTTTATCTCATAGTAAACTACACCAAGGAGTTTATCTCACAGTAAACTATACCAAGGAGTTTATCTCACAGTAAACTACACCAAGGAGTTTATCTCATAGTAAACTACACCAAGGAGTTTATCTCATAGTAAACTATACCAAGGAGTTTATCTCATAGTAAACTATACCAAGGAGTTTATCTCATAGTAAACTATACCAAGGAGTTTATCTCATAGTAAACTATACCAAGGAGTTTATCTCATAGTAAACTATACCAAGGAGTACCATTATACAATATTTATCATTCGATAATTAAGATGTATTTGAAATGTTTTATTTTTGTCATTCATGTTATTTTTCTATTGAATAGTATATTTCACACTGAACTAGTTCATCTTTATCTCAGTGTACAGATGAGCATACAATATTACTGGTTTGTAAAAACTACACGGACAACAAAATAGATGTAAATGTTGATTAAAATCGTATTCCCTTCTGCTCAAAATAAAACAAGTAAACAACTCAAAAGTTGACCCTGTCAGGTCCGTTCTCCATTCATTGGATTTGGGAGATACGCGGATATGAAAGCAAGTTTATCCGTCTTTCCTTTACAAGCAGGAAAAGTATTTCTCTCTCGTTATTTGAGAAAAGTTCATTTATGTTCACTATGACCCTGAAATTCTGTCTCTTCTGTTATCATATTGTAGCGACCCTGACGGAAAGCTACGAGACATAAGATAGCTTATAGGGTGTTTATTAAGGGAACATAGAACAGGCTACTGTGGGCCGTAGCCTACGCCAAAACAACAGTAGAACCCCGTGAAAACCTCTCAACAGCTTCACCTCTGCTCCGGGTCATAGACTGCCCCGAACGGCTCGTAACACACACACACACACACACAACCACATCCCCCCTCCCTCGCTCTCCAATCACAGGCACGCTTCCAGCTACCCAGCTCATGAGACGTTCACTGACCTCCTGAACATAACATTCATAACAAAACATTTCCCTCAGTCCGTTACAATATACTGAATGAATGCAAGCAAAACTACAGAGCAAAATCACACTCTTTCTGATTGAACCAATCTATGAACTGTCTAAAACAATGGATAAAGGCCTCAAAAAAAATTCCCGCGCACACATGCCATTTCTCTAGGGGCTAAGCCCCCCCTTTCCTTGGATCCTAGAAACGCCCCTGGTCTATCCAATGCATGTATTTGTGTGTGTCTATCATTCCCTCAGGTCATGGCATGTTATTTAATTATGCATCTTTTATTTATTTTTATTTTTATTTTGAAGCTCTTTGAAATCTAGTATTGCAGAGTCTGGTTTGGAGGGAAACTGCTCATCAAGGTTTTTCGGATTATCTTGATAACCGGGTCATGATTACTGGAAAGAGACATTGCTGTGGAGTTTGTATGTATAAGTATAAACATATATCTATAAATGAAAATGTTTTGGCGCTTTGAACAACACTACCTGAGTGCCATTTAGTCCCATCACATTGTAGATAAGGCATCTCTACGGCCAATATCTCCAAAACTAGATAACTCGCGGCAAAACAATCTAGATTGATACATAGCACTAAAGGAACGAAAAGGAAAAGTATGTATTTTTGATTTTGGGGCTAACTGTCTCTTTAACTTAAAAAAAATATTTAAAGGTATGTGTTCTGTATGTACAGTATGTAACGTATGTCTATGTACTGCCATCAGCACACTGCAAATAGACAACGCACAATCTGTATCTCTCTACTGAAGAAACATATGCGTCTATCTGTATATACTATTCACACAGGGTAAGTTAAACGAGAGGTGATGTTAGTGACATGACAGTAATTTAAACATGTTAAACTGAATTATAGGGTGTACATTATTATTGAGTGGGACAAGGAGAAACCGTGAATCAACAACGCCAGGTGTATGCTTCTTGCATCATGAGATACAACTTTGAACTGCAAGGGTGCATCCTGATATATCCTGTTGAATTGTGTACCCAGTGTATTGTGTGTGTGTGTGTGTGTGTGTGTGTGTGTGTGTGTGTGTGTGTGTGTGTGTGTGTGTGTGTGTGTGTGTGTGTGTGTGTGTGTGTGTGTGTGTGTGTCTGTTTGTGGTAAAGAGAGGGGGAGGGAGAGATGGCACAACCCATTTCCTGTGTTTTTTTTTCCTTTCTTTGTTCTCAGGTGGGGTTTAGGTTTCACTTTTACAAGAATAAGAAATGCCTACTCCTTTTTTTCATATATATTTTCAACTGCAATGGGCTACAACGGGCAGTTCTGTTGGACTTAATGTTGGTCAAGGAATTCTTGTGACGTGTCATGAAACCAGTTAAAAAAATCAATCATGGACCCGTTACCTGACATTCTCCCAACAGAAAAAACTCCCAATGACGTCCCGTAGCTCTCGTTTCCTTAAGTTTCATTCTGCCTCTCGCGCGCTCCTGGGCCCGCCTGGGCCCGGGCACCTGGACGCTGATTGGTGGCCCCCCCGTGGCAGTCAAACCTCGGAGCCAATAAAATGACCGAGCGAAGTCAAAAGGAGGCGGGGCGTGACTGTACGAGTAGCACGCAGCGGAAAGGCTACAGACGTGTAGGTGTTGTTTATCTTCCCACTGACCGCGAGAGGAGACAGGATACGCACCGCCGTCAACAGATCACGGTAAGTGTTTGCGGTGCGCGAGCTTAACTTAATGCCCGACGTAAAGAGGTTGAACGCGTTAATTGTTGCTTCACACGACGTCTACATGTCCAACATAACCCCCCAGGAGCGCGCATATTTAACAACGCACGCGTGCTCCGGAGCAGAAGTGACGGGGTAACTAAACCGTGTACTACACCTCTACAGACCTCACGAGGACAACCCGCTGCTCATCATGGCTCTGGATGGATGTGGCCTCTTCTGCAAATACACCCTCTTCATTTTCAACCTCATCTTTGCGGTAAGTCTGTAAAGAAATCAACAAAGAAATCTATAAAAAATCATGATGCTGAGTTTTGAAGAAAAAAAAAACGAAGCTTACTTGGCTCCCATTCGGTTTCGTTTCCGTCGAACCCCAGTGACTTTCGTTACCTTAAATCAACAGCACCTGGCCTTGCTAAATTAAAGATGGAATAAAACCGAGAGATGAAACTTATGACGCTGTACTGCTGTTCACTTGCTTTTTTTTTAGGGTGTCACCTGCAGCATTGTTTTCCAGTGTATTATTAAACAGGTGGTTCTACCAAACTGTCCCACGGTTGCTCTCATTCTGCACTTTGTTGTCTCAAAGCATGTTTGTCTGTCACCTGTTGGTCAACATGCTGTGAATAAACCCCTCACTAAGTACAATACCACATCTGGCTCACCCATGTACCGACCATTACGGATGTGAGAACCACGTAAACAGGAATTTCCCTGCACACCGAGACTGGGTTTTAATTTGTGATCTCCATGTTTTGGCAGTTGGTGGGGTTTGCCTTTTTGGGCATCGGCCTGTGGCTGAGGTTTAGCAACGGCACCAGGGGCATCTTCGAAATAGAGGCCCTCAACTCAAGTGCATTCGTGATGGGTCAGTACCGTTTGCTAGGCAAACATGTATAATTTCTCCCAAATAACTGCACGAGGATATTTTGCCTCTGATAACGCGTTCGATCCCATATCTGTGTTTTCTCCTTTTTTGTATTTCTCTCAGCGGTGACCGTGCTGATAGCTCTCGGCGCAGTGATGCTGATCGTGGTGGTGTTCGGAGACTACGGCGCCTGCAATGAGAAAAGATGTGCTCTGCAAGTGGTGAGACTTCTTCCTTGTTGTGTGATCACAAGACACTGGCGAACACAATGTACACACTGGAACTAATGCGGAACAATTTTTGTGGCGGTGTTTGGCAGGCGGTGTTGAAAGCGCTTTAAAAAAGGTTTCTCTGCACGAGGGCCAATATGTGAAACTCCTCTCACTTAATAGTGACGTTGTCGCTATGCTCCTTCGGCCTCATCAACAGACGGCTAAAGATTTATTACTAAGGCAGACCTCGCTCTCTCTCTCTCTCTCTCGCGCTTTTATTAAGTTGTTTTCAGATGACGGACGAGTAACTGAGGCGAGGCTCTTTTGAAAATTGGCAAACTGCTTTATTTCAGAGAAGGACGCCTATTTTTCATTGGAGGCAAAGTTAAAGCCGTTTCCCCTCTAGTTTCCTGCTATCTCATAGTCCCGGTTCGTTGGGGAGGATCCGAGGCATTCCTCAACCGTTACATGGCACAAAGGCGGGCGGCGGAGAGGCTTTTGTGCTGTGGGAGGAAACGGGCGGTGACGTGGTTAAACTCTGATTTGCAACATGGAACTGTAACCCAGCAAAGACCATTTCCACAGCGACCAGTTGCAACATTTCATTTAGAAAATGGGTCTCAGGCAACTAATAAATGGGGAGTTTTTGTAAAAAAAAATTAAGTTTATCGGACCAAACCTGTCAGAAAAGCTGTAAATCATTACGTAGGGCAATGTTTTACTTGGACGAATAACAACCAAATGGTAGAGGAAACGGTTACAGAACATATTAAAATTGTGATTTTTCTTTTTTCTTTCTGCTTTAAAAAAAAAACCCAAACGTGAACCAAAGAAACTGGACCTTACTTCTGGACTGTATAAAACATCAACATGTATTCTGCACCTTTCAAGAGTTGAATGTTTTTTTTTTGTGCCATGAAGAGATTACTCCAAAAAAAATTCATGAGATGCACCAAACTTGGAAAAAGTTGAAAATATTGCCCTTTTTATAGTATTTTCTTTTTACGTTAGGTGTTCTTCCCACTAGTTAAAACAAAGACACGCATACATTTGCACGTTCTTGTTTTGATGCAGAGGAGTGAGTTATGTTTGGTTGTTTCTCATCAGCTTATTAACGTGAGGTTTATTTCTTTCTCAAGTTCTCCGTCCTTCTGGCCATTCTGGCGATCGCTGACGGTGTTGTCGGAGTGGTCGGTTTTTCCAATAAGGACGCGGTAAGAGGGGAATGGGAAAGACTGGGAGGAACACAAACTGAGCATGAAAACTAGTTTATTTAATCATAAAGGCTCTATATTTGACTGTTGTGATGCGTTTTTAATTTGTATTAAGGTTGGAGCGCACATAGTGGAGTTCTACGCCAGCATGTATGGTCTGTATGCGACTAGCGGAGACCCGGTCATTGGTGCCACTCTCATGTTCATCCACAATATGGTGAGCACTCTTATTCCCTTCCTCCCTCAAAACCCTTAATAGAAAACCATTTTGTCTTTAGAACTTGATGCTTTGGCAACTTGTGTACTGAACCTTTCTATTTACTTTTGGACATTGCACCCTAAGGTGTTTAGTTATTAAATAACTACAAGCAACATTAGGAAATTGATACTTATATGGATAAATTGTTTAAAAGAATAATTATGATTGAAGACAACTATTCCAATTCATCAAATTACTATGAAATTATATTTTGTTCATTAACATAGCCTCATTTATTGGATACATTTTTATTACAAAATGCTTTTATTTTCAGTCTGCTTTTACCCTTTTTGACGTTCATGTCACGTATTTCACTTGGCTGGTTTATCTCCGCTGGCTTGTGAGCTGCCATTATTACTTGGCATTAAATTGAAGTGTTAGCTACCTCCTGGTCATTTTACAAAGTGAAATATCAAAAGGATCATTCATTTTGAGTTCTCCTAACCTGCTTTCATGTCCCTCCCGTGTAGCTTCACTGCTGTGGCGTGAGTGGGGTCAGGCTGTTGGAGTTGGCTAAGGACACCTGTCCTAAACCAGATGGTTTATTTGAGAAAATCTTCAAGATGCCTGTAAGTTGGTGCCAAGAAAGCCGTTGTGATGAACCTGGTTTTTGTGTTCTCTGGGACGCTAACCGTTTCTCCTGTCGTGTTCCCGCTACAGGCTTGTCCTGCGATCATCTTGAGCGTCTTTGACAGTAAAGCACAGCTGATGTTGGGCATCTTCATTGGAACTGGAGTTCTTTTGGTAAGCAAATAGGTTTGTTGTCTGCTGCACGTTTCGACATTCCGACGCAGTAAATTAAGTCACCGTTTTGGGGGAAATAAACTGAATGAAGTGTTTATACAAGATTTACCAAACATAATTGTTTTTTGTGTACATACATACGGCTCATTATGAAGTGCAACAAAATGCCAATGGCCAATCAGAAGCCAGGTACATATCCTATTCTTCAATTGGCTCAGATAAAGCAGGTCCAGCGGCCTCCAGGTACAAAGTCTGAGGCCTCGCGTTATCCTCCAAGAACATTATCTGGAGGAGATGACATCACATTGGCGTCACTGTTCAGAACTGAAGGTTTCCGCCTGCTGCAGCGAGCGCGGCTTCAGACTCTGAGCCGCCTCACCACAACGCTTCCTGTTCACTGTAAAGTGCTTTGAATATTGCCCAAAAAGCAAAAACAATGAGCCTTATTGTAAACAGTCCACAATGTAAAACTATCCAGCGTATTTGACTGTAATCAAATTACAGTCAAAGATCACCAGCTGTGGAGACGAGGGAAAGTGAGACTGAAAACGGCTCAATTTAATTTCTTGCCTCTTGTTCATAAAGTATATGACCATGTTCTAATCCCTCTAAACCTGTCTGTCTCAACTAATACTCCTCCCCCGTCTTGCTTTTAAAACACATATATATTTTATTCCCCCCCCCTTCACTTTCATGCCCCCCATTCTTGGTGCCCAAAGGTCATAGCTCTGATTTGCAGCGCGACCCTCAGCAAAAAGATCTATCTGTCCAACTCCTCTTCTCAGTACATCATCCTGACTCAGACCACTTCTGTCCAAGCTAACCCTCAACCATCTCAGCATGGATTAGTCTCCACCGCCTATCCTTACCCTTATCCCTACCCCGACCAGGACCCAGTCGTCTTCACTCCTCTCTCTGTGGCCAACATCCCTTTGGCTCAGTCCTAGTGCGCTCTTGCTCTGGTTTCCCCTCACTGTTATGCTGTCTTGATTTCACAACGCGCTTGCATAGAATACGCATCTGTTTTCTAATCCTTTCTCTTAATGTTCAGTGCCTCTGCATGGTGTCCCCAGCTCTCTTTTAAAGGGGAAAAAAATCCACCCTTTAAGGACCTATGGCACAGTTATTGTTAATTGCACAATTGTTATTGAATTAATTTTTTAATCGCACAGGTTATTGGCCAAATGCTGATATTCAAAACACAGCTACAGTGGGCAACGACAGACGCATTTTAAAAGTCCAAGAGCAATGGCTTCTTATTAAGCCGATACTTTTGCACACATTTCAAGAATTATGTATCAATAAAGCTACATACAAAAAAAGTAAATTCCTCCACTAACGTCTGTTGGCTGGACGTTTGTGTTTCGTTGTCCCACCAGTGAAAGCTGTGTACGTGAATACATACCCAGGGTTCGATTTTTCCTTTAAGCTGCTACTTATTGAACATTTTGCCTTCTTACATTCTTTACAAATGGCTGCATGCAAATTGGGAGCATGGGGCCGACTGTGGCCACTTTAATCCTGGAGCAGGTTAGTCACCGCACATCCCTTTGTCCATCCCCACTTCACTTCCCCTCCTCCTGTGTCTGCATCACAGATCATTGCCCTGGTCTGCACCATTATCCTCCTGAAACAGACCAAGAGGAACCAGCAGGCGGTCACGGCGTACTATTCGACTGTGTACTAACGACAGGATTCAGTTGTCAACCTTTCCCCTCGACGACGGCCACCGCTGGAATTTAGGCTCAACCAACGAAGAAGTGTTAAGATTTGTCTGTATATGAACTACTGATCATACTAGCTTTACTGAATTACATTTTATCCTAAAACATCAGTGCTTATAATAAACCCTACTTTTTTTCAGAGCTGTTACAACCATCAATATATTTAAATAACCATACATTCATTCTTAGTAAAATGGATGTTGCCTAGAATGAGCCATTATTCATCATCTAGAAACTGTCACTGCTCGACAACAAGTGCGTTCTAGCCTGACGGGCCTCTCCATCACTGGATCCGATAAGTAATCTGACACGTCACTTTAATAACAAAGAATACAAAACGTCCACGTCTGTTACACGAGAGCGATTATTTTAATGAGCAGTGTTTTGTCCCTTAACACTGCTGATGTTTGTGCTTTTTCTGTTGCTACATGTGAAATGAAATGCTGAGCCACATCACTGTAAGAATTCATATTGTGTCTGAATGCAAAAAGGGATATTTTTTTTTTAAATCCATTGAAAGCTGTTTCAAGTGTTTGAGGTGAGATCACATGCTGTTATAGTGAGAGTTTCACTTAATCTTAACTTTGTTACTGTTAATTGATTTCTCATGCTATAGAGGTGTAATGTCACTTTGGTACGAGTCGTTTGTTGCCTTAGTTTAGCAAAAAATTGCATTCCGCTTCAATTCTTCCTGAGAAGGCCACACGTCAGAAAATAAAGTCACGAGCATTCTGGTGTGTGACAGAAATATGATGCAGGCTTTCCTCAGTCATCAGGTACCGTTTGAGGCCGTTAAACCGACTAAACATGCGAGGGACACTTTCCTGTGAACGCTGCAAAACATTTTAGTTCAACTTTTTTTTATTCTCTCATGTTCCTGCCAATGCTTTTTGGACCAAATAGAAGTATATTAAGGGAAGACAGATTAATTGTTTGTATTGCTTTTTTTCTTTCCCCTACTACTGTAGTAATATGCATTGCACTATATTGATTTTTAATAAATATGCCATCGAGGGCTTTTCCTCGCCAATCAGACTTGTGTATCTGTTATTTCCATGAAACAAAACGAGAGTGCAGGTGTGTAAAAGTGTTTATTTCATTGCTAACGTTCCAGTGTTGGGACCTGTGAGGGGAAAAAGTTAATGTTAAATTATTTTGGAATTATGCAAAGTGAAATGCAACCACTACATGTAGCCACAATACATTTCATACATTCAAAAGGAATCTATCTATCCAGCTTTTGTATCAAATTCTCAGTGGATCACAGATTTATTGTTAGAGGGACAATAGTTTTGTTGAGTTAGACTTGAAATTATAATATACTATAATCTAATGCATGTATAAGAACCTCGTTAGACTACTGGACCACTCAGTTCCTCCCTCATGTCTCCCAAATTTACCGTGGATGCAGCCTGCAGTGCAGTCACTATCTGTTGCAGAGCACAACTCTGTCAAGCACAAGAAGTAGATCTGGGGGGGAGAAAAATAGTTTTATGTCACAATTACAGTAATCCTAGTCTACATGTAGATTATGGATGGTTTTTGGGGTAGCCTGAATAACGGTCACTTCAAAGACAACGAGATGTTTACTTGTATGAGCATGTTTAGTAAGAGGTACCTCTGGGTCCCACAGGTGAGAGTATCCTCCTTCAGCCATGTATGAGGGACTTGCTGAATGCAGAGACAGGAAGCCAGAGACTGTGAACCTCCGGATGTGGTCAGGGTTAGACCGCGGTGAAGGAAGCAGCTCTGATTCACTACGGCTCGGACACCTGAACCACACAGAGTGGTGAGAGCACAGCGACAACTGAAAATCACTCAAATGCAATAGCACTGGACAAAACTAAACGGAAAAGGTGTAAAAATGTTTGTCCTTAGGCTGGCACTTCAGATATTTAAATAATTAAAATCAGATCATCATTGTCCCCAGTAGACTTGTATGAAAACCCAGCTGGTAGGTTGTGAGATATTTTAAACACAATTAACAACCATGATTAATGAAAAGGGCGTTCCCAAATTCTAGAGAAATCATCTCATGAATACTAATAAACAGAAACGTGGCCAATAGATGTGAAGGATCTGGTTTACGCCCCTTACAGCCAGCGACTGTCAGATCAACCCTTAATACATTGCTGCTGTGTTTTCTGATACTCTGATTAAGCATGTTATTAGAGGTGCAACAATGCATCCCATAATTTGCAGATTGCTCCTCAGACTTAATTAGAATTCAGTGAAAATACAAACCATATTGGTATCTGAAGGAGAATAGATTATAATATACTGCCATGGCCCATTGACTCATGCAATGCAAACTATTCATTTGTGCAGAACGTACCCATCATAAACCAGCATCCAGCTGGCGTACGGAGCGTGAGTGAAAGCCAGGCAGTAGTGGACCAGCAGAACCAGGCCGGGCTCGGGGGGGTCCAGCAGGCTCACCTCCACATAGACGGGTCTGCCTCGCATGAGGCTGAGCGGCAGGTGAGCCTCGGGGTGGAAGCTGGTGAAGGACTCGTCTACGAGGAAGAGAATGTTGGAACGGCATGATGTGCCATTTCAAAGAGAATACAGTTGTGTCTGGGTCTTCGTTCTGCTGGCTCGATGATGTTCAACTACTATAAAACCGTATTGTGACGGCCCTCTGGTTTTAGGCCGGGCCTGCTGTGTGCATGTGCCCGAGCTTGTGTGCGTGTTGCAGGTCCTTGGTAGGCGGAGCTAATCAGCCCAACTGGGAGCACCTGGCCATTCTCCCAGCACCCTGACGTGTTGACACTTTAATTTGCCGTATGTGGCTAATACATGTTTGTTCTTCGTTTAAAACCCTGTGTGTCTTTGTCGTGACCTAAGAGCCGGGTCGTGACAGTATCAACTTTAAACTTGACAACTACCTGCTATCTGGGTCCAGGTGGTCGATTACCCAAATCCCAATGGGACAGGGGAAGGTCGCGGACAAAGTTCTGTCGAGCGAGCCCATTTCGGAAGTGGGATGTATGCTGAAACTGATGGATTTATTGTAGGGCGTACGTTCTAGCCCTTTGTAAGTTCAATGTCCTGATGCTCTCTCATCTTCGTCACCCGTACAAGCACAACCGATGTGACCCTCCAATCCCTTCTAACCTCCCTGCTCAGTATCCTGTTTTCCTCGTCCCCATAGTGCTGACACTTCAAAGCGAGGCTTGCTGTGGCTCTGCACGTGTAGTGATTACGACACTGAAGTCAATGAAAGTTCACCTTCTTATGACTCCCGTTTACATTTGATAATGGTACAAATTCAAAATCCGGTTATGCAATATGAATATATTGCAACATAGGTTTAATACATATATAAAGAAAATCCTAATATAATACAGAGATAGACAATTACCTGTGGCAATTCTGAGTAGCACAGTGCCCGTGGCTGGTGGAGAGGGAACGGGCGGAGGAGGAGGTTGATCCATCACATGGAGCCTCACTTCACCTGGAAAACCCAGGAAGGAGCTACATTCCACCATCAACCTACGGATCAACAGAGTGGATGCAATGAGTCTCAACATCCCAAACTAACTCGCGCACATTATTTCACGTCATGTGTCACATCTTGTTTATTTTGGGATGAGGTTTATCATTTATCCACTGATGCTGCAGCTCTTGGAGGTGCGGCTGGCGTTGTTCTGCCAGCTGCTGCTCTGAATGATTGCAGCCGTTTCCTGACTGATGGCAGTGCAGCAATCAAAAAAAACATTGAGATTGTGAAGCTGGGATTTTAGCATAACTGCATGCATCTGTTAACTCCTGAAACATTTAACTGTAAAAATTGAGGTGACATTTTGCACGGGTGGGTTTTTTCTGTGAAACTAAATTTCTCATTTGTGTTAGATTCTATGCCTATTATCAGAAGAAAGGAAAATGAGCATGCGTTGGAACGTAGACCTGAGCATCGACTCCCCCTCCTGGCCAAGTGCCATGTGAAAGCTTCAAAATGTCCTGGGATCAAATGATAAACAAAACTAGAGAAATATGCTTTTTTTCTGACTGATTGCATTAACCGTGTATTAATGCAATCAGCTGATCAGGATCCATCAGTCCTTGGCCAAGAAATTGATTCTATTCTAAAAAGAATATTGCACAAAGCCAACAGCAGAAAATAAATGTTCGCCAGTAAAAAAAGCACATGATTAAAGAAAAAAGAAACAGCCCAAACTCATCCAGCTGACTGAACAAAGGCAATGCAAGTGTTTGACTTCATAGCCGAAGGAAAAAACAAAGACATGCCAACGATAGATGAGGCAAAGGATGCCCTTTTGAAATAAAGTATTACCCAACTCTAAAACTTTCCCTTCAACAGTACCTGATGGGAGAGTTCTCCTGCTCAGAGCGGTGGTCTTGTTGAGAGAGGATGCCATGGACTTCCAACTGATGAACCACAGTCTGACCAAACACCTGTTGGAAAAATCATTTCCATCATTGTAGTCAGTAAAAGCTTCACTCTGTTCAGCCACATTCAAGTTGAATAACTTTCACAAGGCGTGTTTACGGTTGGCCTTAATTTTTTGGGGGCTCTACCTTTAATGTGTTATACATTGACGTGTTCCTTACATGTTTGCTTACTCCACAGCCGTCCAGCGGCACAGCGTAGAGGTCAGGGGTCAGCTTCTGCAGCGTGCAGGACACATTGCTGCGCGCCGAGGGATGAGCAGGGGGGGGCAGCGCGGGCGCCGCCACCGAGTGCGGCATCGCAAAGATTAAATGCTGTCCCATTGTACAGTCTGTTGGTGCACACAGACACACAAGTGATTCCTGAGCTGTGTTCATGTTTTTAAATTGGGTGGTTTGGGCGTCGGCTTCTAGCCTCAAAGCACCACACATCAAATTCTCAGATTTTCTTCATTGTCGATTCATTTTTTTCTTTTTTAGACTTGTGTCAACAGGATCTGCTTTGGGAGGGACTCACCCTTCACAGGGTACGAGCAGCAGCCCAGAGAGACGCTGCAGTCGAAATATGACGCAGGGCCAAGGCCCCAGGGCGACGCAGAGGGCGTGGGCGGCTCGGCCCGGAGTTGATCTGAGTGCAAACAAAGAGAGGAGAGCAAGTTATACTTGAATGGTTCTATTCAGCAGCAGCAGAGATGACAGATTCATGAATTGGTTTTCCATTCAGGTGTCGAGTTACAGGCAGATGCCAGACCTTTAGCCGGCCGAAGAATAATGTTCTGCCCCCTTGTGGTGATCTAAAGTCAAGATACCGACTCCAAAAAACAATAGCTGCCGTTTTTTGCTGTCACCTTTCATTTCATTATCCAGCTTCTTTTCTGCTTTTTCACCACCAGGACGTCCAAAAGCATCATATAGATATTGCAGTGTGTTATAATAGTAGTAGTAAGGATGCAGGGGGTCATTGTAAACATCATACATCTGTTTTGTGGGTGGAGTAGCGGTTTGATGATTGGGATAGGACGGATGCCGAGTTGGGGAGGAAGACTCTCGGGGAAGATGCTCTACAGCTTCTTTGGAGGAAGTCGAAGAGACGGGATTGTAAGCGCCGAGTAAACCCTCAGGTCCATAATACATCTGATGAAGATAATACGGGTGGTAGTAGTATGGGTAAGGAGGAAGATGATGGTTGGGTGGTGGAGTGGTGAAGGAGGGTTGATCGGGAGGAGGCTCTGCAACAGCGGCGGGTCCAGGAGGGTAAGTGGGACTGAGGGGAGGTTGGACTGCTGCAACACGGGCATCCAGCTCGGCTTTTAAATCAACATTTAGCTCTGACAAAAGTGGAGGTTTGATCCCTTCTGGCCTATTCTTTTGAAAAACAGTCTTTTTATCTGTATTTAAGTGGTAACCGTCATGAACCTGTGATGGGCAAGGAAGTGAATGAACGAAGGCGTTAGACTTTGAGTTTTGATGATCAGGCAAATTTGCAGCTGTGTCGGGATTGAGAGAAGCCAATCTTATGGCCTCGCCCTGTGCAATATGTGGAAAGTAATAGGAGTAGTAGTTTGGATAGGGCTCTGCAGGATGAGGTGTGTACAGTGCAGAGGCTTTGGGAGGACTAGTTGGAACGGTGTGAGGATGAGAGGCAGCCTGAGGCACGGGCTGAAGGAACTGATGAGAGTTCATTCTGCGGAGAGCCTCAGACTGCTGCTGCATGTTGTGGGGTAACACCAGATCATCAGGGTTATTAGGATTAGTTAAAGACACTTCTCTGGGAACCCCGGGACCTGGATAAGAGTCTTGAGGCGGGCCAGGAAGAGGGATTTTAGGGTGATGGTAGTAGTGATAGTATGGACTGAAGGCATGGCTGGGGGGCTGGAGAGGAGGTGGGGCTTCAACTTGAATCGGTAAGCCTATATCCGAGGACAGGGAACGGGCAGCACTGTGCCTCTTGGAGACACCCGGCACAGGACTTGCTGACGGATCTGGATACGCCAGACCAGAATCCTGTGCCTCATCCGTAGATGACAAAGAACCGTGTGTATAAGACTCCATGACCGGAATCGGGTAAGAGTAGTAGTTCTGATAGTGTGGCTGGGAATCAACAGCAGGGAGAGGATGAGGACCAAATGTAGGGCCAGGAGTCGAAGATGAGGGGGTAGGAGGGATATCTGCAGTGTGTTCATCAGGACTAGGATACTGGTGGTGATGTGTAGGGTGGGGGTAATACGGTGGGGCCAGGTAGAAAGGTGGAGCCCATGGAAATGGGTGCAGGGATTCTGGCATGTGCTCGGCTGGCCCTGTGGTGAGATGAGGGCGGTTGAACACGGGCTGATGGGTCAGTGAGAGTTCTTCATGGGGAGAGACGGGACAGGCCAGTGTGAAAGTCTTCTCTCCTATCTGAAGAGAAAGTGTGTATTTTCCATCCTGAGGAAAAAGATGAGATTTTCTGTGTGAGACTGTAAAAAAACAACCACAATCAGGACTAGATCATTAATGTCTGAACACGCAAGGAAGTAAACATCCATATTTAGCAGTTGGTGAGGAATGGTGGTCCAACTTCTGACAACGAAGGCACCGTCGTACACTGAATCTTAGTCCTTGATCTTTTATTTATATGAAATAGTTATAATTTAGATTCTTAAAGATATTTAGATTCCCTCAGGTGTTGTACTGCGTTCATTCCTATATCCACATGTTTCTAAAGTTCACATAAGTACAAACTTTAAGATATGCGACGCCAGCGGCATCATCCTTCACTGACAAGTGATTACTGACCGAGTCATTATTGATGAACACACTTTAACTCCCTACAGATACAAGAATGAATATGCTCTGGAGACCATAAACAAAAACAAGCAGTTTATGATCTTTCACATTATGAAAATGTAATTTCAATGTCCTGAAATTCACCTTTACTGTGACGCCACACGTAATGAATGGAGCAGCGATGATAATGTCTGCATCTTGTCTTTCCAGTCTGTAGCCACACTGCTCGGCTAACTCCAGCAAAGGGGTCCATTCTCCTCGGACTGTAGAGAAAAGGAAAAACAAACTAAACATTTATTTTAAAAGTCTGGAAAACAATAGAAGAAAATGGAAAAATTTGCTTTGGTTTTTACCATTTACTCTCAGCTCCTCTGTAGCATGGAGTCCCTGCACTTTGAAGGTCATACCGTGCGGGGAGCAGCAGAGGGAGGACGGGTCCGTGGCCTGAGGCTGGATCTGAGGGGCCGGGCAGGACATCTGGACCGGAGTCCCCCTCCACAGCAGACGCAACACATAACGGTCATCCTAAAAATGTTAGAAACAGCATTCTTTTATACCTTTTTACTGCTGCTGACTAAACCATTTCCCATCCGTGGCACAATATCTTAAATAAGCATTACAAACACGAGTCATCACTCCATGAAAGTCCCTAAGTATCCCGTTAAGATGACATAAGAGCGCAGTGAGTCACTTAAGTTGTAATGGATGATTCATTGGAACACCGTTACTAAAACAGATTGTGTTCGGTGCAAGGGAACAGACAAATGATCAACTGAGAGGCTTCAGTGGGATTAGAAATCCTCCATTGGAACATCAGAAACAAAAAAAGGGTAAATAACAATTTGATGCAATTTCCCACTACTTTGACCATCTCGGGACATGAGCAAAAATCAGATAGGCGGTTGATACCAATGCAGTAATTTTTTACAGGACACGTCAGACATAACATCCATTACATGGATACCTCGTACCTCCCGTGTGACGTGGCAGGCATCATACCGAGCCATCAGACTGAGGTCTCTCCATGTGGTCTGAACAGAGTAGCCACACTGAGGAGGCAGCTGGGACAGCAGCACGGAGGACTCGTTCACTGAGACACAAAAACAAACCCTTAATTTTAACCTTATGATGATGAAAAAAGTCCACACCGGCTGCTGCTATTTTGTGTGGTGCATCTCCCAAGTTCAAGCTTTCTACAACACCATCCCAGACATAACGCTGGAGCCTCACCTCGGTCCAGCTGTAGTTGCACAGCTCGTCTCCTCCTGACGGTCAGGGTCATGGCGTCGTGTCCACACAGCACCACGGGCTGCAGCCTGTGCCAGCTCTCCTCTGAGCCACTGAGCTGCTGACCCCTGATCCTCTTCGGGCCTCCCGGAGGTTGGACTGGTGACAAAAACAAAACCGCCTCAGAGCTCCCAACGGAGAATACAATTCAATTTGTTGTAGAACATAAGGCTTTGCAGTGGGATCGCTGTCTGAAACTTTGATTTCAGATCGGAAAAACATATATTGAGACTAAAATTTGCGTTTGAATTACTAATGCATATGTAAAAAAAGTGTATACAATCCCAGTAAATTAAAGGATATGGAAAAATGCTTTGATTAAAGTTCCTATCCTCCTTTTAGGGAGGTTTCACGTGAAGAAAAAAAACATATGCAACCCATTAGAAGGCAGAGCTTCATGAGCCATTATCTGTAAATAATATTCTCTGTAAGCATTGTATATTATTTGTATTATTGAGACTGTGGACCTTTAAGAAATAAAACACTTGTTTAAACATTAGATTCTCTGTAAGCGGTACATCTTATTTAAAATTGTATTTATTCTACTTGTTTGTGCAACAATACACCAAAACAAATACATTTGATATGATAACCTAACTTTACTTCAATGGGAATAAACAGAATTCTGTGTGTGTGTGTGTGTGTCTGTGTGTGCGAGAGACTTGTAGCTTAGTTTACCTGACGCAGCAGAGTGGGCCTGGTTGCCCACATGAGGGTTTCTTTCCAGTTGACCAGTAATATAAAACCTGCCGGGAATGAGGCGCTCAATCCGCCCTTGGCCGCAGTCTTCATTTGGAGGGTCGCTTCGCTTCGGTTTGTTCCGGGTTTCGAAGCTTTGGTCACGTGACGTAGACGCCACTGTGAGTTTGGGGGTCAGTGCGGAGGTCTCGTTCTCGGATCGCGTCCCGTCCCAGTTTTCCAAATTGTGAAAGGAGCTCGGGAGACCTCCAGACTCTTCTGGCGGCCTGAAGTCGAGCTGCGGCCGCTCTGCGCCGGAGAGAGCAAGGCCTCCTGTCGTGAAGACTCCGGCCCTCTCATGGAGAAGAGCCGGACCAGGGTCCGGACGGGAGGTGTGACCGGTGCGCGCGCACCAGCCCACCGAAGGTAAAGTGATGGTTGTGACGGCGTAACCGAGCAGGACACCGAAGCAGTATCCGTTGTGTTTCAAAGGCATGTCAGATAAGAGTTTCTCTCTTTGCACCAAAACACTGGGCCGGGGGAGAACCGCCGCGGCATCTTTGTAGACTTCCTTCCAACACACCTGTCCGCTAATTGGCCTTAACGAGCCATGCGCGCGCATGCGCAGTAGGTATCCGCGTATTAGTGCGTAACCTAGCAGATGTCACACGTTCAAGTGTGTTTCTTTAACGTTGAAGGATTCAAATCACTGCTTAACTGGATTTGAGTGCATTTATTTGTGTACTTAATACTATTAGTACTATCATTTGCTGCAACTTTAAACTTGTATTCCACTCCAGAGGGACATGTTAACACTGTTTAACCCCACAACATTTATCACAGTTCATTGTTAAAGATGAAATCGGTGGTTCCAAACATTTTCGGCTTGTGACTCCTCACAAAAAAAGCAGTGTCTGGTCGAGGCTCTGTTGTCTTGTTTCCAAAGAGAGATTTCCCCTCGAGAATTTAGAGGGATTTATTTAGATAGCTAAAATTATACAAAGCGTCACAAAAAGGAAAGATGAGGGAAAAGCTTAAAAAAAAGAAATACAAATGTATCGACCCCTCAGATTTATTTTGTGATATTTTGGAGGGAACAAGCTCCACCAGATATACACTATATTACATCAATATCAATCTAATATATAATACATTATCATTCACAAGGGGCAGTTTGCTGCATAATAACTACATTTACCTAAGCAGGATTTTAAAACGTGTACTTTCAGTATTGACTATTTAAAGACTTTGGACACAATTTATTTCCCTGTCCACTAGAGGGCGGTACTACATTACACTCATCATTTCCACTGATAAATTCATGTGGACCTATCCACACACAGACACACACTATTCATGATTATATATTTTTAGAAATAGCTTGTTTTTTCATCCCTTTAATACTATTGACCATCACGACTAGTTGAATTTTTCATTAACAAATATGTTTCAACTCAAAAACACATCTGCGCTTCTGACAGATCTCGCCACTCTGACACCTTTCTTTGACCTTTGCCCTCTTTTTAATTAATCTCTCCTTTTTGTCAAACTGCACACATCATCTGATTGACAGAAATAAGTTGTATATTAAGTCACATCAGAGATTGATTTACCACCTACCTCCTGTATATCATCTACATTAATTAGCATTTCATAGTTTGGTTTCATACACTTAACTAAAATTAAACCTTTGTTGCCAGGGTTCTTCCCAGCTGCCGTCTTTCTATAATAAATGCCTCTAATAAAACTTTAATAAGCTGTAGATGCTCCACCTATTCATGAGAGAAACAGATATTCTGCGGGCTGCCGTACGCAACCAAACCCGTCAGCAAACAAGAGCTCAGTTAGTTTAACTGCCAACTCCACCATCTGATAATTAGGGACTCTGCCAAGCTGTGATCAGTCATCACATTGTGGTCATGATGTTATCAACTGAGGGCCGGCTGGTCATGTCCTCACGGTGTGTCACTTCCAAGGGCTCAAGAATCAGATGAGCCGCACGGCTGCACAGCGTCAGTGTTTGGAACAACTACACTTCATAAAGAGGCTGCGTGTGTGTGTGTGTGTGTGTGTGTGTGTGTGTGTGTGTGTGTGTGTGTGTGTGTGTGTGTGTGTGTCAATGGGGTGGGAGGGAGGGGGGGGGATGATCAGTTGATGATGGGCGCGGCAGTGAGATGACTCATATTTGGAGTTGCCTAGCTACAGCCAGGAGTTGTTTTCTTTTTCTTTCGAGTCGGAGCGAGAGAACAGTGTGTGCATGCGTGTGTGTGTGTGTGTGTGTGTGTGTGTCTGGATTTCATTGAGAGAGCAAGGCTTTTGTGGGGGCGACATAAACGCAGGGGTGGCACCGAGCAGGAAACAGGAGGAGCAGAAATGTTCCCAAAGAGTAGAAGAAATCACGTGAGGAGAAGCCGGAGTTAAATGTAGTAATGTCCACGAGGGAGGGGAAAGAAACAGAGTGAAGTCTACAACAACAAAAAGAAGAGCGCTCAGGAGGGTGAGGAAGTGAATCAAGTATGAAAAACCCTTGGCCAGTAACCATGGGAACATGCCGGCTCGACTAAATATGAGGATTTTTTTTTTTTTATTGAATGTAAACTGTGGCTAAGGCACCACAGCTGACACACACACACACACACACACACACACACACACACACACACACACACACACACACACACACACACACACACACACACACACACACACAATGATCCCCCACTGGAAGCGTTCAGAAAGTACGGTGCAGCGTGTCCCCTTCATAACAGACGCCTCCTGGCTGATTTTCATCCCAACCACAGGCAGACAGCCAACAGGGCACATGCAAACACTTTGAGATGAATTGTCTTCGCTACATGTTTAGCATATTCTTTGATGTCTTAATTTGATTTGGATTGCCCCTTCGTTTAAAGTTAACCTCGGCCAGTTTTTGCCCCGTGCCACATTATGTAGCTTCTATTCTCCGATTCTGGTAATTTACCCTCGGGACAAACACAAAGGTTGAGTTTTGTACAACAATTCAAACAACAGTATATGACGGGGGGGGGGGGGGGGGGGGGGGGGGGGGGGGAATAAGGAATTGTAGAAGAAGAAAACAGGATAGTTATAATAATGACAATACACTTTTTTTTTATATAGCACCTTTCATATAAATTCAGATCCATTGGCGTGACATTTTTTAAATATTTAAATAGTGTCGTAAAAATAAGTACTCAGTAAGATTACAACAAACAAGAAAAAAAAAACAGTTTAAACAGTTAAATTAAAACAGTTTGGATCATCAGAATCAGCTTTATTGGCCAAGTATGTGTACACAAACTGGGGAATTTGCTCACAATGCACTTACACACTGAACATAGAAATAGACATAAAAACAAGGACTGAACAAAGATGGGTAAAATAAAAATTAAACAATGTACATAAATGTAGCTTACCACAATAGGTGTGTATATAAATGTCTAAAAAGCAGCAATGACCAAAAACATACAATATCTATATATACGTTAAGTCTTACTATAAATTGTAAATAAATTCGAACAGTGCAGATGTTGAATGGGTTATGTTATGGATGACTTTAGAAACATGAAGTGGGTGCTTATAGCGTATGCACGTACACATGTCTATATATACAGTATATATGTCTATATATATACAGTATATACAAGGTGCAAGCTTTACATTTGACAATGATGGATGATACATGTTAGATCACACAGTGTGTATTTTAAACTATAAAAATCTAATTTCTGATTTGTAGGTCGCCATATGACTAATTATTTCAGTATTCGTCATCGTTATGGCCTTCTTGCGTCTGGTTGTTTTTCCGTACAGTACTCTGCAGAGCCTCAGGTGCTGGGGATGTCATGAGTCAACATCATGTGCTGTCCGCATGGGTATCACAATTACACCGTGTTGTTGTATTATTTGACTTAGCGGAAGCGTGTGTAATTAAAAAAGGAGTGGACCAAGTATTGAACCCTGTGGAACACCATCATTGAATGTGATGGGTATTTGAAACAGCCAATACTCAAGATCACACTGTGGGTCATAATTATCCTAAATTGCCCACTCAGTGGTTAGCTTTGCCCTCCGGCATGTTTGTCCACAACTGAACACTTTCACTTTCAAATGCATGTTTTTTTTTTTTTTTTAAAGGCCTTTATCTCCTCACAGATAGACAGAGGCAGATGTTGCCTTCAATTTCTGAGTTATTGTGGGGCCGAAGGCCACGGCATTGACACACACTGGGGAGATGACCATTACTGGAAAATGAAAGTGATGATCATCACACTCCTGAGAGAAGGACAGTAGGAAAAGAAAGCTCTGTGTGTGTGTGTGTGTGTGTGTGTGTGTGTGCGTTGTTGTTTCTCCAGCGGCTGTAGCAATGTGTCGATCCTTTTAGAGAATGATGAGTATGCAGTATGTATGTGTTTGTTTTTTTTCTCCAGAAACTGGAGCCATGTGTCACTTCTTTGGCAGGTAGATGAGGATGTGTACACTCAAAAAAAGGATTTTGGCTGGCTGTTACATTTACTATAGTGTACATGTATTTCAAACTAGAACCATTCATGATTCCAATGTGAACGTGATTCAGTCATGTAGGATTTGCATGAAGTTCAAAAACGTAACATTTATTAGATCCATTCATGTTGAGATCAGTGGCGGCTGGTGACATTTTTTTGGGGGGGGGCGCAGTTGGGCGGCGCGGTTTAAATAGCACTCCACAATGAGAAGAAAAGAGGTTTGGAGTAGAATATTCTAAAAAACAAAGCTTTATTTCAAGAAAACACAGTGCTCAACACTGTCCAATAACAACTATCAACAAACTGTAACTTTGGGCATGAGAGGTTCAGAGCAGAATGGTTTAAGAAACATTCAATGTGGTGGCCAGAGCAACTTCAGGGAATACATTGACATAGCATTCAAACTGGGGGCCCTGCAGTAAGGTGGCACTGGTGAGGTGGTCTTGGAAGGCAAAGCGTTCCCTGGTGTGTCCAAGTATGGTGTCACAAACCTACAGATAAATATATGGAGAGAGAGACAGAGACAGTAAGATAAGTTGTGGGGAAATATCTACTACAAACAGGGTTCATACTACAGACAAAAAACTATGTTTTGTGTGTCTTGATGGCTCAGCAACATAGACAAAAGGCCAGGAGCCACCTTGATGGCTGTAGCTATGACACACACACACACACACACACACACACACACACACACACACACACACACACACACACACACACACACACACACACACACACACACACACACTCTAACTTGTTGGGGGTTGAATTGGTATTTTAGATAAAGTTATAGCCTGATATGATATCCACCCAAATCTAACAATGTCCAACATGTGTTCTGCTGTGGGAAAGATAAAACATTAAACTCTAACACAGGCATCTGCTGATTTTGACACTCACCTCTGCAGCAATCCTTCAAGCTCATCTTCCTTCACAGCCCGGCGCTTCCTCGGCTGCTCAGAGCCACTGCTTTGCTCCACACTGAGCATCAGCTAACAGCTCCGGTTAGCATGTAGCTTGAGGAGAAGCTCCGGGTGTACGTCCTCCCGCGGTCACTGCTTTGCTGCTGAATATTTAAATCCGGACGTTCGGGTCCCAACTCTTTCAGCCTCTTCTTGTCAACATCTGATCGTGGATTGAAAGGTGTTTCGCGTAGAGATACCACAGAGTTTTCAGTCGCCATACTAACATAATCAAAGTCTCTGCTAGCTGTGTTGCTCGCGTAGCTACATGGGTGTGAGGGAATGATAAAGGTCTCTGATTCGACGAATAGTCCAATCACGTTGCAATAAGAAACGATGTCATTGGCTAGGGCGCAGATTTGTGCGCCCGAAGATTCACGTTTCATCCGCCAATGAGAAGCTGTCCTTGCCGTAACGAGGGTGAAATGTTTGTTCGCTGCCATAGACTCACATTGGGCCGGCGCCCCTAAAGGGGGAGGGGCTTTTCTCAGTAATGATGAATGGCGATATATTATATTTGGTATATCTTAAGTGGTTGTTGACAGGGGCTTACGGTCTCCCACACACATTTAGCGCGTCAACACGGTATATTTCTTATTTAAATTATTTGGTATATAATGTTTTTTGACAGTATATATTATATATATTTTTTCTTCTTTTTTTTTTTCATCGCAAAATTTTAAGAGGGGCGGCGCCCTAGCGCCCTCTATTGACGCACCGCCACTGGATGTAGTGGAGGGCCATGTTGACAGCATCGTCTACAGACCTGTTGGCCCTGTAGGCGAACTGCAGAGGGTCCAGGAGTGGGTCAGTCAGGGTTTTGAGGTGGGACAGGACCAGGGGCTCAAAAGACTTCATGACCACAGAGGTCAGGGCGACGGGCCTGTAGTCATTGAGTCCTGTGATCCTGGGTTTCTTGGGGACGGGGATGATGGTGGAGGCCCTGAAGCAGGCTGGCACGTGGCATGTCTCCAGGGAGGTGTTGAAGATCTCAGTGAACACCGGAGACAGCTGATCAGCACAGTGCTTCAGGGTGGAGGGGCAGACAGAGTCCGGGCCCGCTGCTTTGCGGGGTTCTGCTTTTTAAAGAGCCTGTTGACGTCCCTCTCCAGAATAGTGAGGGTCATCACTGGGGAGGCGTGAGCCTCCGATGGGCTGGGGGAGGGGGAGATGATGGTCTGTGGCTGGTTGATGGGCCTGTGGGGCGTGGCGTCAGGACTGCTCCATTGTCTTTCAAAGCGACAGTAGAACTCGTTCAGCTCGTCTGCTAGGCGGAGGTCGTTCATGGCGTGGGGGGTTTTCGGCTTGTAGTTGGTGATCTGCCTGAGCCCTCTCCAGACAGAAGCAGAGTCACTTGCTGAGAGCTGTTGTTGCAGTTTCTCGGAGTACAGTCATTTAGCATCTCTCACCGCCTTGCTAAACCTGTATTTTGACTCTGTGTACAAGTCCTTGTCCCCACTCCTGAATGCCTGGTCCTTTTGCAGTCTTAGCTTCCTGAGTTCCGCTGTGAACCAGGGTTTGTCGTTGTTATAACTCACCCTGGTGCTGGTTGGAACACAGCTGTCCTCACAGAAGCTGATGTAGGAAGTTACAGCCTCTGTGTACTCATCCAGACTGTTAGTAGCAGTCCTGAAGACATCCCAGTCTGTACAGTCCAAGCACGCCCAAAGATCCTCCAGAGCCTCACTGGTCCACTTCTTGAACTTCCTCACCACAGGTTTGCCGAGCTTTAGTTTCTGCCTGTATGAGGGAATCAGGTGAACCATGGCGTGGTCAGAGTTTCCTAGAGCAGCACGAGGAACGGCGTGATAAGCCCCACTGATTGTGGTGTAGCAGTGGTCCAGAATGCTCTTCTCTCTAGTAGGGCATTTAATAAACTGTCTGTATTTAGGGAGTTGCATTTAGGGAAGATGCATTGCATCTGTAAAAATGTAATTATGTGAATTAAGCTATTGATAGTTGTTTATACAGTGAAATGAACATGTGCAATAAAAATGGGATGTAATGCACGTAAGTGAAAAATGACTGCCCTTGTTAATTGTTTTGTCACAGAATATCGAAAGCAGTCAAGCGGCCATGGCAGAGACGGTCTTTGGAATCTTTATCTTTCGAAATGAAGGTGCAAAGCCCAGTGATGACCCCGAGGATGTTGGAGTCATTCTGGAGGGGACGGTAGTGCTAGATCAGTTGGAGAATGCACCTTTTGCAGTGTCAATGTTGCTTGCGCTTGTGTATGCTCTCAACCTGAGCTACCCTCCAGAGCTCAAGTACACATTCGAAGCTCTGCAGAAGATACTTATGGAACTGGATGGAAACAAACTATCCATAAAAGGACAAGCTCTCAAAACAAAGCTTTCCCGTTAATTTGAGACTGCCCACTGATGGCTAAAGAAGCGAGGTAGGAAACTTCTGTGTTTCAGATGTTATTTTCTGTATTCCTGTGAGTTCACCAGCACATAAACGACAAGTTCCGTAAGTTAGTTAGTTAATTGCAAATGTTTTCAGGGGAATGTTTAAAACGTTTTAAGAGAAATGTTTTGTTGTGTGAAAGTGAAGCAGTTTACTTTATTATTTTGATTGTATGCCATAGAAAGTTGAGCACTTCTCTTTTATTATTTTGATTGTATGCCATAGAAAGTTGAGCACTTCTCATTTTGATTATGTTGTTTGCAAGTGCTCGTGTAAAATATTCACTGCCTACTTTCAGTAAAAACTATTTTATTGCAACATCTCCCATTTGTCTTGTTATATACAGTCAACCAGGCTGTATATTTTGTTAAAACTTAAGTTTCAGTTCTGGTTCAGTAAACATATTAAAAAAAAAAGTAACAATTCAAGTTTTAGTTGAAAGCGTCATTTTTTGTTGAAAATGTTAACACTCAAAGTTATTGTTTAGGTCATTCTAAAAATAACTAAGTGTTAACATTTTCTCAAGAAAAATGACGCTTTCAACTAACTTAATAAAATCATGGAAAGGATTTCCACATGAATGAAATGCTTTCTTTAAGCATTAAGCAATTATGTTGATCCAACTTAAAATACTTGAGTAGTGTCAACTTAATTTACTAGGGTTGGTTAAAAGCATTTAGTAGGGTTGTATCCAACTTAACTTAATAGGGTTGGCTAAACTAATTCTACATTAGTAAAACAAATATTAATCAATCAAGTTGAACCAACTCAAATTATTTTATTTAATCCGGCACAAGTAAATTAGATTTGACTAACCCTAATAAATGAAGTTGATCCGACTCAAGTGAGTTATATTGAACCAACATAATTGCTTATTGCTTAAAGAAAGCAGTTTAATCATGTGGAAATCCTTTCCATGATTTTATTAAGTTAGTTGAAAGCGTCATTTTTTTTAGTGTACTTCTATGTTATCTGTAGATATGTAAGTGTAGCTGTGTGTGTGTGTGTGTGTGTGTGTGTGTGTGTGTGTGTGTGTGTGTGTGTGTGTGTGTGTGTGTGTGTGTGTGTGTGTGTGTGTGTGTGTGTGTGTGTGTGTGTTCTAGTATGTGTGTGACTGACATGTCTGTGCAGCAGCTTGCCATAAAACAACAGCCCGGTGACACTGGAAGAGAGGGGCGGGGACGATGGTCGACTTTTCCAATCAGTCAACAGCCCGGGTGAGGTGAGCGTTACAACACAGAGAGCTACTGACACATGGCCCTTGTGTTTGCTCCGTTGCGTTTAAAAAAAACCATCTTCACATCTAAATTCTTTGAAATTACCCCTGTAAATCCCGTGAATACACACTCCGAAGCTGTTCTTTTACAATAGGAGTTTAGAAATCTCCGGGCAGGGTGCGACGTTGAGTAAGAGGAGAAGGAATGAGCGCAGCGAGACAGTCAACCACAGACAGAAAGCTTTACTATTGTGTAAAGCGGCAGTGACTTGTCTGTGGTCAGGCTCACTCCCCTGGCATATAGGCATCGCTCGGCTGGCTTTGTCTCACACAGCCGTGTTGAAATACCCCTTATTGAGAGTCCTCACAAACACCCAATCAAAGGATTTTGATATTACTCAACTAAAAATAGCAACCGGGCCTCAGCCTCGTTTGTCTATTTACAACAAATGTACATTTCTGTTGGTGTTTAGCCGCTCACAATTTGTGTCTGTGTGTGTATCTAACATTGCCAACTCAGAAAGCAAACAGTAATTCAAAATGAAAGAATGCTCTTTGAATGTTGGATAAGTTACAGTGTGTGTCCTCCCTTCCATTAGTGCATTTCATTAAACTTTTGAGTCGCAGCCCTGCGTTCAGCTCGGTAATGACCCCACTGTGCATAGTAAACCGCACACTAATATAACCACCCTGAACCAGCAAACCCTGGGAAAGTATTTGAAATCATCATCATTATTACTTGTGCCCACAGCACTCAGCGGACCAGACACTATCACAACTGTTCCCGAGGGATCCTTCAGGACTTCTTCCGGTACTGATCAGCAATGGCAGCGCAACAAAGGGCTGATTGTTGAGGTGCCGTTGGTCTTCTTTAGTAGTTACACAGACATGTGACTTGCCAACGTGTGTTTGGAGCAAAAAGAAGAAAAAATAAAACGTGTTTTGTGGCTAAGCTCCCCCTCCCCCCCCCACGAGAGACACAGTAGTTTTCACTCCGAAAAAAAACGATACGTGATTCATGGCATTTCCTCTCCCGAAAATACACCGAGATCTGAGTAAAAGGCCTGTTTCTTGCATAACTCAAGTTTTTTTTATTAGTTTTTTTTTTTAACTCCACAGGCATGTACAGTATATTGGTTTCACTCAGTAACTCTCAAGTCCTGCAGTGTGGAACAAGGCAGGAGGGAGTGCCGTTTCTCGCTGTACGGTACAATACAAACCTTACCTCACCTGCAAGGTGGGGTCGACCGGCTCGGAGCAGAATCAGGTTCGACCGCATTCTCGCTTCTCCCTTTTTCTCAATCAGTCTCTCTTGTGTGTCGCTTCCGCACAAGCGTTTTGTGTTTGAAGATGTATCATTTAAAAAGCAAAGATAATTGAAATAGCGACGGTCCTGAAATGATCACATGCATCCTCTTTGCATGCATGAATGGGGTTGTCTTTCGGCCCGGGTGGAGATGTTTGTCTGTTTTTTTTTTTTTTCGTGGGGGGGGCTTCTTGTAGTAGTGTAGATTTGGACGAGATTAGACAACTAGTAAATACCAACCCTGAATTGCGAAATTTCAAAGGACTGACATATTTTCCCATGGGGATTTGGGCGTGGCACGTCGGACGCTAAGCAGTACGAGCTAGGTGTGGTGTCTGAAAGACCGTTGAAATAAATGTGTGTGGGTGTGTGTGTGTGGGGGTGGGGGGGCGCGTGGGCGCGTGGTGGCACTGTGGTTCCCATGGCGTGTGATAGTGTTGTCATGGAAATTGCCGATGTGCCTGACTCCCAGAAAAGCTGAAGTGTTGCCATGGCAGAGACATCCTCACGGTTCCCCATTTCAGCGCTGGCGACGATCAGCATTCCAGCTCTCTGAGTCCCCCTTTGTCTACACATGAAAAAGGTTATTTTCCATGACAACCTCATTAAAACACATTCATAATAGCTCGCACAACAAAAGCAGAAGCGGATTGGTTTCATTTCTGAGTAAGAGGCCGGGCGTGAAGCCCCAGCAGAATAAAGCCACTAAAGTAGCCGAGCCACAAACTCAGGCAGGCTCTGCTGCCTTTCAAGGTCACTGCATTGGCAGGTCAATTATTTTCAGAAGCCGGTTATTATCCTGCTGGCTCATACCTGTGGAGGAGGCAGCCGGACATGACACTGACCAGGTACTCTGTGAGGCCTTTGACTCAGACTTCTGCTCGGTGTTTACTGTATCTGCACTTTTCACCAGAAGCAAACCAGTGACCTCAGTCTCCCCGTACCCAGGGTATTTTTGTCTGTCTCTTATCTTTTTGTGTGTGTATCCGATATTCCTGGACTCGAGTTCATTATATCTGTGTTCTCATTTCTATTTTAACAGGTAGTCTCATTGAGCTCATGGTTAATTTTTCAAGAGAGACCGTACGAGAGTAAACGTTATAGTTTAAAGGGACAGTTCACCCTAAAGCCTCTTTTACCTGTAGTGCTATTTATCAGTCGAGATAGTTTTTGAGTGAGTTGCCTAGTTTTGGAGATATCAGTCGTAGAGATGTCTGCCTTCTCTGGAAAATATAATGAGACGATATGGTACTCAGCTGGTTTTGCTCAAAGCACCCAAAACAATTTAAATAAATATATTTGAAGAACTCCACAGTAATGTCTCTTTCCAGAAATCATGACCCGGTTACTCAATAACCACCAGACCTTGTTGTGAGTAGTTTCATGTCTGAACTATTTTCTCTCTCGTCAACCGTTTCACCGCAAAGAAGGCTCATGTACTCAAGTACTGAACGCTTCCTTCTGTGATACGGCTGTCTGGTGTCGGAAATACTTGATTTCTGGAAAGAGTTTTTAGAATTAATTTTTTTTTTTTTTTTTTTTTTACAATACAGTCCCTTTATAGTGGAGAGGAGGCCGACATCTCTACCGCAGGTATCTCCTAAACTAGACGGCTCACACCAAAACAAACTAGACTGATAAATAGCACTGCAGGTGAGAGGGAAAATATGTATTTTTTTAAGTATGGACACACATATTTCACACATATCAAGGGCATCAAGTGCAAGCGCAATTACAAATACTTCATTTGGTGTTTACACTTACACTGACATTTAAATATCCCTTTTAACGATCAATTTAGAAGGTCATTTTACCGCCGCTTTAACTTGACTCATTTCAGTATTCTGGCATTTCAGATGTGAGCCCACCTATGGAGCTTTTTTTTAGTTTTTCAAGTATAATTGCTGAATACTGAACAGAAACAGCGAGAGCATTTATAGCCTTTCCGCCCCCAAAAAACCTTTACAACAGTTTTAAAATCAAACCACTTCGTAAAAAACTATAAAGATCTAGTTAAACACTCCTTGGGCGTTTACTGTCGTTTTTTCTTCTTCCGTACAACATACAAAGATTTCTCTTCTTGGAGCCCGATGACGGCCTCCGGCCTGGTTCTCTGAGGACAGCAGTGTGTTTACGCAACGTGTCTGATGCTTTCGGAGGAACTGCTAGATACGGCCGTAGCGACGAGGCTCCGGCTTCTTGAGGTCACTGATTTGCCAAAGGAACGGCAATTCGCAATCAACGAGCTGTGTGTGACGGACAAGCAAATGCTATTATGTGTTATTATGTGGCGTGCTAGGAGAGGATTAAGTCTCCAGAAGAGCTGCCGGAAGATTCCCGCTCAAACTAAACTAAACGCGTCATGTGATCGGCTCAAAAAAGGCAGATGACTTTTCATCAGGATCATTAGGACCGTGTCAATCACCAACTATGAAACAGTGATGCGAGTCATAATTAATGAACTTGCAGCACTGTGAAATGCCTCCAACCCCTCCTCCCTCTCTAAATTCCTCTCCTATTGCCTTCATGTCGTCCTCCCGCCCTCTTCTTCCCTCCTTCTCTCTCACTCAAGCTATGACTTGCACTCGTTTGCCCCCACCTCTCTTTCTCCCTCGCAACCAACAACATTCCTTCATCCTGAAACTCCTTCCTCTGTAACAAAAGCGGGAAAAAGAAGGAGGGCGGCGATCAGGAAGAAACACTACACTTTTTACGCCAGTTTGCCCCGTCTGTTTATACACGCAACGACGTGCCTGTGATTGGGCCCGGGCTGCAAGGTCTGTCGCCATGGCAGCACGCGAGGAGTCGTTGTCAATAATGTGAAATGTTATGGGAGTTCCTCCCCTGAAAGTTTCAGTGAGTCATCCGCTGGAGAAAATCACCACCACCATGAGTGACAAAGACATGAGACACCAAACACAAAAGGAAAATGCATATTTATAAATATATATATATATATATATATATATATATATATATATATATATATATATATATATATATATATTGCCTGCCCACAAAAGTTGTGGAAATAGTGTCTGGCTTGAGCCTTTGGCTGTTTGGGGAGGGGAGGGAGGGAGTAAAGAGCAGAGTGGGAGGGAGGAAGAGAGATTATGTGATCAAGCCAGCCAGAGGCTTGTCTGGGGTGTGGACTTAAAAAGAGGGCTTGGTAAAAGTGGGCGGACGGGTAGCTCCTAGAGTTTGTGCATTTAGACTCTGAAGTTATTGTCCTTGAGAACAGGAGGATTTAGACCCGAAGAGACGCACAGCCATCAAGCAGTAAGTCAAAGATTCTTCTTGAATCCCTCTGTGTGTCTTATTCTCTCTCTCGATGCTTCAGAATGATAAAACAGGGTTTTCATGAGGCTTCTGCAGGCTTGTTTCAGTATTTCCTGTTTTTACAAAATAAAAAGTACAACATTCTGATGAGGATCAGAGTAAAAGCAGGTGTGTGTGTGTGTGTGTGTGTGTGTGTGTGTGTGAGTGACCTCCGACATATCCGTTCACCTTCACGGGCAACTTTGCCATTGAATTACAGTCCAGCTTGGCTGGCCAGGTGTGTCTGCCGCCCAGATGTGTTCAGTTCTCGTAGCACTGCTAAATATATTCCTTTAATAGGAAAAGTAAATATTAAAGTGACTTGTTTGAATGTAAATTGCTCTTTTAAAAAGCCACAGGATTGCTTCGCTGGTTGCTTTTTGGAGGATTCTCAGCCGTTGTCACACCTAGCCTCAGCCACGCATATTTCCATTTGGTGCGATGGAAAATAAGCCACAGCCAAGCCAGATGCAAGAATTTTTTTTTTTAGGCGAAGAATTTGGAGAAAGTCTGATCAAAGTGAGCCACAAGTGTGTTTTGTATTAAAGTAACTGCTGAGCGTTTAACTTTGCTGGTTATTTTTACCATCCAGAAGTTGCTCATTATCGACACACACAAGTCAGTGTTCGGGCTCCTCAAAAACTCAAATCTTTCACTTGTTCGTAGCCGTTCGAAAGCAAACCAAAGGTGGGAAATATTTGCGACCGGCGTGATCACATATGTACTAGTGTGTCTGCGTGCTTGTGTGCAGTTGCGTGTGAGTGAGCTGACGGGCATGCGAGCGTGTGTGTGAGTGTGTGTGCGTGTGCAGACCCAGCCCTTGACCACTCCTTTACCGTGGCGGGAACCAGAACATTCCAGATGTTCTGGTTCCTCTTCCTCTGTTCACACCCAGCAATGCGGCCTCGGAGCTGGACGCGGATCGTTCACACGCGGGTACGAGTGGAACAAAAAAAAAAAAGTGATCGGATGTGGGAAATCACGGCAGGCAGCGCCACCTGTGGAGGAGAACTAATGCAGCGACAGTGAGGAGGCCTCAGGAGCAGTGGGGCGGGAGAGAGAGGTTTTTAGATAGTTTTTATTGACTTTACGGTGTGTGATGTGTGTTTGTAATTCAAAGCAGAGGGAATCGGGCGTGGGCCAGCCAGGGTTAGCTGCTGGGATAGCAGGTATTCTCAACAGTTATTTTAAGGAGTGGCAGGGGTTCTTGGTAGCACAAGACAAGCCCAAACTGATCTGCCCGCCGTGAACTTCCCCCCCTGAACACACACACACACACACACACACACACACACACACACACACACACACACACACACACACACACACAGTCTCTTGCTCCAACAGCGACTGAGTTTCTCTTCTGATCTCTCTCTCGACGAATAAACTGAGCGTCAACACCTCGGCCTCTCGAACAGGAACGCCATTTCGCCGTCTATTTGCAGGCATTTGACTGGGCGTGCGTTAGCTGTGCACCCAGAGTAATTAGAAGCTGTGAAGCCACACCCTGAGCGGGTGCCAGGTTCTGGGCCTCGCGTTGTTGCTCATACGAGTGTGCTCGTGAAGATAGCGTGTGTGTGGAGCTGTCATTAAACGGCTGCCCTTCTGAAACCCGGCAGGAAGTGTGGAGCCTTTGTTGTTGGCCAGACTTAATTCTTTCTGCTCATAGTAGCTACCAATCTGCTCTGTTTGTGTGTGTGTGTGTGTTTTCTATTATGTTGAGTGTGAGTTAGCCCTCCAGTTATATCCGCCCTGCATAATAAAAAGGTGGAAAGTGGTGTAACAAGTTTCCCTTCTTTCTCTCTCTCTCTCTCTCTCTCCAGCACCGTCAACATGCTGATTCTCCTCGCTGCCATCTTTGTCCTCCACATCATAGGCATCATCCTCCTCCTGGTGGCCACCATTGACAATGTAAGTACATTTTGCTGAGTTTTGTCCCTCTTCACACCTGCACAGTTGCAGCGCAGTACGTGGACTCCTCGCAGCCTCAAGGCACGAGCGTTCCCGCGCGAATCCCTGGCTTCCTCCCCAGTTTGAGTGTTCAAATGACAGAGCGGAGGAGGTATGTGCGTCTCCCAGAACAAGCAGTCGGAGGCTTGTTTTTGGCTGCTGGAGGCCTTCATTCCTTCTCCGTCAATGGGCCGCTGTTCTTCACAGAGCCACATATTTGACACAGGGTGCTGTTGTCACCCGATGCCACCGAGTTCAGTTAAACTGCTGGCGAAGGTGTCAATCAGGAACACATGAACGCGCTAGATTCTTGCCCGTGTCGTAGTTCGCGTTGCGCATACCGGAGTGAGACCCGAGGAATGCCTCGGTGACAGGAGGATGTGCATTCCTCCCTCTGATCGCCGTCTTTTTGCCTGCACCTGCCCCTCTGAGACATGTCAAAACACAGGCTGAACACACACTCCGGCTTTGAGTTCTCTCTCTGTCTCTCAGTGTATTGATTCATGAAGTTCCCCATAGCATGACAGGAAGGTTATGCATGATTTTGAGTGTGAACTGATCTTCTTCCCCTCAGGCCTGGTGGGTGATGGAGAAAGTGTCCACTGACGTGTGGTTCCGGTGGGTCGAGGTAGACGGAGTGTGGAACGCCACCGATCTCCCCACAGGCTCACACTACCCAACGGGTAAGTCAGTGCAAAGAAGCGGAGTGGAGAGCAATGCAACACTTTCACTAGGTCATACAATGTTTCATCCGATTTCCTGCCACACACCAAACCCTGCGCTGCCTTTTATTCTACACCGGTGCATTTCCTAAAAGCCTCTGAAACAGCGTTTCTCTAAATGTTCATGCCCACATGGCCACGATCAAAGCTAAGATGTCTGTGTGGGTGTGGTTTGGTTTGATTGACGGCCATCGTCAGGTTTTGATTCCGATGTTGCTCAAACCTGATTGGTGCGTGGAAGAACGCCTTTTCCCTACACATTTAAATACAAACTTTAAAGTGAAAAACAAGTGTCCCAACATGTGGCGGCAATCTGTCTCTTAACCCTTTTATAGAGGCAACATGTGCCTGTAAATGAACTGAGGACACACACTGGGTTTGCAGTTATCCACATGTTTTATATATTTTTGCCTTGCAAATTACGACCATCAGTGCTGCTGCCATATAACACCAAATGATCCAAACTCGTGTCTGGGGGTGTTTAGTGATGGACCTTCAAAACAGAAAGAGCTGTTTGTTTGTCTTTACGACATAATCAGCATGCTTTAAAATCCTAAAATATTTGGACTGATTATACAATAACAAAGTCAACTGTGGCATCATTGTTTCCTGGGTGTGTCAGTATGATGTTTAGCACATGTTTAGGACACTCAAACGCCCACTCACTGTGTTGCCCTCTCTGTCTCCCCCTGCAGACTACCTCCAGGCGGTGCAGGCCAGCTCAGTGCTCGCCTGTATATTCTCCATCCTGGGCATCTTTGTGTTTGTGGCTCAGCTCTTCACCCTCCCGAAAGGACAGCGGTTCACCATCTCCGGCATCTTTCAGCTCCTTGCCTGTGAGTGTCTTTGCCCTGTTTGCTTTCCTTCTCTCTCTCTCTCTCTCTGTGTCCTTCCCCGGGCCCTCACTGATGCGTCCTTGTCTCCTTCCCTCCAGGCCTGTGCATCATGATCGCAGCATCCATCTACACAGACCGCTTCCACCTCGACGAGAACTTCGGTTCGTACGGCCACTGCTACATCCTGGCGTGGATCGCCTTCAGCCTCACGTTGATCTCCTCCATCACTTACTTTGTGCTACGCAAGAAGACAGCGTGAGACGGACACTAAACTAGCTCCAACCAGTCCGAAACCTCTGGCTGGATCTACCCTCCCAGCTGAAATCTGGTTTTAGTCGCATATGGTGTAAACAGTGTTTATATTTGCCACGTTGTGAACATCAGATTTGAGCCGCTAGTGTATATTCAGCTACAAATAAAGCCGACCTTTTGATCCTCTCAAATACATCCTGGTGTTTAATTGAGCCTGCTGACCCATAGTCGGGGTTTCACACTTCGCAGGGTGTTTATTCTGCAGCGACAGGCGAGTTCAATCAATCACAGTTGTATTTGAGTGCATTTCAACCCCGAGTTTGGGCTGGATTTCTACAGATTAAGATTATTTTTGTTGTTAACTGAACAAAGTTTGTCTTACGATGATAAATTAAGATCTATCCATGTTGAAGAGTCAAATCTGTGGTCTTTTGTTGTTGTTCTTGTTCTTGTTGTAATGTACATTTACGAATGGGTATGATTGTTGGATAAAAAGGGGCGACTTTATGATTTTAGTTTTTTTTCTTCTTCCCGTTATCTTATTGTTAGTTCATCATTTCTATTTCACTTCTCTGCTCTGATCTTCTTTTAAATAGTTAAACAGAGCAACTACAACGTGACCGGCAAAGTCTTAAAAGTCTTTGAAAATCCATTCCCATGTCGCCCGTTGCAGATTTGTGTGTGATCTCTAAGTCAAGACTATGTGAAAATGTAAAATCAGTAAAATAATACAGCAGCTTTTGTTTTGTAATTATTTGTGATGAGGAAGACATGAAACTGAAGTGTGGGTGTACACTACAGTATTGTGTTGACTCTTATACAAAGCATAAAGATAGCGTGATGAACCCCAAAGCAGCGGGACTTGAATTCATTTTCTGTTCAGGCCGATCCAAAAGCAGCAGAAAACAATATTTGAGATGCCGAGTTCCGCGTATGACACGTACCTAAATCCACTAATATAATATCTTTTTGACCGTTAATCCACAGACGTACCGGTGATATGTGCTCTGTTTCCACCCAGTGTGACAGACAGGCAAACCGCCTTGTATCTTAAAGCGTGAGATATTATTTGTAAATATGACTTGTTTCCCATAATGCTCTGTATGTCTAATGCTGTTTTATTTTTGCTACCGTCATTGCTCATCATGGATGGCAACGACAATGATTTTTACGACATTAAAACTTGATTTTCAACCAACTATTGCGGTTGTTGTTTTTGTTGTCATCTTCTGTATACTTTGTGAGAATGATTGTGTTTCATTTGAGTCCAAAGAGCAGTGAGATGTTTCAAACAGCCAGTCTGAAGATCACATTTATTAAAATGTTAAAATGTTGTTTATTAAAACAAGATGTCTGTTTAAAATATGACAACTGCTGATGCATTTCTGTGCTATAACCAGTTTACAAAACCATGTTGTCCTTTCCTTCTTTATTTATTTATCAGATCGAAGCTGATTCTCTGGGTCACTGGACTGCTCACCATTTAATTTCTTAAAAAAACAGTTTACTGCATTGCGGAGACGACCACAGCTCCTCCAAGTCATATAAAAGCCTCGTGCAGCGGCTCAAAGTGGGCTGTAGTCCTCCTCCGACCCGTAATGGCTCTCCTGGTGTCCTGGCAGCGTCCGGTGGAAGGAGACGGACGGGCTGGGCGGTGGAGACGGAGACGGAGACGGGAGGGAGTGGTGATGCGGGGGAGGAGGGAAGGAATCGGAGTGAGGGAGAGGTAGGGAGTGGTGATGCGGGGGAGGAGGGAAGGAATCGGAGTGAGGGAGAGGTAGGGAGTGGGCGTGCGCGAGCCTCGCCGAGGCGGCCGGTAAGCGGGTCGCTCTCGGGGGCTCGTAGTAGGGAGACAAGTGGGAGATCCGGGGGGGAGACGGGGGACCGGCCATGGCGGTGTGCGCGGGGGTGTAATAAGGTGGCAGGAGGCCCACGAAGTTGAAGCTGCAGGCGTTGAGGCTGGAGCTGTGCCGCGGCCCCACCATCAGCACCTTCTTGGTGTAGTTGTTCAGAGTGGAGACGCCGGCGGACATGCAGACCGTGAAGGCGAACCAGGCCACACTGACGGAGAGAGAGAGACAGGGAGCGGATCACGAGCCGTGCTGACACACCTGTGCAGAAGGGGTGGAACTAATATATATATATATATATATATATATATATATATATATATACACACTACATTTAGGAAGATCAGGTTTTAGCAGAGAGCCTCTGTTTGCCTGATCCCTGCGACGGACTTGGACAAATCAGAATAAATGGGCGCATGCTATGAGACATAGATATACTATGCACACAATGAATCCTAAAGGAAGACACTAATAAGTAGCCGAAAAGGCACCTGAGACCAGCTTGGCCCGTGAGCTCTGTCGCTGTTTAATCAAGCCTCCTGAGGCCGAGTTTTTGCCACACTGTAGGAGCAAAAAAGCTGAGCTGTCGAATGTCAGAATGATGCCTTCAGGGCTGTTCGGGCGATGCGCGGTTTTGCAAAAACTCAGCAGAAGCTACGGTCGTTAAATTGGGATTTTAGACGGACCGTGATGCGACAAAGAACACAAAGGACTACATCACACATGGACCCACGTGAAGAGCTGGAGGAATGCTGCTGAGGGGAAACTAGTCGGGCAGAGCCTGGTCCAGATGGGCCGCAGGAAGAGAAAAACTCAAGGACTCAACAGGAAGACATAAAAACGTTCCGCCATAGCATCGGAAATGTCAAATACTCTAGCCGAGGGAGTAAATCCACAAACGAAAACACTCACTATGGCCCACAGCCAAGTGGACTGAGGGGCCCAGAAGGCCTGGATCCTTGTTTCAACCAGGCCTCAATGTGTCTGTGATTTTAGCGCAGCGTGTGTTCAATGAACTCACTAGAACGCCCAGGAGTAGCCGTAGCTGTGAGGCTTGAAGTCTTCTGGTCCCATCAAGGCTGTGGTCTGAAACACCTGCATGAACATCATGTGACCCACCATCCCAAGCAGACCTGTGAAGACAGCGGGAGGAAATATACCAGACTGAATTCAAATTCATATTTCATTCAATCCATGAAAAATACTAAATAAATAAATAAATAGCTGTACCCCCAAGGACCGTGAAGACGGCGGCGAACGCGTTGAGCAGCTGGCCCCAGCGGCGCGTGGAGGGACACCAGGCCCGGATGCACAGCTGCATGGACAGCAGTGTGCAGCTGATAACCAGCAGACCCACATACATGATCTCCAACGACAGAGACAGCCACATCATTGCTGCGGAGGGAGGAGAAGAGGCCGAGCTCAAAGTCAGTCAACCGAGAGGGCAAAAACACCCACGACCTAAATGCAGGAGAACGGGATGACTCCGCTTACCTTTTTCAGATCCTGGAGTCAACGTGTGAAACCCCCGACACTTCTCCGCTATACGGGAATCAAAACACGGCAATGTTAATAAACTCACACGTTTACAGTAAATCAGCTCAGGAAATGTGGATGTTTGCGCTGGAGAGCTTTTAGTAAACGATGATACATCACTGCAGTCACCACTGTTTCCAAGAGAGGAGTTCAAACATCCTCCAGCATACGGTGCATACTGTACATTTAAATGAACACTGCGATCTAATTACTGTGTGAATAACCAGATTGGGGTATTGGTGTTCACATGGCCTGAGGCCGCCTGATGGGAGATTATGAGATTTGTTTGGTATAAATCGGGAAGGATGGGGCCCACAGGAGCGCCACAAAATGAGACTTTGTCGTCGTGTCTTGTGTTTCATTTCACTTCCTGATTTTGACTTATTTCGTTTTCACCCCCTCGAAATGCGTCCTTTCTACCACGGCAAAGAGAAGGAAAGAAATAGAAGCAACCCCTTTTTCTGCAGTCGGTTAAGCTTCTCTGAGGCTTGTTTACCAAATGTGTTGGCATAACAGCTGCAGTAATCAGGGCCACCGTATTTGGCGCTTAACTACGGTGGCCCTGAAAGCCAAACACACGAGAAAACAGACGTAAACAGACAAAAAAACGAGGGAATGAAGACGACATTTCCAACAAGACACGTGTGTGAGAGAAGTTGGCGAAAACGTCTACTTCGTTTGTTGCTGTTTTTGTCTATTTTCACTGTATTTGCAGTGTTTTTTTCCCCCTCCAAAGGCTGTGCATGTGTTGCCAAAGTGGTCAGATTGAGGTAACAGTTTGCATAATGTTTAAAAGCTTTAACTAAACAGATAGGAGATTATGGGATTTGTTTCGTATAAATCTGCAGGGGTGGGGCTTACAGGGAAACTCTCAGTAGCAGCACATTGGGACACTTGGTCAGTGTGTCGACTGTAGTTGTTAATTTTAGTGATTTTTTTTTTTAAATTTTCAACAGAAAAGCTTTTTATTTTTATCTCCAAAACGTGTTTGTTTTTTTCCTCCACTGCTGGCAATGACATAATGACAAAATAGAAGCAACCTGTTTCTGCAGTGGGCTAAGCTTCTTTGTGGCTTATTGACAAATGTGTTTAAATTCAGCTGCAATACGGTATTTGGCTCTAAAAGCTAAATCACAGTGGCCATAAGCTCCACACACTGACTGAGAAACCAGATGCAAACAGACGAAGCACAAAGAAAACCGCTTTCTTCATTTGCTTGGGGTTTGTCTATTTGCGATGTATCCTGTGGTTTTTTAAAAAGTTTTTACAGCATGTCCCTGCATTTTTATCAAGTGGTGTTATAAATGCTGCGCACGTGTTTGTCTACTTGAATGTGCTAACCAACAGTGCTGTGCATTGAGAGCTCAGGGCCACCGCACTTGAGAAATCATTCACATTAATTCACCTGTTCAGAGCTTGTGTGAAATATGTATTAGTCTGAAAACAGGGGTGTCACTTAAACCTGCAGTAACAGCATGCGGCTACAGAATCACCTTTCACATTGATTTAGCTAATATTAGCATACAGTTAGCCTACTATATTAGCACATACAGCAGATATGGGGCAACATATCATTCATTTGCTGTCATGTGTTTGTCCACCTGGTGCCTGCAAGTCCAACATTAACACTCCTGTTAGCTCCCTTTTTGGTCTCCACCAGCTGCAGTTGTAGGTATCTGGATCTTTAGGGGCTATGTTTATGTTAGAGAGGCACCAACTTTTTCTTTTCCATTATATGATTGTGCTGTATCATTGAAAAGTACATATATATGTGAACCACAAGCATATTATGTCCATTACTTCACCCCCATTAGCTGTGAAACTGATATGCTTGTGACATTCAGGGCACTAGCACTGCACGCTTGACTCGGCCTATTAGCCTTCTAGCTAGCTAGCATGGAGAGTATTTGAGTCAGTCCACATCGTCAAGAGACACTAAACCCAAACTGAGAGAATATTACCACAGCTGCAATTTGGTTCTATTGAGAACAAGAGACCAAAAGGTTTCATGTGTCTTCTGTGTTAGCAGACGTAGCCATGAAGCCAGCCGATGTCAGAAAAAGAAAGAAAGAAGAAAGTTGTATAAATATTGTTTGAATTGAAATGTGTTTCTGTTTATCACTTTGAAAAAGGTCTGCAGTATTTAGGTTGAACGTTCTTAGAATACAAATAGTTCCAATGGCATCTAGAGTACAGATTGGTGTTATTTACCAATTTTAATATAATAAGTGTGGACGGATTTATAGAATTGACCACATTTAAATATCTATGTCAATTAAATGTTTTGGCTGAACTTGAGAATCATTCAGAATCAGAATAACCTTCATTGGCCAAGTATACGTGCACATATAATACATTTAACTGTTATTTCTATGTACTGACACAGAAATAGAAATAACAGCCAGTGACGAGGACGGGAGACGAGGACAAGGACTAGAATACACGGGACGGTTAAGTCCACAAGTAGTGGAGAAAAATAGGTTTAAAGATAAATACTATAATATATATATATATATATATATTTTTTTTTTTTAACTCAATCTTTAAAATCAGTTGCAAATCAGCCGCAAATGAGAACGGTTAAAACCCAGCCGATGTTTGTAAATCCTATTAACCTTTCCCTCTCTGGATTTCTAATCCATAATTGAGTCATGCTGTTAAAGTCTAAATCTCTGCGAGCAGAACACACACACTGATGATAATCCTCTTTGGGCCGAGCGTGCGCGCACCCACACACACACACACACACACACACACACACACACACACACACACACACACACACACACACTCGCTCGGACGCGCGTACACAGATACAAATGAACACACGCCTCACTTCATCCCACCACCTTGGACCGCCTGTCCTCCTGTGACCTACTTCATTGTCTGTCGCACTAGTGCCACAGATAGTTTCCCTTCCTGCGTCTGTGCCAATCCTCATCTCACTTTGGGAATGTCCTGTACTGCACATCTGCCCGGAGGGGTCACGCTGATGAACTCCGGTGCATTGACACTGATTGTTTCCCGTAAGCATGGCTACATGTTTAACTGAGGTATTTCTTCTGTGTTCTCTCAATTATACATTCCCTCTACCGGCTCAATCCTTTTCAGGGTCGCTAGCTTTCTTTTTTTATTTGAACGAACTTCCTTTGTGATCACCTTTTCAGAGACATGTCCTCCTTTTCAGTCCTACAGGAATCGACATATTCCAACTATTTCTAATCTGTGTCATATTTCTTTGACCCGTCTTCCACCTCTTACCCGCTGCATCTGTGTAGATGTCCTCCTCGCAGATGAGGAACAGGCCCGTGTGGAAGGCGGGGAAGACGAAGCGGTCGTCGCCGGTCTCCCAGGAGAACTGGACGGTGGAGGAGTTGGAGACGCCGGGAACGGGGATGCAGTTGCTCTGCTTGACGGGCGAGCAGAGAGGCTTGGGCACCTTCTGCTTGCCCACGCACCAGTAGGAGGACAGGAGGGCGAAGCCGCCCGTCAAGAGAGACACGACGGTCTGGATGAAGGAGAGGCGAGGGGAGCGCATCTGCTGCAGGAACGCCATGGGATTAAACGAGGGCTGGTGGAGGAACAGTAGGGGATGGAGACACGTTGAGAGATGGTCAGACATTCAAAACCTCTTCAAAGAGTAGCCAGGAGGAACGGAATATAAGTTATTCCTCTGTTTAATCAACTTGACTTGTACACCTCCACTCAAAATGTCACTAAAAATATCCCCAGCGTGTTCCTAGTTTCCAAGGAGAAGCGGCTCTGCCTGAGCGGCTTGGCGAGGTGTCTGAAAGGGAAGGGTGCGGGGGAGCCGGAGGTTTTACATGACTAATCACATTAAAAGTGAAAAGACCGTGACAGAAAAATCAGCACACCTCCGGTAATTGGTGGGAAGACAAGACGGCTGAATCAGAGGAAAATAGGTGAAGATTGCCGTCACCATTGAAGCCTTACAGGAGACGGAGGCTCAAACCCAAAACCTCTGTGCGCTCCACGTCAAGCGGGGATTACATTTGAACAAAGAGAGGCGAAGAATAAATAAAAAGCACTCACCTACTTCAGCCGCTCTTACTTGGTACTTTGTCCTCAGTTCCCTCATCTAGTTCAGTGTGGAAGGTGCAAGGAACATCCGGCCCGGCTCCTCTTCCTCACCTTCGTCATCAGACAGTGAGAGGATTTTGGCAGTCGCACTGACCTCTGTGAGCAGAGTGACTGTCGGTCTTTATAATACAACCACAGCAGTCGGACACACACACACACACACACACACACACACACACACCCTCCTCTTCTTTAATCCATCCGTATAAATCCGAACCAGACAACTCTGCTCCATCTGTTTTCATTATGATTCCTCAACTCATTTTTCTATCCAGTTCATTCATCTTTTCTTCAAACGCTGTCCTTAAAAAAGTGAAAATCAACATGACCTTGAAATGAATAAATGTCGGATACACAGCATACCGCGTGTGTACGTACCAATTTTCAGTGACAGACGTTTGAATCTGAGAGGCGGAGACTTCACACGGGTCTCTGAGGGGTTTATTGATTATCTGCAGTCCACCGCCATCGCTTCACTGCAAAGGTTTTGTTTGACGCCAAACTGCTCGCTGTGTAACAGTTACTTCTATAATGAGTTCAGCTTACATTTGTTTTGTTTATCCATCCACTACTTTTAACTAATTATTTCACTTGTTTATCCATCACAACAGTGATGGATAAACAAGTGAAATAATTAGTTAAACTAATTATTTAAATTGTTCATCCATCACTGTTAACTAATTATTTCACTTGTTTATCCATCACTGTTAACTAATTATTTCACTTGTTTATCCATCACAACAGTGATGGATAATGGATAATGAAATAATTAGTTAGAAGCAATGGATAAACAATTTAAATAATTAGTTAACAAACTAATTATTTACATTGTTCATCCATCACTGTTAACTAATTATTTTAATTGTTTATCCATCACTTTTAACTAATTATTTTAATTGTTTATCCATCACTTAACTAATTATTTAACTTGTTTATTACTTTTAGCTAACTACTTCAACTATTTTATTCATTTAAAATTTGTAATATTTATTTTCTTGTATGAACCGATGTAACACTTGTCTACTCTTCCCACCTCCCCTGTAGTATCGTCTGCCCTGGTTAGCAGGAATCCCTGTTCTGTAAGCCATTGGAGAACATAAATGACATTTTTCTTCCCTATATGAAGTTGATCAAAGTTCCTCTCATGACAGAGGAACCTAAGCTAATGCACAAATGAACACCCAGTCATATAAATGCCACGACGGTGTTTAACACGTCTGCTTTCACGGCCATCGAGTTAACCAAAGCTAAATCAGACATTTTGGTTTTCTTATTTTTACATCGAAGCTGCCCTACTTTCTTGAAGTCACATCATTCACCGTATGACCGGACGTTCTCAGACACAGAGCGACAGAAACAGACGTGACCTGGTAGACCGGTTTCTAGACTCGACGAGCGTTCATAACCCTTCTTCTAAAAACTGAGTCAGGATGGGTTCATGCGCTGAAAAGGCAAGAAGAAGAAACGAGGGACAGAAATAGAGACGTGCACATGTGCTACAGAGAGATGATTGAGAATACATATGCAAGGAAACATAAGGAGAGGGAGGCAGACAATTTGGAAATGGTTGGAAAGAAAAAGGGGCAAAAAAATATATATGCCAGATGAAAATGAAACAAAATTGACAAAAATAAGTTTCAGAAATAATCAGAGGAGCTTACTTGAAGCATTTTTTTAGTGTATTCATAATTCATATACATATTGACAGGTCTCTGATACAGCATGGTTCTGATAGTGTAACTGTCTTCTCAGCTGGACTTTTTTTTTTTTTTTTTTACAAGAATAACAATAAAAAATGATAAAGACAACACCATGTACGACTCACTTTTAAATTTTATGGCAATGCTTCTTTTGAATGGATTTTGCATCTCCCGATCGAACCGCTGCTGTGTCGCTCGAGAACGAAACCAGTCAGAAGTACTTGGTAAGGCTTGCTCCCCGTCGGCCAATCGCAGCCGCTCTCGTGACGCCGTCTCCAAAAGCTTCCAGTTCCCCCCAAAAAAAGTTCTCCCGTGCCAGTCCTACGCAACTCCCAACGTGTGCACCCAGTACACAGTTCCACAAAGGTGCGTCCTCCGGTCCAGCTTTCTCCTCAAAGATGGCGGACGCGGATCAGTCCGTAGTGTTACCCCCTCTTCTGTCCATCTCTTTACACATAGCGGACATTTTGTACTTGAAAAATAAGATCATGTCCATCGGATTTTTTCATGAATACTATCTGTACCGTAAAAACCTCAGTGATGAAAAATAAGAACACTTTTCAAAAAGGACCAAAAATGGAATCAAAGACCCAGATATCGGCATTGTTTTCAGTTTCTCTCTCTCTCTCGCACACTCACACATATTTCACACTCGCACACATGACTTTTGAAAGGCAACAGATGTCCGTTCTCCAAGGCAATAATGTCTTTGTGGCAAACTCGACCCTGACATTCCAGACATCACTCTGGCTCCTCCCTCTCCAGGAATGAAAAATAAATCCGATTCATGTGTTGACAGAATATATAAAGTGAGATACATCCATTTCATTTTCATGAGTAAATACTGACGAGGATACAAAAATAATAATGAGGACTAAAAATAATAAGTGTGGTCATCCTAATATCGTAAGATAAGATACTACTTGTGAGAGGATATAGAATTCTCTCCGTTTTTCTTTTCTGGGTTTGACAACCAACTTGCTCCCAAAACGCCTCTTCAAAAAAACACCTTAGAAAAACTGATAATGATAATACAGATGATGATAAACAAGAGTTGTACACTTTGAGGGTGTCTGAGGAAAATCAAAGTAAGCCTAGAGAGGAAGTTTGTTTCTTTTGTTCTCTACGACGTCTCATTTTTCATCTTTTACTTGGAGCTCCATTCCGCTCTGTTGCATGTTCATGTTTTTTTTTCTTGTTCTGCTTTCAAGTGAAGAGCAACAATTCTCTTTAAAAAAAAAAAGAAAAAGAAAAAAAAAAGGTTTTCTTTTCTCCATTGTCTTACATGTAAATAATGTTGATTCCCGTTGAGAAATTGTACATTCCCTTTTGTTGTTCTCCGTCGCAGAAGCCAGTCCCGTCCTTCCACGTGTCGGGCTGCTTCACAAACAAGTCCCACTCCTCAGTCGTCTATTGACCAAAATAACCTTGGCGAGGGAACACATACAAATTGAGGTTAGTATGATCAAAAAGGACCCCACGCATTTTGGACACAAAGAATGAAATGCTTTCACAATTAGCACATTTTCTTGAATGAGATATCCTCTTTTTAAAAGTCTCTTGAAGGGGACCATTGGGCCGATAATCACAGGTTGTGTTACTATTGTCACACAGTCCTTTTTACTGATTACCTGAAGCACTGACAGACATCACATTATTTAAATGTGTAAATTGAGGCATAAAACCAAAATTCCTCTTCCTTTTTTAGTCCACTGAATTTTTTTTATTTCCATTAAAAACTAATAAAAAAAAGAACGCATTTGCACAAAACATGATGAATAAGAAGGGAGAGACGTCGCTCAAGCCTTGGCAATTTGCTGTAATCTTACAAGAGAAAGAAAAGGAGAGATATATGAGTCTTCAGTTTCCATGAGGACAGGCTGATTGGAAGTGAGGGGGCGGCCGTGAGAGGGAGTGACGGGCAGCCGTACAGTCACTGAGGTGAGGAGTGTGAGGACCAGCCAACAAAGAGTAGAGCAGGTATTGCAGTGCTGTGCGAAATTAAATTGTCTGAATAGAAAAGGTATAAACAGCCCTGAGGCAATAAATCGGTGGCCATTCACTGAAGGTCCATTAATGAGAAACCGGTCTCCGGACAAATAATGTTTTCCCAGATGAAAATGTATTTGTGGTGATTGGGTTTTGTACTAGAGGGTTGGCTGCACAACAGCATTGCATTACATGCTAACACCCATTTAGGGAAGTTGTTTTCCAGTCTATATGATTATATTGTTGGGCAATGTAGAAATTCCTCTACTGACGATATTGCTTTAAAAAAAACAATGATATACAGAATTACGAGAGAGACGCACTTCGGCTGGATATAAATACATGTATCTGTGGAACGAACAAGAGTGGCCACAATGTATCTATTTTACACCAGGGCATGCTGAGATCAATGAATTAGCAGGAACGGCCCTTTATATTTTGTCGCCTTGGCAAAGGCCCCGATGACTGAGGGCTGATTGCTCACTGCCACAGGGGTTTATGGTTCGGTTGCTCTTCACTGCAGACTTGCGTATTCTGTTCGATGGGAGCGGAGAGTTTAGTAATTCCATTTCTGGCTCTACTTTTTCATTTGGTTTGAAAGCAAAGAATCGTAAATTTGGCACATTTGCATTATTTTTGCTAGAGCAGACATCTTTCCTGCTGGAGTTATTCATGCTACGTGGGTTACTAATTACTATGACTGGACCGAATAGTATGAGGCATGAATCATAACTTTTAAGCCCAAATTATTGTTATTTAATATTGAATAAATGATACATTTTAAAACAAATTTAATCATTTATAACTTTCAGGAACATTGCATATAATAGTCAGCTTCCACCTTCTCTTCCCCTTTCACAAATGCCACATTATTATGTTTTGTGTTGTACATTTTTTCCCTTTCATTGTATTTTCTGTTGGCTCTGCTGAAGTTTAATGCTGCATTTTGATCAGGTCATCGCTATCGTAACCATCCATTGTTTGTTCCAACATCTGGACCAGTGGTCTCTGTGAAGGCAGATCAGATGACACATCGATTCTGAATTGAAATGGTTTCAATACTCATTTGTCTGCTTTCATGCCCGCTCTCTGATTCACCCTTGGAGCGACACAACTGGGCAGACAGACACACACCGTGGGCAGGATGTCCTGTCTGATCAGCCCCATTGGTCAAAGCTTCCTTTTGCCACCCTATGTTAAATTAACACAAGTTAAGAAATTCATTTTTTGTTGTTGTATGGACTCATGTATCTGAAGAAATAAAGTTAAATAAAGTTGAATGACCTAGATCGACATCAGTAACCAAATTAATCTTGGTGGTTAATCGTTGACATCCCTAATTCACACTATGAAACATGCTGTGGACACACACACACACACACACAGAGAGACAGACAGACACACACACAGACACACACACACACACACACACAGGTCTAAACTTACAGCTCCCAGACTCCTGTGTCTCCTCTTTTGCGTTCCTCTCAGCCTCTCTCGGACTGCTCCAGGTACACTGACTTGGCTGGCCGGATGCTCTGGGTAAACTGAGTGAAGGAGGGGTGAGGGCGGGCGAGAGAGAGAGAAAGACGGAAAGAAAATTGTCAGGGTTAGCTGAAGAGATGTGTGAGTGGGTGGTGAGGATCTAGAATGGCAAAGGAAAATGAGAGTGAATCACACAAAACGAAGACCAACCTCTCCTTCTTTACCTTGTGCTTCGGACACCGCAGTGAGAAGTTATCTTCGTTCAGAGAGCAATCTGGCAGAGGGACAGGGACTTTTAGTACAATACAGATATCACCACACAAATCCCTTACATTAAAGAACAATATTAGTGTTTTAAACACAAACATTGGGAACATGTATTTAACATTAACGCACTGTCTAGAGTGCGCCTGTGTTTTAATGCATCCACTCACCTGCTTCAATAGCGCACAGGTAGTGGTAGCGGAGTGTGCAGCCTTTGCTGTAGCAGCCCAGGGTTGAGCCAATCATCTCACAGTATGAGCAGCACTGAGCAGAGACGGAGAGAAAACCAGAACAGTCAACATCAGAAATAAGTTACAAAGCTGAAAAATCCCAAAACAAAAACAGGTTGAATAGATAAAGAGGACACTCACTGTTTCTCTGGCGCCATCTAGTGCCTCCTGCAGGCCATACAGTCTCCCATTGACAAGATACACCCCACTGGTCCACACTATGCATCCTTCATGGACCCACAGCTCCTCTGGGTCCATGGGCATCTGAGGCAGCTGGGCGAGTTGCGCTAAGGGTCCCAGGGAGTCCAAGGCGGGCGGAGGGGGCTGGAATGGCAGGGAGGCCTTACTGTTGGATGGCACCATTCTTGGGGAATCCTCACTAGATTTGTGCCTCCTTTTAAAGCGGGGGTGCGAGGTCAGCTTTCTGTGTTGAGGCCGCTGTTGAGCTTCGTCTGTTGGCAGCTGCAGCGGTTGCTGGATTTGCGGCTGTTGCTTGTCTATATCAAAGTCTGGCTCCCTCTTAAGCTTCGGGATAGGCCGGATGTCTAGATTCATGTCCCAGGTCAGAGATGTTGTTTTACTGTTGTAAGACGAGAAGGACGAAGAGGAGGAGGACGAGGAGGAACAGGAGGCGGTGTTACTGAACTTGCCCGTCATGTGCATCATCATTTCCTCCCCGCCAGCTGTCGGGGCGGTTCTGACTCTAGCGGGGAGAGGCACTGTGTTTGAATCTAGGCTGATGGCAAAGTCACGCTCAGTCGAAGGCTTGGTAAACGGAGTGTCTTGGCTTTGTGCGTCTTGGTTGGCGCTCAAAGCATTTGAGCTCATGTCTGAGTTTTGTCCCGTTTTGTTTGCGCCTGTGGTCGCTTGACATTGTCGGACCTGGGGCTGGTTCTTGGGAAGCTTTGCAGCATATTCAGCTGGATAGAAAGGCCCATAGAGATCTCCAAGATGTTTGTAGTTTGCCCATTTCTGACAGAGGCAGCAGAGCAGGCGGCCAGAGTGATTGGTCTCTGTAATCACGGGGCCTGAAACGATATAGCCAGATGAAGGAAGTGCTTTTCCCGACTGGAGTGTAGTCTCCCCCTCGTCCGACTCCCTTTTCTCTGATTCTCTGTCTCTCCGAGATAACTGGGAGGAAAGCGCTGAGGTCAGGGGAGAATCAATCCCACCCACTTTCCCTCCGACTGTACTACGCTCTCCTTTCATCTTCTCCTCATCCGCATTTACAATGGTGCACACAGCCCCAATCTCTGGTACTTTGTTCTCCACATGTATGTGCGGAACAAACAGGCCTTTTCTGTTTGAGTCCACAAATACTCCTCCTCCCAAAGGTGTATCTGGGTCAATTTTGGCCACTGGTGGCGCCGCCGGTCCTGCACCTCTCCGTCTCCTCCTCTGTCGTCCTCTTGCCTCCGTCGACTCATCTGCGTTTTTTCCACCTCTGCGTCTCCTTTGGACAGGTTTGACCTCGATCTCTGGCGGCCTGTCCTCACTCTCAACATCCACTTTCACCATCTGGGTTAAAATGGGTGGGGTCAGTGGGGGAGCATCATCATTGTCGGTTAGAGGGAGTTCTGCAGGGGGTGGTGTGCTGCTCGTAGTCTGCACCAACGGTGAGGTTGGAGCATCATCTGTAGTTGGCTCGGTTGGGTCTGAGAGAGCACTCTCAGTTGTGCTCTGACCCTGTCCTTGGGGCTGACCCTGCCCCTGCCCCTGTCCTTGGGCTTGGCTCTGGGCCCTTTTTTGTTTATTCACACTCCCTACGGGCCTCCCCTTCTTCTTGCCAGATGGGAAATAGCCTTTAGGAACGGAACTGTCGTGTAGCTTAGAATCTTGTGGCGACAGGCTGGATCTACCAGAGGACATATGATGTTGCCTATTCAGCATGTGTCCTTGAGCGTCGTGGGGTGAGGTGGCTCCATAGTAGTCACTGCCGGGATAGTCATCAAATCCCATGTCAGATTCTTGAAGTTTTTGTCGAAGAAGGTTAGCCGCAGACTGCTCTCCTCTTCTTGTCTCAAGCTGCTGGTAAGTGTTGGTGAAATTCTGAATGTCTGACAGGGCAGATGAAGATGGAGGTGGGGAACCCTGGACCGGGCGAGGAAGAGGTGGAGGAGGGGGTAAAGGTCCAAGCAAAGCAAAATCCTCCTTGTCACCCGATGCCGATGAAACAGTGGATCCTAATCCTAATCCAAAATCAAAGTCTTGCTTTATGGTTTGGGACGTCTGATGAGGATCGCATGGGTAGGCCGATGGGGGTAAAGGCCCGGTCTCATCAACGCCTCTGAAGGAAATAATGTCGTTTAAGGAATTACTTTCATCTATGTAACTATCGTCCCCTCCTGCAACCCTAGGGAAATGTGCCAAGTCTTGGTCCTGTGAATCACTAAACGATGGTATTTCTGAGTGAGAGAAGCCCGGATAATGATTTGACTCATCATCAACATGGCCTGCTGGCTTTTTGATATTTGGTGTGATTTTCTGCACTATTGCCTCCAGTTTCAAACCTCTGCCCTTCCTGGGCATAGCCCTGCTATTACCACTTGATGGAGATAGAGGTTGTGAATAGGTATTCTCTCCGGGCAGAGGGGAAGAGAGTCTGGGACATGGGATATCTGAACTGGAGTCATCTTCATTGTGATGGCTCGACTCAGACTGAGCCCCAGGGGAGTGATGTGAATTTGTGGCAGCTCTCATCTGGGATGCATCCTGGAGTTGCCTTTTGGCGGGAATAGGAGAGATAAAAGAGCGAACTCTCCGACGCAATATTAGCGGATTTGTGTCTCCAGAACCCCCGGCTTTAGTCTGACGCTGCACCTGTGTGGAGTTCATGTCAGCAGAAGGCTTAGCGGAGCTGGGTGGAGGAGGTGGACAGGGATGTTTGGCTTCCTCTGTGGCTCCTCTGGGGACCTCAGGTTCAGCAGCATTTAGGCCATGAATCATTTGTGGTGGAATCGGGAGGTGTGAAGCTACAGGAGCAGGCGGTTGTGTTCTGTAGAAGGAGTCTCCCTCTATCATTCTAGCACCTTCTCTTCCAGAGTGTGTCGACTCCCACATTTTCAAATCAAAGAAAGCGCTTTGATGATGGAGTGAAGTTTTGGCTGCGTGTAGTTCACCGGACATGTCGGTTTGTGAGATCATCCTCGGCCCCGTTTGGCTGACCTTATGTCTTCCAGGAGAAGAACCAGGAAGCATCATCATTTCCTTTGATGGCCTGTTCATTGCTTTTACCCAGTCATTCATGTCATGGGGGTGATGAGGGGGGCCACGAGGGTGAGGATACATTTGAAGCTTATTTGTGGACTGCTGGGGGGATAAATTGTGGTATGGATGGTGGGAGGGAAAATGAGGGTTACTGCGTGGTATCATATTCCCTTCTCTTGTATCTCCAAATCGATATCCAGGAAAACTGCTGCCACTGCCAGTTGATAAATCAACACCATGAAGATAGGACTGATGCCTTGAAGGTGAAGATAGCGGGTTCGTACTCAAAGGATGAGAGGGCAAAGGTGTAATATCAACATTACCTCGCCTGTAGGGGTCAGTATTCATCACAACAGACTTGGAATGATACTCCATATCAGCATCATTAATGCAACCACTGCCACGATGATCAGCCTGTAAATTTGCAGTGTCCAAGCCAGCATCTTTTAATGCCGTTTCCATTTTCACCACTTGTTTCTCTCCAATATCCTTTTTACTCAGATCATTGGCTGCTGCTGGAGAGGGAAATGGCTGTTGAATAACAGAGGATCCACTCTGACTTTTCTCCCGCTCTCTCTCTCTGTCACTTTCCCTGTCCCTCTCTGGTGTGCTGCGTCGGTTTGGCGACACATCACAGATGACAGAGCGCCGCTCTGATGGGGCTAATATGGAGCCTGATTTTAGAGACTCTGTTTGACCAATGCTGCCCGTTAGCGGCTCTGGCTCTTGCAAAAGGAGCTCCTGCACAGCAGAGGGTGGAGTGGACACATTAGATAAGGCTTTTCTCTGTGGTAGAGAATAGTCAGCTAAGTTTATATGTTTGGTTGGGGGTTGCTGAGACTCTGCCGCCTGTGTTAAATGGCTCTGGGACACGCCCATGTCATTTTTCTCAGGATTTTGCATTATCTTAGTAATAGACACTTCAGACTTCACGGAGGACTGAGCATTTGTGGTAAAACTAGGCTCACTTCCATGCCTCTGGTTTGGATGTTGAGGCTTTCCAGTAATACCCATTTGTCCCGAATGAGCCGAAGCCTCATTTATGCCATACGGGTGTCTGGTTTGAAACTGTTGTTGAACTTGGAGATGGGCAGGAAAGGCCTGCTCTGGTCTGCCATAACGTCGATCTAAATTGTAACCTTGAAGAACCTCTTGTAAAAGGCTTGGAAATTGCTGCGAATTATCCTCATGACCTTTCGCTCCTCCTCCTTGCCCTCTCTTTACCAAAGCCTCTGCGACAGAACCAGCATCTTTTGGATGCGCAGGGCCATAACCAGCTTGTGATTGTTGATACCCCAAGTATCTGGAATTTGATTCCATTACACCCACCGGGCCAGTCCTCCCTCTGCTTTTCATCGTCAAATCTGAACCATATGTTGATTCTGCGTAGCCGTATTTATGCGGTCCAGACTGGGGAGGATTTTGAGGCCGTCCAAAATTTGATTTCTGGTGAAGGGAGGAATATAAACTCAGATCTACACCGTCCTCCCCATTATGGCTGCTCGACTCTCTTAAGAAAGAGTGTTTCTCCTCTATGCGGTTGTCTTGGGGATGCTTGCTTTTTTCAGTGTGACTTCCCTCAGACCGAGCTGAAACAATCACACCGACACTACTGGCACTCTGGTGCTCCTCAGGCGTGTGCTTTTCTCCCCTTTCATTATTGTGTAATCTGGATGCAGTGTGCAACCGGTTTTCTTTGTCTTGACAATTTTGTGAATTTACTTCTCCAGCTCGCTGCATTTGGCTACGGCCTTTCTCCGTTTTGTCAACCGGGCCTTCACTTTCATTTTTGATGACCTCTCTTTTTATTTCTGTTGTCCTCCTATGGCCACCTCTTTGGTCACCGTATGCGTGACCACGCTCTGAGACACAATTTGGCTGCGCAGGAGGAATACTGGAGGAGGTGGATGATGGGGAGGAGGAAACTGGAGGTGTTGAATGTGAAGTTGGGCCAGGCTCTGATGACTGACATCCAAAGGATGGCGATGATGTCGAGGGAACTCGCGCTTCATTTGCTTTTGTTTTGGAAACGTTTGGTTCTTTTGACTGAGAATGGGAGGCAATTGTTTTAACAGCTGATGCTTGCCCAGTCTGTGTTTGACTCCGAGATGGAGGGCGACAGCCAGTTGGTTCAGATCCACTGCTTGCACCACTCATCTGCCTCATTCTTCCATGTTCCCCTTCAGAAAACTGCTCCTCACGGTCCACCTTGGTCCCAGATGAGCCTCCAACTGACATTAGTGAGGATTCTTCATCAGCACCAGCATCTAAGTTGGCGCCATCACCAATCCCTGGTGCACTTCCGTCTTTAACTGTGCTAGTGCTCGAGGCTGCACTTGCATTTCGACTTCTTGGTAGTGATGGGAGCACACCATGTGTTGCCGGTTGCATCTGCCCCACATCCTTCCCCTTCTTGTGTGAAAGCACTGAGTCGGTAAGGAGCATGTGTTGAACTGTGTTTGGTAAATTGGCTACTTGCGAGCTCAAGGCATTAAGACTATTCAGGCCAGCATCCTGCATTTTGTCAAGTGGAGAGGATGAATAAATCTCCTCTCGAGATCCGACCCCTGTGCCTAAACCCAATTTGTTTCGGCCTGTTAGAGGAAGACTGCTCCCTCCAACTGCACTCATGCTGTGAGCTTTATGACTGCCACTGCTACCACAACTACTGATGCTGCTATTTGAGTTGGGTGTGGGACTTAATTGTGGCATGGTCTGCAGTAATCTACCTTGACCATGGCTGCTACGGGGGTTTGACAAAGGAGGATGTGAAGGACCATGACCTGAGGGGTTTGCATGTACCTCTGAGACGCCCATCAAAGGGGAAGGAGAGGAGCTACAACTGGGGGAATGCACTGCAGAGGCAGCCGGTGAGGGGTTGGATATCGGGCTAAAGTTTTGGTTGATTTGAGTTTGTTGAGCATTGGGATGCAATGGGGATTTGGCTATTTCTTGAGATGCTGCTTGAGGTATACTGGGATTGGAGGCTTGATGATGTTTAGCATATACAGAGCCTGGAGAAGGATTCTGGTGCTGCATCTTGAGAGAGTTGTCATAACCTACCCCTAAATTGTGCTGCGAGTTGCGGTGCTGTAGTGTGGCTTGCTTGTGAAGCGAAAGTGTCTGTGGGGAATATCCAGGATAATTTGAAGCATGGTAACTTTGCTGAACATTCTCCATTGGCCCCACATTGTTAGCAGCAACTGAGCTGGAGACTGAGTTTGAACTAGAGTGGACACTGGGAGAACTGTTGACTTTGGGATCGAACCCCGCGCTAGCAGCCCCGTCGAGATACCTCTGTGGAGGAGGGCTGTACATTCCTGATGACGCTGTGGATGCTCCACCCTGTGGTGAGTAGTGTGGGTACTGAGGGGTCATTCTGTGCCCAGAGTGTGGATAGCTCCTATGTTGCTGTGCATGGTGGACAGCTGGGAAGGTTTGTCCAAGCTGGCGGTGCTGCATCTGAGAACCTGGCACTGACTGCATTGCAGCATTCTGACTCATATTGTACTGGTGAGAAGGAGAAAACGCTCCAGCACCAGCACCTCCACCCGAACCAGCACTTGAGCCATAGTCTACTGGATATGGTGACATCAGGCCAGATGCTGGTGCAGAGCCAGACCCAGCATGCCGATACTGGTGAGGTACATGTCCATCAATATTAGGGTACCCAAACCCTGCCCCATAAGCCATGCCCCCCCTTCTGTGCCTGTCCTTTCCAGCCATTGAAAAATAGTAATCCATGGCCTCCTTCCTGTAGGGGTTGTTAGGGTTGGCGCTGTGAATGTTACCCTGTGTTGGCGATGCCTCCACAGCACCTCTGTTTCTAGCACTGTAAGCAAGCATGTGGCTGGCTTGACTGGGGTGGTGATGGCCTCTGTGCAGGCTCTGCTGTTGCATCCCCGCGTAATCATCCGTCATCCTTGGGGAAATCTGGGGGTCTGCTGGCTGAGGCGGATACGGAGTTCCCCCTCCCCCCCTCCCACTGAACCCCGGGGGAAGCGAAGGGGGAACTGGACTGTTAGAAAAATTCTGCATTGTTTTTCCAAGTTTGGATTAAAAACGGAAATAACTGTCAGTGTCTATAGCAGGGAATGCTTCTGATCAGAAACTGGAAGGCTTACGGCAGTAACCATAAATGACAAAAAAAAAGAGAGTCTATGGCCTGGCAGTAAAACAAGGAAATGCTTTGACAAACCAAATGGTTCAAGCTGAGGAATATCTATCGCAGATGTTATAATAACTTTTCTGTAGCAGAAAGTGGGTAGTGAGGTTGAACAGACAATGGTTTTATCAATATATGAAAAGGCCAAATGGTAAAAGTCTTACTTCTTCAGTGTAATGGTATGGTTACTCTCACTTTTTTTCCTTCTTTAAAAAAAAAAAAAAAAAAAAAAAAGGTACACTTTACAGCTGGGTCTTTAAAAAAATTTAACTTTCAAAGAAAAAGAAAAGAAATATGTTGTGAAGCAGGGTTCTACTGCAGAAAAATACAATATTAAAACTGTGCAGTCATTCCCATGAAAGCTGAAGCAGTTTGGCACCGAGCAGGCAATGATATCACGTCTGACACAACACCATGTGAGATGTTCTTTGATGACCTTAAATGTCTTTACATGTACACTCGCCGCTATAATAACAGCTCAAGCAAACAGAGCTATGTTGGGATTGAATTGTGGTCCAATAGCCTCTTGTGCAAATAAACAAAACAAAAAAATCTCAATAAAACCATTGAGAATGTGTTCCGTCACAACAGTCCTTCAGTCCGTCAATATGTTTGCCAGGACCTGACTCACACCTGTGTGAGACCAAAATGGCAGTAACTTGACTCAAGAGGTCTGAATACAGACCTTCACTCAATTCTCCCAGAGGCAAACACTCCATTGATATTCTCATCAGCTCTTGGATGCAGAGTGTAATACTTTTTGGGATGTTCTTTTTCTTGGTCATTCCCTTTCAGATACTGTTTTTTTGTTTTGTTACGGCATGCATTCATTCGGACTGTAGATGTCTTTGGTCCCTATTTAGTAATCACTCTTTCCTTGACTGTGTTCAAATTCTTCTTGGTGCTCTCCTGTATCCTGTATCTTCAGCCTGTAGCTGTCTTACCTTTGTTTCATTGTGTCAACCATCATTTAACTCTACCTAGTTCCATGGCAACAGTTTTCCAAAAGGAGGGTAATCCATTTATTCCACCTCAAGTTCAGTCAATTCAAGCACCTTTCTTTCGGTTTTCTCTTCAGTATTTCCATGCAGATACGTTCATTTTCCAGGAGCTGCTGACCCTTTGCAACTCTGCAAACACAAAAGATGAATCAAAAATAGTTAGCACACAAAATGAAAAGACATAATTTATTTACTGTACCTTGTGCTACATGTCTGTAATTAAATAGTTATAAAGGACAAAATACTGTGGTCATTCAATAGTAATAAAAAGCTCCTTTGGTTTAATATTCTGTTTGAGTATTCTATTCAACAATCTCGTTTGAACAATTCAGTGGTAGATTACGACATATTTATCTACGCTAAATTAATTTCATTAGTTTTGTACTGAAAAAGTCAGTGTTGCTCTCGGCTCATATATTGCAGATTACAACGGCATGTCCCACAAGTGGACTTCTCTTTAGCACTAAAATCATCCAGGTCCATCACAAATATATTCACCAAACCACAAACAATGTTTGCTTCCTTGTTGCACAGACAGTCCACTAAACATAAAAAAAAGGTTGCTCGAGTGTCGATGGGAATCAACACTCCCGTTTCAATATGTGCCGGGAGTACAGCCTTTTCCCGTGGTTTGGGCTTTAACAATACATGCCTGAGCTGTCTCTTTTGACTCTTAACAAACCGGGTTGGTGGAGAGAAAAACGGGCTTGCGGCAGCACGCAATTAAGGCAACAAAGTAACACATACAAGGTCACAAACACAACTTCCCATGTAAACAAACAAGCCTGTGTAGCAAAGACAGAGGCAGTCTCTCTAAAATGAGACTAAAGACCATGAACATTAAGAGGGTTTTACAGGCGTTAATGATTAAGGGCGATAATTAAAAAGGCATGACGACATCTTTATAGGTCAGCACCCATAATTGCAGCGTGTGACACACAAGCCTCTATTGTGCACTGTAAAACGGTTAATGGGCCCAACGCAACTTTGGGGCGACTTTTGTTAAGTGTCGATTTACACTGAAGCCAGGCGATTACCAAGCCCTCGCTGTTTACGATTACAACTATTAGTCTACGGCTAACTGGTGGTACTCGTCGGTCGATCTCATCATTAGTGTGGACCCATCTTCACCGATGTGATGCATTGCTTTTAGCACTGAGAAGGTGATGGACCAGCTGGATGGACATGGGGGGAAAAACAAGAATACCAGGTGGGCTACTCAACAAACCAGCTTTTCCATGTAAATCTATTTATGAGTCAAACATATTGCATGCAGGTCTCTGTCCAGGTGTCACAACAAAAAGGTGCAGAGCTGGTGGGTCGATGCAGTGTCAAATTGGAAGAAAGAAAAAGTTAGAAGGACACCACACCATCGCTCTCCACCCGTCTGCTAGCCCTTACCTTGATTACTAATTAATCACAGCAGCTCACTGGGCACGACCAGGCAGCAGCAATCACAATAGACCAGCGCAGCGATAATGAAAAAAAAAAAAAACTCGGGCTCAATGCAGCCTGTCAGCCGGTCGATCAATTGCATAGCTGCCTAATTGTGAAGAGCATACGCAATGCCGTTTCCAGACCGTGTTCGTCGTCTTCTGATTGTCATCAACACAACTCGGGCTTCGTAGCTACGTTAGCCGGTAGCAATACGCATTACAATTAGCCGTGTGGTGCTGCCTCTTTTTCTAGCTCGGAGAGGTTAGCGTTAGCTTAAAAAAAATAATAAATAAAAAAAATGGAAAAACCCCAGTTCACATACTGCACATTAATTAAGCCGTGCAGCCGCATACGTTGAGAGGACAGCGAGGCTAGCTAGCGTCATTAGCGAGACGGCTAATATTCGCGTTTGCTACAATCATCACGCGCATTGGAGAACGTGCACAACACGGCGGCTGTAGCGGGCTAACGGCAGCCAGGCAGCGTTTAGCTACAAAAGAGAGGTGATTAGGTGCAGATGTTACCCCCACCACCACCCTCCCCTCACACAGACCCCCCATCGGAAAGCCCAGTGGGGCTGGGAGTGAAAGCGCTAGCTAGCATACATAACGTCCACTGGCTCTGCTGTGGGTACCGCTGCAGAAAGCGATCATCACGCAGCCTGACATTTTCCCTGAGCAAACAAGAGCTAGCGTTTGCCAGAGGGAGAAGAAGAAGGAGAAAAAAGGGCAAGTCGGTCCGAGGCGGGCTAGCTAAGCGCAGTGTGAATGCATACCTGAGCACGGGGCGATACAAGGCCCCTCGGAGAGTGAAAGGCTGTTTTTGTGACAAGCCCGCTGCTTGTGGCAGGAAACCCCAGTCTCGAGTCGACCGCTCCGCCGCTTTTTCCCCTCACCCTTTTTGAGTCCAGACAACCCCGACCAGCGGCGGCGAAGTCGGGGAGAGGGAGGGAGGGAAAGGGGGTGGAGGGGTGGGTGGCCGTCACGACACTCAGATCCCGGGCCTTTCTTCCGATTTCCCCTTTTTTCTTTTGTCCTCACCTCCAAAAATGATGAGAGCGGCGCACAATCGGGGTGCCTGTAGGTCCCGTATCCAGAGAGGTCCATACACCCCCTCCCCTCTTGTTCCCTCGCTCTCTCTCTCTCCCTCTTTCACACGCCGCCGAGGTGATTCCGCCGATCTCGAGCTGAAATTAAACACATTGCCATCTCCCGAGCCGACCACTAACGCATGGAGATCTCAAACGTCAGTTTCCGCCACTGAATTTAGCATTTGCATGCCTTCATCGGGAGCTCGACCTCTCCGTTTTCCTGTTAGACTACTGTTTTTTCTTCTTCTTCTTCTTGCAACAGAAAGACCGCCTTGAAAATGCACACACACTCATATTCCTGCACCCCCCTCCCTCATCTCTCTCCATCACATCCCTCCACCTCCCCTCCCTCTCTGAGGCTTTTGCTTTTCCATTGCTTTTCACCTATTTCTACCATAACATCTAAGATTGATAGTGATATTGCAAATGCAATGTTTATTTTATTTTTTATTTTTTTGCATGTCATGGCTCAGGGAGTTAGCACAGCTCCTTTGTTCCCGTTTCATCTCCAGTGGGAAAACGAATTAGGGTAAAGCCTAATGAAGGCACCAGGGTACAAAGGCAGTGTGGAGAGCAGACAGCCGAATGGAACGGTAGGTTATGTCTGAAATGAACAAGTCAATAACAGATAAAAGACAATTTGGGAGCAAATAGGTAACGCCTGCGTTATAGAGGGAGATTGCAGTGCAATGGTTGAAGCTTGTTCAGCTCATTGTGGTCCCTCACTGCTGGAGCGCAGACCCATCACACACACAGAGTGCAGCTTGTTGTTCTCCCACAAAGATAAAAAGCCACTTAAATTATTATTGTAATATCCATTCATTGGTTAATGTTTGACACAACACTCTCACAACATCATCGCCACCGTGGATGACAACGGAGGTGCCACAAACCGAATCCTTAGATGTGTTGTGTTGTCTCTGCACCGAGCTCCTCGGCTCTCACACACGGGCCAGCGAGTGCAGTGCAGACCCGCTCACACCATACCATCATAATGATGTGCCCTATGGCCCCCATCACTGGTGCTGCACTTTTAATGTACTGCAGTGTGGCATACACACACACGCACACACACATGCACACACACACACACAACGAAACCCCCACAAGTACATATACACAAAGACAACACGGCGCACACACAATCACACAAAAACAGTTCTCATGCTCATCCGTGCGAAGTCTCTCACTTAACCTGTCGATCACGAGAGCGAAACCTCAGTTTCTAAACAACTGTTCAATACATTTCATTCCCCCTTTGCAGATACACGTCTATTTCTATCATAGTTGCCATGGCAACTGCATCACAGAGCCTTAACTGTGGATAATTTTTTTAGGGCTACGTATCTACACTTGCTTTTTCACATGTGTGATTTCGTGCAGACACCTCTTGTTTGCCGGCATAAACATCTTCAGCCAGTCGCGTGCTCGCGTTTTCACAAAGTCGAAGGCAGAGAGCTGAGAGGCGAGAGAAAGGGCATCGATACTCCGGGCCAGCAAGTCAGCCAGCCAGGCCGATCCAATCAACAGGAATGCCTGCTGGGACATACACACACACACACACACACACACACACACACACACACACACACACACACACACACTCCATCACGCACAAGGGCACACAATCGTCTACAGAGGAGGCTCAAAGCGATTTGTAGGAAACGGTTGTAAAGAAAGCGACCCCTTTTGAACACACTTAACGTCCTCCACACACACACACACACACACACACACACACACACACACACACACACACACACACACGCACACACACACACACACAATCATGCGCACACGGCCCTGCAGAGCCGTCCATCTTTCATTCTGTGCCCTATTCCTCGTACATGGCTTTACTGAGTTAGCCAGATCAGGATAAGATGACGCAGGTCAGGCTTTTCAGTTCCACAAAGCAAGTTTTCAAAAATCACCATAGCAACACATCCAAATCCTTTAACCTGCTCCAGCGCAGGCTTACTGAAATTCACTGGATAAGCTGGCCACTCCCACCAGACAAAAATGCCAGCTCCCTTCCTCATTGATGAAGGAGCGATATTAGTTATATTAGTTTTATAGGGAGAGAGTTCTTCGAGATCGCCAAGATCCGTTCTCACATCATCATGACTTCCTGTACGAGTGCTATCGATTCTGCCGACAAGGAATCACTTATTTACGAGACCTTCTCGAGCCGTACATTGAACACCACTCGCCCAGCCGAGCATTGACCATCTCACAGACTGTATCACAGACTGTATCACAGACTGGATCACAGCCTTGAGCTTTTTTGCGAGTGGTACATGTCTGTACAGTGTCGGCGATGCGGAGAACATCGGGATAGCCGCTGCAGGCCGTGCTGTTCGTAACGTTTATTTAGCGCTTAAGAAACTTATGGATGTGTTGAAAGCACTCATAATTATATGACAGTGTTATTAGTACACCATACATATCATTATTGTAGAAAATGATTAAGGTGGACTCGTGATAAGAATACAGAGAATCATACAATATTTCTTTTCACTGCTTCAATTGATTGGATTTCTGATTATGAATAATACATACTGTACATACTGATCCACCCATACACATATTCAAACTTCTAGTTATATGGTAATCTACACATACATGTATATACACATATATAGTACATGATACATACGCGCATACAGTACATATATCCTCATAAGTATCTATTAATTTGTATCAATTAGATACTCTTTGGGCTTGTTTTTATCTACTTATTCTGAAAGCCTACTGCCAGCAGGCACATTCAAATAAATATAAATCTGATTGATTGGGGTAATGACGCACTTAAAATTAGCCGATACATTTTCCCAACACTTATGCATTTAACTTATCTGATATTTTGCCATATTTTGCACTCACAAAGCTGCATTCACACCAAAAAGCGTTGCGAATATTCACAACACTTTTGGTGTGAATGCAGCTTTAGACTTTGCCATGATTAAGGTCTTCACTTCCTCATATGCGTTCATGATCATCTCCTGCTCGTCCTTTGAGTTTATTTGCCATTGTACTGTTAGATAATCATGGATTCACTGATCAACAATTTCCCATTTTGAAGCAGACGGGCATGCGCAATTATCCAAATGACTGACGTCTGCTTCGAATTAACGAGACAGTTTGAGCACGGATCAGCCTTTGAGAAACCGACATAGCCTGACGTCAATCATCGGGGTAATTTAAGCTGGATAATAGGACATTTGATCAACTTAGTTGAACCACATACGAGGAACGGGGCCCAGATGATATGTTTTGAAATTGTATCCAAATAGACACAGATGTTTGAAAATTCAAAACAAAGGCACTGGAGGAAACATATTTTAAGTATTTAAATCGTCCACATATTCATATTAGTTTCCGTTCATAGTGGGAAAAATAATGTTTCGTGCCTCAAAAAGCTTCCTCTGTGGATGAAGTTGAACAGCGTGGCCCCTGTTTGTTTTTTTGCTGCTTCATATCCACTGGCAATGGTTTTTAATTTAAAATGAACTTTGATTTCATGTCGCTGTGTTTTCATTACGGAGAACATCTCAAGGCTGTCACGCTATCGGTTGGTGTTGCCACAGCTTGTCCCCCGGAAACGTCTGAATTGGTCCAGATCCTTGAATAAATATGAGCACTAAACAGTACGTCCACTACATTATGTACGAGACCTTCATGTTTACAAAGTCCAACGTAACCCAGTTAAGGGGAACTTGTGAATACACTGCATTTTCATTTTTGACGCCACCTACTCGCACAGAAATCCAAGCAAAAGCTGAAGCCGGCATGAAAGCCTTCACACGACAAATAAATTGCATCGCCCTTGACACGTCAGAACTAAGTGAGGACATCTGTGCTCCAACGAGCCAACATTCACGGAGAACTCATTTCAACGCCCTGAATGTGTCTGCTTCTCTGCGGAAGGTGGGCAATGTCCACGCGGGACGGCAGTTCAAACTCAGCTGGAGTGCACTTCTGCAACCTGAGTGAATACAAGCCGCTCTATAGGTGTCATTTTTTATGTGACGGTGCGAGGCTATAGTTAGCCGGCTCTGAAAGACGCCGGCGGGCATAATCACTAATAATGAATCCGTTCCCAGTGCTGATGATTTGCTGACATTTGTCACAATCACTTTTTTCAACAGCAGAATGGGCACTATAGGGGAGCAAATGGCCTTTATAATTATGAATGTAAAGCATTATTTAAGGTCTTCAGGAGCTGTATAGGTACACTAAATACATATATTTAGCATCCTGCTTCATCCAGTTCATACGACAGCGATAAGAACGGCAGTGATTTGCAGTTTCCTGGATGACCACATGGAGTCAGAGTCATACAACAAACTCTGACGCTCAGACGCTGCGTGACAGCAGCAGGCTGAATGAGATGGAGAAGGAAAAAAATAGCTATTTTGTCTGAAATCCCAGTTCATCAATCCCTTTGAAGTGTGTGCTTCTAAAGTTATGCTTCGGTACAATTTCACAGTCTTTGATCCTTTTCCATCCGGAGTGTCCTACAATATCACAATTAGTGTCCCACGGACACTAAGTATTATATCAGCAGAGAGGCACAGCTTTGATAAAAACATCATTCTGAGGACACAGACGAGGAGATGGTGAACTTTGATTGCTACTCGGTGTGGTGCCTCCTTTCACAAGCTCGCTAAAATCTCTCCCAGATCAAACGAGCATGACGCAGCCCAGATGAAATACACTGGCAACAGCTCCGACTCTAAATCTGTGACCTTAACAGAGGCCGATGATGCAAAGATGACTTCCTCAAAGGGACACGGAGTGGTACATAATCAGCATTCCCCTCGGTCCGCCAGCTCTTAAAGTGACTGTTCCGCTCGAACAAGGGATGTTCACCACATCTGGAAATCATTAGCATAAAAAAAAAAAGTTCACAGCAGAGCTCCCACGAACCCTAAAAAACACTCAGTTGTGTGCGGGCCCTCTGCTTGTTCACCGTTCAGTGAACTCAATAGCCGGCCGCCACCAGCAGGGGGCGCTCCCTCCCCTCATGTCCCTCAGCCGCTCTCACATCACCCTCTCCCACACGGAGGCCGGCTGCCACACTCTGCTTGTCTCCTAGCAACCGCAGAACCCTGCCTCCAATCACTACGGATACCGGGAGGGATGGAGGGAGGGAGGGAGGGAGGGAGGGTGAGTGTGAAAGAGGCGGAGGGAGAGAGGAGAGGAAGAGGATGTGAGAGGCTGGTTTGATAGGCTTCAGCATCCCGAGCAGCAAAAACTAATAGTGTGAAAAGGTAAAAATGCAGAGGGTTCCAGAGGTGGGTCGTGTTGGGTGGGTGGGTGGAGAGGGTGTTGGGTGTTAGGTGTTGGGTGGGTGGGTGGAGAGGGGGGAATTACAGAACCAAGGCTCTCAGGGACATGTCGAGATCATAATTCAAATCCGGCGTATTACAGATTGGGACGTGGAGAAGAGTGATGGCCCCAATTAAGCCCGATGGTCTTGAGGGTCCCCTAGCCTCCACCAGCTCATGGTCCTGCCCCCTCCCTCCCCCACTCCTCCCCACTCTCACCCATCTTCTCCCGTATAGCCCCATTACATTTGATGGTGCCATCATCATCATCATCATCATCATCATCTCTGCTCCGTCCTTGGGACTCTCGTGGTGGGCCTCTGCGCTTTATCACTCTTCCTCGAGGGTCCGTCCTCTTCTCTCCGGTGATCTATGTTGCTCTCAGACACACACACACACACACACACACACACACACACACACACACACACACACACACACACACAGTCCTACATTTTCATCATACAGCCTATCATTGCATCACACACAAGTCACGTATATTTGCAGCCGGAGAGGCCACATATAGTCTCACGTTAGATGTCACAATTGCAGACCACAAAGAAAACGCACTTCGCACACGCACACATACACACCTACACAAGCTCGTCACTCACAGTCACAACACACACGCTTTTCACACGGCCTTCGTGTGATGCGACGGTGACCTTATGGACGCTGGACCTCGCATGACGGGGGTTGAGGAAGACTCCAGTGACACAACAGGAGTCACAGTTGATAGGGTACTAAAATAAATACAAATAATATAATATACACAACAGCTTGTAACATGATCTCAAGATGTTGTATGTGCGGTGCGGAGTCAGCTTGCAGAGACATCAATATTTAACATGGCTCGCCTGTTGCATCTTGTGATCACTGTTCATTTCATGTGTTTAAATTCAACCTCCGGCCGGAGAGCCTCCGTGCAGCAATAAGACTTTTTTGCTGCACTTTGTGACCTAAAGAATACATTCATGACATCGATACATCTTTATAACGACAACACGAAGAAGCAACAATGACGCCACATGCTATCATGTGGTGCGATTAAAACCCATTGGTTGAACTCGCTCATCTCCTCACATCCATCAGACGAGTGCATCGTCCTTCTGAGGAGATCTGTAGAGCGCGGAGAGCGGCGCGTTAATACAATGCGCTGCAAAAACTTTAAGAGACGGGGGAGGGGGAGAACGTGTGTGTGTGTGTGTGTGTGTGTGTGTGCAAGAGGGGTTGATAAAGAAAGAGAGAAAACGCCGGCTGCTGTTGCCGAGGCAACCATCTCTCTCTCTCTCGCGCTCTCTCCTCTTTAACCCTTTCCGCTCAGCACTTCTTTTACCCTTCTGTCTTTTACGATCTCTCACTTGTGATGTCCTATCACTCCATCTGTCCCCCTCTTTATCTCTCTCTCCCTTCCTCTCTCTCCATCTCTCTCTCCATCTCTCTCCACCTCTCCCTCTCCATCTCCATCGCTCTGTCTCCCTCTATTTCATTTCTCCCTCTCCATCTCTCTCTCTCTCTCCATCTCTCTCTCTCTCTCTCTCTCTCTCTCTCTCCATCCATCCATCTCTCTCTCCCCCCCCCCCCCCCCCCCCCCCCCCCCCTCACTAAATGAGTGGCTCGTGAGCTCCTCGGTCTCTTCTTCCTCCCCATTGCTCATCCTCGTGTCGGCACACCTGTGGCTTTGTCTGCACACATGTGTTTTGTTCTCACTGAATCATTCTGCGGGCGAGAACAGCAACCATTTGTGCCGAAACGTGTTAAGTATCAGGAAGTCGTTGCTTCCTCGCAGGTGTTAGTGATGACTTGAACACATGAGGGGTGTCAAAGTGGTTAACTGCCCTGAAGAGTACATTTGAAAGTATGAGCACATGTTCAGTTTCAAGGAATCATTTACTTTTTTATTTTATTTGGCACATCATTCTGTGTAAAACTGTTATGTTAGAACTTGGTCTTTCTGGACAGATGAAATAAACCCAAACAGGCTAGCTGTATCCACCTGTTTCAAGTCTTTGTGCTAAGCTAAGCTAACCGTCTGCAGCTTCACATTTGGCAATGGTCATCAAGGATGGCGTCCAGGATGTAATGGTGTAATAGAATGTAATGGAGTAATGGTGTCCTGGAGGCAGCCTGGACGCCATTACTCCATTACAAACAAGAGGTTTTCCGGGCACGTCCAACTGGTAGGAGACTCCGGGGAAGACCCAGGACATGCTGGAGGGATTATATCTCCCAGCTGGCCTGGGAACGCCTCGGGATCCCCCAGAATGAGCTGGAAAATGTTGCGTCGGCCTGCTGGGGCTTCTGCCACCACGACCCCGGATAAGTGGCTGATAATGGATGGATGAAGGAAGCAAGTAAGTGTATTTCACCAAACATCAACATATTCCTTGAGAGCATTGCCCTGAGTGCCGCCCAGTTCTACTCCTGTCCGTTTACAAACCTCAGCCCAAACCAAACCAAACTGAGATCCACACATGAATTAAAGCCTCCTTCCACAGCCGCTCACCAAAAAGCCATGAAGGCCTCCTGCCTGCTGCTGGAGGACGAGGGAGCGTTGGGGAAGAGCGGATCGGCAACAGTATCCAACTACCTCAATGAGTGCATGGCACGCCTTTGATTTATTTATGCTAGGGCTGGGCGATATATTCATTTTATGCCGATATCAGGAAATGAGATTTGATTTTAGATAGTAATACGTAATAAGTGTTGTCTTTTCCTGGCTTTATAAGCTGCGTTACGGTAGAGTGGTGTAACTTTCTGAACTTACCAGATTGTTCAAGCTGTCCTATTATTGGCATTTAAACACTTTGCATTAACCACAATATTTATGTGAAAGCACCGATGGTCGTCGCAATATATATTGCTGTCGGGATGTAAAGAGAATTTAAACCAATATAAACAATAAAAAACGCTTTCAACATAAATTACCTACCCCAACTTTAATTAACATTCACTCAATATGACGTGACGTCTACCAGTGCAAAAACAGGACATTTAGCGGTCAGGTAAACAAACAAAAACAAAACACAGTGCCAACCTCAACTAGTATTTTGTATGTGTCGCTGTTCGAATGCTACATCATGAAAACAAAAGCCTCTTCCCACAATCAGACGGGATTCTATACGCCGTGTTTATTGATCCTTACAGTCTCATTTACACATCATGATGCTGTGTTAAATCAGTGGCTGCTGTTCCTCCACAAGGAGCTCGCTCACACACACACACACACACACACACACACACACACACACACACACACACACACACACACACACACACACACACACACACGGTGTCAGGCAAATCAAATCTCAAGGAACAGTTTGTCCCTGTTGTGCGGAGGGGAGCGTAATCAACACACGTCAACTGCCTTCCGTTATATACCAAATAGTGGGAATTAAGTTTAAATGCACTAATGGAAATGTAACAATATTACTATAAATAATATTAATATACTTCATTTTCCATCGCTGCCTCGCTGCATAATAAATCCTGTTGCTAGGTAACTGTTAATTGTTAAAATGCAGGTATACTTCATGAAGAGAAAGGGACAGGGATGGAGGAAAAAGGTAGGAGAGTGACAGAGCAGTGCCACACACACACACACACACACACACACACACACACACACACACACACACACACACACACACTGAGAGATATTCAACAAGCGAGTCTTCTAAGGTCACAGGTTTCAAGGATGAAGTGAGTTGAATCACTGAAGGTGACGCTTTATCGGACTTACTGTAGCCCCTCTGTCATCTCTCCTTCTTACCGCTCTTCTTCTCCCTTCATCCTGCTCCTCCTCCCGCTCTCCATAATCCAGTGAACTCTCATCCATAACTCACGGGCCCCTCTTTCTTTTATTACCATGCACGATGCCCCACCACCACCTCTCCCTCCGCCCTAATAACTCAAGTTGATGCACAATATAAGGGGGCATTGGAGGGAGTAAGAGTGTGATAAAGAAAGTGAAAGAGAGGAGGCGGGGGGGGGGGGGGGGGGGGGGGGGACGCAGTCTCAGTGTTAGAGAGTATCAGGTGGGAACAGGGAGGAGTTACGGGGCAAAAACAACGCAGAGAGGCCGACAGTGAGGGCGAGAGGCAGATGAGAGCGAGGTGGAGAGAGAGGTGGAGAGCGAGGTGGAGCAAGGTGGAGAGCGAGGTGGAGCAAGGTGGAGAGCGAGGTGGAGAGCGAGGTGGAGAGCGAGGTGGCGAGAGAGGTGACGCCTCTGACGGGCGGCTGAATCAGAGCCGTTGATGGCTTCGGCCTTCAGATACAGGCGGATACGCAGCTATTGATATTTCCCATTTAAGGCGGTGTGCAAACACACATGTGAATCTCTAATATATCTCGCCCCCCACACACACACACCTCACCCCCTCCATCAATAATTGAATACGTCTCGCTCGCCAGTGTGACTGAAAAATTAATGTGAGCTAGGAGTGAGGGGATGATGGATGAGGAGGTGGGTGCCACCGTAGCTGCCGAGTGCAGGTATAGAGGTGAGAGCAGGTCAGAGATTTTGCATACAGAGTGGATGCTAAGCTAGTTAGCATGGTCCCGGCAGGCAGCCTCACTGATCCGGACTGTGTTTGCTCTCGTCAGCAAGTTTACCATCACGCCTCTGAACTTCCCCTGGCAGACGATGGGGAGCTGTGGGGAGCGCAGGTGAGAAGATGCACCTGGGCGGTGGCTTTTGGCCCTTTTGGCCCTTTTGGCCACAAAGCAAATGAACACTGCTCCTGTTCGGGCACAAAACCTACTAGTGGTGCTGGTTTACCTCCACCTTTGACCGGATGAGAACGCTAGAGGTCTCTAAAAGTATCTGGCGAAGTAATCGTCGAGTCACTGGTCCTGATCAACAACCCTGTCAAACCGGTTTGTACTATGGGGGCGGTACAAACTCCTCCTGCATCTTTAAGTCACTCTGGATAAGATCGGCTTGTGAAAATGTCAAAATGTATAATTTAGGGACTACACAGACCAGCTGTTCAACGGTGGGAAAAAGAAAGAAAAGAGAAAGAACGGTTGTTTTTTAATGTGAGGTGCTTTTGTAATGTGAGAGGTAATCACAGCTAATCATGCACTCCTCCATATTGAACATGTCTTTCCATTTCAATGAAGGGTCATCAGGATTCAAACTTGGCTGGCGTTGATGTGTGTGCATGACATGCAATGTTTTAACGCACGCATGCTGAAAAAAGAGCTGAGGACATGAGCCGCCGAGTTAACTGCACCCCAGTTCAGCTTTGGCTTTCTGTGGGACGCTTTCGCCTGTATCCTCCTGCTTATTATTCACACATTTAAATACATTTGCACAGGGGACCCGCTCAGTACAAGAACAATATCACACTGTTTGCAACTGAACGGCGTCGGAGGCTGCAGCCGGAAGATAAACGCCCTTCTCAATGTCAGTTTGATGGCAATTGCTGAGACAGGGGAGGGTTTTCTTCATTTACTTCCATCAACCAGATTTTTCAATCTGTCCCGCTTCCCCGACCTCAGATAATTATTATGCATTGTGAAAGACGCCCTCAACCCCAGTGTGGATCTCTCCTGGATGAATCAGTGGTGAAGCCTTACAGTGGGAACCGGAGAAGGTCTCAAAATGTAATCACACAACAGGCAGGTACCCGCACTGCTGCAAAGTCCAGCAGGAGCAGTCATGGTGTGTGTGTGTGTGTGTGTGTGTGTGTGTGTGTGTGTGTGTGTGTGTGTGTGTGTGTGTGGAGGAGAGAGCAGCCTGAGAGAGCAGCCTGAGAGAACCCTGTGGGCTGTGTGGAGCGCCAGCAGCAGTGTGTGTCGTTGAGGGGGCAGACCCAGAGCCCACCACCATACAGTCACCATATGGCCCTGAGAGAGAGAGAGAGAGAGAGAGAGAGAGATGGAGACGGAGAGAGAGTGTGTGTGACAGAAAGATCATGCATTTGAGTCTGTGAAAGAGAGAGGCAAAGGACTCAACGAAGGGTTTCAGATTATATGTGTGTGTGTGTGTGTGTGTGTGTGTGTGTGTGTGTGTGTGTGTGTGTGTGTGTTCTGGGAGAGAAAGGAGGTACAGAGCCAGGCGGACTGTCTGAGCGTCCACTACAGTGGGCAGGGGAACGTGAGAGGACGGAAGGGGAGGGGCTTATTTGACGCATAAATACGGCGGCAAAGTGAAATGAATCCACAGTGAGGTCAGGGAGGTCAGAGGAAACACAAAAGGCTTAAAAAGACTCGGTGCCATATGCATGAAACTTAGTTTTTTATTATTAATACTCAACACTTCATTTTGTTCATCATGTACAAAGAGAAAGGATAGTCTTATTTGAGCACTTATAATCGTAGATATCAGTATTATCCTTATTAGAAGTACCTTAATGTTTTTTTGTAGTTTTTTTGCGATTTTGTCATGACGCGGTTCATTTTTGTTATTGAGATTACTTTGATCGTTTCCATACAAAAAAACAACCCAAAACAAGGTAAATGTTTTTCCCCCAATATTCAGTATTTACACAACCTGTACAATTATTTGTTTTTGTGTCGTTTTCTGTTCGTATGGTGTAAAAATTTGGGGGCTTTATTTCAAAGAAAAGGGCCACAAAAAGAGAAAAGAATGGCCAAGAATAATATTATGTATATCATTATGTATACAATTGATACTATTCATATGTTACATCTTTGTCAACCCACAGTAAATCTAATCAATGTGTGTTCACCTTGTGAAATACATTTAGTAGCAACCCCTGATGCCTTTTTCATTCTTGACTGTATGAATGATGACGATGGAAAATAGCAATATTAAACAAACAAAACTGTACACAATTTAATAGAAAATTTTGTATGCATCAATATAAAGCAATATCAATACATATTAATACACGCACACACAGATAGATCTTTAAAATATGAGCAAACAGCTTCTGCAAATGAATTAAAGTGAACTGGAAAATTATAAGCAGCTAAATTACATGGAGCTTCACAACAAATCAATCGCATAATATCACAGTATAATTCTTCCTATCTGCATGTGACTTGTTGATTAAAAAAAAGAAAACCAACACACTATGATAGAAATATTGATGTCAAATACATTTTCACGAGTCAGTTTAACCGGTACATCGATCCCTGTGGCTGACCCCGTCATGCTCTCGTTTGGTCCCATGTGTCAGTATCCCTGACAGAAAGAAAACACACGTCAGCTGAGGGTGATATCCACACCCTCCACCTACAGGACGTCCCACACCCGCTAACTTGCCACAGCCGTTTGTTGCGTTGTAAAAATGTGACACAGTGTTTTTTTTTGCTCTACCCGATCCAATTCCACAAAATGTGTTGTGGAACGCTCGTGTGCAGAGAAGTGAGCCCGGGACCAAGCGGGCCGTGAGGGAAATGAAATAAATAATAAATAAAAAACCTCTAGCGAGCCATGCTTAATCTGGCTGAGCAGCTGGAGGTGGTAAAGGCCCGATGATAGCATGTTCACCACAGTGTCAGGTGCACCTTTAACCTCCCAACCGGCAGCTGGACGCCGGCCCTGCAGCTCGCCCTCCAGTGCGTGAAACCCGCCCACAAAAAAAAAAAAAAAAAGTTGGAGGGAGGTGATGAATTGGCACATACAGTGTACAGTAAGAGCTTGTTTTCTATTTTGTTAATCCTGTTTATTGCAAATGAGGAGAAGGATCGTGGTGGCTTGTACGATAAATAAATAAATAATGCAAACCCAACAGAGTTTACGTGCACACGGATACATGTTTCACTTTTCAATCAACCCGCTAGACATGAAAGCAGTTGAGGAGAAAAACAGAAGAGAGATGAATTTCTCTCCGAGGGCCGGGGCGAGGATTATAGAGACTTATTGGAATCAGTGCCATATAGAAGAAGACCGGGGGAAATAACTTCCGACTGCATGGGGGACAAACTTGCATATGTACACAACAAATTACAAATCATATCTCCCGTCTCATACTGAGAAACAAGCGGTGCACAAAGTTGCACAAATATAAATTAGAATCCAAAGCTTTTAAGTGTTTCCAGCTGTCAAACAGCACAGTTTAGTAACAGGCGAGCTAAAATATAGCAACAGCAGTTGATTTCCCTAAAATGAGACATGACAGGACAAATGTTGCACCTTTTAATAAGGGGTTGCACAAATGCATTTCCGCGTTAAATGGATTCTCGATAAGATGGAACTACACTCGCTCTCGGGTAATATTGTGCCGAAATCCTCAGCAGTATTAACATAAACTCTGGGGAATGTCCAGCGCTCTTTTGTGAGTGTGTGTGTCTGTGTTTATATAAGTGTGTGTGTGTGTGTGTGTGTGTATCCTTTACCACAGTGATGTATAGCCCAAACATAGAGAGGGAACAGGATAGGCCGGGCCGACGATGGCTCTAAATTCTGTGTGCAATCAACGTTCGAGCCCGGGTTTAAAAATAAATAAAGACAAATATCCTCTATGTTTTATCAACAAGGAATCGCTGCTTTAAAAATGAAGGATCACAATATACTGCCTCTATACGCAAATATCATCTATGTATACACGTAATATTGTATTCCATAAATGTGTAGATAATTGATTTTTATCTCAAAAAGCATGAAGAAGAGCTTACCTTAAAAAGAGAGAATCTAAACACAATTCAAGGGAAGCTTAGCAAAGACTCCTACAACTAAACTTTCCCTTTTTATCACCAAACGTCTACACCTACAGTAAATTATCCTCGATTTCCAACACTTTAGTGAAAATATGAAAAAGCATAATCTTAACATAATCAGTATACTCATTGGTAAACTATCATAATTAAGTAAACATGAGATTTAAAGAAAAAGAGGTTCAATTATATCACTTATGATTAGTAATATTTGTGTCTTAACTATATTTTTGCATATTTTTGTTCATGAGTTTTTTTAGTTTTTGAGATTTTTATCATGGTTTTCTTTATTTCTTAAATTGCTGTAAAACATATTGAAACGTACATCCTGTCTGTCTGTTTACTGTACAAAGTGAAAAGAGTTTTAAATATATTATTTACAGGGAAAAGATTGAACGTACAAATGCTGACGCTGATTGATGCCCACTCCCAAGTCTCGTTGCTTATTTCCTCGTCGGTTCTTGGTCGCCTCCTTTATGCCATCTCGCTGATAATGGTTGACCTGAACTTTCAAAAATGTGTGCGTATAAAAATTCCAGAGATCCCAATCTATTTATTAGGAGAGTCATCGGGGAGGTGGGGGTGGATGGATGGATCTGTTTGATTTAAGGCTAACTCGATCAGTCTCACATTGACGGTGTTGTCTGTGGAGCGAGGGAAGGACGAGAGGCGGCTGAACTTATGGATAGTTCCTCGCAGGTTATGGGGGGGGGGAAATGTAACAACTGTAATCATTCAATCGTGATTTGCTTCCCTCCACACACACGCGCACACACACACACGCAAGCACGCCAACCTTTTAGATTAGGGAATAAGATAGAACTCCAACACCTGGCCAGCGCTCCTGCGCAGTCTCCAGCAGCCCTTGAACTTCTGACACCGCCAGCCAATCGAAGATCAAACCTTTAAAATGACTTAAAGAGGCTTCTTTATTCTGTACAGTAATAAGATGAGTCATCATGGGGCTGGGGGGAGGGTGATGGGTTGATAAGGCATGTCTACTGAGTGCCTGAACCTACACTGAGTAAAAGGTCCTGTGCAATAAACGAGGCCTCTCCAGCTCAAAAGGACTATCTACATCAGTCGGAGGGGAAAAGGCCGGAATGCGTTGGCAAGATGGCCGCCGTCCGGACGCCTCCGTCGGTGTTTCAGAGGGCTCTTTCAATTAGACATCCTCCTCAGCTCAAGCTTCAATCGGCATCATTGTCGCGGGGCAACAACACGTCTCCTACATGTTCTGTTGCACTTCGCCAACCAAAAAAACAACAACAACAGTGCATATATTAATCATACACAATGTACAAACAAAGCTTTCTGTGTGCGCGGCTCTCCGACCGCTTACGTGAGTGAAAAGTGAAAAAAATAGCGACTGCCTGGTGACTGCTATCCTGTAACACCTGAATAAAAAGAAGTGGTCTGAAGGCTGCCGGGTTGTGAAGGTGAGAATGCGTCGGTCCGTCCGCATCCTGAAAACATCCGGCTCGTAAAGCGCCGCCCCAAACTCGACGTACAAAATAATCTTACGAAGTTATAAAACATCCTCCCCCGTGTATCTTAACCCCGCCGCCGGTCGTCACGTCTTCGAGCCCGCTGTACATTTTCACTGCAGCTTTGGCTCGGAAACGCGTCGGGAACACCGAGCAGCCGAAAGGCGCGCCGGTCCGTCCCGGTGCCGCGAGGTGTGAACCGGAAGGACACGCCCACTGGAGACCATTAAGGCACGTCCTCCCTCTCAGTGTCTTCAGCTCCGGACGAAACGTGTCGTTCACAGTAACACAAGTTCAGACCGACAAAATCTGCATGTGTTTAAGAGTGTGTGTGTGTGTGTGTGTGTGTGTGTGTGTGTGTGTGTGTATTTGATTTGTAACGTCTTGAAACATCAAATGAGGATCTGTCGGCTCTAAATGTGTCCGCCAGATCCTGTTTTCCCACAAGGAGCAAATAAATGTATGAGCATGGAGTAAAATATTCTACAGAACACAGAAAAAAAAGGACTTCAGTCTTTCTGGCTTGTTGGTTGAACTTAAAACAACCTTCCTGCTGCAACTACAGATACTAAAACAGTAGTGAAATATTATACCAACAGAACATAAAACAAGAAAAACTTAGTGATATCATAAGCAGTGGTATCGTAATCAGCACTAACGTCTTTGTTATTCACAATGTTATCAATATTATTGTTGTTCTTATACCCTGTTTTCTTTTTCTTTTTCTAGAAGAATATCTTATTATCGTTCATGATTGTATTTCTCATAGCAAACAAGATCAGCTCTTTTGGCGTCAGGGATGAGGAGAGGAGTAGGCGGGCCGGGCCGGGCCGAGAGGGAGAAGGAGAGAGAGAGAGAGAGAGAGAGAGAGGCTCTCGTCCTCTCTTGTGTCGCGGCTCTGTGAAACGTGACAATGTCTCCTTTCCGCGGGGACACAGGGGCAGATGGGCCGCTCGCTCTCGCAGTCTTCCCTCAGCGGGAGCTCTCAGACGGCCGTCACATCGCACCAGGCTCACGCGTCCAATATCAAACGAAGACGAGGTGTCGCCTCTCTGCGATAATAACCAAGTACACAGACTTCTGCCTCGCTGGCGGACGAGGCGATGGAGTCTTTGGGGGGATGTTGAGGGGAACGTTGATTGACTGTGTTTGAGCAGCTTTGGCCGTTTCCGAGAGAGGGTTAATGTCCCACATCCCCTCAGGGTTTTTGCAAAATCAAGATCGCAGCCCCTTTCCCACCTTACTCCTATTTTGCTTTTCACAGTCTCTCTCCTGCATTACCTCATCGTTCTGTCCCAATATGGGCTAGGGGTCGCAGTGTGTGGACAGTGTCTTTAAAATCATCCCTGATCTCCTAACACCGCTTTGCCTCCCCCTCCTCCCTCGCCACCGTCCCGCTCCTCCTCCTCTTCTTGCTCTCACACGTCAGACTCAATGCTGGAGAGTTTCTCGTACACATGGCCATTGCTTCCGTTGAAGGGACGCGGGGGGCCGACCCCCAGCATGGAGCCGTGGTGGTTCATCCCACCGAGGCTGAGCTCTTTCGGGAACCGGGGGGTCACGTTGGACATCACCCCGGCGGTGGCGGACGCCGGCAGGTATGACGTCGTGCTCATCTGGCTCCTGAAGTCACTTCGGCTGTTTTTGGCAACTTGTTGCTGCTGCTGTTGCTTTTTCATGTAATATTGTTTGGCTCCGTGCATCAGACACTGGTCGTCGCCAAACGTGGGAATAAAGGGGTTTTGGTTTACCCTGTCGGGGTAAAGCGATTTGGATAAAGAGAACCCGCCCCCACCTCCTCCTTCCATCAAAGACCTATCCCTCTCTCGCATGTCTCTCTCTCCGACGGAGCGCCGGTGGAGGCCCTCGCCGCCTCTGAACAGGCCGAATGGCGAGCCGGGTCTTTTCCGGTTCTCCCCTCCGTAAAACAACGGGTCCCTGTCTCGCTCCCTTTCTCTCTCCGAGCCCCCGTGGCGCTCAAATATGTGCGCGAAGGGGCTGGTGCCCTCCATGTAGCGTTCTTTCTCCTTCAAGCTGACGCTCCGGGGTGGGGGCAGCATCCCTCCCATACCGGCGCCGCTCATCCCGCCGCCGCCGCCACCGCCGCCTCCGAGGCCCCCCATCAAACTTCCCATCCCGCCTGACTCCTCTTTCTGAAGGTCGACAAATGCGTCATACGAGTGCTGCCGCCTCAGTGGTTTGCCGAAGCCCCCGCCCTTCCTCCTCTGCTGGCCCTGAGATTGAGACGGAGGGCCGGCGCCCATGCCTCCCCCTCCCCCACCTTTCCCTCCCCCCATCTGTTCCAAGAGGTGGTTGTTGTCCTCGCTGATATCGTAGAGGTTTCCTGTTTTTTTACAGCCCTCGCAGCGCATGCAGGTCGCAGAGCTGGGGCGGCTGTTTCCTCCGCCTCCCGAGGACCCGCAGTTCATGCCCCCGCCGTACCCTCCACCTCCCCCGCCTCCGTGCATGGACATCTGCTTGCCCACTCCCACCCCGCTGGCCCGGCAGTTCCTGCACTCCCACTCTCCCCCTGCCAGCCCAGATCCTCCCACGCTCTTTGGATCTGGCTTTTTGGGTTTGCTCTTAAGGAAGTCATCCACTGGAACCAGGGTGGTGCAGGGCCCCACTCCTCCGTCTCTACTCCCAGGGCCCTCCGTCAGGTCCACGTGTTCCCACTGAGGGACGCCCTCTTTGGGACGAAACTGGTCCAAATAAAAATCTCTCACGCTCTCCTTTTCTCTGAAGATATAGGTGTTCCCATCGTTGTTTCCTCCTCCTCCTCTCTTCCGTTCGGCGGGCAAAAGCGGTGGGGAGGTGGAGCGGTGGCCGTGGTAGTGGTGGTGGCTGATGTGGTAGGGTTTCCTCCTGTAGCCCAGCTCGATCTCGTCCAGCTCCCGTCTGGACTTGGCAGAGGCCGGCCTCTTTTTCAGGCTATCGCGGTATTGTTTGCGCTTCTTGGCGTTACCCTCCAGGTTTCCGTAAGTTACCGTGTGCGTGGAAATGTCCGAGACGTCGGACCGTATATTTCCCTCGTCCTCTCCTCTCCCTCCGCAGTAGCCGTGCCCCGGGACGAAGGTGGAACTCGAGGCGCCTCCCTTGAAGGAGAACTTCCCGTACAGGTCCGGCAGCCCTCCCTTGAAGCCCTGGCTGGGAGGAGGAGTCTGTCCCGACAGGAGGTCGAACTTGCTCATGTTCCTGTGGGTCAATGCCGAGCAGGGCTGCGTGGTGAAAATAGGGGCCACCCCTCCGCCCAGGCTGTCACAGTCGAACATGCCACCCTCCAGAGAGCTCGCGCTGCCCAAGCTGTGGGGCCGGTTGACCGGCGGCCCGCTGAGCCCGAGCGCTGAGCCGTGGTGGTGCAGGTAGTGGTCCTGGTACAGGTTGCTGTCCTTCGGGTGGAGGTTGCCGAACGTCCTCTCCACCTCGCTGATGTAGTCGCTGAACATGTTGTCCTCCGGCGGGTACTGCGGCTTGCAGTCCGAGTGGCCCGCCAGGCTGCGCCGGTGTTCAGAGATGTCGTAGACGGAGGATTCCCGGCGGATGAAGTCCAGGGCGCTGTGTGGGGAGCCGTTCACCCCCGACAGGGACGCCATGTTCTTGGCGGTGCGCAAGAGGCGCATTATGTTGGAGTGGGTGTTGTTCATGGTGGCCGATGGGGAGTTCAAGGCCGAGCTGCTCTTCTCCTCAATCTGCACCCCGTGGATGCAGCTGTAGATGCCCTGTGTGGGGAGATAGAGGAAAGAAGCAGCATTAGAGAGGGAACATTTGGACAACTGTACCGTTATTTCCTCACTAATAATGAACTCTAAGTTGACGGAAACATTCAAACTGGCCCTCTTTTAAAAACCCAGATGACGCAACATGAGGACAGCTCTTTCTGCTGATGCTGTTCATAGCTTGCTCAATAAATACAGGAAGTAAAAGCGGCAGTTACATATCATTTATCGACAGTAGCATGTAGTATATCAACTGGTCTGAGATAAAGTGAGACAGTGCAAGTGAGCATGACGATTCAGAAAGGACAGTGCAGCCGCATGGTGGATGATTGATAAAGGCAACGGGGCTGTAAACCCCCCCTGGGTCCCACTGGTCAATACCTTTCATCAATGTGATTAGAATTCAGCTGAACAATATCCTCCGGCAGTTATTAAACACCTTAGTTCCCGTAGCGCACACAATCTCCTTCGGAAGAGAAAGGCCGTGCCAAGGAGACGCCGGCTGAGCGTTTGCAGTGACAGAAAGATAAACTGCACCATTTGCATCCAGTGATGTACGATACAATATTCAGATAAAAATGGATGCGCAGAGGAGAGCCAACCAGGCATGACGGATGGGGACGGTAAAGGATCAGATCAATTCCAAACAATGATTTTGCTCAGTTTTTCTGGTCGTCTGTGGAGGACCACGGAAATAAAGGGACGCTTCTGGCCGCTGTCAAGAGATGAGAGATCCGCTGACCTCCGTCCTGCTCGCCACTGCTGAGATCAGGGCGAGGAGTTAGGGGTCAAGCTGGCTGTCAAATCCTCTCTGCTGCTCCGCTATGACTCTTCCCAACCTCCTCCTTTTCTCCACTAATATGAGTCGTTGACCCTCAGCTCTCCTTTCCCTAGCCGCTCATACCACGTTAGTCAATTAGCTACATGGACAGAGCCTGCATTGCAGCAAAAAGGCCTTCATCCCTCATTCCACTTCTATAGGTTATTACTTCCTTCAATTTCACAGTCTGTTAACAGCCGAGTATGTAAAGCTTGACAATGGCTGAAACCAAGAGAGGTTAGCATAAACAGAAAAGGACTCATACGTGCATTTTGAGAGCTATGGGCAAACGTATACGCCCACCTGTGTGATATTTCAGGGGGTTTAGAAGCATCTTTCAATGTTTATCTGGTCCTTTGCCGTCTCATCTGTGTTTCTTTTTTCCATCTGCCTGTTTATACAATTCATCATCACTTCATATCTTTTGTTTTTCTTCTTTCATTGTCTCGATTACGCCCCACCTGCTGCCAAAATCTGTCACGTCCTCCCTCCCATGACTTTTATGCGACAGCATCCTCCCATTTTGGCCTGACTTTTCCAGAAGCAACCACCTTTATCTTAAGATGACACCTTCCCTTTTAGGTTTCAAAGTTGTGTCGCATTGAGCAGCGATAGCGTTTTAGAGCAAGCTTTTTATAAGCTTTTTTTCCTTTAGGTAGGCACACACACGCAAGCACAAATAAGCAACAAGAAGTTAATACTGTAGTGCATGAAGTCTTGGACATTTAACAAAGTGATGCTGCTTCGTATTCAACAGCAGATTTAGTCTACTCCACATGCCCACATAATGTAACAGTTGGCAGATTGCTGCCGGCCCGCCGCTACTGTAGCTGATTATTTGGGCAGGATGTGTGAATAGCAATAACTGTGGCCTGAGGCTTTGCTAAGAATTTTCAATCCACCGGGGGAATCACAGCAAAATCTATAAGTGATTACACTGGAACAGAGAGGCAGGAAATCAACAAATAACTAGCTGCCCCTATGTGCGCTCGTCCATTGTACCGCCGAGCCGCGGCTCATAATGTAATAGAGCCTGCGTGCGGTGGAAGTGTACGGGGCTCAATGCAAATGAAGCTTGGCCGAGATGTGATGCGAGTGCTGCGAGAAGTAGGAGTGATTAAACCTCCAATACATTTACTGTTCTGCAGCCATTAGAGGCCTTTTAAATCAATATAATTAATTTGTTTCAGTGTTGCAGGTGGGACCTGGAGGAGCAGGTAGCCAGGGGACGGCCGCTCGCAGGGCGGGGAACGCTAAGCCGTGACCGACGCCACGTGACTCGCGCCGACCGGAACAGATGTCAAATTTTTTACACTGCTGGGCTTAAATGTTAATTGCAGCAATAACAATAAAGTTTATTGGATTAGGCTGTGAAATTAAAAAAGCGGAATTAATCTGAGTGGCAGAGCAAAGGAGGTGGAGAGGAGGGTGGGGGGGGGGAATGGCCAAGACTGGAAAGAAACACTCGAGTAAATGAGGAAGAGACAATGTGAGGCTGTGGCCAAGGATTTTGGAAAGATAATAAACTGTAATTTCCACTATTGTTTCACAAATGCCCAGGCTCGCTGCTACATATGCAAATGAACGCCCCGTGAATATTTCCCCCTGAATATTTTAACATACTGATTTATCTGGCTGTATTTGTGGACACTCAGCGTTCATTTGTGTTGTCACATTGTAACCGAGACAGAGGTAATTTCTGTAAATGAGAGCAATAACTGGATGTTACACAAGGCATAATTGCTTTCAGATCCAGACCCCGTACAAATTCTAATGATGTGATAAAAAAAAAAAAGGAGCAGCCCAACTGACATTTTAGCAACTGATATCTCACGCTCCTTCATCGCAAACGGACGCGCGCACGACCATAACCACGGCGACCGGCAACAATGTCAAATTAACACCACACAAAATAATCAAAGTTGGGCACTGGAGCGTAATATTAGAGCAAAGGGGGGAATATGTTTTTCCCCCCCTGTTGCCTTGATTTCTTGGCACAAGCAGCTCCGACACCACAGCAGCATATCAAATGTGATGTGTGTGTGTGTGTGTGTGTGTGTGTGTGTGTGTGTGTGTGTGTGTGTGTGTGTGTGTGTGTGTGTGTGTGTGTGTGTGTGTGTGTGTGTGTGTGGCTCTCTGCTGTAAATTAGCCACGTGGTTTCGCCTGCAGCGGTTCACCTTCAGAGGCACACAGTGAATTACACCCAAGCCATGTCAAAACAATTGGAATGCAAATCAAATACCTCGGGGGTGACTTTGGTCTCCTGGGATTCAGTAATCTACCCTCCCCGGTTCTGTGGCCGAGTTTTGTTAAGTGAGATATTGATTTTGGCTCGACATTTTGTAAATATTTACCCCACGGACGTCAGACGGGCCTAACCGCCGAAAAACAAAAAGGAAAAAGCTGCAATATCGGTTTGGAAGTGAGAGTCTGGATCGGTTACATGCTCATTTACTATTTCTTTTGCGGCCCTAAAGCCTCGGAGGACAAAGCGGAGCAGCTGCAGACGGTAACGCTGATGAAGGAATGAAGGTCACCTTACGGACGAGGAGGCGTCGGTGACGCAGTCGTAAACTGGAGGAATATAAACTTTTGGGCTGTTTTGCAAACAGAAGACAATTCTGGTGAGAAAGTGTAGTTGCTGGTTGCTGACTTCGGCAACCATATGGTGAATATCAGCCCCCCTATTTATCCTTTAACTCCTCACAACTTTCTTTAAATCCTCACCCCCTCTTTCCCATCTTTCATCCCAAAGAGTGCTGACAATATTGATCAGGATTTATCTTTTGCTATCAGATGGGTGTGTTTTGACGACTATGACAAGATAGGAGAGTCGTACAACATCATGGTGAAAGCAGTGGAACAGAAGTATAGAAGAAATTACTCTGTATTGTCAGGCATATGGCAATTTAGATCTAACGTTCATCAGCTACAGTTAGCCACCAAAAGCTACTGGTCACACCAGACCAAGTGAGTATATTGAACTGGTGCGTTTCATTGCTTCTCAATGCGACTTTTCATTTATGAAGAAGAATGGGATCTTTCTTATTTCCAATGTTGCTTTGTCTCATTTTAAACATTTAAAGGTTGCGTGGCAGTAGGTAGTCAAGTGTGCTACTACTGGGCTTGATTTGATGCTTGAAAACACAATCCTGATGTGAACAGCTCCAGTGTGCTGGCAGACCTTACATGGCAATCAGGATTTTTGTTAAAAAGCACAAGCCATGGAACGCTGTGTCTCAAACAGTAGTAACTACTCTGTGTTGCTGTCCAGACGGATATATTCACAGTTCATGTATTCGTTTTGACAACATTGATATCAGCTTAAACGTCTCAGGACATTTTCCACCCGGTCTCACCCTGCTGATGGAGAAGACGAAGCCGGGCTGGCCGGAGCAGACGCCCATGAAGCAGAAGCGCAGCTGCCAGTAGAACCAGTGCTCGCAGATGAAGGTGATGAGCGACAGCGCCATGGCGGCACCGAGCATGTAGAAGACGCCGGCCATGTTGTCGATGTCCAGCTGGCTGGACATCACCTCGTTCTTCTCGTGGTGGCAGATCCCCGTTAGCCACAGGGACTCCAGCTCCTCCATCTCACCTGGATTGAGGAGAGAAGATGGGCAGAAGAGAGGAGAGGGAGGGCGGGCGGGATGGCAAAGACGAAAAAAGAGACGAGACAAGAGGGAAGGGTGCACGATGACGACATGTGGAGAAGTGTTTTTATGACTCGCACGGGAATCAGAATGAAGAAAGTGGGAAGGAATGTGAAGTAAAATAGGAGAGAGGAGGGACATGATGTAATAACAGGATGGGGTTCGGAGGACACGAGGGATGGAGAGATGATGCAACAGAAGAAGAGAGGAGGGAAGATGGCGGGAAGGGAGGGCGGGGAGGGGAGGGCGGTCAGGGGAGTTAGAAACGAAATGCAGCCTTGAATTTTGCAGTACGCTTCATTGCAGTCTGGAAGAGAGTAACACACACCATCGGTCACATGTAATTACATTGATCTTTTTTTTTTTTTGGCACTCACTTCTGCAAATGATTGTGTTTCTATCTACCAAACAATATGCTCAAGCCTTCGGTTCAACGTGAGCATGCACAAACTACCCACAAGTGTTTGCGTATGTATGCATATGCACGTATGTGTGTGCGTGTGTGTTTGTGTGTGTGTGTGTGTGTGTCCGTGCGTCTGATGCCGGTCCCTGAGCTTCGGGTCTCTTTTGTGGGTCACCTTCTGTTTCACCACGAGCTGTTCTCTATCAAAGCCGAACGTGGCAGGACGGGCTGCTCTTAATGAATCATACATTCAGCCGTTGTCGCTGCGCTACGGCGCGACGCTTACGCCGGAGCACTGGCTGGCCTCTGAGCGTCAACCACACACACACACACACACACACACACACACACACACACACACCGTTTTGATGTGACGTGCACAACACTGTGGCCAATGCTATGAAAAAAAAAAGTGATGCCATTGATAATACTGGAGAAAAAAATGGATCTTGAGTTAAGCTTGTTCCTTTTTTTAGTGGGACATTTGGGATGTTTGATGTATTTATCACAAGCAAGTCAGTGTTTATTCTAAAACAGTTGGGTTGAGGCATTAAACTCCACTTTTACTTTGTAACCTACATTTAAAATCTAAAGTTTTTGGGAAATGCACTAGCACTGTTTTAGAGACTTAGATGAGAAGATCAATATCCATTGCAAGCCTATATGCTTCATGTGAATTAACTTAATTAATCAATTAGCTTAGCTTAGCATGCAGACTGATAAAGGGATGATCTGCTAGCATTGTTGTTATACTAGCACTTCTAAATTCACACATTAACATGTTATATCTCATTTATTTTAATCCATAAACATTAATGCAAACTATTTATTTATGCTAAGCTAAGCTAACCGGCCCAACGGTGTGTGCTTCTTAACTATAACTAGCGCGCATTGGGGGCCTTCATAACAACCGTATGCCGCTCAAAGCATGGGGAATAAAATAAAGGACAAGATTGACTTTTTGTTTTTGTTTGACTTGACAAAATGATCAGTTGAGCGAGACCTTGGATAAAAGCTTCAAGCCTGCAGCCCTGCTGTCCATCAGCTCACACACTTTATTGCAGGTTGTCATCTTTCACATTTCCACTCCTCTTATTTTGAGTCACTTTCCATGTTCTAATATCTAAAAAGTATGAACCCAAAGCATTACTTACAAAAAGTGGTTTGGAGTAAAACGCCGGATGTTAAAAAGAGTACATTTCAGAATTGAACTCCCATCATTCACGGCTGCTGTATGTAAGGATGCAACAGGTCCTTTCAAGCGCTGAGGGTCATTGAACTCAACACCTTCTGTAAATGACCTCCCATCCAACGGCGAATCAGAAAACCGCCAATCAAAACCGCTGTATCCTTTTTCCGCGACAGTTGTGGCATATTTTACTACCCAGACTCCCTCTCCAGCCCTCGTACCGGGCCACCCGGCTCTCCTCGTGAGCCCGATCGCTTTCTAGGCCACCAGGAGGGGAGTGGATGGCGAGGCGTGGCCGAGTGACATTGAAACCCTGAGAGGGGCGAGGCAGGGCCGCGTGGCACAGGGCGACATTAGCGCGAGTCGACCCATATTCTCACACACACACACACACACACACACACACACACACACACACACACACACACACTTATACAAGCAAGTCTTACATACGTGTGTGAAAAACAATCAAACTTATAATCAATAAGTCAGGAACAATACAGACTATTATTAAATCGTATGTAGGCTGATAAAAATAAACCTGTGTCATAAATTGTCTCTCTACAGCACTCTCTCTCTCTTCATCTTTCTAACACACACATACACACACACACACACACACACACACACTTGCTTACACACATAGAGGTCTGACCCATATTCACACACGCACACACACACACACACACACACACACACACACACACACACACACACACACACACACACACACACACACACACACACACACACACCCTTGCACTCATGCACATGCGGTGTTGAAATACACCAGGAGCTATGCTGGCACCTCTAACTGGGACGCACTATAGTGGGCCCCTGAGGGCCTTTGGTTCGGGATGCTCACAACACGCTGGACCATGCCCAAACCAACGAGAAACAACACACACACACACACACACACACACACACACACTCCACTCTGCATTGAGCTGCGTATCAAGACGGGACAGTGGGAAATGAGACGGGCGATGTCGCTAAAAACGGAGCGAGCGGCAGACATTCTGACTCACGATGAAGAGTTTTCGCTCCAAAATCATAAAGCATGTACCACGCGGGTCAGGAATGGACATTTTGAACATGTTCTGACTCATTAACGCCCCGGCTCGAGCTGACAGGAATGGAGCGTTTCAAGAGAACAAGCCCCGGAGAGCTTGGACAGTCTCCCATAAAAAGGCAAGCGGGATCATAAAGCACAGGGCTCCCGCGGTGGAGCTAAATCTCCAGTTATATTCCAAGCAGCGCTCTCCTACCGTTCCTGTCTATTCTTCACATATACGAGAGTGGACTTACGTGGACTTTTGACTTGCAGAGGCGATTAATCACCACAATTGTGTTTATTACAAGTACCATTTCTTTAGGTGGGGATTTACATTAAAGGCGTTTCCTGCCCTGAAAGCAGACTTTGTTTTAGCAATGTTGGCTTCTAACTTGTTGAGAAAAACGTTATTATAATAGAAGAGACGAGAGGCCAAAGCCAACAATATAAGAAACAAGCCGGACGTCGCCTTTGATTTTCGCCTCAAGGCTTTTAATAAGAACTTGTGTTCCGTTCCTCACCGAGGAAAATGGGGCATTATCTCAGTGACTCACCCGTGCGTCTGTGACTTGTTATTTACTCCTCATCGCATCAACACAGCTGCATGCGTGACAGACTCTCTGCTTGCTCGGTGCATTAAACGGCGCGGCGCCGATGAATAAAACAGTGGAGGGGAACGCCACGTCTCACCGTCTCCAAAGAGCCCCAGGATGGCCAGGTCCACGTGCCTCTTCCACAGCGACTCCTTCTGGATGGCGATGCCGTAGCCCGTGGTGGCGAAGATGTAGCCGCTGCCGATGGTCACCAGCTTGCAGCCCTCGTCCCTGCCAGCCATGTAGTTGAGTACGGCCGCGTCGTAAATGAAAGCGTCTAGTTTGCTAATGAAAAAGAGAGAGAGGGAGAGAGAGAGAGAGAAAGAGAAAGAGAGAGACAGGTTACAATTAATTAGCACTTAGGAGTCAGACATCACAGCTACAACATTCTAATTAACCTGCTAAATAACTCTAAGCTGCTGATAAGTGTAATAGACTTCCACTTGGTTTGCCAAAGGCTGGAGCTGGCACGCAAGGCCCGGCGAAGAAGCACACTTGAGGAAAGAGGGGGAGGTATTCAGCTACAATATGTTTAGGACAGACATAAACAGGGTAACTATTCGCCCCACAAGTTTACACAATATGCCAGGACAATATCACGACCGTGGGCTGAAACTGCGTCGTGCTTTTGATTCCCTTCAAAAAAGCTGCATCACTGCTGCAATGAAAGCAGATGTAACTCTACAGAAACTACTGACCTCACAGACAGGACATGCACATGCAGGGACTCAAAGTTTCAAACACAAATGTAATTTTACGATGAAAAACCCTTTTTGTGAATTGGTTTTTAGAATGAAACTTTAGTTTCTCACCCGGCCTTGAGACTCCCCAGAGCCTCGTTGACGTTTTTCTGATGGAACTTTGTCATGTAGCTGTGCATTTCTGGATAGTTGTTCCTGATGTTTCTCTCCGTACTCCCGTTTGGGACGGTGCCGAACCGAAAGGGAGGCGAGAAGTCGTTGGGACTCTGGAACTAAGATACAGAGAGAGGCATGTGAAGCGGGACTTGATCGAGTTAAAAGGTGCAGGTGAGGAAAAGAAACCTTCCATCTTACCTTTTTGTCTGACAGACCAGTCACCTGGTCCACGTATTCCTCCTGGATCATGAAGGCCGCCAGGTTGGCAGTGTAGGAGGCCAAGAAGATGACAGCAAAGAAGGCCCACACCGACACCATGATCTTACTGGTGGTGCCTTTGGGGTTCTGCACCGGCACGGAGTTGTTGAAGACCAGACCCCACAGCAGCCAGATGGCCTTACCGATGGTGAAGGATGGACCGTGAGGCTCTGAAAGGAAAGCACACAGATCAGCTCCGCTTCCTAAACCAGTGCGGGACACACAGCTGCTCCACTCTGACTGGGAGCTCCCCAGCCGAGCAGGGCTTTTTGTCCAAATCTGTTGGACGACCTAGCAGGACGTTTGGCACTGACGTTCATGTCACCCTCAGGAGGAATTTCAATAACTTTGGTGATCGCTTGACTTTTCATGTCGCGCCATAATCGCGTCAAATGTTCAATTCATTCCAAAACTGTTGTTTTATGACCAAATACCTGCAAAACTAATGGCTGAATGAATTCCCATCAGCCTCTTGCACTTTTTTACAGTCAACATCACACCCGCTATACAGTCAGCATGGCTGCGTCTTTGCATGTCGCCTCGTTGGTGTTTTGTATTTAGCATTTAGATAGACTTCTTATTTTATATCACCTATATATGGGCTCTGTACACATATATCACATATTTTGGATCATTGAGGGAACTGTGTGGGTCAATTCACCAGCAGGCGGACAGCAGGCTGGTTCATTCCGGCCATTATGCTGCGATAAGCAGTTGGTTCATAATTTCCGTGTGGGTACGTGTGAGCGTGTGAGAGAGGCCGAGAGAGAGTGTGTGTGTGCGCGCTAGCGCGTGGGTGTGTATTGTTGTGTGAGGCTTTTGTTCACGGGCGAGCTAGCGTTATCGTGCCAAAAAAAATAAAAAACTCCTCCGTGAAGTTTGTGAAGAAAGTTGTGTTCAATGAATCGGGCGGAGACTTTACAAATCCGCAGTCAGGCCATTGATACATTGTTGCGTCGAATCCTTTGAGTCCAAACTTCGATCTGCACTCTTCATGATACCAGACTCCCACCGCGCTACGAGCAGATGAAACAAGGAGTCACACACAGAAGAGAACAGCGCTTTAGGGAGGAGTGCATCTTCTCCAGAACATGATGAAGGATGCGAAGAATGAAAGAAAAAGATAGCCACTGTCTAAATATAGCCAACATCAGAGATAGAGCTGTGGGAAGACATTGATTTGTATTTATTTATTTATTTTCATTTTTTTTGTTTCTCATCTCTTTTGGCTGGGGGAGATCTAACACAAAACTAGCCCCTAGCTGTCAGAGCTGACACGTGATTTTGGGGAAATATGGAAATGAATGCAAACTGCCTGGTCCGGTGTGAAGGAAGCAGCACTTGAGGTGTGTTGAATCCCAGGCAGTGAGACACACCTGTGAAAGGATCAAAGGAGCAGCGTGGAGGAGGAGGAGGAAGAGGAGGAGGAGGAGGAGGAGGAGGAGAGCGAAGTCATTGGGTCGGCGAGGAAGGCTGGTCTATGTGTTGTGCGGAGGCGGCCCGCGGTCTGTTTGTGCGCGTCTGTTTCTGTCGGTCTTTGTGCACCGTGAGGCGATTTGCACATCTGCAGAGAGAAAGCATTAAACTGCCCCATCCCTCGTTTTGGTGCAAATCACGAGCTGGAGCATCGCTCACGGGCCGCTCTCTCTGCAGACGCTCAGATCGTTGTTCTCTTGCCTACTTTGGCTCCCCGGCCGCTGACTGCATCAGCAAAGATGAACGTATTTCAGGGTTTTACTCCCTCCTTGAATGTTGGAAAATGTGGCGGGCACTTGATTTGGATTCCACCAAATCCGATTGTTTTTCATTGCCCAAAAAAACAATTTTCCTGCTTTCGTGTGCTGGCGATGATCTCACATCCAGGACTTTTATGTTGGCAGCCTAAAATTTTCCCACTCAGGCGCTATTCGGAAAATCAGAAACATGGAAAATGCCAGAAACTTTAAGCCAACAGGCAACCGAACACTGGGGCTGGTACTGGTTGAGTCTATGAGACGCCAACGTCCAGTTCCATCACTCCATTTATCAACTTGCACATGGTAGTTGGATGCCACAAGAAAGGGAGTAAATGAGGAATTATTAGAGGCATCTGATATGGTGCATGTGTGTTTTCAGATCCACCAGACATCATCACTGCAAATCAAAAAGACACACTGTCACCAATAAAAAACACTTATCCTTCATCCAGATCCTTCAATTGTGAACCACTGGACAAAATATATCAATATATATATATATATCAGTCACTGGGGCCATTTTCTGCTTAATGATCACTTTTACTTTTGATACTTTGAAAATAATATCAGATTTGAACCTTTAAATGTTTACTTTTTACATAAGTAATCCTCAGAGGTCGAGGTGGGTGATTGGAGCAGACAAAGCACTGGGACAGTGCACTTTAAATATATTTTAAAAGCCAACGTATCTTGTGCTTCAAATCAGTGTTGACCTTTTCAATATTTAACCAGCACCTTGATCTGATGACCGTGAAGCTGGTGCTCTGAGTTTGTGTTGGCAGAGCCCCTCACTGGAAACGCTCGTGTTGTCTCGTAGATGAACGTGGTCTGGACAGCGTTACTGTACATTTCCTGCACAACATATTTGCTGCTGAAAAGTCTCTCATTCCAAAGTATTACGTCACGTTGAGCACATGTTGCACCGGTATCATTTCTCTAAAGTAAATTCAACCTCCCATCTGGTGTGCTCGGAGAGATGAGGGAGGCGGAAAATATCTGCATCCATTTACATCTATATCCTCAAACGAGTGCAGCCCTCCCCCAACAGGTACCATAAACCTGTGTGTGTGTAGGTGTGTGTGTGTGTGTGTGTGTGTGTGTGTGTGTGTGTGTGTGTGTGTGTGTGTGTGTGTGTGTGTGTGTGTGTGTGTGTGTGTGTGTGTGTGTGTGTGTGTGTGTGTGGAGCTCTCACCTTTGCCGTCAGCCAGACAGCGGTTGTAGCCCACAGGGCTGAAGTACTCGAATATAAACACAGCCATTGCTGACACCAGCAACAGCATCACGAACATCATCACCCACACATCCGCGCTGAAGGGCTCTGGAGGGCAGGAGAGAGGGAAGAGAGGAGAGAGGAGAGAGATGAAGGGATACGAGGGATTGAGGGAGGGAGGGCGGACAGAGATAAGGACAAGAGCAGAGAGGGGATAGGGGAAAGGGGGGAGGGGGGAGGAAAGAGGGTGGTAAGAAGGCAGAAGGCGGAGAGGAGGGGAGGACATCAGGAGAGGGAGGAAGAGGGTGAAAAAAGAGCGAGGGCGGCAGAGAGTGAGAGAGAGAGGAAGTGGAGAGAAAAAAAAGCGAGCGAGGGTAAGAGAGATATGCAAATGTAGAGCGCCAGATTGAGAAGAGGAAGGAAGAGTAAGAGAAATGGAGTAGGAGTGGGAAATAGAAGAGGGCAAAGAGGCAGGGAGCGAAAGAGAGAATACATAAACAGTTAGCCGTATTATCGTGCACTCCATTCTGCCTCCTCGTCATGCAAACACAGCCAAACTCTGCTCAGACCACACGTGTCCACTGAAACACTGGAAGTCCAGCTTTGTGGACGTCAACCCAAATGTGACCAGACGAAGAAAAACAGTTACATTGAGCTCAAACTTTGGCTGAACTCGTTCCAAAAGGGTAAAAACAACGGACAGGTGGAAAGGGGCGTGGTCTGCGCTCCTCACCTAGGAAGGCCGAGGGCGAAACTGTGCCGTTGCTACGGGAGACCATGACGCTGATGCCCGTCTCGATGAAGGGCACGGAAAAGTCGATGACCTCCGACCTCTCCTCGTTGATGGTCAAGGAGCCGACGGCCATGTGGGCGTTCTTTAACACCACCTAGGAGAGACAAGCAGAGCATCCGTTATTCACACGTCCCGCAGTAAAGTGAAAAGGAGAAAAACTAATCAAGACAGTTAATAGCTTATAGAGAGAAAAACTGCATTCAAACACAATCATAAAAGTAGCTTATCACGGCCATCAGTTGATTTGACGGAGGTTGTGCTGGGAGTCTTTCCAAATGTGGGTGATTTTCGTAAAAGAAATGCGATGGAGACAACGGTGAACACGTCCCGTGCTTTTACTTGTCTTTGCGCTGGCTCTGCTCTTCTTTTTCGCTGGATGAATGAATAAATTGTGACTGGGCTTCTTCAGCGATCTCATACATCAAGAGTAAATATTAGGTTTTAGTGTCAGCGCCTGTAATCCAGGAGCAATATCTTCGGTCTAGACGCATCACTTTGCGCTGATGTTCAGCAATCATAAAGACAGAACCCATTTCTCCAAATGGCCATTTTTCAACCGACTCGCTTTGCAATTCGGCGACAACAAGCGCATTCTGAGCAGAAGAGGAGAGCCGGCGGCGCTATCGTGTCTGTTAACGTGGATGAAGCACGCGGCGGATTCAGGCCCTCTCTCTCCGTTAGCCGCCAGAAGGGATTTTGGGGCGAATGTAGGAAATCAAATCGGACATGAAAACAGATTTGAGGGGGAAGTATATATTTTGAAAAGGCGGAGGAATGATTAGAATGAGCTAAGAGAAGAAAGTGGGTTGCCACAGTGGGTCACAGCTGCTTAAAATAGTCGCCCCAATGCCTCTCCTTCCTCTACCTGCCTCGCTCCAGTCACTACCCCTGCACAGGTGGTATATTTAGCCCCACCATTTTACATTTTACAGCCCCAAAGCACAACGGTAAAGTGGGACGGGACTGTCTTACTGAGTTAATAAGGCGTTTGCGGCTGTGTGAGTCAAAGCTCCAGTACGCGCTTCAGCTTTCGGAGTGTGTGTGCGTGTGCGTGTGCGTGTGCGTGCGTGCGTGCGTGCGTGCGTGCGTGCGTGCGTGCGTGCGTATGAGTGAGTCATAAAAGGGAAAAAGACAGAGAGACAGAGAAGCGAGCGAACCTTTGTTCTCCACCTGTGAAGTGGACCTTTACAGGCAGGAAGAACATCGCACATCTACTCTGCACATTATCTGCAGTTTTCAAAGTGTTTGTGTCTGCGAACGTATTTGTAACTTTTTCAATCTTGTTTGTTCTGTCAGCATGTAAGTACGGATGTGCATGTTCACTTGTGTGCGTGTGTTGGTGTGTTGGTGCCTGAATGTGCGAATGTCTCCCCGGGGAGGAGAGCGAGTCCATCCAGCAGTGTTCTCTCTCTCTCTCTCTCTCTCTCTCTCTCTCTCTCTCTCTCTCTCTCTCTCTCTCCCTCTCCCTCTCCCTCTCCATCTCCCTCCTACGACTTGTTCTCTCAGCGTTATGAAAGTGACCCGTGTGGGTGTTATTGAGAATGAGTGAGCGAGGATCTGCGTTTGCGTGCGTGTCTCAGATGGTGTGTGTGTGTGTGTGTGTGTGTGTGTGTGTGTGTGTGTGTGTGTGTGTGTGTGTGTGTGTGTGTGTCTTTGTGTGTCTTTGTGTGACTTCTGGCGAGGCCAAGCTCATGTAATCAAGTGCATTGCCTCTAATATTTTTATATTTTAGATTAGGAGTATTAGGGGCAGCACAAGTCAATGCAGCCCATGAAATCTGACACAGAATCGAGTTATGACAAAATGTCGGACATCTTAAAGCGGTCATTGATTTTTATTGATTTTTTCTTCCCTTTTTCATCTTTTTTTTTTCTTTGCAAGCTGTAGCAAGTTGTGCAAAGGCCCTCTGTGATCTCTGTGAGTGTCCAGGAGTCCTAGAGGGTGTGTGTGTGTGTGTGTGTGTGTGTGTGTGTGTGTGTGTGTGTGTGTGTGTGTGTGTGTGTGTGTGTGTCAGCATTAGTTCAGATTCTGCTCCATTAAGGGTGAGAGATATACTGTAGTTTTGGCCTCGTTCCAACTGGAGAAGGACACGGGTGGTTGTGTTAGATATAGCAGATACAGCAGATATACAGTGTGTGTGTGTGTGTGTGTGTGTGTGTGTGTGTGTGTGTGTGTGTGTGTGTGTGTGTGTGTGTGTGTGTGTGTGTGGGGCGGGAGACATTATGAGTGTGTCCTCTTTGTCCACATAGAGAAACAGTCTGGGTATGTATGCCTGTCTGTGTCCATGTGTCCGCATTCATGCATGGATTCTTTTATTCCTGTCATCGTTCATGCATAAGTGTCTACATGTGTGTGTGTGTGTGTGCGTGTGCGAGATCCATCCTCCTAATGACCATTCGTGTCTGCGGAGGTGAGGAGGAGGCGGCACATTACGGCGCTTTTAGTCGGGAGGATGGAGTTTATTACAGGTGACCACACTTCCAGCTCGGTGCCCACTAAAGACACTTAGCTGGCTTTATATAACAGATTAAATGGGTCCGTTTAATGCAAAGTGAGGAGCAAAAGTTTTAGCGCATGAAGAAACAGACACACCACCTTGGCTGTGACTTCTGAAGGTTGCTCAAGCTTCAGCATCCACACAAAGGTCACAGGCCGTGTGGTCGGCCTGTGACCTATCCTATCGATCCGTTTGCATTTTGCTTCATTAACTGATAGCCAGTCAGAGAGCACGGGGTTGTGGCTTAAGCACGAGAACCGACAGCGACTTTACCTTGGGGCCAATGTCGACGAGGGAAAGTTTGGAGCCCGAAGTGAATTGAGCTGCATGCACCCGTGGGTGAGGTGCTTAGCCCATCTGACATAAAGTGTGAGGCCCGTTGGACCCTGAAAGAAAAGCTCATCACTCAAGGTTTGAAAACACACTTCAGAGAGGAAACGAACCCTTCCGACAGCTCCAAGGGAAGCTAAAGATAGCACAGTGAACACAGACTGTGTCTCTGTCTGCCCTTTGACCTTTTCTTCTCCCTCATCTCAAACACCTATGAGCACGTCTTGTTAGCAGTGTTAAAGCACATATCTCACTGCAAAATGTGCACTTCAGCCGCCAGACGTTAAGAAAAATATTGTTTGCAGATGATACAAGTCTAAACCAAACTGGGAAAAGAAATTTGAGCTTCGACAGCGTTTAAAAAAAAAACAGTCTTTGGTAATTGTGTCACACATTTAAGAAGCAAACTTATGATAAGGGATGCTAAAACCGAAAAGGAGTCTGAAATCCATAATTTGTTGGGTTGGGTGATGGATAATAAACCCAAAATAAATAAGTTGTCAACCACATAAAAATAAATCTATTAAATGAATGTATAATAAAGTAGTGTTCACTTCTACAAGCATACATTAGTTATTGTGTGGAAGTATGGGAAACATATAAAACACATCCAAATCCAATGTGGATACTTCAAAATAAAGCTTTAAGAAAATGAAATAAAACTACTTTTCAAGGACTAACTGGTCATAAAATTAAAGGCTCTAAAATTCAAGGACTTTTTTTGTGGAAAAGATGTCTTGAGGAACTGAAAATGTGAAGCAGACATTGTTATTTTTGTAATACTTTAATGGACAAATATAAAAGCGGAATGGTGTGTTGGCGTCAGTGTGCAATAAGCTGACGCTTCAGCCTGCACCTTTCCACAGCGTTCACAATGTCTTCTACTGTACCGTTTAGTTGGGAGTAATTCAAATTTCTTCTCATTTGCCCAAATTGTTGTTGAACACATTTAAATGTCAACTTCGGCACTGAAGCCGACCGCCCTGTGCACCGAAGCCTGAAGGTATCCTGCTCTCCTTGCCTGACTCGTTGGCAGAAACGTCTCTCTGCATCGCGCTCCGACAGCTCACAATGTGTCAACGCCAACTTTTAAACAGCAGTAACACCAACAACGATCAGACGGCGGTGCAAAGTGGGAATTCGGCGCAATCTTCATTTGCACTAACGAGACTAATCCTATCATTTACACACGCGTGACCACGACGAGCACAGAGAGGCTTTATTTGTTGACTTGCAACTTTCGCCTGACTGAACATTTAGCCGGCTTTCACGTTTGTGTTCTTTTATTACTACCAAAATAAAAGTAGGAAACGGACACACAGGCGTTGTTTGCTCACCTCCCCCACCATGCCGTTCCACGTCCCGTTGATCTTCTTGCCGTGCTTGCCGTTGGTGACCAGGTAGAGGTCGTAGGTGAACTTCACTGCCTTGGCGATCTTCTTCAGGATGTCGATGCAGAATCCCTTACAGCAACGCTTGATGTAGATCCCCGAATCCTTCGTCTGATTGCTGCGTAGACGGACGGACGGGTGGACAGGCGGATAGGAAAAGGATTTAATCAAACAAGCACTTCCGTCTGAATTGGCATGAATTGCTAATTGTGGTGGTGATTTGGTGGCTCTGGCACTGTCACTCTCACACCGACTGAGTGTGAAGTGATTCTACCTCTGGCTCTGTAAAAGCTGTCGCGGGACATTAACATCATTCACAGGCCAAATGTGGGCATTTTTCTTTTTCCCCTTCTACTTTCTGCAGCAGGTAGACCCGACAGTCTGTCTCTAATTGTTGCCAAGTTCAATTTCCACAATAAGCTAATACTTAACAGAAATGTAATTCTTTTTTTTTTGGCATGCCTCCTTACGCTTGTTTCTCTCTGACACTGATTTGGAATATCTGAGCCGTAAGTCTCACAGTGTTTTGAGCTGCTTCCGACAGGGCACGGTGTTCCTCATGCAGGTCCCGCTCAGCGGATCCACGTCTTCCACGATGACGAACGGCGCCTCCTCCAGCGTGACGATGGACAGGTGGTCGTCCTCCCGCGTGGCCGCGCCCCCGTAGAGTTCATAGCGAGGCCACACGTGGTACTTCATGGACAGGGAGCCGTTCTCCCATTTACCCACCTGCGCAGACACCCGGCAAACAAAAGACGTTCAGATTGCCTTCAAAATGTCAGACACAGACATGCAAGAACTGCATTCTGGGTGTTTTACCAGGGGGTTAAATGCAATCATACTGCGAAAATACATACATGAAATGAATCGCTTGGCAGGAAACTAATTATAAGATGAGTTCAGATCAAATTCCATGCTGCAGTGAGTCCAGTGCATCAAACATGACTTCAGCTCTGCTCTTGCAAACAGTTCAGAGTCGAAACCCATCATCAAAAAGCAATGTAGACTTTAAATGCTTATTATGCAAAAACATTTATTTTGGGTGGGTTTTACTGCCCAATTTTCAGTTTCCTCGGTTTAGCTGTGATTAGTTCGTCTGTCAATAAAACAACAGCAAGGTAACAAATGAACAGGAGCATTTCGTGACTGATAACCAAATGCAAAAGTGAAACAGAAGAGGAGAGGAGAGAAAAGGCGCCCAGCATAGAGAATGAGAACAAGGTTAACGGGAAGGACAATACTGAAACGGGGGAAAGAGCAGAATTCAGATCAAGAGGGGAGGCTCGGGAGAGAACTGGATGGAGAGATTAAAGGAATGAAAAGAGAGAAATATGAGAAACGGCTACAGAAAGAGAGGAAAGAGGCCTGACTGAGGCCACGTCCACACGACTACGTTTCCATTTGAAAACGCAGATCTTTTGCTACGTTTAGTTTGGAAACGCTCCCGTGGACGGATACGTTTGAAAAACTCCGGGTTCACGTCCTGGTGCGGACGGAGAAGTTTGGAGACGATGACGTAGATGCACGTATTAGTGTGGATCTCGCCCGAGACAGAAATGCTAAACGCTGGCTCTTCAGTAGAGGAGCGTCCAGCTGCGGGTCTGGATGGCCCTCCAGCAACATGTGGCTTCACTCCACCGAATCAGCGTCATCAATTAGAAAATAATCCGCGTCACGTGGAACCGTACCTGGAGACCTTTCCTCTAGAAGGGCCCACTTGGCCACTTTCACAGAGAGAAAGATGTGGGTGGAAATGGATATGGATCAGCAGCTAATTGGACACACTGTAATGGGAGAGAGGGCAGGACAGGGAGCCGAGGCGTAGGTGTGTAAAGTCTGGTTTGCACACTCGTTAAATATGTAAATGCACACACGCACACACATACACACACACACACACACAGCACTCCAGGGAAGACAAATTTGCCAAGGCTGCCTGGAGTGGACAAGCTAAGGCCGTGTATCTCTGGGGCTTCTTCTATCTGGACAGGGGGGGAAAAAAGGGAGTGAGCGGGAGTTAGTGAAAGAGACAGACCGGGATGGAGAGAAGGCGAGAAAGTGTGGGAGGGAGGTGGTGTAGAGAGGAGGGTTAAAATCAGTCCGGAGGCAAGTAAACTGGACTGGACGCCACGGCGTCTTCACGCTACTTCAAAAGGTGCAGTGTGGGCACGGTTATAGAGCTGGAACTCATTAGGATCCAAGAAAAGTGGTTCAGCTGGAAGTCAAGCTAAGAATTAAACATGAGCGAGGGAGCGGTGGGGGGGAGGAGGGAAGAGGAGAGGAGAGGAGAGGTGGTGGTGCAGACTGCAAGGGGAGAAAGAGAGAGAGAGAGAAGACAGGAGGGGAGAGATTCACCTTGTTCTCTGATCAGAGGACGGAATATAGATTAGAGAGGCGGAAGAAAGAGAGAAACACTGAGAATAAAGAATAGGCAGAGTCAAAGGAGTCAGACTGCAGGACACAGACACAATGGAGAGCGAGCGTGAGGAAGCTCAGATGCAGCCTGGTGACTTTGCAGGTGGCGCTGAGCATCAAGTTCATTTGAGGTTGCTGGTTCGTCCGCACTGCCAACGTCTCTTCCACCTGTACTTAAAGGACGTTTGAATCTAATCCGTTTCTCAGAGTTTTTAACCTTTATCTGTGCAGAGAAAGCTGAGCGTGCACATACAAAGTTTGTGTTTCACCCATCGAGTCACATGAACCAGCTGCCCAGCATCACCACAGTCTTTTAAAGCTAGAGAAAATAGCGGATAGTTGGCCTGAGATACCTCAATTACAGACACGCACACAGGCCAACTTCCCCGTCTACAATGTGAGCGCAGTGGACAGACTGTAGACTGTCCTTCATTAGGAAGGACGTCCTTCTGTCCTTCCTGTGTGTTTTTCATTTTCATTTGGAAAAACAAGGTAATAAACCTTTAGATCTGTGCAATCATTTGTCTTGTTTGTTCCATGCTGCATTACCGAGCACCTGTAGCCCCGTAGAAGAGAATCAGAGGATCTGTGAATGGCATTTGACTACTGGTCTACAAAACGTGTCAACACTACGACTTATTATACGATTTCTATTTACTCCAATGTTGCTCAAAATCTGTTGTTTGACACAACAGTGACATCAACGGATGCAACTGCATCTTGCAACTACAGGCCGCTATTTCAGCGCAGCTTCCTCCGGGTAGCCGGGGGGCGGGCTCCCAGAATATGAGTGCAGAAGGATGTTATGGACCAGGATTTTCAACAGCGTACATTTTTACAGTGTTTTGGCTGACTCGGATCAGCAGCCGTATTTACTCGCGCCAGAGTATACGGCCATAGGAATGCAGTTGAGAGAGGCCTCCAGAAGCTGAGCTGCCTTCGCTCAAGCGGCCGTCCGATGCCAACAGAAACAGCATCATTCTGCTGCAGCCAATGCCAGCGGGGGCAGTTTTCTGTTGGATGCCGTCGCCGTCGCCAATAAACCCCCAAGAGAGCCTGTGTGCTCGCTACTATGCGTGAAAGTTGTCCTCCTCACTCCTCATTATCAACTGTTTTGTTAGGTTATCTCTTTGCGAAATGCTGAGGTCAGGCTTTTATTGTGAAAGGTAAAACCAGTGAAGGAGTGAAGCTGTAATGTAAATAATAAAGAGTTACTGTCGTCCTGCTTCACGCTGGTTTGAACTACAGAGCCTCCGTGTTTTCATTTTTACAGTCTGCGATAGTATAGGCGCAACTCGGCTACACTGTGTTTTTGACTGGCCATCAGCGGCGTGCGCGCAATGCATCCTGGTACATGTAGGGACTGCCGGGCACGGCTCCGCGAAAAAGAGGACTCAGCTTTCTCGGTCAATATAGCGCGCAATGAGCCAGTTATTGCTTCAAATCCAAACCACCAAGTTCTGTCTTCCTCACAATGTCTGTGTAGCTGCAGTTCCGACTATTACAGGGATCATTTTGAGTGGAGGCCGATGGAAGTCGGAAGTCTCTTGGCTGTAGCGTTACATTAACACTTGATGATGATGATGATGATGCTGCTGCACACTTGATAAATTATATGTAATGGCTTCCCGAACTTCTAAAACGAACAGACCAGCATTCTTCCGACATCATCGCTGTGTAGCCGGGTGCTGCAGTGTGTTGCTCAAAGGCACCTTCGCCGAGTTGATAGCATCTCATCAGAGAAGCGCCTGGAAAGCTCGAGGCTTAAAATGCTTGAAAAGTGAAAATCTGATGATAAGAGATGCAGATAGACAGGCAGATACTAGTGGACCGATCAGGTACAGTACTTACAGGACGCAGCTGGGTATAGACACACACACACACACACAACCACACAACTTTGCTCCTTCCCTCTCCCACGTCTCTCACCCTCTCCCACTGCCGCTCCTTGTTGAGCAGAATGATGACCAGCTTGGGGTGCATCTGGTATCCGTCCTCGCTGAACGACAGATTACGCCCCTCGAACGTCACATTCATCAGGTACCTGGAGAGGAAACACAGAGAAAGAGACATTGAGACGTGCGATCGCTTCTCGGCTCTCACGTGTTTTTATTTGCTCGATACGTCTGTATCGTAAACAGTCAATCTATCTTTTTAGCGTTTAATCTTCTCAGACGTGACACAAATCCATCATCTGCCAGGAAACAGCAACCAGCCAATGTCTGAGCCGGGTTTTCGTAAATAGATGAACATTCATTAGTCATCGGCTGCAAACAGTATTTTTAAGACGGGGCGGAGGAGAAGTAATTTAAAATAAAATCCTCTCTCCAGTCGTCCCAGGTTCAATGTGTTCCCTCCTGCTGAAGTGACCTTGAAGGAGTAGCGCATTGTTTTGGGAAATATGCCCGTGACTGATACCGCTCACATATCTGTCCATTAAACATGAGGCTGCAGCCAGCAGCCGGTTAGCTTAGCTTAGCATAAAGGCTGGAAACAGGGGGACCCGGCCAGCGCGGCTCCGCAACGAAATCCAGCTCTAAAGCTCGCCAGCTAACACGTGGTACCTCGATTGTTTGATTTGCACTCACTTGTTTTTTTTTTACTGGGAGTTATGTGCTGAACTCTTTCATGGCCGGGAGCAGTTGCCAGGCAACCAGCTGAGATCCGAGAAAGTTATTTGTCCCGGCCAAGAAAGAGTACATAACCCGCTGTTGTCTCTGCTCTTTGGTTTTGGTTCAGATTAAAGGAATGAAATGTGACGTGTTCATTTGTGAGCTCGATAGGTGCTGGTTGGTGGACAGAGCCAGGCTAGCTGTTTCCACTTGCTTCCAGTCTTTGTGCTAAGCTAAGCTAACCGCCCCATGTTTCCTTGGCTGAATGGAGATTTCTGCACGACTGATGCTGGCGTAATGAACACTGAACTCATCCATCCTCACCATCAGAGGAGCTCAAGTGTCACCTGAATACTGAATTTGAAATCAATTTGTATAAACATGTCATTTTGAAAATGAAAAAATGCAAACAAAATCATTCAAAATCAATTGTGCATTATGAATATGTATTTGTATTTCTCTAGTTGGACACATGGATGACTAGATAAAAGTAAAACATTGAACTTGTTGAAAGCGAGCTCTGAAGAGACGGGCGAACAAAGGAGGCAACGAAATGCAATGCAGCTTGTGTTAAGTTCAACGAAAAAGAAACAAACAAGTACCAGCCCATATGATACGGCAACAGCAGCTCGTCAGATCACTGTGTGTGTGTGTGTGTGTGTGTGTGTGTGTGTGTGTGTGTGTGTGTGTGTCTGGCTCTGTGTGTCTGCTTCAGTCTGTGTGTTCTGTGTGGCTCAGAAAAAGAGACGGAGAGAAAGAAGCATTGTTTCTGTCAGGTGAAATCATTTCACCTCCCTTCAAGTAAATACAACGCGCACACACACACACACACACACACACACACACACACACACACACACACACACACACACACACACACACACACACACACACACACACACACACACACAACACTGCATCCTCTTGCAGTGATTATGGTGTATGTGCGTGGGAGTGCGTAAGTGTGTGTATATAAGAACAGGAATGTTTATGTCAGGCGAACTCAAATCACTTCACTGTCATCCCACACACACACACACACACACACACACACACACACAAAACGCACACACACACTCTTTCTCTTTAACTCTTTCACCCTTTACTCCCTCTCTTCTCCCCTCTCTCGCTCGCGCTCTGACTGTTTCCATGGAAACTCTCTGCCTCAAAACCGTATATATATTTATATATATATATATATATATATATATATATATATATATATATATATATATATATATATATATATATATATATGTATGTATATATATATATATATATATATATATATATATATATATATATATAAATAACCATAACTTGGTGTGCTGATGGGGTCGGTCAGGAGCGGACTGGGACAGGTATCAGGACCCACTATCACCAGCAGAACCAGTTAGTCTTGAACCATCGGTTCAGCTCAACGTCACAGCCGCTCACTGCTGCACTCGAGGATCAACGTTCACCTTCAACCCCGTCTGACTCGTAAACCAGAACAGATCCCAGATCAGACCGGGAGGCTAAAAGCGGAAGGAAGCCACGCAGAAATATAACATTTCTCTTCTTTGTTTCTATGAATATATGCATCTATCTGCGTCTCCTATACGCTTCTATCACGGAGTCACTTATGTAACAATCCAGCAATTACTCCCGCCAGCTTCCTCACTCTATTTCACGTATTAAATATTGATATTTTCAATGAGCTGTGATGAGCAGATTCCCCCAGCATCATAGCGTCTCATGCAGCCCCATGTGTCCGGCTAACCGCTCCCATCCTGTCGAGCCTTGGCACCGACACAAAGTGCACAGAATCTGCTGCATAAATCATGAGCCATTTTACAAAATGACATGACGCTGCGGCCCCTTTAATCTTCACGAAGCAAGCTATTGTTACGCGCAACAATGTGGGGCCTTTGTGTGCATCTCCGTGTGTGTGTGTGTGTGTGTGTGTGTGTGTGTGTGTGTGCGTGAGTCCTGCACATGTTGACGGCAGTAACAGAGCGAAACACAAGCATATGTGTGTTGCCATGGCACCCACAACCACTGTGACTTCCAAGCCAATCTGGTGGGTTACTATGGAAACGGTAATCTCGCAGAGGGTGGGAACGAAAGAGGGAGAGAGAGAGAGAGAGAGAGAGAGAGAGAGAGAGGTGGGATTCAAAGAAATATGAGGGAGGGGATTGGAAATATTACTCCCAGAATGCAACGCTCTCATCTCCCATCACACCGGGACTGCTGCGTTTACAGGAGGCCACTTTGTGTTCCACCCATGTGACCACATGCACGCTCTGTCACCTCCTCTGAACCTGCATCACCGCCAGTCACATTGCACACACTCACACACACGCACACACACACACACACTCACACTCACACACACTCACACACACACACACACACACACACACACACACACACACACACACACACACACACACACCTGAGCAGGTCCGCTGCGGCAGCCGGGTGTTAAGTACCCGGCTCAAAAGCCCGGGTGACAGATCCCCACGTTCCTCCGTTGTCATGCCGGAGACGCAAATAAACACGTGAACCCAAACCTACACCCACTCCATCTGTGTGTGTGTGTGTGTGTGTGTGTGTGTGTGTGTGTGTGTGTGTGTGTCGTGAGATGGCATTAAGTAACGTGCATGCTAAGGATGCGATGCACACATCCGCCCACCCGCTAAACCCGTGTTTAGATACCCGTCGGTTTCCAGCTCAAACCAGTATGGAGGAGAGTACGTCTCTGCCGTACTGTACAGCAGGTGAATTGAAATTCAAACAGCAGCAGCAGCTGTCTCCACCTGGTGACACTGACTCAACAGTTACAATATCCGCTTCTTAAACTGCCTCGTCTCCTGGCAGACATTTCCATGAATCTTTTCTATCCAATTTTCTCTTCTTTTTTTCTTCTTTTTTTTTATTTTAGGAACATTCTTGCCATTGCAAATCGGAACAACTTAGTGCCAGGCGCACATACAGACAGACAGACAGACAGACAGACACACACACACGCACACGCACACGCACACACACACACACACGCACACGCACACACACACACACACACACACACACACACACACACAAGTCGCCATGCTTACTCCATGGCCTGACACAGATACGTTTTAACGCATGCTCTGGTGTGAATAATGGAGGAGTTGTGTGAAATATTGATAAGTCAGTTTTAATAAATTAACCCTGACATGAATTAGTCATGAGTTACACTCCTTAGCAATTACTGTGGTGCAACGTACTTATTGGGTTTGTAGAGGAGGAATCTATACGGAGAATGATAACATGCCCCATATGGCCGACCAAAAAAATACTGTAGCTTTGCTGCTTGTACACTTGGGATGTACAGTGTGAATGTGAGTGGAGGTGTAAATTGTGCTAAAGCGAAGACGACAAGGCAGGGAGAGGAGGGAGAGGACTGAGAACATCTGATTTATTGGCAAATGATAAACAGCACTTAATTAAAATTAATCAGCAGAAAATTTAATTTAAAATGACAGCCCTTCTCTACATTTCAGAAATAGTTGATAAAAACACTTGAGGATTCTTCTCTTTAAAAAAACGTATGAGCAGGTATTATAGTACAGAAGAAGGAATGGGGGGGACGCAGTATGGGGCAGCAAAACAGAGACAATAATGTGATAGAAATAAGAGGAAACAATGATGACGTGAGAAGAAACAAAGTCGAGAAGTGCATAAACCTGGCGGCGAAAAAGAGACGCGGTGACAGAGGCAGAGAGACTGTGAAAGTAACGAGGGAAGAAAGAGGGAAAGAAAGAGGGCAGGAGCATCCTGACCTAGTTCCAATCAAGCCCCATCACAAACAGGTACCTTTTTAACACCTCCCACTGGCCTGCCCCATAAACACACACTCAGCTGGCTTTTATAGACTCAGTCTGAAATAGCTAGACACACACGCACACACACACACACACACACACAGGTGGACGCACACAGCAGAGTGCGCACATGCAAAAAAAACACATGCGCCTGACTGGAGGCCTGGCCCACAGTGGGGCTAAAATGTCCACAGAGTTTAAGAGCACTTGACACCTTTCCAACTCCCAGCTCATTTGGAACCTGTCCACGTCTGGCAAGGTCAGGGCCGCTGTTGTCAAACTCATGATTCTCACACTGTTGTGGCGTATTGCTCACCCCGCCTCACCGTGTCTTTTGCTCTCTGCGCTTTTCGCTCTCTTCTTCCTCTTTCCGCTATCTTCATTTGTCAGGCTCACACTGTAGCATTAGCAGGAATGTCACAGTGCTGGCTACAGAGGACTTCATTTACTTAGCGGAGTGACGTGTCCTTCTCTTGTGGTATTCTGCGAAGCTCTAAGGGCTGAACAAGGAAATGCTAAGCACGGAGGGGATCGGCATAATGTATGGCTTATAAAGTCAAGTAGATGGCCGTGACCAGGCAGCGATTCTTCATCGTTCAACAGCAGACTGAAATGTAAACAAGATGTGATTTACATATTTTTCCATGCGTCTCCTTACTGGACCCAACCCGTTTTCCCTAATCTGCAACCTTGAAAGGCATGTGGCGTGTGATCAGAACTACAAAGTCATGTGTGATCGTCTCCATTAGTCACGATCCCCACCAGAGAGGAAGTATCGGGCCGCGATGCACAGCTGCAGAGCAGCTCTGATCAGCGTATGGGCGCGTAACACGCAATTCCCCCTCCTTCCTTCACCGCCTGCTTCGTGTTTCTCAATCTGGATTTTACCAACGTTCACGTTTTCAAACCTGTTCTGGAATATAAATAAAAAACTCTCCCCTCCGTCTCGGATTAAAGAGAGTAAAATAGGCCAAGCATTCCCTGAGTCATGCTCACTGCACAGTTAAATAGTTGTTCTTCACGAGTTGGGGATTTTCACATCACTCCAAGTGACTCCCAACCAGGGCGACTTGTGACTACATTATCCCCGGTTGCCGGTACGTGGAGAGATCGCAGAGTAGCTCGACTCATTTGAAAAAACACGAGTGCATAAAACTAGTACCGTCTTCCAAATCTCCTCCAACCTCTCCGGGTGCCGTGGATCATTATTACGCACGACTGGCTAACATCCACCATTCACTTTGACTTGATCAACAGTGAAATAATATCCAGTTTGGAATGAATTCACGAATTTCATGAACATGAAAGGTGATGGTGATGAAGGGCCGTGAATGCTGGGATCCATTGCTCTAAACCAATCCCCGTAGTTTTAAGATTAGTCGGACCAATTCCAGTTGGCAGCCTAAATTGATTTGAATGAAGTAACGTCTCAGAAACTGAGCTTTAGGGATCGCGGCTCGGTTTTCAAGCTATTACACGTCATTCTCGACGGCTGAGAACTAATTGTGACTTTATCTGATTTATTAATGCCGTGTGAACCCACTGGCGAGTGCCACTGAATGTAAGGTTTTCCTGCCCTACAAAAGAGCCTTTCTTTAGTTCCCTTTCCACCCATATTTCATCTATTCACCCATTGATTCTTATAGTGAACCAACCAGGCATCCAGCCCACCAACCAAACCAGCCAGCAAGCCAGGCAACCAGCCAGTCATTCACTCCCTGGTAAATAGACTGTAGGCCAAATGCTAATCTCTTGATTGAACACTTGAAGACAAAGGTTATCACCAAACAAATTTAGTTAAGGCAGCGAGGGGCAAAGGATCTTAGCAGCGCTCGCACCTGATCTAATCATCAACACAGCTAAGTTGATTATGAAACTGCAGGTCTGGAGCCAGTGGCTGGGAAGGAGCACAGGAGAGGAGAGGAGACAAGAAGGTGTGAACAGATAAAAGATCAGCTCTCGACAGAAGAGAATCAAGCAGTGGTGGGTCGTTAGGGCCTGCTAAGCCTTCACTGCTGGTCTAAACAGAATCACAAAGTTATAGCTATTTTATAATGTAATTGTTTTTCACAAATACACTACATGTATTATAATTATTTTTCCATATTAGCTCATTTTCTCATTGCACAGCTCCTGTCTTCTCTGTTGCTCTGCCTTCAGTCTTCAGCCTGCAGCTGGTTTTAAGGAGAGTTTTATCCAATCAGATTTGTTTTCTCCAGTGTCTCTAGGCCAGCAAAACAGTTTAAACAGGCCTTTGCAGATTAAAGTACACAGAGAGTGGACTTTGTGGTTGATTGTCATGGACTTCAACAAATCAGATCTTTAGTTTGTCAAGCTGGGTGTATTCTTTGACATGCAGGGTCTGCAAAATGGCGTGGATGTATATGATTGGTCAGTGGCCCAGCATGACCATTAACATGCGCTGTGATTGGTCAATGGGGCAGCATACGAAAGAAGGGAGAAGAAGCTAGAATCTCAGGCCTTGCTGGTGGATTTACTGAAAAACTCTGGCCGTTTTGTGACTTTACAGGTACTAATAGGGGGAAATAATTGTTCTCACAAGGGTTACGGTATTGTGCTTAAACAACCATATGGTTGCAGAGATAATTAAGGTGAGAATAGGTGCGGGGGGCTTGGTGCTTATAAGGTTAAAATAGCTCCGCAGGTCGGACCACACACCCCGTGTGACCTCCCTCCATGCCCGTAATAGTGCAAGAAAATCGGCCGTATAGCAGAGTGAGCGTCTGCTGTCCACACATGACAGTCTGTATGAACGCGCTGCAGCGCGCCGTGTTCAATACACGCGCGGGTCGGTCTGACAGTAACTCCCGGGACACTTTTTACAGTCCGCACCTGATGTGGACACACTGAAGGCCTAGGTCGAAAACGCACGGCCCGCCACTGGAATCAAGTGGAACAAAGCATGAATAAAAGCAGACCAGGGCAGTATAAAGCAGAAGACTAGAGGGCAAGAGTGGACGGAGAGAAGAACCAGACGGAGGGAGAAGCAAAGAAAGGACCAACGGTAGAGTCGAGAGTAAAGACTGCAGAAAGGGCAGACGACAGCAGAACAGGGGAGTTGAATCCTGGGGCAGCATCAGCTGCCATAAACTCTCACTGTTGTCTCGAAGCGGTGAGCAGCGGTAAAACAAATGCAAAGCTTCAGAAAAGGAGCGAACAAGCACACAGGGGTTGAAATGAGATCTAAAGAGTTCACTTGGGCGGACAACAAAGCTCTGCTGCCTCAGCGCGGGATGCAGTTAAGCTCGGAGCATGAGCGGGAAAAATGATCCGCATCCCCTTCGCACAACACGGGCAATCCGAAAAAGGTGTGCGTCTTAGCTGTCGGCTTTCTCCCGTCTCTCTGTACGAGTGTGAATGTGGAAACTTCTGGAGGAATGCAGCTGTGAAAATATACGGGAGAGAGCAGAGAGGGACTTTTGTGTGGCCGTCTGAATACAAGTGTGAGTCACTGCGGGAGGGTTCAATATGTTTTTCAGTTTGTGAGTGTGAGTGCTGCTTTTCAAAAACCCCTGAAACCATTGATTAGGAAACCAGACTGTTGTCCTCCAGGACTCCTTAGCACACACAAACTCTACGATACCCACACACACACACACATCTGGCCTTCACGGTCTCTATTTAGCACAATAAAAAACACACACGCACACACACACAGCCACACACGCAGCGTGGCAGAGGGGTGGAACTGGCCCTGAATAGAACACTGTGCTGAGCTCTGGAGCGCAGCGCGACGGGGGCTAGTGTTCGTCGACTGAAACGCCATTGGGACCAATTAGGCAGCGCGCGGAGCAAAGCGACCGCCGAACGCTGCGCTTCACAACCAGTTCAAAAGGCCTGCTGCTGAGACGGACAGCTGAGGGGGCGGGGTCAGATTTTCTTGAGGAAGGGGGCATGTGAAGAGGGGTGTTTGTGTGTGAAGGGTATTATTACATGGGGGGGTGGGAGGATGATCACAGTTTGAAGGGGATGAAGGTGCACACGTGTGTGTGTGTGTGTGTGTGTGTGTGTGTGTGTGTGTGTGTGTGTGTGTGTGTGTGTGTGTGTGTGTGTGTGTGTGTGTGTGTGTGTGTGTGTGCGCTAGCATCTGCTGCGTCCATGCCAGGATGCTCGTGTCGGTGCCACATCCACCTGAACCTGTGCACCTTTTTAAAGCTGCCATCTATGTGTGTGTGTGTGTGTGTGGCATTTTAGCATCCATTAATCATTGCCACATTCATTTGGAGACATTAGTGTAATTGTGAACGAATGAGACCGCTGCAGAGACGCGTGCCCTCCGCATTGTATTATAGAGTGCACGCCACAGAGCTGGTTACCATGGGATGTGTGCAGGTTGCTTTCGGGCAAACAGTGAGCTTGCTTTAATGCACACGAAGCAGGAAAAAGAACATTATTCCTGCAGTGCACTCAGAGTCTCTCACAATAACAGATACTGTAATGATTTAGAATCCGACAGAGGGAGAGTGCAGACAAGTGGCAGCATTCAACAGGAAGTTGAACTTTGAAATGCGGTCTTGCACAAACAACATAACCCCTCCACCAATCTAATATGTGAAATATACAGATACCAATTAACTGGAGGTCGATAAATAGATTTATTTTAATTGCCAACAGCTACTAAACGGACATGTGTACCTTGTCCCGGCTTTAAAGTCTGCATTTCAACACTGAAGATGTCATTTGAAGTCCTATTTAAAAGGCTGCTACAATGGCAGCCTTTGTTCATAAACTAGTATTGGTGCACAGCAGTATCTTCTTGAAACTGTTGCCTAAAACAACTCTGTAGAATGTGTCAATTGGTGAGCTTTAGCGGTGCTGGATAGCAGATTTTGCTAGCTGTTGTCCCCTGTTTGTAGTCTTTGTGCTAAGCTAAGCTAAGCTAAACTAAGCTAAGCAGCTGCTGGACGTAGCCTTACATTCTTCAGACATATATGAGAGGTATCAATCTTGTCGTCCAACTCTCTGCCAGTGAGCGAAGAAGCGTGTTAAAGAGAACTACAAAGCCACGACAGTGTGTAAAGACATTGTAAATCAATGCTACAAACAAAGGGAAGTTCTATAGATATACAGCTGACTTGGTGCACTGTTTACTTGAGTCTAGACAGCTCATTGTCTCTTGTGTCGTGGGACTCATGAGGTCACCACTTCTTGGTAACGGGTCCAAGGCCTCCGTCCTTGACTCACCTGAGCACTTCGTTGGGGTTGCCTGAGATGGGGGTCTTCTTGTCCGGCGCCCCGTGGCACTCGGACTTCAGCAGGGTGTGAGGTCCGCGGTCCATCACCATGGCGGAGGTCGCCATCGTGATGATGGCCACGCCGTCGCGAACACGGGACTCGAGGCCGTAGTCCCACTCGTCGTAGGACACGGAGAGCAGCCCTGGGTGGACGGGAGCGAGAAGAGGGAGAGAGAAAAGGATCAGAGGTTGTGCGGGAAGAAGAAGAAAGATCAGCGGGAAAATGATCGGCCAGATGGAAAAGGAACGGAGGGATCAGTAAAAGCAAGTCTGTATGGGAACAAGAGCAGAGTCAGAGAGACAAAGGAGAGAAACTAAAGCGGGGAGGGATGGATAACTCTGTGAGCGGGTACACAGTACACAGTGTACATGTTTTGAACACACTCCAAGAGACAGAGCACACACTACGCAGTGACTCATGGAGCCGATAGCGCTCCCATCCGGCCCGACTACGCGTCTATCACCTAGCTGTGTTTGTCCATCTGTCGGTCTAAAGCTCTGTCTGTCTCTGTTTGTTGACCTTTTGTACTTCTCTGTACGCCTGTTTATCTGTCCTGCTGTCTGCCTGTTCTCTCTTGACATCTGTTTATGGACAACAATTTGTAACTCTGTGTGTCTCGGCCCGTCTCTCCCGGTGCCCTTCAGACAGTCCAGCCAACTGTCTGCCATGATGCCCGTCCTTCGTCCTTCGTCTTTCGTCCTTCGTCCTTCGTCCTTCGTCCTTCATCCACCCCTCTGTCCTTCTCTGCTGAGGATTATCCGTGATTATCAATGAGTAGCGAGCCGATGGAGAATACAGGGATATTTTCATTTACCTTGATTTTCCCTGAAAAGGCTGGCCGAGGACCTGACTTACATCAATGCGTTTCCTAATCTTTTTTCCGTATTTTATAAACCTAAAATAAAGAAAGAAAAACGCAGAGAAACGCTGTGAGAAGAGTGGATTCACTATGAAACCGAGCCTATTACGCATCCACTCAAACACGGCTGGCGTTTTGATAATAAGCATCATTTATATTAAACTGCCGTTATTGATAACATGATTAAGTCCTGACATTATAGTCCCCATTAATTGATGACACACAGTGAAGCCCAGCGCTGAGCCTATATGTGCAATGTTTATCTCTTTTTAATCATCATTCAGCGCTGCTGTCAAGGTTTTCACAGCTCAGAGCTAACAGGTGGGGTTGTCCTTGGGCTCTCTTGGCTCTCAAGGGGTCTAATTGTTTTGGATCCATTTAAGAAATCTTTTTAATCATTTACGCACGTTGGGTTTCAGGGCACAGGTCCTTATTGGACAGGGTCCAATGTTTTGAACATGTCAGGGTCGCGACCACCCAATCAACCGTGGAATTACACGATTAGCACAAATTAGCACATCCAGTGGAGCAGCTAGACGCTCAGGACCGTCCTCAAGGTTCAGATCAAGGTTCACATCAAGGTTCACATCAAGGCAGCTGTTACTCTCCTCGCCCCGGTTTGCCCAGTATGACTAATGGACGTTCGCTTAACCCCCGACCCTGAACAGCAACTGTCCGATCACAGCAACCGTAACTTCATCTGTCAAAAAAAAGAAATCACCTTTCTAAAACCCAAAACAAGAGAACAAAATAGTAAGGGGATGGATTGAACTAGGGCTGGGCAATATATTGATATATCAATATCGTGATATGAGTCTAGATGTCGTCTTAGATTTTGGATTTCATAATATCACAATATGGCATAAGCGTTGCTTATGATTTTAAAGGCCGCTTTAGTGGTGCAACTTTAGGAACTCACCAGACCGTTCTAGCTTTTCTATTATTTGCCTTTACCCCCGTAGTCATTATATCCACATTACTGATGATTATTTATCTCAATAAATAATGAATCTCATTGTGAAAATATTTTTGTAAAAGCACCAACTCTCAGCCGTACAATATCAGTCTCAAGTTATTTGGTGAATAATACAGTGATATGTGATTTTCTCCATATCGCCCCAAACGGTGTGTTTAGCTCTTCTACTGTTAGCTGCAAGAGAGAGATAACTAACCTTGCACCCGTTCAACGTGGCAATCTTCCACATCAAGAGCCCTGTTATCTAAACCCCCAGCACCAAGTGCCCCTATGACTTCTGGAAATGGCCACTAACTGATATTTCCGCCTGGGAGCCGTCGGACGCCTCCGGGTTTCCGGTCACAGAGCTCTCAGTGAAGCACGCGCTGCCTTCGAGTCAATTTATCTGTCCCTCTCTCTCTGTCCATCAGTCGGCCGGCATCTGTCTGACAGACTATGACCACATGTCAGCCGGTCCACTACCATGTCAGTGGGCAGAAATAGACAGGCAGCCCTCGCAACCTGCCCTCCTCGCGGGGCCTCAGCACTGACAGCTCCGGCCCTCCAGGACCACATCTAAATGTCACACACTCTCACACACTCACTCACTCATTCCCGTCACTTGCTCCTTTCTGCACACTTCTTTTGTAGGAAGACGTATATGTATGTGTGTGTCTGTGCATGCACCGTGAGGTGTATTTTTCATTTTTTTCTTCTCCATCTTGGGAACTGCAGGGTGAAGTGTACATGTTCATACGTCTCCCAGGACATGTTTTAGCGTCACAACACAAAGTTATAGCTGAGCGGCCCTGTGGCAGCTGTAAAGGCTTCTTTCTGGCCCGTGAACTGGCTGCCGACGAGGTCTGAAGGCAAACGCTGTCTCCCCGTCACAGATTTGCACATATAGAAGAAGAACCACAAAGATGGAGAGCATCCACACGCAGGCAAATTGAGTTGGGGAGCGTAATAGCAGAACCACCGTATCGCTGGGTATTTTTGGAAACAGCTTATTATTGTCAGTGATGTCAGATTGGGTGGTTACGTTAGCACAGTGTGTGCGGCAGGAGTGTGTAACTGATCAGGAAGAATAGAGACAGAAAGGCTGTTAGTAAGAGAGGGAGAGAGAGAGACAGGGAGGAAAAAGAGGGACGGAGTGAGCAGAGAGAAAAAGTCAGACAGCAGCAGAGACACAAAGATAAAGAAGTAGAAGAAACAGAAAGTTAGGAGAGAGTCAGAGGAGGCTTAAATAGTGAGAAGGACAGCGACGGAGGGATGGCATGAAATAAGGAGGAAAGGGAAGGAAGGGAGAGAGTGGGAGGAGAGATGGTTCCCCTGAGCACCACTTAAGGAACGCATCAGTTGAATTACCCATGAGGATTTGAGGCTCTTTATCACACATGGAGCAAATTATTAAGCGTGCCTCGTAAGCAAAGCTCGCGTGCACCTTCTGCCGAACCCTGGACCGCTGGATTCACCCAGAGCGCACGGCGGCGTGCCATCGGGGACACGCTGTGTCCGTTCGCTCCGCGTTAGCTCACAAGTTGCTGTGGTTGACTGCCGCCGCGGGCTTCATGTGGCTTTGGTTGAAACTCAGAAGTGTAAGCGGTTTGTTGAATTATTGAGTTCTACAGCTAAATGCCTAATAAATGTCTACAAATATAATGCTCTTATGCTTTTGCACAGCAGCATCTTCATGCAGGTTAATTCAGGCCGGTATTCTGCCAAAGGCGGTCCTTTCTTCCATAGAAAGCCACTGCTGAAGCTGTTAAGTAACACCCTACCTTCATGTTCAGGCGGTTGGCAGAGGGCAGCATTGACAAGCACAGATCCTGCAGCAGCAGTGCTGTGATCACAGGCTCAGTCCTCTGCACACACACTCACACTCTACATCCACCGTTATAGGATGTCTGTGCATACTGGCATACAATCATGTTTGATCAAATATATGTGTATATGTTTCCACACAAAAAACACACTTTATTTAAGCTAACAAAATATAAATGGTATATAAATGCAATTTTGTTTGTTAAAGTTAGATTTTAGGCACATTCTCTATCCTATTCATCACGCGTTAAATGAGTGGATGACATTTAGCCTACAATCCGTCATTATGTCCCATAAGATTAATCCCATGATAATTCAATGCCAGCTGAAAGAGGTTTATTTGTGTCCATCAACGCAGCCACTCTGCCAGCTCCACTTTGTAATCATCCAGGCAGTACATGAGCCAGTCACGATTATCTCCCTGGCGACATAAATCAAGAGCGGAGTTGTTGTGTGATTTACATAACGGATTTGGTGATATATCAAACTTTATAGAGTGTAACCTTAATTTGGAACTGACAAACTCACACTCTCACGGCTTTGTTCCCCCCGGCCTCCAGGTAAACACTCTTGCACTCCACCGTTGGATGTTGAGGCACACTCAGAAAGCACACAACCCGTTTCATGACACTCACCCATTATTTTCTCACCCAAATTAAACCGTAAACCAAATCGCACATTTCAAAAGACAAGATGCACGCAGACAGAACATCGCACTAAACACACTCATGGGCACTCAAACGGGCTCGCAAAACGCACTCCCAACTCCCATTTAGAGTAAATCATCCGTGGGTGCCAATAAGGGAGCCGAAAAAAATGAAAAAAAGTTTGAATTACGGCGCTTGAGCGGCACAACGTTCTCGGGTTCCGCCTGGCAACCATTTCGCAGAAACTGCTGAGGACAGACGGCAGTGTAATATCTCCCCTTCACTGTAAATCAAGTCCAACGAATTATCAGCCTCATATGTCCAGCGTAAATATAAGAAGAAAGAAAAAGAAAGAAACATGCACTTTATTAATCCCCTTGGGGAAATTCTTCTCTGCATTTGACCCATCCCTGGATGGGGAGCAGTGGGCAGCCCTGTGAGGCATCCGGGGAGCAGTTGAGGGTTCGGTGTCTTGCTCAGGGACGCTTCGACATGTGAGCTATGGGGGGACTGGGAATCGAACCAGCTACCTTGTGGTTGCGGGACGACCACTCATCCCCCTGAGCTACAACCGCCTGCTCGAAGGTTTTTCTGTCCGCCCGAGAGTAAAACAGACTGAAGCTGTAGAAGGTTCCATGGTTTCCCGATCACTTGGACTCCCACTGAGAGTTGACCTTTCTACAAGAGTCTGTCCGCCTCCAAGTCCTGAAAGTCCAGTTACATGAGGTGGTCTGACAGGTGTCGCTGACAGATTGCGTGAGCAACATAATGCACCCCAACATGGATGTCACTTTGGTCCTGCATTTGCCCTTCAAAGGTTAGAATGACCTCCAGTGGTGTTGAGTGGTGAGAGACACTCCCTCACTTGGTATTAGGAAAGGTCAGTTAGGTTTTTTGTTTTACAGAAGAAGAAAAAAAATGTAATAGCAAACTGAAAATTTGGAAAATAACCATCTCAAAGGGCCCAGAGTCAGGTTCAACGTGTCGGTGAAGCTACTGTACAGCAGGACTTCACCACCACCGGGGATCGGGGGATGGGCACAACCACAATGACGGCAACGTGACATTGCTGCTTCCAAGCTAGCAATTAGTGCCGTTAGCATTGCAACCGCAGGCTCCATCCTCACTGATGGAATACAAATGTTCATTTATGTCTCTGGGGTGGTAATTTGACAAAATAAAGTCCACTTAGTAGCCTTTTGTGGAACGTTTTAATTGCATCTTAGTCTCCATTAGCTGATGATAAAGGTTGTGAAAAAAAATAGTTTGCCTTCTTAAAGTGAGACAAAAGACAAAAGATCACATTGTTCCACTTACGAATGAAAAGCTTCTTGCATATTTCTTGGAAATAGACTTTTCTTTGACACCCCTGCTGACCTCCCTCTGTAGGTAGTCATCCTGTAGAGAATAGCACCGAGAATTCAAGAAGCAGTTTGGCGGTTTGGGATCAGATTGGGGCCACCTATGTAAAAAATGCATGCGTTCATGGCACGCTATTTGGATAAACATCAACCAACCAAACGCTGCACGTAATGTAATTACTCTACTTACAAAGGGATTAGCATTTGTGCTCAAGGCAAGCAAACATCTTTCCACACTGAGATTGTGTCAGATAGAAACGGGATCCAATTTCAATTCCCGATTCGAACTCAGTGTCATAGAGCACCCGTATGCTCAAGAGGTGGACTCAAGACAGACCAAAAAGACAATTGAATCCGAACCCCAAAAAACTAAATGTCAGTAAAACTGTGGCAGGTGCCACATCGCCACATCGCCATCGCGCCCCCTCACCTGTCCTTTTTTTAGTCACATTTAGCGGACCGGACAGAGCCGGGTTGGAGACGTGGAACGGCAGCTTTAGAACCAGCCATGCGAATCAAAGACAGGTCAAAAAAACATGAAAACATGCAGTTGAGGATCAGTAGACTCGAGACATCCTTGTTCACTGTATCTGGAGAACGGGCTGCACCATTTCCATCGAGACAGTACCACTACCACTACGGCACCAAACACTTTGGACCAGACTGTCCTCAGAATATGGAAGCAAGGCATTTTTAATTCTGAATACCGTGAAAAGGTGCAACAGAGCTGACTAATAAACACAAAGAAAGGTTCGTCTGTCTTTTCTGCCTTTTCTGCCTTTTCTGTTTGAAGACATGGTTACACAACAAATGTTAAAGCAGAAATATGTTATGTGTATGCAGAGGAGATTTAGGCCACCTCAAGGACTGGTATTGTAGCAGATGTCCTACCTGTGGGGAACTCTGCAGGCACTACAATAGTGTCTCCAGCTACCAGCGAGGGCGCTATCCACGTGTAGCCGTAGCCGGTGATCCCGACAGAGTGCGCCACCTCGAAGATGGTGTTGGCCTCCTCTTTTGTGCAGTAGAGAAGAATGACGGGGCTCTGGAGCTTCTTCAGCTGGTTCTGGATCTTGGAATCTCCGTCATCCACCGACATGTCCAGCAGTAAGACCTCCTCCAGTTCCCAGCCCACAAAGCTGTTCTCGATGGTGCTGCGGACCTGGATGGGGCCGAGGGAGAAGAGGCGGATCAGAAGGCAGACGAGACTTGGGTAGCACTTTATAATAAGTACACACTTTTTAGCATTAGTAAAGCATGAACAAACAATGAATTCATCATTTATAAAGCATTATTCCAACATGAATACTCATTAGTAACTCATTCATAAACACAGTTATAAATGTTTCATTCTTGATTAATAAGCTATGGTTTCATACTTTATAAATGATGAATTCCCCATTTGTAAATGAAGTATTCATGACTTATAGATGATTAATAAGATCATTTGTAAAGTGTTAGTAAATGATAAAAAAAATGCTGCAATTCATGATGAAATCAGGTAGTTACTACTCATTAGTTCAGTAGTTACTACTCGTTGGTTAAGTATTAGTTAAGCATGTTCTGTGACTTAATCTAAAGTGTAGACTATTTATGCTTTACAAAGCATTAATAATTGTCAGGATTAATTCAGTAGTTACTACTGATTAGTTAAGTATGTTCTGTAACTGAGACTTCTGCGAGACTAAAGTGCTACCGAGACTTGTACTATTTCTTTGTCATTTGACTGAGTACCAGAGTCAAAATTGTGATTTAAAGAAAGGTTCAGAGGTCCAATATATGGTTCCACTGAATGCTAAGCAAATACGTCTCTAATCAGCGTTAAATATCTAATACAAATCGCTATATTTATTCATAATAGGGCTGCAATATATTTATATTGTGACTCTAAAGTGCCTTCACGTCCTGATTATTTCTCTCGACTCGTCTCCGCCGAGTGCCGTTACCTTGGTGACAAAGTCCTGGTACCCCGGGTAGTACGTGGTGACGATGGAGAAGATGTACCAGTCGTACTCCTCCATGATGTTCAGCATGACCGAGGCCTGCTGCTCGATGGAGGGGCCGAACTGGAAGAACATGGAGTCGTCGTCCTGGGAATGACAGAGAGACGGGAGGAGAGAGTGAGTGGTTGCGTAACAGCGTTGGCCTGAACTTTAATTTAGCCGGCGCTGCACACAGAGGAGAACAGACACTACTTAAAGGACGGCGGTGGTTTTGTAACGTTATTGGTGGGAACATTAATTTAGCTGCCTTTTATTCTCTCGCTCACAGAGGAGAAAGGCGAGAGGACACCAGTGGGCTTGCGATGATACCGGTCATGAGTTTCATTAGTTGCCTTTATGACTCTTTTAATGAGTTTGCACACGGGGGCGGCTGGAGACAATTCTGGGGACTTAACCTCATTGATCATTTTCATCAATTTGTTTCAAGGCAATCTCAAAGTAACCTGCGAGGCGTTGGGTATTAAGACGATGTATAAACATATATATATATATATATATATATATATATATATATATATATATATATATATATATATATATATATGAGAGACACCAAACACACATGAAACATTCCCCAACTAAGTCCCTTCCCCATGGAGAGGCCAAATCTAAATGAGAGAGACAGAATGTACAGCAGTGCAGACGGATTTCCAAAGCTAGTGTCGAAATGGAATACTGAGCTGGACAGAAGAAGAGGAGGAGGTGAGAAATGTCGGTCTAGACGAGACTCTGCCGTTCTGCGACACAAGCTCGTTATTGTTTTTCGACCGTGGACCGCATGTGAGCAGACTCCGTTGTAGCTTGAAATCTGCCCGGCTCCTTTAGGACTCTCTGGGCGCTTCGCTCCACATCAAAAGGCGAACCTGCCCCTCCCAGGAGATGATCCGCTACCTTGTTTCTGCATTAATGAGATCAGGGCCAATGCCATCGAGGTGGCACGTCGAGAGCGAGCGAGGGAGGGAGGGAGGGGGGTGGGGGGCAACGCTCTGCATCCGCGAGGCTGAAAACGTGCCATTATGGCACCGCGCTGTGTGAAGTGTGACGCACGCACACCTAAGTTCAATGCGGAGGCCGCGTTTTCACAAACCATGAAATAATGATGCGCACAACGGATGTCGCACTTCTCAGCTCACTTGAATCCATTTGTTCCTCAACTTTCTCTCTCTCTCTCTCTCTCTCTCTCTCGCCCTCCATCCATCTCTTCTCTCCGCTCCGCTCTGCCGTCCCATTTCCACCAGTGGAATTACTGCCAGGGCACAGTTATAATTGAATTTCCAGATTTGCGCTCTCCCGCTCCACCCTGTATCCTCTACAGCACCGCCTCCCTGCCCCACACCCTCACACCATTTCCTCTGGCTTCCTCTCTCTCTCTCTCCCTCTCTTCTTAAGAGCAGTATTAATGTACTGTCCAACACACTCAATCAGAGTGCCAGAGGTCTGCAGAGTTTTCATTAGCCTTTGAGAAGAACACATGCTAAAAAGGGGAGCAAGACAGAAGCAGGGAAAGGAGGCGGGTGAGAGATATGGTGATAGTAAAAAAGAGAACCAGAAAAAGAAAATCACTGGTGGGAGCGGGGTTGAATGATAAGAAACCTTTGTGTGGAATGAAGTCAAAAGCACCTCTCTTTATTTACAGCAACAATAATTAGGGTCTGGCCACATTATCACCTCTGTTGGCAAGAGGTGATCCATTAGTGAGGATTAGATTCCCAGAGGGAGTAAGCGGGCCAACGAGTCAGAGGCAGGGAGCCGGCCAGCGAGGCTTGGAATGCACCCCTGGGCCCGGACGCTGACTTCTCTGTGGACCGGCGGCGGTGACGTCAGCACTGGCTACTATACACGGACAACAATATGGCGCACAATACAGCAGGATGAATAGCCGGTGGAGATGGGGGTGATGGAGAGATACGGTGAGAGATAGAACCGTATAGAGGAGAGAGCAGATAAGAGATAAACAGAGCGACTAAAGGGGGGAGGGAGATAAATTAAGAAAGCAAGAACAAAAGATAGAGATGTAAGCAGCGAGGGTTTGAAGAAGCCTGCCGGAAGACAGAGACAGAGGACAGCGAGGTGACAATGGGATGAATGGAGAGGGAGAGGGAGAGGGCAGGCTGGCAGACGGCCGGGATCCTGTATATGGAGCGGGTGAGCAGTGAAGGGGCAGCGAAACGGAGGTGTGTGTGTGTGTGTGTGTGTGTGTGTGTGTGTGTGTGTGTGTGTGTGTGTGTGTGTGTGTTTGTGTGTGTGTGTGTGTGTGTGTGTCAGGCAGTCAGCCAGCCATTTAGGCAGGAGGAGGCTAAGCCTGAGTTGTTCAACCACAGAGGACCGCTGCTGTCAGAAAGAGGAAGAGGAGCGACGGGACACATGCAGAGGAAGCGTGTGTGTGTGTGTGTGTGTGTGTGTGTGTGTGTGTGTGTGTGTGTGTGTGAAGACGTTTCTCTGTGTGTTTACGTGCTTGCCAGTTTGTGTGGTTTATATGTCTGTATCAATGCGTATGTGTGTGTGTTTTTGTGCCTCTAATTTCACCTGTGTGCGTCTGCATGTCCGTATTTGTGTAGGTTTGGGCTCAGCAGGGCTCTCTGTTACGTGTGCGTGTGCGTGTGCGTGTGCGTGTGTGTGTGTTTTCTATGGTTGACAGGCCCTGGCCTGCCCCAGAGCCTCCAAATGAGTGCACTCGCACACTCCTGGAGCAGTTATTTGACTTGGAGGGGAGAGAGAGTCAATAGCTCAGGTATTTCAATTACACACACAGGGGCACATCAGTGACTGCAAAAGAAATAGACCCACTTCCAATCATGCTCTGGAATATGCACACACACAAACACGCTCACCCACACACACACAAACTTGAATGGCTTTAAACACAGACGCTGACATCCTCACATACACACATATAGACACCATTGTATTCAGACACACACACACACACACACACACACACACACACACACACACACACACACACACACACCTGCATTCAAAAGCCACCCTCAAAATAGAAGGGCACACTCAAACACACAATAAAAGACGCAAAATGACAGATCATTACCGCTATCAGAGACGAATACTGGCGCGCTGCTTTGGACACACACAAGCACACACTTGACACACACACACACACACACACATAACAGCACAATAAAACAACACGACTCACTCTGCTAAATTGCAAAGTGTGTTGTACTCTGATCACATAAAGCAAACAAGCGGAGTCTCCGTCTCTCGTTTGAATACATTCCGACTTCAAATGTAGCCACAGGAAACACGACAGTATATTGTGTGTTCAATGGGGTTTGGTTGACGCTTAAATACCAAAGGTCCTCATGGGTCCACTCAAAAACTAATCTCTACAAGCAGATAGAGGCATATGAATGCATCCGGAGGCACCGGGACAGGATTTTAGTATCGGAAGTGTTTCCGTTTGAGTGGAAATTGGGTTTCAAGACCAGGACCAGGACCAGGACCACATCGGGGTCCATGCTCGAGTCGAGTCGGTTAGGTTGGGTCTCCTTTTATCGCCGTGGGTCTGTATGTCAATATGTCTCCCAACATGCAACCCACGTCAAAGAGAAACTTCAGTCACATACATTCAGTCGGTTAAAATATGATCATCTTATCGCACAGACTCTTCAAACGTTGGTGAATTATTTCCATAACTTAATTAAATTAATTAAAATATAAATTAATAATTTAAGGGATTAGTTTCTATGTCATTACAATAGTTCGTAATCATTATTATTATTATTATTATTATTATTATTATTATTAAATGACTATCATTGTAATAAAGTATCATGACATCATGCTGCGGTTAGTATTCTCTCTTTGTTTCAAACACTTTTTGGATCAGGTTTAATCATTTTGGGGTCTATTTGGTAAGACTGTGGAAGTGGATCTATATGTCTTGCTCGGGTCAGAGTGGATTACACTCCATGCCGTGTGATCACCGATCATCACTGACACAACTTAAGAACGACCGCAGATCATGCAGTTAATGTGTGACACTTCATACCTGGCCAGTAAAAAAAGGTCACAGGTTGATATTCCCTTCGCAACAATATTGATTTCAGGGCATTTTTAATAAAGCACGATGAACCACGTAGGTATTTCTTCTTTGAGAGGAAGTAGCGACGAGGCAAAGACAGACAGAGCGAGCGAGCGGAAGAGAGACAAAGACTGAGATAGAAAGAGGGAGAGCGAGCCAGAGAGAGATGATGGTGTCTGTTGCTGGGAGGTTTTTGGCAATGCATATTTCTATCCTGTAAAGGCTCCTTTGAACTTGAGTGGGGGGAGTGTGTGTGTGTGGGGAGGGGGGGGGGGGGGGCTATTGACTGCTGCTGCACTGCCTGATGGAGAGAGAAGCAAGAGAGAGAGAGAGAGAGATGAATAAAAGAGAGCTGGAGTGGGAGTTCAGGCAGGAGGAAAGGAGGGAACAGCTGGCCTTCGCTTGAATATAGTGAATTTAAAAGGCAGTGGGCAGGAGATACACACACACACACACACACACACACACACACACACACACACACACACCGCTCAAGCACGTTCATTTCAGATAAAGCCTTGCGAGCACCGGCCGCCATCGCCACGTGCGCTGAAATTACGTATTGATGACATGCCCGTCATTCCTCTCTCGCTCTCTCTCGCTTCACACACACACACATTACACACTTATCATCTCTACCTCAATTAAACCTTCCCTCACTCCCCGCGTCGCTCCTTCCCCGCTCCTTCGCTCTTCTCGTGCCTCATCATCACATTCCTTATCATGGAAGCCTACTTATCTTTAATCAAACACACACACGCTTAATTAGCTGGCACATTTGTCAGACCATCAACTAATTAGCAGTGACCTTATTTTAAGTACTTTTTGAGCCTTCATTTAAAAAAAAGCACAGGTCTTCATTAGAGTATTTGCCTCGACGTGATTGTGACAGCTGTCCTTTCACACCCTTTCAAGGGCTGCTTTAAAGGATGGAGAGAAAGAAACTACAAATCCCAAAAGAAACTGGAAGGGACAAATTCAAAAGAAGAAGAAGAGGGAAGAGGGTGTTTTGTTTCTTTACAAAAACAACTTGACAGTGTCTTGAATGCAAGTTAATACCACACACACACACACACACACACACACACACACACACACACACACACACACACACGCACACACACACACACACACGCAGACAGGGGAATGCACAGATCGTTTCTCTCTGGCCCATTTCGGCTCTAAGTTTAGCAGCCGGCCCACCGAGGGGCCTCTGCAGTCTGATGCTTTCCCTGCTGCTGCTCTGGTTTGTCCCCTGGTCCTCGTAGAGCGGTAATAGTTCTCTCTCCGAGTAGTGTGTCTGGTGGAGTTAGGCTAAGGAGACTAAATAAGGTGGCTGGAGGCGAGCGTGCAACACGTACGGACCTGGCCTGGCTTTTACGTCTGTGTTTTAGTCTCTGGGAATGTGTGGCTGAGAGTAAGTGATAAATAATGAGGTGGAAATAGAGTGACTGCATTTTGTAGGACATTGTAGAGACGCAGCGACATGGACCGAAGACTCTGCGGATATGCTCAGCTTTTAAAGTGTGCCTTTTTTTTGGGGGGAAATAAAAAACTAAAGTGTAAGTAATGTGATTATCTGCTCTAACTTGAGCTGCAAATGTTTTCCTTCTTCTTCTTTAAAGACGATTGTTTGGCATTTGGCCTTCCCTCAGATGACGTGCCGTAGCCGGTCGGCCACCAGTGCATTCTACTTCTTACCGAAGTAACCGAGCATTTCATCAGCCGAGGACATCGAATGAGACAACGCGTCTCGTGAATAACAACAACAGAATGTCAAACCCCTGTTCACGGCAGCAGAGGTATCCCAACCTTTCCAGTCAAAGGAAACCAAAGCGGTTCGCCTGTGAAGTCCAATAAAGATAAGTAAAAGCAGTTGGGATGGATTATTTGAGGGAAAAAACAGATGTTGAGTCAAAGGATAAAGCAGCACATCTGAGCTAGATTTATTTTAAATCCTACCTCGAGTGTTTGCTCGCTGTAAATTGTTGATATTTATGCTCGCTTCCTGTGTGTGTGTGTGCATGTGTGTGTGTGTGTGTGTGTGTGTGTGTGTGTGTGTGTGTGTGTGTGTGTGTTTTTCTTCTTTTTCACTTGTTTTGGGTGTAAATGGGGGAGGGGTGAACTGTGTGAAGCACTTTGTGTTACATATTACATGTATGTAAAGTGATGAACAACTTGTCAGACTGATTGATTGATTGATTGATTGATTGATTGATTGATTGATTGATTGATTGATTGATTGATTGAGCAGGGTTGTCAGCTGCACCGTATTCCAAAGGCCAACGGCTTCATCATCTTCTCCTCAAGAGGACAGTCTTACCTTCAGGTAAGATAAAGGGTTCCTATGTAGGCTAAAAGGTAATAAGTCAAAATAAGTACTCTGTGTGACTCGAGGGGTAATGGTGTTTACTGGTGTGTGTGTTTTTTTAAACGATAACCAGCTCTACTCGCCAAACACATTGGTTGGTCCTCATCCGGAAAGCGTTTCCTCTAAATACTAACAAAACACAAAAACATCTGTCTTGATTCTCCAAGAATGAGATAAGCAGCTAAACGGGATTACGTTTGAATTAAAAACGGCCTGTTCTTATATTTAACCGCATCACGCTCTCAACACTAGGATTTGCTCGCTCTCCGCTATAATACAAGAACAATGGTGTTTATTTCCATCAGTTCTACGACAGGCTTTCTGCTGACTTTTGTAGCTTCAGAAATGTTGGCACGATATCATAGATATCCATCAAGCGCTTGTTTAAGATTATTAGACACTTGCAGGGCTCTTGTCAGTAAGTGGTTTGAGGGGGGTGCAAAATAACCCCTTTGTCAGTAAAATAACCACAATGCATCCTTGTTGCATGCATGCGAGCTGTATGAAGAAACACATGGTATAGTTTTGTGCCGTTTTTTTTTTCCCGACGTCGGGTTAAGCTTAAAGATGCAATTTAGACATTGCGAGGTTGAGACATTTAATTGGAGACAACTGCATCTGTTTGAATTGTAATTGAATCTTGAATCAACAGGTGTAGGAAAGGTCCACGGTTAAGTGGAGCACCGTCAAACTTCTGGTGTAAAAACCTGTTTGAAATAAATAAAGTCCACAGAGAGATGTGAGCGGTTTCTCTCAAAGGAGGAGCCCCACACTTCTAATGCGGGACACTGACGTGCAGATTTAACCTCCGTGAGTTTGGACGAGGCAACTCTCGCAGTTTTAAAGTGTTCCCCGGTAAAGAGGCAGGATAAGTCACGCGGTCGAGAGTGGAAGCGGGCGCGGTGAAGGCGGCGAGGTTCAGGAGGACCGCAGAGTGTCCCAGGGCGGCTGTAAAGTGGTTGAGGGAGTCGGGGAGGTGAGCACGCTTCTGTAGTCAGACATCTTTCTTCCTGTCCCTTGCTCCGAGCGGAGGGGAGAGGTGACAGCGGGTTGAGGAGGAAGGTGGAGAGGGGGAGAAGTGGCGGGGAGGGAGCGAGGGAGAGGGGGACAGTAAGGTCCAGATGAGGGATGTTATTAATCCATTTATTCCCCCTCCACTCTCTCCACTCTCTCCGGCTGTCCTCTGCTATCTCTTCCCCTCCTGTTATAACCACTGATTTCAATCTCCTGCTCCGGCTTGCCCTCAACTCTCGGGCTAACCGTCTCTCCCCCTATTATCCCCCTCTCTCCCTCCTCCACTCCCGTCCTTCCTCACTTCCCCCTCTACGTTCTTTGACAACGTCCGTAACTTCCCATCTCGTCACAGCCTCTCCTCTCCTTCTGTCGCGCTCTTCCTCCTTCCTTCCCTCCCTCCCTCTCTCCCTTCCTTCCTTCCTTCCTTCCTCACTCCCATCTATCATGCGTCCCAGGGTGCACCTGGTCTGTGCTGTCAGTTGTAGGCCCAGAGCCATCATCATGCTGGGGCTGTTTCTCGCCACTTCACACTACGAAAGCTGAATATTTGTTCTCTCTCTCTCTCTCTCTCTCTCTCTTCATCTCATCTCACATGAATCCACGATCAGAGATTCTTCACCTCACCTTTAATTTCACAGTTCATGTGAAAAAAGCGAGAGCAGAGGTCAACGCATACACTTAAAAACTGTCTTCAGCCTATAGGAGCGAGTGAAACATGCACCCGATCTTCAGAGGAAAGACACGGAGTGAGAGGAGGAGGAGGAGGAGGAGGAGGAGGAGGAGGAGGAGGAGGAGGAGGAGAGGGAAATAGAGTGAGCACAGTTGATATGTGCTTCTGTGTTCTTTTCCTGGCAACACGATAAAGGCTCGCTCTCAGTCACTGTCAGCGCCGAGACCACCCTCTCCATCTCCGCTCTCCCTCCTCCTCGCCCCTCCCATCCCTCTCAAAGCAAAGACTACCCTCTCTATCTCCGTCTCCCAAACCCCTGCATTTTTACATTTCAGGCATTTAGCCGGCGCTCTCATCCGCAGTGACTTAACAAGTGCAACTGCAGAGGACGCCTCTCCGACGCCTCGGGCACCAGGAGGGCAGAGGCCGCCGCCGCCGCCGCCGCCGCTCGGCGACAGATGGAACAAATGTTCAGTGTAACGGGAATGATGAAAGGGAGAAATTACTCGGAGGCCCCGTGCCGAAGAAGAAGAATGCTTTTTCCTGTGCCGCTTCTCTCACAATCTCCCCGGTCCTCTCTCATCTCCGATTCGCACAGACCACCCCGTCTCCTTTCATCCACTGTGATGAAAAATTCAAATTCAAATCTGCTTCATTGGCGTGACGAATGGCGGGGGGTTGTCCCCGCAACAGAACACGCTAGTAGACCGGCTAAGACAATAAGCCAATCTGTATGCTCCTCTTCCCCCTGCCTCACTCGTTCCAGTCTTCCCTCCCTGACTAACTAACCCTGTTTTTGATGCGTAAAGCCGTGCACGAGCACTTAAAACCCTCCCTCCCTCCTCTCCACCTCTGCCCTCGAAGACACTTCCCCCATCAGATCCTTTCTTAGTGTGCACTTGTGGTTACCTGTGTCTGTGTGCATACACCTGCGTGTGTGTGTGTGTGTGTGTGTGTGTGTGTGTGTTTGTGTGTGTGTGTGTGTGTGTGTGTGTGTGTGTGTGTGTGTGTGTGTGTGTGTATGTGTGTGTGTGTGTGTGTGTGTGTGTCCTCATTAAAAAGAAAGTAGAGTCAGTGAAGCTTTAAGAAAAGATAGCAGTGAGCCAGAGTTGCATGTACCAGAGATGTGAGAGGTTGTTTAGCTTGAGGGCAGACGGGCCCAACACTCGCCGCTGGACACGCGATTGCGTCATCGTGTATCATCAGAATCACAGGATTCATTCGCTTCCTCTACATTCTTCCATCGCTGTATGTATTTATTTTATTTTTTTCAAAGGAAATTTTGTTTTATTGGCATGGTCTGCATTGTTTTCTGCCATTCCAGTGATTCTCACAGTCAGAATATATTTGTGACGGTGGACCAGAAATGTAGCAGTCAATACCAATACCAGTGAAATATCACAATTCTCGATACCAAGGTAAAAAACTAAAGTAAAACAATACTTCATGTACTTCAACATAAAGTCCTTCATCGATTGCATACTGTATTTATTTAGAAAGTTAAACAGCTCGTAAGACTCTCTATTATCTGTTTCATATTGCTGTGATTGCTGTGAAGTTTCTTGCAACAACACAAAAAGAAGTATTTTGCTAAATTACATTTGAACACATCCTAATCAAATCACGTCATTTTAGAATTTACCTTCACCAAATCCATCTTTACTTCACCGACCCTGAACGCTTCACAATGCACCTCCCGTTAAAGTCACAGCGACCGTCAACTAGCTCCCGTGCTGCCGACGTCAACGCGGATTTCAGAATTTTGGCATCGACTTGTTCCTGACATCTCGGTTATTGTGACATTTCTACCCGCCACAAATAAATCACCGAATGGGAAACGATGCATTCAATGTATTTAGATTCTGTTCACCATGGATCCCAGGGGAAAGCATGCAGCGTTGTACTTTTACTCTCATTGACGTCGCCCTCAGCTGTAATCACTGACTGCTAACACACACCAAACATGTCCTGCTGCCACTCTACACGACAGACACGAGACAAATACATCCCTGTACTACTATCGCATATACACGATAATAAAATAAAAAACATAATGAAACATGTTCAAAACATTTAAATACAAGACTATCTATGATAACAATGAGGAGATATGGTTTCACGGTGCTGCTCTGACGTAATGCTGCTGCCTCAATGTCAGTTTTGTTTCCCCAAGTAAATGTTGTGAGCGTGTCAAATTATTTGTACTTTGGAGTTGTTTGAAAACATCTTCTGTCTTCATACAGAATTCTGTCTGTGTTGCTCTGTCTCCACCTCTTGCTGTCAGAGCGGTTGATCGGGTTTGGTAAGAGCAGCGTGATGTCATACAGCCCTTCACATGTCACACATAGACTTAAGTACAAATTTCAATAAAGTAAAACAAATTATATAACTGTTCTTTCATTTAGCACTTTTGTCTGTTCACTCCTTCTCTCCGTCACACACACACACACACACACACACACACACACACACACACACACTTGTGTCCCGTCCCCCCTCTCCCTCTGCGTGCTGCCCTGACAGGCGTCCTCTGCGGCTGCCAAAGCCTTTTAACCACAACAATATCTAAATGTTACACAATGGCCCATTAGAGTCATCAAGCCATTTAACCAGCAACCGGCAACCTTCAAGCCTGGCAATTAGGAATATTTCATTCAACCTGCCACCCCTGCACACACACACACAGACACACACACACGCTCCACCGATCCATTATTCTCTTCCTGTCTCTCATCCACATGCTCCCTCTCTCTTTCATCTCAACCTCCCCTTCTGCACAAGCACACTCACTCACGTGCACTACATCTCACACCAATCTCCTCTCTCTCTCTCTCTCTCTCTCTCTCTCTCTCTCTCTCTCTCTCGGCCCACAATCAGTGTCACGATCGATTAACAGATTTCACACGGCCGGACACGGCATTTACAAAGAACCAGATGAAAATGAAGGGAAGGAGCGGGGCCAAGATAATAGGAGGAGCAGAGGGAAGCGGTTTGGCTGGGTGTGCTGTGTCAATAGTGGCGGTGGGTCGAGTAGCCGCATCAGACTGTGGAGCTGCCGGAGAAACATGAACGTGAGGAGAAGAGAGACGGATTTGGAAATAAGAGAGCGGCTGCTCTGTGGTGGCGCGCACCGATCCAACAGCTTTGGCAGCAACGTCCAAATGTCAAGCCAGCAAAGCTCACCTTTGAACCTTTGAACTGAGGGGTGAAGAGACACAGTAGGGCGCGGGAAACACTGGCTTAAAAACTGCTGCTGAGATTATTACTCAGTTCCAAGGAAAATATATATATATATATATATATACACCAAGTACCATTTGATGTTTTTCCTGAGGAAATTCCTTGAAAAATCTGCTCAATTTAAAGCCAAAACGTATTCACAAAATATTCCTTCGTTGTGTTATTGGGAACGTCACGCTCCATGTATGTTGGATTGTATACTTGAAGTAGTAGACAACTGACACATTTTTGCATATACGCTGCTGTCCTGCTGCGCACTTATGTAAAAACTCTCTAGATTATGGGGCTTAAAACGCATAGCCGCCCCCGCTTTGAGCTCTGCACGGGCACTGGGGTAGCATCTCTCTGTCACTCATTTCCTGTCGCCTCTCCACTGTCTTGAATAAAGACACATGTTTAGATTTTTTCTCAGCAAAAGCTTGAAAGTGTAAAATATATATATATATATATATATATATATATATATATATATATATTTTAAATGTCACTCTCCAAACCCAACCCCACTCCCCCCCAAAAAAACATACAAATATTCATCCTGACCTGACTTTTTTCTGCTCCTCTGTGGTGTAAATATCAAGCTGCACAGAGTTCGCAGCCAAAAAGTATTTTTATTTTAAATATTATTTATGAAAACAGTTGGAAATGAAGTAAAGCAGCTAGAGGTATGCTGCTGATGTTTGATCCCAGGCCTGCAGTGGCACATAAAGCGCCGGGGATGAGCACGCCAACCACCACTTTTGGGCGTTCGATCAAACATTGAGATGAGGAGGGTTTGATCATCCTCGATGATGACGGTTAAAAATAATCAATCGTAGCACCTCTCTGCAGCCGCTGATTCACTGCTGGGTTCATAACGGCTGTAAACCCTTTACTGGCCCGTTAACCCCTTGACTGTGCTTTCATACGCATAAACACCTATGACGTATGGTTGTTATCCATAAGCATTGGTTATGATCTCACACCTAGTCAGCCTGCTCCCATCCCCCTCCCCTCCGCTGACAGTTGGTTGCAACAGCAGCCACAGAATACACACTGTGGAGGCGCGGGCCGTTCTGCCTCTCGCTCTCTGTGCCCCTGTGCGCGTGCACGTGTGCCCGGTTTCCAGTGCGCATTTGGAAGCACGTGCACACGTGCACATAGGGTGCACCTGTGTACATTCAGACACACGCAAACACCAGCTGTGTCACTGAAGCCAGCTTTTGGCAGTCACCTCCGCTCTCTCTCTCCTCGCATCCCTGGCTGCACACTGTGCCACTGAGCACAAGTTGGATCCTGCATCTGGAAACTGTGCTGGTGACTCACAAGCACACACACACACACACACACACACACACACACGGTTCCTATGAATAGCAAAGCATTTGGGCGTGAAGACAAGTATTTATTGGACATACAGACACTGACGTGTCATCCGCCGTGCATGTCAGATAGCGATAAGAGGGAGGGGAAGACATTTCAAAATGTTTGTTTTTCCTCCACTACACTGTCTGCGTGTTGTTAACTGCCTCTCACCTCGTACCGCTCTCGTGCCTCTTCTGTTCGCCTCACCGCGTCTCTGCTCCGTATCTTTTGCCATCCAAAGAACCTGAATTCTTAAAACGTATTAAATTTGAAAAGATGCTAAAAATATCTGCCAGAACATGATGCTATCGCTGTGGTGCATGAACACACACACACACATACACCTACACACACACACACACACATTGGTAACTTAGCCACTGGGTTTGTTTTATAACCTCAGTCAGAAAACACGGTGTTCACGGTCAAAGAAACGCGCCTGTTGTTCGTCCCCTAAAGCGGGAGACTACCGAGATAACACATGTAATTGAAACGCGGCCGCGTCTCATACGAACTGTAAAGCCGAGCTACCGCATGAATCACGGTGGAGAGCGGCAGGCGAGGCCGCGGTCACCTGATCAATCCCTCTGCAGGTAATGGAGGCGCAGTGCCGCACTGTGCTGTGCGTGATGAGCTTTCCGCGGCCCTGAGAGCCCTTTAAGGCGATGAACTCTGAAAGCAGGCGTAATGTGTTGCACAATCACGGGCTGAGGGCGAGTGGAGGAACGGTATTTACTGAGCAGGTAAGCTGGGCTGCAGTCCAGTAAATGAGGTGATGTAATAGTGATAACATACGTGTACATGCACATGCACATGTAGAAATACTGCATGGTCTGTAAAAGACACGTGCTGTCCCATTATATTTAGTGTTTTATTAAACATCTAGTACCTAATAATAGGTTAATTAATGCCTTAGTTAGAAAATGATTCCATGTCATACATATTTGTCCCCACACACTAAATGTATGCTATAAATACATACATTTTATTAACACGTTACGGAAGAAATACAACTATTTTCTTACATTAAAATGCTAATTCCTCTCTTTTTTTCAACGGAAACTTTGTTTTTTTGATTAAATACTGAATATAAAAATCTCCCCCATGCCAGACATGTAGCAATGGTACAGAAAGAAGAAGAAAACAAGACTAAAATAATCCCGCTTTACAAACACGGCTACAAAGTGAGGTCACATTACGTTCAGCGCCCATTAGCAGCGTTCCTGCTTTGATACGAGAGTTTTAAAAGCAACACGAGACGACTCGCAGAGCTTCAAAGAGGACAAAACGTCTGTGTCCACACTGCAGGTGCACAGGCCAGAAGAAAAAAAGGTCCATTTGTGGCTTTTACAGAGCTGAAACCAACCAGCCGGGACGTGATGGACAAACACAGGTTCCGCATGAGCAGCTACGGCAGTAAGATAAGACAAGATAATCCTTTATTAGTCCCACAGCGGGGATATTTGCAGGATTACAGAAAATATTAAAAATTAGAAAAGAATTAAAAATGTAATAATGTCATCTATCAACTGGAAATAATATGTCACTTTAGCCATTTTACTGCACAACAAGTGCTTTTACTGTATTTAATAAGTGTGTTCTTGTAAATGTGTTACTCATGATCATTTGAATACTTCGAGGGACACAAAAACAAATGTCAAAGGTGCAGTAAGGCAATCAGGGATTATATATAGAAGCCCGCCCGCAGAAAACCTATAATCCGAAATAACCCCAAAAGTCCCCGCCCTGATGCAAAGCACGCCGGCTCCACCTCTGCCTCGTTCTTCTTAGCGATATTAAATTATTACCTGCCCAGGATTCTCATTAGACTAAAGAGGCAGGTGCTCCATCACTGGCGGTTGGTTTCCATCATGGCCGCCGCGCTGTCCTCCACAGAGTAATGCGTCCGGCTTGTAGCGTAAAAAGAATCGTGACTTAATGTTTTCTTTATTTGTCTGGCCTGTGCAGCCAATAGGGCAGAGGTCAGTCCTCGTTAATCAGGAGGCGGGGAGGGAAGAGAAGGGAGGGTTAAAGAGTAAAAGAGGAGCGGACAAGTCGGATGCCAGAGGGACCGGCAAGTGAAGGAGGAGACACAACAGACAAATGCTCCAAACCTTCTTTAAGTTTGCATGACTTTTCTTTTTTCTTTTTTTTTCTCTCCCCCTCGCTCGTCACACATTTTGTTCCTCCAGCTTTGTCGCTTCACATCCGTCTCCCTTCCTCCCATCTGCACTTGTCCTGCACATGCATCACTCGCATCCCTCAGTTTCTATCAGCCTCTTACTTTTCCTCTTCGTACACACACACACACACACACACACACACACACACACACACACACACACACACGCTTCCTCTTTTCCCACGCTCAACCGTCTTTACTCGCGTGTCCTTAACTGTCCTTTCTCTCCGTCTCTGCTGCCGTTACACCCGACACCGTTTTTGTGTGTGTGTGTGTGTGTGTGTGTGTGTGTGTGTATGTGTGTGTGTGTGTGTGTGTGTGTGTGTGTGTGTGTGTGTTTCTTTATCTGAACTCCATCCCAACCTAATCTGTCCATTCTCTTTCAAGTTACGCCCCCTGTCTCTCACTCCCCTGCGTTATCTTTTCCTCCTGCTCCTGATTGGACTATTACTATTCCCCAAATGGATTTTTGTTCTGACGATTCAGCATAGAATGAATATTTAACGTGAAATTTCACAAAGTTATTATCCTCCAAATGGATTATTATGCACAAGCACCCAGCTGGAATATATAAAGTGGAGTTTAGCGTGTTGATTTTTTCAATCTGGCGAGTCTTCTCAACCCCGAATGCTCTTTCCCTCTCGCACGCTTTTTCCCTTTGTCTCTTGCCATCTCTCTGTGTCCTACTTTTGAACCCAGTTATTCTCTCTCTCTCTCTCTCTCTCTCTCTCTCTCTCTCTCTCTCTCTCTCTCCTCCCTCCAGACCCTCACTCTTACTGCCAGCCCGCCCCTTCGTCCCCTCGCACTCCCGCCCTCCTTCTCTCACTCTTTCCTGCTATCTCTCCCCCCCCCCCTCCCTCAATCACTCTCCCTGCAATGTTAATTCAAATTGCCTGGTTTGGGAGGACAGTACGGTTCCAATAATGCCGAAAGCACTTCGGAGAACATAATCAATCTCTCTCTCTCTCTCTCTCTCTCTCTCTCTCTCTCTCTCTCTCTCTAAGTTTCTCCCCTCCTTTTTATTTCCTCTCCATTTTTTCTCACCCTATTTTATATTGCCTCCATATGTGGAACAGGACTCAAACTCTCTGTCTGCTTTAATTCCCTCTCTATCTCCACACTCTGTTCTAATTGAGCCTTTTTCGTTTGAATATTTTATCCCTGCTCTCCAAACGTCTTCTTCCAACTTGAGCGTGACATTGCACGCCGCGTGGCGTGGCGTGGTTTGGTTTTGTCGTGGTTTAGGCCGGCCTCCTTCATGCCAGTGAGAGAAACCACGAGCAGCTCAACGGAGCAATGTGATGTGGTTTAGTTTGCATTGTGAGGAGGAACAGGCAGTACTGGTGTCACGTTATCACACTGATTGACAGGTAGAGGGGGAGGAAGAAGAAGAAGAAGAAGAAGAAGAAGAAGAAGAAGAAGAAGAAGAAGAAGAGCGAGGTCGTAAATACGAATGTAAAAAAAAAAGAAAAACAGGAAATCGTTCAATTTGTTTGTGAGAAAAACCTTGAAAGTATGTTTTAAGATTTTAAAGCAATTAGGGTAAAAATAAATCTCTTTCCTTCCTGATTTCAAAACTCCAGGATTTCAAAAATCCTGGCTTAGCCCTGCAAACCCCTTCCTGATTAGCTTGTTGTTGCCTGGCAACGCAAAGGGCACGAATTCTGAGTCGCTGGTACCCAAAAAATGCTATTTTGATTTTAAATGCCATTGGTAGAAGGTGTTGTGTGCTCCATGATTGCAGTGGGTGATGCTGTGCTACCCTTCACGTCCACATACTTGTGGCCATCCGGTGGAACATTCGCCCCACTTTCCCTCTTTCCCATCCCCAAAACATTTCCGTCACATCCCTCTATTTGTCCCTCCGCCCACCTTTCCCTCGCGCTCAGAGAGAGTTTTCGGTTCGCAAAAAACAAACAAAAATGTCCCTCCCACTCCTCTTTTTCCCTTGTCAGTCTGTCCCTCGCTCTTTTCATGTTCCTGCACCTCTCTCTCTCTCTCTCTCTCTCTCTCTCTCTCTCTCTCTCTCTCTCTCTCTCTCTCTCCAGGCGTCAGCTGCTGCCCTGTCAGGTTCAGGGGGAGACAGGTGGAGCAGAGAAACAGAGATGAAGAGACAGAGACGAACGGGGGAAGAGGACAGAAGAGGGTGATGAGGGAGAGAGAGAGAGAGAGAGAGAGAGAGAGAGAGAGAGAGAGAGAGAGAGGTGGAGAGAGGATAAGAGAGGGAGTGAAATACTTCTAATTCATGGAGACAGGCTGCGTTTCCGTGGCAACGTGGTTTCCATCGTAACAGCCCTGCTAAGGATGCCATTAGTGGGGAACAAAAAGAGAATGCCACTCACCGCTGGTATGGAACACACACACACACACACACACACACACACACACACACACACACACACACAGTCATGCATTTATACGTCCAACTACAGTAATAAACACACAGAAGCACCCACGATAAGCCACACACACACACACACACACACACACACACACACATTCAACTCACAACTCAACACACGTCCCCGCTGCCCACACAGCAGCTCAGACTAACACAGACATACACTAATCTGTCTCACACCTGCGATCCGGCGCCTATATAACACGCTAAAGGAATCCTTCCACGTTTTGAGCCGAGCTCCGGGGAGCTGCGTCCGTATTCGTCCGGCGTTGCCACTTTGATACACATTCTGTATTGCTGACCGCGTGCGCACACATTTGCATTTAAGGACTCGGGACGGTTCTCTTATCAAAAAGGAACACACACAACAACAACAACAACGGGGAAAAAAGACAGCCTCAAGAGGAAGAGATTAAAAGTGTAAATCGCCAGCCTGTAAAGCAGACAACGGCGAGGAGCGTGAAGGTCAAAGCAGCAACGGCGAGGCCGCGGAAGTAACGCGTCCCGTCTGACAACATTCAGAGAGGCTGAGTGAATGAACAGCAGTCGGACACGACGCGCGTCCCTTCAGCATTCAGAGGACACGGAGGCGGTGGTTATTCAGAGGACATCCTGATGGGTCGAGCAGACAGCAGGTGTTCATATTATTAATTAATCGCAAATCAAGTCAGGAAGTCTTGTTACTGTCTCGTCTAAATAGATGACCGCAGAAGCCCAACTTGGAGAAATAAGCCACTTGTCGTGTGGTGCAATGCTGGGATACGAGCCTCTCCGAGGCCCCGATACTAGACAGCATGTTGAGATTACTATAGGCAGCAGGCATGTGTCTCACTCTCTGCTTGGCCCCGGGGCATCAGAGACAATAACCTAGTTTCCACTGCAGGGCCGAAGCACCGAGCAGAGAGAGAGAGAGAGAGAGAGAGAGAGAGAGAGAGCTCATAACCTGCTGCACGCCACTGAAATTTCATCTCAAAATAAAACGTGATTTGTTTTGCTCCTTATCGCCCAAAAGGGATCAAACACACTAATGTTTGAAAACGGCTTCATTCCAAAATGAGAGCGAGGAAATAAAGCATCTTTTTTGGAGTAATTAGATGAAAACGAACATTATCAGGGCTTAGGACAGGTTACCCTCTGGCTGTAAATCACACTTTGCTATTTACATTTAATCAAGCCCCCCAAAGCTGGCGATGGAAAAGTGGTTGATACGACGATGAGGTCATCGGCACTGGGGTCGAACGGGCCTTTTGATACAAAGAGCCACGATGCGGATACCTGGATAGGAAGCAGCGCACCCCCGACCCTCGGCCTTGCTCCGAGGCACGGGAGATGATATCATTCACACAGAACAAAGTGTTCCCGTGTGCCAGTTGCAACCCCGTATATATAAAGGTATGTTTACACACGGAGGGCTGCTGCTGTTACTGATGTGTGTTCAGGGGTGAGGGGGGCGGGGTTTAAAGGCGTTTTCCTGCATGAACTGCATGTCACATGACTCCCATCCATCATCTGCACAAACAGTCCTGTCGACACTGGTGACGCTCCCCTATAAGTCGGGCAAGAAATGGTTTTTTTTTTAAATAGTGCGGCGCTAAAACAGGCTTCTTGATAACAGAAACTCCTGCAGGGTGCGACGCAGAGAAAAGTGATGCTTGTGCCCAGAGATAGCCGAGCGGTTCAGCCGGCCTCCCTAATGACCTTGGATCAAATGCAACTTCCTCGTCTCTGTCTGAATCTCAAACATGGAGGTTGAGCAGAAGCCCGACGAAGGATGGTGATTTTAAAATGCTGCCGAGGTTTTTTCGTTCGCATTTAAAGAAAAACTCAATACAGAATGACAGAAACACCTTATTTAAAAAAAGACCTTTTGAAAAGAACTTCATCCGAGACAGGAAGACACAAACCAATGGCATCAGATTGAAGGGCAATCAAAGTGAAATGTGCATGCTAATTAGCTGTGTGAGCTTAAAAAGACATCTGACAGTCAACATTTTAATTTCCGACTTTCAAAGCAACAAGATTTCTCTAATAACGTTCCAAGTATCCAGCCGTTAAAAATAGCCTCGGAGCTGACACCTGGTTTACTGAACCTTGAGGCAAATCTGACAAATTAAAAACCACAAACATTTAGTCTGTTTATGGCAGATTTTACAAAAGTTCAATTTATTTTTTACATTTAAGATGACATAAAAAAAACACTTTCATACGTATTTAGTATGTATTATTACATCAGATTTAACACGTTTCGGTCAGCAACATAATAATAATATTATAGCACTACACTATAATAGATATTTGAATAGGTTGAACCTCTGTGTTTTTTACGAACGTCATTTTTACACCTTCCTTATTCATCAAAGAAGTAAAATCCTCTGCTACAACAATCCAGAATGTGACTCTTCCCCTCACAGACTGTTTCTCGCTGTTATATTGTGTTCAGGTCACCTTACTCAGCATACCTTACATTCAGTATTTTGTTTTGTGTGGCCACATTAATCACGCTGAACACAGTTGCGAGATCTAATCGTACAATGCAGATACAAATGTTGTTCTCTCTTCTTCTCTTCTCTTGTCTTTTTTTTTTGGGACACTTATCTTTGTTGCCGGCATCACTTACTAAGATGAAAGTTCAGCTCGGTGCGTTGCAGAATCTACTTCTGGAAAGTGATGCGCGCGGTAGGTAGGCGCTACTATCAACTGGCCCGGATCCAGAACAAGGAGAGAATACAGCGCAGGGCTGGTCTATTACTTCCACGTTCTTATCTCGCTAAATAACCTTGGCAGAAGTTGGAGGAACTATACAAAGACAGTATCGGCCGCGTCTCTTTGACGATACGCTGAGATGCGAACCACAAATATTACCATGAATTTTAGATAAGGTGAATAGAGAGATATGTAAAAAGAAGAAAAAGAAAATGGATTATTGATGCAGGCTTATGGATCGGGTGCTTGCATGTGTATGGAGTTTTCTTGTTGTTGTGCAAGTTGTTGTCCTCGTACACAGCGTTTTGTTTATTAGCATATCGCGTTGTCTGAAAGCCCCCCTCAGCGCCCGGCCGCCTCATGCCAATAAAAGTCTATTAAGCCGGTTTGACTTTGCTAATGCAAATCAGTCTTTGGCGGGAACCAAAGCTCCAGTCTGCCAAATAAAGGCCGATGTGAGAGAGAACAAATACAGGCACTAATGCAAGTCCCTAAATGCCCAGTGGGAGCTGTTTTATTGATAATATATGTATAGCAATGATGATGATGATGATGATGATGATGACGATAGTACAGAACACGGTAATGGTGGTAAAGATAATGGGATGACAAGTAATAAAATGTCCAGAGGCAAGTGGACGTAATGGCGGTGATGAACTTTATGACCTCACCAAACTGCGTCGCTGTTTAATGAGCTCTTCTCGTATTTTGAGCTTCCAACAATAACAGTGTGTTAAATTGAAATGAATGAACCTTCTTCTCTTCTTCTCTTTTTATTAACAAAGCTAACGGCACGGCCGCGGGGACGCCGAGGTCAGCCGGTCCAGCCGCTTTGGTCCCGACTGAAATTGCTCTCCGAATATTCAATGGATTCTCGTTCGCTTCGGTCCAGACGTTTAGGGCGTGCAGAGGATGGACCTTAATGTCTTGGTGACCCCTGACCTTTTCCCCGGCGCCACCATGAGGTTTGCATTACGGGGTTTTGAGAGAAGTATTGCCGCTCACTAGTGGATGGATTGTCCGGAAATTGTGCACACATTCATCTTCCCAACATAATTAATTGTAATAACCTAATATACGCCGGGCTAGCGCTTAACAATACATCAATATGGATCACTTTAAATGTCCTGAAGAGCCCAGAAAATAAAATGGCCAAATGGTATTTTACTGATGTAAATGTACCCGCTGGTGTTGAAGGTGCATGTGCTATTGTCTCGTTTCTATCACAGGCTGAATGGAATTAAAGCGGCCCGCTGCACACAATACACGGTGTGCTTCTTTCCTCCGGGTCGGGTTCACAACACTGAATGGATTGCTGGAAGTTGTCAACTCGTGCATGTACTGACTACGTCAGCGTGTGCGTGTGCGTGTGTCAGGCTCCATCCCCTCTGCTGGTTGTGCGGTTGAACTAGTTTCGGGTGACAAGGAGCGCTGTGTTGTTGTGTTAGTGGAGGGAAACAGAGATGATCGCTGGCAGCTCCACTTCTATATTCAAAAATATCTAATCTAGTTTGTCTTTTTTAATTGTCCCATCTTCAGTGTGACTTCGGTGAACCGTCCACATAGTTTTACAAGTGTTGATACTTTTCACTAAATGTGCTTTTCCTGCCACCAATGAGCCCGAACAACATTTTCACATTTTAGAAGAAGAAAAAACATAAATATAAACTCCTCCCTTTGTCCGATGGTGACCAATGCAAGGACGTGAAAAAACGAGCCAAGTGTGTTCGAGCCCCGCCGGCAGTCTCGCCTTCATACTGTACCGAGAGCGTCCACACACACACACACACAGCATCATGCATGCTGGAGGTGTATCGTTCGTCTCGCAGTATTGTCTACTTGTCATGTCTGACTCATGCGTCTGTGTACTGTACCTCTAAACGTGTTGGTATGGATGCTGAAGGCCGGGCAGATTGCCCGCTGGTCGGCGTGCGAGAATGAACTGCGGGGTTGTGGGTAAATGCAGACAGACAGAGAGACTAAAGAGGAGGTGGTGTTTGCGGTAATTTAGGGGAACAAGGGAGGGGAGGGGCAGCATTTACATTCATCACAGGAGCTCACATGAGAGCGAGAGAGAGAGAGAGAGAGAGAGAGAGAGAGAGAGAGAGAGAGAGAGAGAGCAGTTGAGAAAAAGAAAATAGAGAGGGAGAGATAAAACAAGACAGAATGGGGTTGAGCAAAAAGATATTTGTTTTCTTTTCCTTTCCCATTTCTTTCTTTTTTTCTTCTTTTTTTAAGCAACCCCGGGAATTATTTTGTGGTGATGAATCTATAAACGCGAGGCGTTGTATTTTCAAAAGAAGGCAAACAGAATATTCCTGGGATCTGTTTCAAATCATCTCGCCTACGTGCTGCAACGACACTAAGAGCAGCAACAAAAACGTTTGAGACAAAAGGCGCGCTTTTATTTGTTTGAAACAACTTACGCCATTTTAAAAGCGACGCACTTCCAAAACAAAGAGAACAGAAGACCACAAAGTGAGTTCGCTCCAGCGTCTGCACGATGAGGCTACATTTACTGCACGGCTGTATCTGTACCTTTTTAGATGACCATGATGTGTGTGTGTGTGTGTGTGTGTGTGTGTGTGTGTGTGTGTGTGTGTGTGTGTGTGTGTGTGTGTGTGTGTGTGTGTGTGTGTGTGTGTGTGTGTGTAAAAAAAGTGTCTAGGTTGAATCAGTTTTATATTGTAGGTCAGCAGGAACACATCTGAACATATTGGTCTGATGTATAGGCTGTTCAGTGTGTGTGTGTGTGTGTGTGTGTGTGTGTGTGTGTGTGTGTGTGTGTGTGTGTGCGTGTGTGTGTGTGCGTGTGTGTGTGTGTGTGTGCGTGCGTGTGCGTGCGTGCGTGCGTGCGTGCGTGCGTGCGTGCGTGCGTGTGTGTGTCGCAGCATGTGGCTTTGACGAGCGCCAGCTTGGCACAGCACTGGTGAGTAATTGAGCGATCACTTTGTGGTCTTCGCTCACGCCTCTCTTCTTCCACGTCCTCCTTCTCTTTCTCTCGCTCTCTCTTCTTTACTTATTCTCCTTCTATCCTTCTCTCCATCTTTCTTTCTTTCCCTCCCTCCATTATCCTTTTTCCCTCTCCTCTCTCCGTCTTCCCCTCCCTTTGCTCCCTTCTTCCGTTGATACTTGTAACAGTTGCGAGAGACACAGGAGGCCATGGGTGAGGCAGAGCATGGACAAAGCAAGGGCAAAGAGGGGAAAAAAGGATGAAACTAGGAAAGAGATGAAGTGGACTCCAGAGAGAAAAAGGAGAAAGAAAAGCATAAACGAACAGTTCAAATGTGTGTGTTTGCGAAGGTAAATGAGAGTTTTGTCTAATTGGTGACCAATAGTTTAGTCCTTTGATTATTCGATGTGTGAACTTTCATGTATTTGCTATTATGTGATGCATATCAATATCAGAAAAATGCCCCACAGTACACACAGATCCACTTCCTTCCTTTATTCATATTGCACTGTATTCTGCGACATTTCTAAATCACTTTTGGGAGAGAACGTGTGCACCGATAGGACCGGCCGAGCTGGAGACTCCCACAGAGCGAGCCTCCTCTCCTCCAGCTCTTCTTCCAGCTCTGGGCCGAGACCTGAACCCACAGAACCTCGAGCCCCCGCGGGTGCACAGGTCCCTCACCTCGGAGCCATAGTCAGAGGCAATTGGTAATTGTGCTGCAAAGCACTCTAAAGAAACGAGTGCCGCCGTCTAATCAGATATTCATATTGTTGACATTTAAAAGAGCGACATGTAATGTGCAATGGCATTTTAAAATCAATACCTCACGAATGATTTACTGTGAGAGGCCGGTGTAATTAAAGAAATGAGCGGCGTGATTAAGACACATGATTTCTATCGTCTCTTGTGGAGAACATGAGGAGAAACGTGGCCTTCCACGACGGGGGGGGGAGAAAAAAATACACAAAATCTTCATTTGCATTGGAAGAAACAGCCCTTCTTCAGGTTGAAGCCACACAATTGAGCCAGATCTGAACCGCACAAGCAACCAAATCCACTGCAGCGGCCGCGAAGCCTTTCAGGGACGGCCTCATTTGTTCACAGTGATTACGCTAATGAAACAAAATGAATGGCGTACTGATTTATAGACGTTAAAACACTGCCCGTACCACCTGTGAATGACACTCCGATCCAGTGTGACTTACGGGGGAGATGAAGCGAAAGTCTCGCTCGGGTTATGTTCTGGGTGCCGTAAAGGCTGCGACCGTTTGTTGGCGGGGGAAATAGTTGTGTTATAAGGTAAAAATGAGAGGGTGTCCGGGTGAGGCAGCACGCCTTTGATCAGAGTCCCCAATTTATACGTTTTCCCTCCATATCTCCTCTCCGTATACACTATATGCTTCCACGGGAAAGCACTGACTCATCGCAGCCCATGAATAGATAGAGGTCCATTCCCTCTCCACCTCTGGATCGGGGCGGGGGCAGGCGGAGATAAGGCTAATAAGGGTCCCAGCAAAGGGCCGGTGTAAAGCTCACGAGGGGATAAGAGGGGAAGATCATTGTCGGAGGAGGAGGGCAGGAATAAGGGGAGGGGGGAAAAGGGAGGGCGAGACTATACTTGTGTCGAGAGGTAAAGGAGGAAAGGCGAGCAGAGAGGGAGGGAAGTGGGGATGGTGCTAGTTGCTGTGGGTGTAAGGGGCATGTCCAGAGGGAGTGAGGAGGACTGGCATGTAGGGGAAGGTGTGGCTGGTCTCGTACCCAGGAGGACACAAAGTGAGAATGAAGGAAACGAGGCCGAGAGGGAGGAAAAGAGAAGGAGGGATGAGAGTGAGAAGCTGTCAGAACCAGAAGGTGGAGGCTGTCGGAGGGAGGGGTGCACCTCTGTTGTCGTTTTAAGGCCTCTTTACAAGCGGCGGAAAGACGTTGATTTTTCATACCTTTTCCACACCTTCCGTTCTTACCTTTCACAATAAAAGCCCCGTAGACATAAACACTGCATAGCTGTTTCCTGGAGGAATACAATAGCTTACAGTAGCTTCGGCTATACATCCATTGAGACGATCGTGGAGTTGGTCCTCTGGCAGCGTGAATCACTGTTTCAACCGTCACACATTTGCATCGCTGCCGGCATGATTTTTATAATTTTTCGTGTTATGCATTCGGTGTGTTATGCATTCGGTGTGTAAAGGCCTTTTAGTGTGAACCCCAGACAAGTTCAGTTCTACTGGCTTCTTGGGCATGGAGCGATACACAGGGAGGGATGGGGCTGAGTATAGGTAAGAAGGAAAGGGAAGGAGGAGAGAGTGTTCACACTTGGACATCTAGTAGACGCCTCCTGCCAGCTACCAGACCTCGGCAGCGAGCCACATTCATAACAAGATAGAGGAAGAAGTTTGGAGAGACAGGGCAAATTACAGATAGCATTTGAAACATGGGAATGGAAGAGTAAAAGGGTGCAGGGGGTAAAGCCGGGATGGCGGGATGGAGGAAATAGAGTAAGGGCACTTCCAGTCCATCATGTCACGTCTTTAAATCACAGCTATCTCATCCCATTTCAAATTATTTCCCTCTCTAAGTACACATCCATTCTAACTGTCTGCATTAGTCGAGTGTATGGGGGCAATCTGTCCACGATGTAAAGCAATAGAGCGGAGGAGGAGAGTCCAAGATGGAGAGAGTGAAAGTGAGGGTGAGCGAGAGAGAAAAGAAAGTTATGGAGCGAGTTTGAAAATGGCCACGTTCTAAATGGCCGGAGTAAATTGAGACCGACGGGGTTGGAAAATAGGACACATAAATGTAGGACTCTAGATATTTTTTCACTACCTCTTTCTATTCTTCCCCCTCCTCCATTCCCCTAACCTCCCGATCTCTCTATCTCCAGAGAACGGGAGCACACACAGTGTTTTGTCACATTTTCTAAACCAGGACAATGAGAAGGTAAGAAGAGACCAGCAGTGGGACATCGGCGTCATAGTGAATGAGGCCTTACCGAGCCAGGCAGCAGCAGGAAACCTGTCTTTCAGTGTGTGTGTGTGTGTGTGTGTGTGTGTGTGTGTGTGTGTGTGTGTGTGTGTGTGTGTGTGTGTCTTTCTGAACCCACAGGTTGTTGTTTTAAATACTTAAGATTTTCACGAAATACACCCCAGTTTTGAAGCTTTTTATATTTTCCAAACAGACATTTTATAATCCCCTCCTTATTAAATCATGGGCGTATACTCGATGCCGATTGGCTGCAGGGCGCCCATTGATTCCTGATAATGGGCCAGTTATGGCTTGTGAAAATATTAATTCTGGCCTCCACGTCGTCCATTAATTCCTGATAATGAATGAATATAGTCACTTTCTATCGGCAGGTTTTAAATATTGCCAGGTGTAATGGAAGAAGAAGGAGCAGCCAACCCGAACTTGAACCCCTGCTTACAGGGCTGTCGTGTGGAAATCTACACGCGTCCTTCACAGCAAGAAATCATATCGCCGTTGCTCACGGCAAAGTGAAAAATGGCAGATTATTTAATTCTTTACCACAAAAAAAACCTGGGTCCTTAAGCCACAAATATTGGTTTTCCACCAAAATGAGCGCATACAAGGTTTTGTTAACGCGGGGAAAAAATCATAATAATAGGCGCTAGATTCCCTTCCCATTGCCAGCAGACGATGATAATGCCAGTGAAAATCTCACAGTGGTTATTTTCTTTTTTTCATATTTCCGTTTTCTCATTCGGTCTCTCTTTCAAACTCGGTGCCAACTAATTTGGGATGATGATCAAGCGTTGTTTGGATGGAGACGGAGAGAACTTTGAAATTCAAAATTAAAATGTCACGTTTCCATCACCGTGAATGGAATCGGAGCCAATAAACACCCGCTACGACCGCAGAGTCATTCGTCCTGGGAATGAATGACGATTGTGACCTTTCACACTTGGTGGGTTTTTTTGTCTCGTGGAAAAGGGGGCATATATCGCCACCAGTAAACACGGCCGTCGCCAAATCAACCAGGACTAGATGTTCTTCTTATCTTAGTGTAATTGGATGGCTGTCCATCGAGATGTGTCATTATACCACGGTACACACGACCTACTGCATTATCCTACATTTTGAAAAACTGCTGCAGAGAAATAATGAGAAACTGAAAAACACAGACACGTTTGTGCAGAAGAAGGTATTTAGCCTTCAAAATATATTAGTATTGAATTTGTTTCATTTTTTAAGACTCGTATTTATTTTTTAAGGAGATTTCCAAGTTTTTGTTGCAATCGAAAAGAGCCAGGTATGAGAAGGTGCCATAAGACAGAGGGACAGGAGAATAAACTAACAGGGGAACAGAACCGGACAAAAGGGGGCAGCGAATAAAAGGAGAGAGAACATATCCGGGATGAAAGGACCGCTCAGAAAGCTGTTACAAGGGGTTTACTGTGCTTTACTGGACACGACAAAATCCATGAATGAACGAAACAATTAGGGGGAGAGAGACGAGAAGAGAGCCGGGAACACAGAGAGAGACAGACAGGAAGAAGAGAGGCACCGAGAGAGACGTCAGGCACAGGAACACTCGCTTTTAATTCTCTTATCGTTTACAAATGCTCCTAATTGCGTCTGTGTTTTAGCGAGGACGCGGCGCTGCCAAGCCGAACAGCACATTACATTAATAGAGTACAGGACCTCAGTGATTACTACAACAATAGGTGCTATTGTAGGACATTAATTGGCAATATGAATGCAGGCACATTCATACTCAAAAACGCTGGGGAAAAAAACCCTCATGAGGGCGTGGAAAACAGGAAATTATGATTTATTTGCAATTAAAAACATTTAAAAGGACTATTCCTTTTAATTGTATGAAGATCATAAATAAAAACATAATCACAAAGGATGAGGGCAACAAGCTTCTTTGGAAAATGAGGTGTGGATAATAATTGCTCCACTGAATTCACCCATGTGCTGTGATCGAACTGGCTCACTTCACACACACACACACACACACACACACACACACACACACACACACACACACACACACACACACACACACACACACGCACACACACACACCTCACAACAATTATCCCAGTTCAACACCAATTCTACACTATCAACGAGCCCGTTTCCTCTGAAGAATTAGCACACATTTAACCACTGTGTGCTCGGACACGGAAATCGCTCAATCTCTTCTTACAAAAGGCTTGAACACCCACGGGCAAGAAAACGACCACATTTGAAACGATGAAAAGCCTCAATTATTTGGGCAAAAAGTTAATTGATCACATCCTGCTGTTTTGTTCCTGGAGACGGCTGCCAGTTACACAAAAGGCTGGCAGTGTGTGTGAGCATCTCTCCATGTTATGTGTGTAATGTAGCAGCAGTCCGCCGTGGATCTAGCTTCGCATTCCTTCCGCTGTGTATTTAATATTCATGCATTAATTGCCCTTGTAACACAAAAAAGAACACATGTGTGGGCGTGTATGCTGCGTCTGTGTGTCTGCCTGCATATGTTTGCATGTATGAGATATTCATATCCTATTTTCCCCCCTCAGGTATTCGGTGTTGGCCGCTTTCCCTTTTTTTTCATTAATTGCTGACGATCCAACGTTTAAACCCCGCGCACACAGGCGGATGCCATCGCTCCCCTAATCTACAGCACCAGCGGCCTCCGCTCGTCGATTAGCTCGCTGTCGGTATTATGTAGCGACCCCGGGGTGATCGGCGACAACCACAGCTATTTGTACCGCCACAAACCATACCTTCTAGACACGCTGAGGAAAATGGCTCGCCGCGTCTTGATAACGTGAGCATTAGCCAAAGCTTTAGATCACACTGATTACTGCGGTCCAACAGACACTGGAGAGGGGCGGCGAGCACGGTGGCGCTGGAAACCAGTGCAGACAAAAGACTGGCAGCCACAGCCATGTTGGCTAGGTAACGACACACACACACACACACACACACACACACAGACGCAGAAGGACACACACCCTGAAATTGTTGGATGCTTTCCCTCTGCCATCTTCTCCTCCTCTATCTTGTCCTGTCTCTCACAGATGTGGGTACAGCTGCGCTCTATCCATCTTTCTCTCCTCCTTCATTCCTCCTCCATTGAGGCCGCTGTTTCCAAAGAGGCAGCGTCTCTCTTTTTTTTCATGTAACACTGGCCCCGCTGGACGGATGGCGATACACCTGCTGCTGCTGCTGCTGCAAACACACGCTCCGTGTCACTTTTTCTTCCTTTCCCTCTCTCCGTCTGCCTCCTTCTCTCTCTTTTTTTCTCTCAGTGCACTCGGCCTCTTACTTACCGCTCCAGCCCCTACCTCGCTGATCTTATTCATTGGTATAGATGCGGGTGCCCTTTGCCTCCATCCATCTCTCTCCTTCCCCTTCCTCCCCCGCCTTCTTCTTCTTCGTTCCTTGTTAATTCTGGAGCCGCCTGGCTTCCCCTTTTCCTTCCCTTCATCTATTCTTACTTTCAAGCTCATGCACGAGTTCACTTTTTCTCTTCACTAGCAGTAACTACAGACAGCACACACACACACACACACCAACACACACACACACACACACACACACACACACACACACACACACACACACACACACACACACACACACACACAGCCAGCTACCACCGGCAAGCTGCATGCGCCGATGCGACCACAGTGTTAGCTGCAGTCCCACTTGATTATCGCTGAGCTGCTGCAGCAGCGTGGCTCCGTCCCCAAGAGGAATGGCTCTAAAACATCCAGTTTTGTTCTTGTTACAGATGTCAGAAGACTCAGCGAGGCCTAAGGCCGACTGAGAGACAGATGTCTTGGGTTATGACGCTGGATAGGGGATTGTTACCTCCCTCTGCCACGTGATGACGTGCGTATAGCTTTGAGCTTCATTCCCTCAAAAGCCAAGCTACAGTCCTTGTAGGTGCATTTGTGAGCAGAACAAAATGTATTCTGATTCAGCCCGGCTCTTAACTACAACAGTAGTCCACTCCAGAGGGTATGTTTTATGGAATTATCTTGTTCCCCCAAAATATTTTTCCTCCTTACTATAAATCTAAATGCTGTATTCTCTGCATTCTGTGTCGCTCCCTGTTCCTCGGATGTGTAATGAAAAAGGACGCTGTCTTACCAACTGCAAAAGCGGCATTTGGACTTAAGTTTTGCACAGTGTGTGTGTGTGTGTGTGTGTGTGTGTGTGTGTGTGTGTGTGTGTGTGTGTGTGTGTGTGTGTGTGTGATGGAGCGGGGCCGTAGGATAAACACCTCATATAGCAATCCCACTTCCCAAATCTGTGTCAGTCAATTTCCTTCAGATGCTCAGTCACAATAACAAAAAAGAAGAAAAAAACACACACACCGGCAGCCCAATTTCTCTTAAACTCCATTCCTTCTATCTCCCACAATTACTCTCTATCGCCTTTCCTCCATCTCTGCTGTCCATGTGGGAGAAAAGTCCTCTCCTTACTCTTCCTGACCCCTCTTCATTTCTCTTTATCTGTCTGAATTGTCCCACTCACTTTCAGGGACATTTTGCCTCCCTTCGCCTTTTTCCTGCCAGTCTGAACGGCGTCAAACTCGGTTTCCTCTTCTGTCGTTGACTCAGCCCTCGTCCTCTATCTGTCCATCGCCTCTTCAGGCAGGCCCCCCCGTCTGAGCCGCACCAGATCTGGCAAATACAGTAGAATTTCTCCCACCCAATCTCACCCTCACTATCTCAATTTCTCCACTTTCCACCTTGTGTCTCTCTCTCTCTCTCTCTCTCTCTCTCTCTCTCTCTCTCTCTCTCTCTCTCTCTTTCCCTCCCCCTGATCCCTCTCTATCATATTTTCGCCACTCCATTGTCTCAGCCCATTAGGCAGACACAAATCCGTTTGGAGACTGAGCCTCAGCGCAGCCCCCATCCTCGCTCTCCTGGGCCCCGGTGCAGCCAGGAGGAGGCTCTCAGGAGAGGCACACTCTGGCTTGTGGCCGGGGAAATCCAATTAAACCGCTGCCCCAAAACGCGGCTCGTTTTCCGCTGCCTGGTGCACTTAGGCCACGTGTGCTTAATGAATGATACTGTCCATGCACACACACACACACACACACACACACACACATATCGGTCCCATACATTCCTTAACGGCCCACCCCACTGCTTCCAGATTAACCTCCTCCTCCTCCTACATACCCAAATCGTTCCATGCAATTAGACGCAGACAGACATTTCCACATGCAATGTAGCCACCCATGCACCAGGAGGGAGTGCTCCAGAGGAGTCATATGTTTTTACGACATACGGTCAGTGGGGGTATAGGGGTTAAAGACCATTTTTGTATTTGGAGAGGGCGTGTGCATTAGTCTGCACAGCGGTTTTCTGCATGTGCGCTTGGACGAGGGCTGGTGGACGGTTCCCATGCCCTTTCTCTCTCTTAGCGCTCTAATGAGAAGGAACAGAGATAAGAGCCACAGTGGTGGCCGCTGGCCTCGCCGTGTCACTGTGACTCGCGTCTCTGCTGGCACAAAGACCTGTTGACACCGGAGGGTCAGCAGACAAACCGGAGGCCGACGAGAGAGGGACGAGGATGGCTGAGATAAGACCGAGGCTCTACGGGGGGGGGGGGGGACGCCGGATCAAAACAGCGGCGAGCAAGTTCCCGACAGCAGAGGCAAATGTCAGTGTTTTAATAAAGGTTTCGCTTTCCCCTGCATGGAAGGCCCGTTCGATTTCACTCTCCCGTATTATCCAGTGCAGCTGCATTTATGCACGAAGCGCCAAATGAATGAGCTGATTGGGGTCCAAGCCTGGATCCCAGGCGGGCGCAGATAAAGCAGCAGCAGATTGCTTTATCCCATTAGGCAAGGCCTAGTAAATAGGCAGAGATCTAGCTCTCTGTTCTGGTGAAATCTCCAGCTGATCCTGGCACTGGCATCAACACTGTTGGCAGTGAGTCTTTCAAGTTAGACACCCCAGCTTACCCTGCCTGTCGGCCTGCTGTCTGTCTGTCTGTGTGCACCCAGAGTTTATACTGATGCAGCCGGGGATGAGAGGAGAAATCCTCCAGATCAGGCTGCCTCCCAGTTTTAGTTTTTGAGGTAATCTTGATAATTAGGACAATGGGTTGAAGCTATGAAGGGCACATCAAAAGCGCATCGTCTCGCTTTCAAGCACATGCAAGTGTCTCTCAACCTGTAACAGGTTTTTTTTTGTTTTTTTGGCTGTCAGCACAAAGTAGAGCGCTGCTGAATCTAACAAGTAGACCCATAAAAACACTCATTTCAGACAATAAAAGATGAAAAATAACAAGACGCCATATGGAAGACAAAACCCCGATCGCATTTAGAAAAACAAACAGCAGTAGTTAAGGCACGGCTGGAGTCTTTAAAAATATCTTTCTTTGTTAACTGCACGGTGACGTAATCTGTCCGTGACAAGCTTTCACAGCGAGTGACAGACACACGGCCGAGACTGACAGCGGAGTGCAGCCAATCGAAATGAAGCATGAGCCGCACAACATTACGTCTCACTATAAGTAGGTCTGTTGAACTTCCAATAACAAGACCAAACAATTACACTCTAACTGTGCTTTGGCGTCGTTTTGTTAGTTTTAAAAATGAATTATTTAGCAGTGCAGGCCCACACTTTCATATTCACTGTTTCCAAGGTGAGCCCCTCTTTATATTTTAACACTCAAACCACCCACACATACTTAGTCGCATAATTACTGTAAACGGGGACGATTTTTTTTTTGGGTTTTACATAACCGGAACTGTTTGGAAACCGAGTGCAATCTGACTGAAGAAGTACTTTGAGGGGTCCTACCTTGGCAGCCATGATCATGGAGGAGCCCCCGCGGACTCCGAGGATGGGGATATGTGTCTGGGCTGAGATGAAGTCAAGGATCTGGGCGATGGCCTCCTGGTCGGTGTCGTCCCCGAACACCACGCCCTGCAGCCAGTGCTCCGTCATGAGGTCACAGATGCTCTTGATGATGCTCTTAGGGTCCGTCTCATTCATGGTCAGCACCTCCACGTTGGGCGCCATGTGGAGGAAGTCCTCCTTCTCGCGGGCCCCGGCCAGCGCCACGTCGCTGGAGTTGCCCACCAGGACGACGGCGATGCTGAGGCCACGCAGGATGTTGGGCAGCGCCATGTGGTGGGGCGGCGGCTGGGGTATGGGGATGTAGTGGTGGCCGCCGCCACCGCCTCCCCCGCCGCCCCCCGCCGGCACCGCCCTTCTCTCTCCGTGAGTGGCAGGCCGGGGGCAGGTGGAGAAGGCAGAGCAGCAGGAGGAGCAGGGAGAGGCGGTGAGAGGCGCTGGCGTGGCGGTGGAGCGACGGAGGCGGGGGTGGATGCAGGGGTCGGACCCGCCTCTCTTGCGCCCGGGCGACCGAGGGGGCGGCGGAGGAGGAGGAGGCCCCCGCCTGGCCGCGAGGCGAAGAGACAGGCATGGTGGAGAGGTGGGAGAGTAATACCTGGAGAGATGGAGGAAGAGGAGGGGACGGAGATGGAGATAGAGGGGAAGGAACGGGTAGGCAGAGAGTAGATGGAGCGACATAGGAGGGAGAAGAAAAAGGAGGGGAGAAAAAAGAGAGAAGGAGATAGAGGTCAACACAGCACCATGCAACATTGATCGAGTGAAGTGAATCGCCGAGAGGCTACATGCATCATATGAATCAGTGCATATCAATGTCTCAGCACATAAATTGAGGGCATTTAGGAGAGGGAGGAAGAGGTCACACTTGACACGCATAAATAGTGCATAAACACACACACGCAGCTACATGCCGCGATGGCGTATAGTTTACGTATAATCTCACACGGATCAATAATTCATGTGGAAGCAGCATTATGGTATGTATTATGGAGGATATAAACCTTCCCTCCAGATGAGATGGGGTCCTGACAGGGGAGGAGCGGCAGCGGGTTTTTGGAAGGAGGGAAGAACGGAGGAAGTCGCATGAGGAATGCAAGCGAGAGCGGGTGGGAGTTAGAGGGCAGATGGGCGAAAAGACGGCTCCACGCCAAACAGCTGACTGACAAACTGTCCGGAGCGAGATGAGTGACACGCCGCACCGAGACGCAGACAAACTGACTGACGCCGAAAATTGATTTAGTGATTGACAGCAGAGGCGCCACGGAGGAGCTTGCAACTCTTTGATATGATACCCGCCCTCCCTCCTCACCCCTACTGGCCTAGTTTCGTTCCCTCCATCCCTCCATCCTTCCACCCCTCCATCCTTCCACCTCCCTCCCACGTTCTACTTGACCATATCGGTCTCTCTCCGACTCCCTCTTCGCTGCGCTTATTTATAGAGCTTTTCATTAATGGGGATGCAGAGAGGAGGAGGAGGAGGAGGAGGAGGAGGAGGAGTAGGAGGAGGAGAAAGAAGAGGAAGAGGAAGGGCCATGTGGGGCGATGAAAGCAGGGAGAGGAGAAATTAGCAAGATCCAGCGATGACGGCAGCGAGGTGGGACGGCGACGACGACGCCAGCTGGAGACAAAGGCAGACAGACGTGGGAGAGAGAAAAATAAGAAAACAACGCTTTCTGAGAGAGACGTGTGTGTTCTCTGTATGTTTACATCCGAGTGTGCGGGAGGGCGCGCGTCCTCTTGAGTTTCATCAGCATATAGTCGTCGTGTAGGTGTGCAGTCGGTGGGAATAGACGTTCACTCCGGTTTTGTGGGCAGAGATGGACGTCGGGGGTGTAGTTGCTCATGAGTGGTGTATTGTGTGTACATGTCTTTAACAAGGCAGATGGAAAGAAGAACAACAAAAAAAAAACTAAAACAATAACCGCCCCGCGACGCTGACAGCTAAAAAGAAAACGCGAGGAACGGAGATTGAGAGAGGGATAAAGGGACGTACGCGGAGATGACAGAACAACCAGGGGAAACTAATTGCTGGAGGTTCGTCAGCTCTAATTACAGGTCCCTGTGTTAATAGTCAATTGCACACCACTCTCCAGGAAGAGTGGAGAGGTGGGAGGGATGATAAGAGGCATGAGGAGACAGAGCGGGGAAGAGGGAGTGGGAGGAAACCAGAGAGAGACAGAGAGTGGAAACCAAGGAGGACCTTGGTGAGACGCCAGGAAGATGAGAAAAGGCAAAGAGAGAGAGAGAGAGAGAGAGAGAGAGAGAGGAGGAGAGGAGGAACTGGAGGAAAGACGGAGAGGAGGAGAGAGAGAGAGAGAGTCACAGAGTGAGACAGATGCCCTCTTTGAATCTGGACTTCTCTGGCAGCACTCTGTTTCCATGGCAACAATTAAAATAGGCCTACATGCGCACACGTACAGACACAGTTGATGGACACTGAGATACACACACACACACACACACACACACACACCGGCATGAACACACTTTTTTTGCAATAAGCATTGATCATGTAAAATGCTGTGATGTAGTCCGGCGCTCTGCTGTGCTTCCTTCAAGAGGGTTTATTTCACACACCCAGTCCTCTCACACACACATTAGCACAGAGACCTCTGGCATATTTTACTCGTGAACACACACACACACACACACACACACACACACACACACGCAGATAAAATACACTCCGTACCATGCATACTCACACTCAACTCACCATCTCCCTCTCCCCATCACACACACAGTCGCCTGTAGCTGCACACACACACGCACACACACACACACACACACAGCCCCGGGATACAGATTATATTAGCCGACGCACTGTGTAACTCCAATGATCGTTGGGAGAGATGAGGCCATTAAAAAGTCCCACAGTGAGTCGAGGCATGTCTCATAAAGAAACACAAAAAGGCGCGCATCGGACTGTGGATTACACGAGCGAGGCGGTGACACTAAATGACCCCGTTTCCTCGTCAGCCGGCCCACGCGCCTCACCCACCATTTGCTCTATTAGCCACACCAGCGCACACAGCAGCCGTATCAGTTACACATGGGTGGACCGCAGATCGCCTCGACCAGCCCAAGACCCCCGAGGGCCAAACCACCACACACTTTCCTGCTGTTTCCATTCACTTAGCTTTGTTTAAGTGTGTGTGTGTGTGTGTGTGTGTGTGTGTGTGTGTGTGTGTGTGTGTGTGTGTGTGTGTGTGTGTGTGTGTACATACAGTATATATAGCATTACTATTCTTGTGTCACCTTTTTTTGGTGAGCTGTTTTTATTTTATTTGTCCCTCTTATTTATATGTACCTGCTGTTTTGTGTTTTTAGTCCTTAATTAGTTATGTATTTATTAAACTATTAATTTGTATTCATATATAAAAATGTATCAACTATTTGATCTATCTATCTATCTATATATATATATCTTTATCTTTAAAACACATAGAACTGATTTTGTTTGTCCGTAAAGGAAACAAGAAAAATCCTGATTAAAATAAAAGTAAAATGTCAGTTTGTCAGCGCATCTCTTTGCCTCACCAACTCCTGTAATTCTGATTCATTACAACAGACAAGACATGTTTGTATTTTCAAGATACTAAACAATTACATTGTGTAAGATTGTGTAGATTAGTTGATCAATAGAAAAATGTATCGATTTCTTTTTGGGGAAAATTGGCGAAAACAAAATTCACTCGTTCCAGCTTTTTAAATGTTATTTTAGTCCGTCTTTCTTACACTTCTATGAAAGTAAACTGAGTATCTTTGAGATGTCGCCGTGGGCTCTGGGCATTCTCTGCCATTTACTGACATTTCATAGACCAAACAATTAATCAATTTAGATTAAACGTAGTTGCTAGATTGATTGAAAGCGGCCTTTAATTTCTCGTGGACAGTGTTTTCCCTGAAAGGATATGAAGCCACGTCTACACTCGAACGCAGGAAACATTCTCACGAGGTCAGCAGGATTGAGGAGAGCGCATGTGGTTTTGTACTCGTATAGTCTGGTTATGATCGCTTCAGCCTCTGCTGCTGTACATGCAACAAGGCGTGGGCCAATTAGGTAAGAACACAGTGTTTCAGGTAGTTACCCACCCCGACCAAACAAAACCAGGTACTAAGTGGGCCCGAATGGACCATAAACAGAGTAATAGTCATTAATGAACTTCAAGGCTAACATGGCTCATATTGCTGTGGTGGAAAGTCGACGGAGCTGTGAGGCCTGACTCGGATATTACGGCTCCGTAATTGACTCCCCTCTCTCTGTTGGTTTCTTTATTGTTGTTTTTTTGTCAGCTATAAATCATAGAATTATAACTAGCAGGGATGTGTCATATGCAGACCAGCTATTAAGAGGGCCGGTCATGAAGTGGGCCTGCATGGGACCAAACAATGGCTGCAAACACACACACACACACACACACACACACACACACACACACACACACACGCAATCAGGAAAATTGGCTTCCAAGTCAATCAAAATATCTACAACAGGTGGACAAACAGGCGCGGTATTGTTCAGATTTCTTCTTTTATGTCCGCGACAACAGCACTCCCTTCCAATCACAACATATTCTGCCCTAATAAATCCACACAGGACAGCAGGCTTTAATGCCGAGAAAGGTTTGTGCGCTTGTGGGCAGCATAAATGTGTGTGTGTGTGTGTGTGTGTGTGTGTGTGTGTGTGTGTGTGTGTGTGTGTGTGTGTGTGTGTGTGTGTGTGTGAGTGTGTGTGTGTGTGTGTGTGTGTGTGTGTGTGTGTGTGTGTGTGTGTGTGCGGTTGATGGATTCGGTTTGAAAGGTTGTGAAGAGCGCTAGCAGAGGCTTGCTCTCCCTAATGCATTTTTAGAAGTGACATTCATGTTTTGTTTTTTTGTTCCAATGAAAGGCAGCAAAAAAATTTAACCTTGGCACTAATCTTTGGCGAGAGATGTCTTTGATTTGAAATTGATATCAAACACATTTTTCAGCCGGTGGCAGAAGAAGTTTGAGATGGAGGCGAGGCCCCGGAGGCCACACCTCGGGTCACATCGTGGTCATCACATTGTGGTCACCACATCGTGTTCATCACATCGTGGTCATCACATCGTGGTCACCACATCGTGTTCATCACATCGTGGTCATCACATCGTGTTCATCACATCGTGGTCATCACATCGTGTTCATCACATCGTGGTCACCACATCGTGGTCATCACATCGTGGTCACCACATCGTGGTCATCACATCGTGTTCATCACATCGTGGTCATCACATCGTGGTCATCACATTGTGGTCACCACATCGTGTTCATCACATCGTGGTCACCACATCGTGGTCATCACATCGTGGTCACCACATCGTGTTCATCACATCGTGGTCACCACATCGTGGTCATCACATCGTGGTCACCACATCGTGGTCATCACATCGTGGTCATCACATCGTGGTCATCACATCGTGCCGCGTAGTGACGCCGGAGTTCGCTGACGAACACTCGACGTGCTGACAGTATGAAAAGGAAAGCTTTCGGATGTGTGAACTCATTACGAACCGCTCCGATAAATATTCATGCAGCCTGTCTCTGCAGCCTGCTGTGGAGGTGGAAGGTGGCGTGTGAGTGTGTGATTATGTGTTTGGACCTGTGTCTGTACATGATGTTCTGAAGCAGCCACTCACCAGCCCCCTCACCAAAGCAGACCAGCCAGGCTTCGCAATCACATGCTCGCCGAGGCTCCGGGGCCAATGCACTGGCACAATGGTGTCTATTTCCAGAAAGAGGGCCCATCGCTCTAACCCCCTCCCGCCAGATTCCCCTCTCCCTTTCATTTTAACGCTATTTATCTCTTTCTGCCTGTTTTATCATTTTGTCTCCCCGAACAATGCCTCCTCTCAATTCTCCCACTTATCGCCCGCTCCCTTGCGCTCGCGCTCTCTCGTTGCCCTCTTCTCATTCTGTGGTAAGTGTCAGGTTTGTCGATGGTGTTATTTGCATGAAAACTGGAGGACAAAAGCTGCGGCGCAATTTTTCACGTTCATTGCCTGGTTTGATATTTAAGAGGACGGAGGAAGATGGCACGGAACGACAACCTCTCTTTGTCTCCCCGGGACGACTTCAAGCGGTCCACGGTGCAAGTCCATTATCTCGACCCGCTAAGTCGGGCGTGCTGCGCCGGCTTCATTTCTCCCTTTAATTGAAATGAGAGCGTCGCGTCACGTATCAGAAGCTGCGGCGGGCGGCAGAATAAGTGAATCTGAAAAAGAAAATGGCCCCGCACACAACTCTAATGCACGTTCGTCATTATGAGAACTGGACAGATGAGGAGGATACAACTTTGTGAGCGTTTTTGAGCGCTATGCAGGGTGGACATTGTAGAATTGTAATAGTTTTTTTTGTCTAAATTGGTTACAAAGACGCTCAACAGTGAGGCCATCAGACGTTTTGGCGCCGCGTTGCGCATTTCTTGGTGTTTTCGAGGCTAAACCCTCTTGCGGCGCCTTGGCCTGACCCGGAACAGGTGCTGACGGGGGGATGAAAGGAAACGTTACCTGGACAACCTCTCTGGCCACACAGCAGCGAGACGAGTGGGCGGCTGATCTCACACACACACACACACACACACAAACACACAACCTGTGGCACCGTGATAATGGTGATGTGGGGGGCTTTTCAAAACTTGTAGGACTTATTTCTCTTTTTATAGTTTGAAAATTGGCAGTTATAGATAGATTTTAAATAGAAGATAATTAGTGTAATTCCTTTTCAGGGATATGTGGAGTGTGTGATAGATTAGACACACGGATCGTTGTTATATATGGCGTAATTATGGCAGGAGGAAAGCAGCAGGGGTCCACAGTCACTTCCTGGGCATAAGGTCTATGATTACGCCTCTGCACACTTTTCCCACTTTTATTTATAAGTCCAGCCGGTGGGCTGCAGCTCTTTGGCTCCTCTGCCCCTCCCGGCCTCGGCTCTGGGCCTGCAGCGTCCGTGGGGAACAGGAAGGAGCTGCGTTACCGCCGCCTTACGTCAAAGCCATTTTGCCCTTGACAAGATGTGCGTGATGCTAAAAGTGAAACTCTTGTCTGCCTCCCTCTGCGGCCCTTGTGAGAGAGCGATGTTCAAACACTCGTCAATACCATCCACAGGTCTATATTGGTTTTCCAATTCAGTTTGGCAGAAGAACGAAATGAAGCTCCAGGCATCATCTGGAACAAACTATTGATCTAAAATTATTTGTACTCTTTTTTATTCATGCACATATGTACACAAGTTAATTTTTATATCAGTTTGGATGTAATATTTCTACAAATTATATCTATGTAAAAAGAGCAGCAGTATGCAAGGGTTTGTGTTTGCTTAAAATGAGGCCATGAGAATGTTAATTTAAGTGCCAAAATGTTACGTACTATATGTTCATCAGCTTTTTATGCACAGGAGGCGATGAGGCACAGATCAGTACTTCACTGGTAAACACCCGACACCCTTCAGAGATGTGTGATTATACAGTGTGTTGTGTGGTGTCACAGTCTACTCAAAACTTTGTGGTCAACTCAATACCTGTATTTATTCAAACGATGCATTCGCACTAAATTAGTAGTTATGTGTGTGTGCAGTCGGCTTTGATGTTTTATAATAGCAAGATTCATAAAAGTGAATGCTCTTCATTGAGTGCAGTGTGCATGAAGATGCCAAGAGACCAGAGGGCAGGTGCAGGCAGCCGGTGCATTATAAAGCCAATATTAAATGCATCATAATTCCTAAAAATGTACATGAAATTGGTTAGGAATGGACTTAATCTGACGGGTTTTAATTTCAGCCATACTCCTTGGCATGCAGCCCAAGTGTTAACAGTCTGGATGCAACGGAAGGTAAGCCCTTAGACAAATCAGGCTGCTTTGCCCAATTAACATACAGCGCAAAGTGTCCGTCCTTAATTAATTATAAAAAATTATGAGGATCATAAAATTCCAGCCGGCCAACAGCATATCAGCGCTAAACCAAAAGGCCCAAATTAAAAAAAGGACAGATGCGGGAAGTTGTGGAGGCAACACATGGGTGTCCTCACGTTTGATTCCAAACACTGCATCCAACTGCATCGCCCACGATGCTGCTGGCCCACAGCAGCTCCCAGTTCCTGGCAGTGTCCGGACCACGGAGCTGCCCAGTACATCACAGCACACCGGGAAGAGTAAGGCATCGCCGGAGCAAACACCCCCCTCACCCCCGTCCCCGTCCCGCTTGGCTCATTTTGCCAGACAGACACAGTCACAACGCGAAAAAGCCTTTTCTCATCGTTTCATGAGGGGTGGCAGCTGTTGAGCGGGTTAAAGCGCCTGCAGCTGTTTGAGGGTGTGCTGGTCCTGCAGCTGAGGAAGTCAGACACGTGGGGATGATGCACGATCAACTGTGCTCGTCCACACACTTCCATCCAGCCAGAGGTCAGAGCGGAGGGAGAAACAGTTTTGTCTGGTCTCAGGTGGGGGGTGTGTGTGTGTGTGTGTGTGTGTGTGTGTGTGTGTGTGTGTGTGTGTGTGTGTGTGTGTGTGTGTGTGTGTGTGTGTGTGTGTAGGCCTGCGTGCTGGTTGCAAACCACTTTCCATCCACCATCAGCTGTGTATTTTTTTTGCATATGGAGTCCATGGACACAAAGACACTTACACACCTCAGACTGACAAATGTGTTTTGACAACATTCAGGGAGATAAGCGCTCGGTCTCCAGGATCTCTCCCAGGGACACGTTTCTATTTACACCTACTCCGCCTCGCAGAGGAGACGCTTAATCCCCCCCACGATTTGTGGCTTCAGCTCCGAAAATCCCTCTCTCCACCCTGTTCCCTTCCTTTGTGCTCCCCTGCCTCGCTTCGTCTCCGTGCCTTCGCTCTCCTCATCTGCCTCGCATCAGCATCAGTGCCTCACGCCACGTGTCATTGTGAAAGACCTTTACGGGAGTGTTTATACGTGCGGCGTTATGCAGCAGAGTCCATTGTCTGCTTTTAGAGAGGAGCACGGTGCATTGAGTGACCCTCGTGCCAATAACAGCGCTGTAATCACTTTAAATGTGTTTTATTGTCAGCTTTTCACAGATTAGAGCCGCAATAATCTGTCCTCCTCTATCCATCTCATTCCAAGCTGTTATTTTTGGCACCGGGATTCTGCCTTTTTGGATTAGTAGGTGTGGAAGTGGTTTGCTTTTTTTTGTGGGACTGCTAGTGTTTACAGTATGTGTGTGTGTGTGTGTGTGTGTGTGTGTGTGTGTGTGTGTGTGTGTGTGTGTGTGTGTGTGTGTGTGTGTGTGTGTGTGTGTGTGTGTGTGTGTGTGTGTGTGTGCTAGTGAGAAACAAACCAGGTTGTATAGCAAGGTATCTGCACCTCTCCAGCATGCTCAAAATCGGCCTCTTTTCGAGGGGGAATCGACATCGCCCTGAAATGTGCATGAGCAAGAACACGGCCTAATCCGCTGCTGTACTTTGTCTCCCAGTACAATACACACACCGCCACCCTGCGAAGAGGACAATGAGCACAACGTGTGTGTGTGTGTACAGCAAAAGTGAGTCGAAGGAACCTTTACACAAAAGCGTCATTTCTTTACACTCGGTCCACTTTGAGAGATAAAGTGTCGTCTTGTCTTCTAATTTATAGAGCATCCAAAAGTAATAAGAAAACGTTACGTAACTCGCCCACCCATAATCTCTCACAGACCCCTCTAATTCAAACCACCTCTGCAAACACGCCGCAGGAAAGCCATCTCCTCCCTCTGCCCCGGAGGCTGAATATTGACTGATGACTTTCATTTTTAGCTATCAATTCTGTTCCTAATTTTACACATTTCAATTAATTCCAGGTATTCTTGCACGGAGGACCTGCTATGATTAGAAGCCGCCGGAGGACGGATTTCGCCGCGCTGCCATTTCCACTGCGAGAGCCCGTAACGCACGCGGGCAAAGAGGCTGCGCGCATCTCCAGCCTGTTTTTCGGGGTGTTGTTTTTTCGCATGATCATCACAATTTTCTTGCAGACGCAAGGCTGTCACGGCTCTCTCTCTCTCTCTCTCTCTCTCTCTCTCTCTCTCTCTCTCTCTCTCTCTCTCTCTCTCTCTCTCTCTCTCTCTGCTGTGGGATGAGGATGAGGCTCCCCGCAGGGATAACGACATCTACGAGCGTCTCTCCGACGGATGTCCCCCGGATTTAATCCCACCCAACGCTCAGCCTGAAGAGAGAGAAAGAGAGAGAGAGAGAGAGAGAGAGAGAGAGAGACGCGCCCCTGAGGGTAACAGCAGCAGGTTTGCCAGGCAGCAGCCAAGGAGGTTGCTCAAAGCTCATCGACAGGAACGGGTGAACCCCTATACGTGTGGGTTGGCACCAGCGTGGAACTGGGACAGCTCTTCAAATCCGAGAACAGTGTAGACATAAAAACATTTTAAAAACTGCATGTTCTCTTTGAGCTGATAGCAGCAAACCCCTGGATGAAAGCAGCTTTTCAAAGCTTCTGTTAGAAGGAGTTCTCTCTTTATCTTTGGTCCACGACGGCAGCCTTGCAGCCGGTAGTGATTCAATGTCTTGCTCAAGGACACCTCCGCAGGTCAGACAGGTGAGGGCCTGCTTTAGCACATAGGAGGGCGACTGTAGCTCATGGGGGTGAGTGGAGAGTCCCGTAACCACATGGTCGCTGGTTCGATCCCTAGTGTCTCCATAGTTCACATGTCGAAGTGTCCCTGAGCAAGACACTTAACCCTAAAATTGCTCCCTGTGTGCCTCTCTGCTCCTTAATACTAAGGATTGGTCAAATGCAGAGAATACATTGTATGTATGTAAAAATATGTACTATGATAAATACTTGAATCTAATCTTTAAGGACGCGCATCACAGTTCCCCGCTGTGCCGGCCTTTAATTTAACACCTAGTCCTCCTAAAGCGCTGGTGTTGCTCCATCACCGACGTCGTGGCTTTAAGATGCCAGGCGGCGGTGAAATGCAGTTTAGTGCAGAAACATCGATGGAGACGAACCAAAAACAGAATCGCAGCAGATACACGTTTAAAATGCCTGGGAGATGCACTGAGATTATGTCATCGTAAAATAATGAATTGTTTAATCTTTTTTAATATTGATCCGTCGCCTTCTACACAACTAACACCGAAATAAGCACACACGCACTCAGGTGGCTCGCAAATGAACCCGTCAGAACATTTGCAGCCGGCATGCAGACGTCTAAATAAAACCCGGCACTCAAACTAACTTTTCAAACAGTTCAGTGAAGTGCCAACTGCAAACAGTTCCGCCATAAATATTCATGGCTGCATATAGAACCCGGTGGTGCCACTGACTATGGGGAGCACGTGTAGAAAGATGATCTGACTCCAGCTGCAGGTCAGGAGACCTCCGGAGCCTCGCCGCCGCGCCTGTCGCCATGACTACCCGGAGGACTCCATTTGCAGCGGCACAGTCAGCGGCGGGAACCGCTCCAGCACCTTCAATTAGCAGCCTATTATCATTCATGAGTTTGTTTGTGCAAAGCCGGAAGATTGAATTCCAGTTAGGCCCCTCGTCCCCGCTCGCGCCTGCTGGTGTGATGTAAAGGGAAGCGGACGCGTCGGGCCCCGTCGGGCTCATCCCCGCTCCTCCCTCGGTAGGCCGGTGTCAGATGTACTCGCAAGACGCGCAGAGGTCATCAATTAGCAACAGGGGCCCCTTGAAGGCGACATGCGGTTCGGCTTCAACCTGGCGCTCCTCCTGAGAGGAGCTTTTAAGACTCAGTGTTTTGCATATAAAATGTATTCTCACATTTGAGCTTTTTTATTTATTCCATTTGACAGCGCCGCCGCTCCTCTCGCAGGTTCTGCCTCCATGAATAGCGGTGAGACATTTCCATTGTTGGTCTCATACACATCCGATAGGACCAGCGGACAAAAGCTTTGGCTTGTTACCATCATCACACTGACCGCCCTCTCTTCCCCGCTTTGATGGGATCATCCAGCCCAACAACAACACATTCCACTTGATGTGACATAATCAAAGGAGTGGTAGTGTGTGTGTGTGTGTGTGTGTGTGTGTGTGTGTGTGTGTGTGTGTGTGTGTGTGTGTGTGTGTGTGTGTGTGTGTGTGTGTGTGTGTGTGTGTGTGTGTGTGTGTGTGTGTGAGGCCGACGGGGCCGACTGGCCGAGTGTGTTTGGTGCTCCTGGCTGTTTTGTGTGATATAATGGCGTTGACCCCAGCGGCGCCGGGGCCCTCCATATTGAGTTATTACATTTATGCAACCGCTAAGCTCCTCAACTATTTCCCAATGACGTCAGCCGTCGGTTCGCCGTGCGTGGCCGAGGCCGGCTGTGGACATTCTGGGTTTCTGGTGGAAAACTGAGCGGCGGGCAACAAGAGGGGAGGAAGGAAGAGCGAGAGGAGGAGGAGGAGGAGGAGGAGGAGGAGGAGGCGAGGAAGAAGCGCGCCCCGCATATTTTATTCAGTGGCAGCAGAGTACAATTCATAATCAGGGCCGACTGATTCACAGTTTTAATTAAAAAGTAGCCTTATAGCGCCGGTGGTAACATCTTGATTTATGGAGACCCGACCACAGGCTCCCATCCACCAGAGAGAGCGAGTCCACCGCGGAGGAGGAGGAGGAGGAGGAGGAGGAGGAGGAGGAGGAGGAGGCGGCGCTGAGGGGATACTGACACTCATGAGGAAGGGAAGTGTCTCGTCTCTCACAGCAAGGTGGTTGACATTATATCGACGTGGCCGATTTCATAGGTTTGATGGAGATGCACCGATACGGATACGGGCTCAGCTGGTTTGAGAGGCCGTCAAACCATTTATTTAGTCAACTGTAATAGTTAACGATGTGAAATTACAATATTCCAGATAAAAACAGGCTTTCTGAGCGCTTAGTCCCACTAAGACCTGCCTTCCCCTGTCAATATCGGCCTCAAACATCCAGTATCGGTCCAGTCAGCAACACTTCATGATGGATGCCTCTGAACTGATATACTACAAGTCAAAAAATAAATAAATTTAAAAAAAAGATAGCATAGGGGACTATCAGGGTAGAAAAGAAGATAGATGGGTGGTGGGATAGATATTGGCTCGAGAATAAATTAAAAAAAGCCTTCTGGAAAATGGCCAGCGCAGCAAATTTAACCATGGCTGATGGAATTTGCTTTGGTCTGACAGTAATGTTAAGTTTATGTCAGCCGATCCGTTTAAAGCCCCGCCATAACACAATCACTGGATACAGAGAGATTTTAATTAAAAAACTGTTTGTGAGAGAGGGGAGATAAATGCAGAGAGAGCATGACAGCAGAGAAGCAGGGAAAGAGAGAGAGAGGAGGGAAAGAAAGAGAAAAAGAGTGATTACAGGAGTGAGATAAGTGTGAAAGTAAGAGCTCATTCTGCATTGAAGTGAAAACACAGAAAAGCACAGTGTGTCTCTACTTTCTTCATGCCTGCCTTTAATGGCTTTCAATGGCTCACTGCAGTGTTCCAGGACTTTGCTGTGTGTGTGTGTGTGTGTGTGTGTGTGTGTGTGTGTGTGTGTGTGTGTGTGTGTGTGTGTGTGTGTGTGTGTGTGTGTGTGTGTGTGTGTGTGTGTGTGTGTTTTGCTTCCTTCTGTGCTCTCCCATTCTTCGTCACTCTCGATGATTGATTTTAAGGCCTGGCTCACTCGCAATCACGACAGAAACCACAGTGACACACACACATACACACACACACACACACACTCTCACACGCACACACGCTCTGACATGCGCGCTGACCCATCCCCTCGTACCGTCGCACACATACGCGCAACAAGCACACGGCAGAGGGCTGCATCAATTTGAATGATGCATACGCATACTATGATATAATCCATTTATGTAGCAGGCATCAAGGCATCAGTGTTAAGTAATGAACATGCAGACGCCGTCTCTCTACATTAATCGTTCCAGCACATCCATATACCGCCTCGTCAATTACACAACTGAGTTATCACAAATAGATACACGCTTGGAGAAAGTCACAGGGAGAAAAAACAGGGCAGGAAAGAGCAAGAGCGTGACAGTCGTGTCCTATAATGTCTTTTTTCTCTCTTCTGTGATAAAATCTTTATTCATTTATCGTTTTTTTTTTTTTTAAGTGAATCCTTCCACAGAGGTAAGGTTATCATAAGGCCGTTATTTATCTACACAGTGTGTAGTTATCGCGTATTACACACATATGACAAAAGCCACCTTAAAATCTGCCCTTCTACACACACATCACATGCTGAGGATCATATGTTGCCTTTCCCCTTCTCACTTGGTTTTTCTATTAAAATGTGCACAGACATACACACACACACACACACACACACACAGAATGCGTAGATGAGAACCAACGGCGCACTGTGCAATAAGGAGACAGTATCTTATGTCTCCCTGAGGCTTTCCCCGCTTCATAATAGATATCAGACACTTGGGCAGCAGTTACAGATAATGTCAGGGGGCAATTTTGTCATGACAGATAATATAATTCCAGTGGACTTCAAATTAAATATATTACCACGCTGGTGTCAAAACAGAGCTCGCCCTTTACCAGTGCCATTTCCCCCTATTTGAACATTGGCTTGAATATGAGACTTTACAGCTGCTATTCAATATCTATTTTGTCATAACTATTGTATTTTTTTGGCTGTGAAAAATGTTGGAGGTGGATGTTGCATGTTTTTTTTCTTCTTCATCCTAGCTATTAATTACAGCCACATGTATTTGATTGATATTTGCTTGCCTTCTATCTTCCTCCATGCGTAGTTGTAGGATGATGAGACCTGTCAATCATCATCCTCCATATCTGCAACCGCTATCCATATCATGATCAAACCTGAGCCACTCGCTGTACGGCTAAGATAAACCCTTTGAAGGATTTATAGTCGCAATTACAACGCGTGAGAGCTTTATGTCCCGAAACAGCTTGAGTCTTCTGTTGAGTGCTCAGTTAGGGAGAATTAATGCGGGCCGGAGACGTCCTGTAGACCTACAAGTCTGGGACATTTTAGGGCCGATTGCCTCTTTACCCTCCACTGGCTATTATTATACAATTAAGTATATGTTTAATGGAGCGCCTCGGTGACCCGGCGGGCCGACCTGCACGTAATGTATTTGCAACATTTCTGCTATGTTTGTTATCTCTGTCAAATGAGGAAATAAAGCTGTATGTTCTTTTATTTTGCGTGGATTCAGTTTTTAAAAGCCTCTCTTTGTTTGATCAAATCCCCCTTGGTTTCAAGGCGTTGGCAAGCCTCGTAAGTCATTGATCATTGGTATCAGAGAATTTTAAAGTTCTCAAATTCTCTCTCACTCACACACTCACACTCACACACACACACACACACACACACACACACACACACACACACACACACATCCGTAATGAGGGGAGTATCAGGGTCTGGCTGAGTTCTAATTGTCTTATCTTTCGAGGTGGCACATTCATGGTCTGAGACTTAATTTAACACCTAGTCCTCCTAAAGCGCTGGTGTTGTTCCATCACCGACACACACACACACACACACACACACACACACACGGGACTCGACCCTCCGAAAGTATACTCTCAGTACCCGCTAACACACCCGTGTCATTGCTCTCTCTGTTCTCATTTTTCAGCCACCAACAGCCCATCTCCGCTCATAGTAAATTAATAGGCAAGCTGTTGTCATGACATACAAACTGTATTAGAAACAAACGTGCACTCTGATCTCCAATCTTGTTTTTTTTTTCCATTTGTGTACACGGCGGCAAAGACAGCGCTGCAGAAACGAGCGTTTGGCACCTTTAAAAAGGTTAGAGAGCGTCTGAAATGAATATTGAAGAATCATCTAAACGAGGCCACAATACGGAGGTTGTTGCCAGAAATCATACAGTCCAATATCCATATTTGGAACATATGCTATACGTATAACATGTATATATCGGCGTGACCTGCTATTGCCGTACCACTACTTGGTGCATTCAGGGTTTCTTCTTGAGTGTTTTTCCTTTTAGAAATGTGGTGGTGTAATGTAACCAGCTGTTTTTCAGGTGCATTGTGGGCGATGCGATTGAGCGGTATCTTTTCACCCCCAAGTTTTATCCAAATCCTACCCAGTGACGACTGAGATATTTAGAAAAACAACAAACGCGTTGCCGCACCGCGATACTAATCGATAGTTTGAGTTTCTCTCCAGCGTTTTCATCCTTAAACACAAGTGTGTGGAACAATCGATCCGCAACATATCCGTGAGTCTCTTGTCACTATTTGTCGGGAGTTTTCACACCATTGAGCAGTCGGAGCACTTAACGGCGTTTTCAATAATTCTCAAACCCTGGTTCTGGCTCGCGGGGATCGATGCGAGATGCAAACAGGAACAATCGACTGAGCACACAGAAGAAGAGGCTGAGCGGCTGCACGAGCGCTGCACCGTCTTCAGGTGCTCTGAGTTTAATCAGTCGGACTTTGACAAACCTATTATGTCGGTGCCGCCTCACAATAGCTCGCGCCACGATCTCCTCGCGCCTCCTTTTGTGCGTCTGCCTCGTTGGAAGTGTTACAGCGTCTCCCTGTGAGACGGATTGCCGCATACAACCTACTCCTTTCCCTTCTCCCTTCTCCATCCCCCTCTTCATCCGTTTCCCTCTCTTCCCGCAGCCTGGTCGCCACATATCACAGATTTTGACAGCATGCGGATGAGGTCCCTCCGAGAGCCATTAGCTCCCTATTGGGAGTTCTTCTGCTAAACTCCTGGCGGGCATTTTTCTCCTTAACACAACGCAATCAATAACGTTTTATATTGGAGAACAGAGGGAACCGAGGCCGAAGGCCGAGAGGCGGCTGTGGAGCGCGGCTGACGGGAGGTGAGCATCAATTGTGACATCTCAAGCAGACCTCGCGTCTCGGTGACCTCCGGCTCTCCTCACAGACGAGAGCGCACTCAAGGGCGGTCTGGGGTCACTGCCCATGCTCCACAATCAAGCTTTTAGAGGTTCTCATGGTGTGTGTGTGTGTGTGTGTGTGTGTGTGTGTGTGTGTGTGTGTGTGTGTGTGTGTGTGTGTGTGTGTGTGTGTGTGTGTGTGTGTGTGAGAGAGAGAGAGAGAGAGGCGGGGCTCGCTCTTGTTAAAATGCAGCATCAAGGGAAAGTAATACCTTCTCTGCTATAGACTGATTTATTGTCCGGCACAGCTTTCATAATTGGAAAGAAAAACGGAGTTTATGGAGCAGAGATGAAGAGAAATACGTTTAAACGGCATTACTTACTTGCACCTTCTGCACAACAAGACATTGATCAAATTATGCAAGTACAGCATTAATCACGAGCTACGACACAGGTGTTATTATTGCGAATTAAAGCTGGATCAGAGGAGTCGCCCTAAAATCGGTGACGACATCGCCGAGTCGCTGTGAGTTGTAACGTCATGTTATTCGCTTGTGGCGCAGGCGGCGTGGAGGTTTTAATAACCCCCGTGCAAGTTATGAGAGTGAGTCAAAGTTTTCCTGTTTCGTTCCGAGACCCAGCGTTATGGATTTCCCTGGCTCGCCGCCCCTCCGACCGCACCGCTGCCGTATACAAATGAGGAATCTGTTTGCTTTATCAAACAGCTGCAATCATCCTTCCTCTCACCGAGACAGCAGAACCCTCCGACGCTCTGCATTGTTAGTCCTCCAGGCACGAGCACAAGTGTTTCCTGTCGATCGTGGCTGCGAAAAAGATGCTGACCTGTGGCGTACACACAACACACACACACCGAAACAAATCATTCACCCACATCAACAACACAACCTCTAGGTGAGGACAGAAAACAACAAGTCAGCTGAAGCCGAGACAGCTATTCAAAGACCTGCACTGGCTTTAAGGAAAGTAAGTCTATATCTTTATATATTTATTCAGCTCCCCTTCATGCGAGGCGCTAATCCTGTCAGTTAACAATCAAAGGTCAGTTAACGAGGGTCGGCTATCTGTCAGGAAAAAAAAGAAACACAAATCAAAACTAGCATCTCTTGTTCTCGGGGTCAGAGTCTATTTTGGGATTCTGTGAAATCGTAGAACAAAGAAGCTCCTTAAAACTACAGAACTACTACAGCCTGAGAATAATCACATTCGTGGTTGTGTTCAGTACCAAAGTGACTCAGTGGTTAGTAGTCTGTACATCCATGGGCTATATGTTGACAACAGGAACTGCTAACAGCTAAGTCAGCATACTCTCCAATGTAAACAAACATAGGCACAAAAAGGGCAACGTTTAGCCTCCGTCTGTAGCAACATTATCCTTCCTTGTAATCCTTGAAAGACGAAAATCTGAAGAAAAAATAAGATTGGGAGGCTGGAAACCACTAAAAGTCAAATTTCTTTCCATGGTAAGGGACTAAAACAACTCCAAAATGTTATTAGAAATAGTTGTGGATTAAATTCACCGTTTCAGCATCGGATCTACAGCCGACAACTGGAGCACCAACACTGACGGCACCTGTCGCCTCCTCACGGCAGCATCTGAGGACGTGCCAGAAGAAAACAGATGCCACCAAAACCAAAGGTTGGGAGTGCAGCGCTCAGCTGATGACGGGATCTGTGGGCCGCCTTCCAGGTGACTTACGGTACTCCTGCAGACGAGGACGAGGGAAGCCGAATCGATCCTGCTGTCTTGCAACCCGATCAATGCAGATCTCAGCTGTGTTTTCAGGTCAAGCCCAAGCACGTGATGCTGCGGCCCAAACTCAATTAATATTAAATGATCGCTCTGAGATAAATGGCCCACCAGAGACTTGCTGCATCTTACGAGTGTATTCAATCGCGAGATAATTGAACATCAGCGAAGCCTTGGTGTAACAATGTGATTGGAATTCATTACGAAGACAAATGTGCCGCGGCGAGTTTGCCGTGCCTGAAAAGTTTCTTTGAATGAGACCGAGTTATTGAATTAATGAGATGGACCCACACACTGCAGAGTGTTTTTTTTTTGGTAACAAAACAGAATAGACAGCAGCACCGGAACATCAGACGTCATCGTCTCCCTGAGAAAACCCACAGCTGCATTCTCGCTATCTTCTCCTCCTCCTCCCCAGAAACAAAATACCTCTTCCCTTCCGCTCCTTGTGTCTTTTCTCTTGTCCTTTTCTTCATCAAAAGCCTCCAAACTCACTTCTTGAATTTGCTCTAATTTAGAAAAACACAGTAGCCGGAAAAAAAAGAAGAGGAAAAAAAATACCTCTTTCCACACCCTTTTCATGAAAAGTAATTTAAAAAAAATGAAAAGAAGAATGATCAGTTATGAATATTCTCCCAAAATAAGCACACAAGTATACTGAACTATTCAGCAGAAGAATACAACACCAAAAAAACACACTCAGGAGGAAGACAGATGTGACGCGCTCATTTATTTCACGCTTTCGCTTCAATACAGAAATCCGCCGTTAATTGCGTTCAGCAGGAAGGACAAAAGGTGATCCCAAAATGTTTCGTTCTTTATTTCGCTCATCAGAGACTGCAGCCGCGTTGTGGTATCTGAGTGATGACGCCGGCTGCTGGAGTCTAAGCAGGAGTCTGTTGTTAATTGGATTTGACTGAAAAATGAGACGATCACTTAATTAATGGCACTGAGTGGTGGTGATGATAATGAGGGGCCAGAATCCAATTTTGGTGAGGTACACAAGCGCTGGATATAAAGCTTTAAAAAATACTCATGAGACATTATTATTCTAATACGTCTTAATTTTAACCATTATTCCAACCAGTGTTTTTTTTCCGAAACAGATTATGTAAGAGCAGGAAGCCTGCTGGACTCGAAATAATAGGCCTAACAGGCCACTAATCTGGAACTCTGCGTATGATTTCTTTTCAAAGAAGGTTAGGCGGCTCCGTTAATGAGATTCACCGCCACTGTTAATTCATCTATATGGTAATGTTTTGTGACGCAAGGCGACAGTGGGCAAAAGTGCCGCGTCAGCATCCGCCGAGGCAGCTGCTGTGACTTTCAGCTTTGCGACGGAGGGCCGAGGCACTTCATTACGGAGCGGCACTGTCGCTCCGCTGCCGGCTGAAGTAAAAGCAGCGACTGTGTAATGGCAGCATCCGTAGTGCGTTCCATCACCGCCCACACACCACCGCAACCAGGGCCTCCCAGAAGAAAGAAAAACAACAACAACTAAAAAGTAAAAAGGAGAAATTCGGTTTCTCAATCTTTGCCACCGAAACTCAGTCTCTGACGGCTGGTATATAGTGCATGGGAGGGAGGAATAGAGAAGGAGGAGTGGAGAGGAAGAAAAGGGAGAAAGGTGGTAGAACTTGAGAACAATAACTCAAAATGAAAGAGAAGGTGGAGTGAGGAGATGGACTGTGATATGATGATGGCGTCACATGGGACCTTGTGGCAAATACATCTGCCTCTGTGTAATTCGGTCCTGGGACATCCTTCACTCCTTCCTTCCCTCCTTCCCTCCTTCCCTCCTTCCCTGCAGAACGGAGCATGAGCGCCAACGCGTCCGAACGGTCACACGCTTCTCCACAAGGAGATCTCATCCAACAAATCCCTTAATTGCCTGGTCGATGCCCGTAGAGCCATGCAAATTAAGCCGATAGTCGATAGGGGGCCGGGTCGGGTCGAAGCGTCCGCGCGCTGACGCATGCCGATGATCAAAGTGCACACTGTGCTAAAAACCCAGGATTAAAGCATTCATCTGTAGGCTCCACCTTGAACCATTATCCTGACCCTCAGGGCAAAGCTGCCGTGTGATACAGAGCAACAACAACAACAACAAAAAGCCTTTAGAAGTTTCAAGACCATCCATCAAGACGCACAAACACACAACACAGGCGAGGTAAGACCGGGCCGTTTCAGCTCCAGCTCGAGTTCGGGACACGCATCCACACCGTCTTACCTTGTGTTTTGCCGGCCAAAGTCTCATCCCAGCGTCTCAGAAGTAGCATGATGGTGCGGCCTGGGACTCCTCTCTCCCTCTCATAGCCTCAGACTGAGGGAGGCTGAACTGCAACCAAAGCACGAGAGGACAGACAACGTGAGTATCGACCGGTAGCCGCTACCGAGCCTTAACATCTCTCCGACTGTGCGATCATTAAACAGGACAGATGAAAAGAGCGTCGCTTTCATTTCTGACGAGTAAATGCAGAAAAATGATCTTATTTTAAATATTTGTAGAGGCCCTGAACACAATGACACCAGTAAAGGCGTCCTGGAATGTGTAATGTGTCATGTGCCACCTCACCGGGTGCCACCTACAGCTGCCCTGTGTGAAATGACCAGGTGCTAGTCTCCAGGGTTCATTGAACGACACCTCTCTACCAGGGCAGAGCATTAGCTGTGTGGGTTTTGTTGAAGCAAGTACAGAATGTATCCCCCCCTCCCTCCCTCCCTCCTCCACCTAATCCTTTCACTGTTGATTGCGAACAAGGAGTTGGGAACTCACAGCAGGTTTAGGTAAAATCCTCGACGGGTCAAGAGGGTAAAGCAGCAATTTCTAAGGTAATTGTACTCCACAGGAGCAGCTTCGCTCCTGTTCTCCCCTTTCGCTCCTCCGAAGAGATGTTTGGCGCCGCTTGTTTTTTCTGACGTCCGCCAGTCTGTTATTGCAAAGGGAACAGGGAGGACAGGAGGGTTAGAGGCAGGTCGCGGTCGGTCAGACTCCAATAAAACCACGCCGCGCTTTGGCACGGCGTGCGACCTCTGACCCCTTTGAGTTAAGTTAAGATTAAGAAGTTAAAACGCACAGCTCTCCTTCATTTCTTTAGTGAACCGTGTGTGTGTGTGTGTGTGTGTGTGTGTGTGTGTGTGTGTGTGTGTGTGTGTGTGTGTGTGTGTGTGTGTGTGTGTGTGTGTAAGGATAAAACAGTCTGATTTGAGGAGAATCCATGCAGCCCAGTATGATAAATTATACATTTCCTTCCAAATGTGCTGTAGTACTTAATTGTCTCTGCCTTCATCCCCAACAATCGCCCAACGACATGTACGTAGATCAGAAGAATAATAAATAGCTCCTATTAATCCAGATTATAACTCGTGTACCGTGAGCACACTGCCCACAAGGAGCCCATATGAAGTGTCTAAATTGAAGGCGAGAGTGTGGGCCATGCTTTAGGTAAATTAATGATTAATTGAAATATGTCAATGAATAATAAAACAGTCTCTGCGGGGTAACAGATTGTACTTTTCATATTTAATAGATTGATGGGCCCCTCACACTCGCTCCCATGCAGCGACACGTAATCACGGGCCGGTCACGTGTTCCCGGTTCGACACATGAAACAGAGGGGGGTGAACGTACAGTAGATTAAAACATCAAAGAAGGCCTACGCTGCTCTCTGCAAACGCCCAGGCAGTTCCAGCTTGTTTCTCAGCTTCTGCTAATCCCACAAAAGGGGCCTAAATGTTGCTTTTTCCGTACACTGTGTGTGTGTGTGTGTGCGCGCGTATGTATGCGTGTGTGTGTGTGTGTGTGTGCTCCCATCCCCTCTCATGGACAGCGTCTGCGTCGATACAAGTCCTCTTAATCAGCTCCGATGAATTATTGAATAGCCTTTTTATATCAGATCATGACCCATATTCCGCTCGCTTGAAGTGAATATGCTGCCAATAAAATAAGAAAAAAAATGTAAGAAAAAAATAAAAAATCGAGATGTACTTTTTAAGTCGCCCCACATAGGTTCCCTGCTCGCTCTCTAATGGTTGAACAGGATTCAGACGCCCTCTGCAGAAAGTTACGAGCTTCGGATGGAGCTCCGCGCCTCCGACCGGCTCGTTTAACAAGATGATGGACGAGGTCGTCAAGCAGCATCACACACACACTCACACACACACACACACAGTGAATCCGAGGTGTTTGAACTCAGAGCAGACTTTTTAAAATCGTCCTTACGTGTTTTAGGTTTGACTTGACCCTCGAGTTATTTGGCGATCTCTCATAGAAAGTTATCGCTGGTTTCACGAGGCCAGATCGCGGCGCTCAGAGCCAAACACAGGAGTTGTATTGTCGCCACATTAGGTAGCACATGGCGAGGAGGAGAGACAGAGGAAGAGGGGATGGGATTATGAATCTCCTTAGCCCCTGCTGTCTCCTCTCCTGGCCTGTTTATCAATGACGACTGCAAACACGGTGCCTGTGAAAATCTCTTAAGCTCTGTTTGGAGACTTTTGGCAGACTTCTTTCTCCACGTAAGCTTCTGGCATTGAGCAGTTTCCGAAGACAAAAAAAAAAGAATTGGCAGGAGGCTTGAAATTTGTGGTGGTGCCTCGGTCACCAAATACAGCTGATTTATTGTTCAATAACATTTGGTGGCCATATTTACACAAACATTATTCATTTAGAATGAGGGTACACTTATAACTCCTAGAATTACACGAGAGCGAACAATAAATACGATGCCACTTTTTGGCAGGGACGTTAAATTGGACATACACTAAATATATTATACAGTATACTTTATTTCCTTGGAAATGGCTAAAAAGGACATTCTTGTCTTTCTCGTGAGAGACAAGATGGGTTCGTGATCCCAGATACGGTCCAGAACTTGACAAACAGGCTAAGTGTCGCCAACAAATCTCCCCTTCATTTGCATGGGAGTGATGCTCCATCTTCCAAACGGTTCAATTGGACAGCGATTGCTCACGGATCGGTTAAAGGGACAGTTCACCCCAAAATCAATACATAGCTTCTCCTCTTCTCTCTCTGCTTTGAGCACCACAAGCTGAGTGCCATATTGTCCCGTTGTTGCCAAAAAAACAGGCAACTCAGACCCGAAAACAATCTAGATCGCTAAATAGCTCTACAGGTAATATGAAGAATACATATTTTTTGATTTTTGGGGTGAACTGTCCCTTTAAAACTCAATCAGCATCTTTTGCTCAGTCAAATCAGCCGTATCTACTACAGTTTTTCCCCTTAAGTGGGACGAAACGTTCACATCGCCGTCCATTTTGCTTCGGCCTCGCTCGTCCGCATTCTCAACAACATGACAGCGGAGCGGGAGTCCCACGCGCTCATGAAAGGCTGCACTATTTCTGTCATCGTTACAGTAGAAAGACAGCGGCGAGCCATGTGTCAGAGGCATCCGCTTGCACCCGAGACGTCCATTTTGCAGCGTGGCAGCTGTGACAGCTTTGACACACCGCCTGGGCTTAAGTGCCCATCTGCAGAAAGGCTGCAGGGGTCACATGTGTGCCAAGAGCACCGAGCAGGATGGGTAATGGTCCCGGGTTACGGGAGTGTGTCCCGGGTGGGTTTCACAGGTACGCAGCGCTAACCTTGACTGTGCAGCGTTGTCACACACACACACACACACACAGTGTATGAATCGGCTGTCAACCAAATGATGGGAAAGTTAATCAGAGAAAAGGGGTCAATCTTCGATGCACTTATGATGGATGGATGGACAAAGTGTCTGCATGTTGTTGTGTTTTCGTGTGTGTGTTTCTGTGTGTGAATTGCATTTTGCTGCAGACGTACTCAAGATTTCATTCCAACACACTCCACTAGGAGATCTACTGTCATTCTCCCGCTGTGAAGCACTTGGCGTTTCTTTGAAATACCGGCAGATCAAAATAATTGCATTGAGAAAAAGGCCAATGCAGTCCTTCTCTTCATGTAGATTACTTTATTGATCTGCCTGTACATTCTACTCATGCCAGCGCGCACACACATATACATATATATACACACACACACACACACACACACACACACACACACACCTCCTCAGGTATAAATAAGAGTGTGGAGCAGAACTGAACAGATGATTTGATAGGCAGAAGTGGCTACTCCATCAGGTGGAGAGCAGTTAATAAGAACACGAGCATGAAGTATGGAGATTCATTTGCACATGTGAGGTACATTTGGTACGTTATCAGATCCGAGTGTACGCATGTGAACTCATTTCACATGGATGAAATGTGTCAGAAATAGACTTAAAGGCTCGTGGTGGGGGGGAAAAACTACAAAGGATAAATGGTGAAGTGCAAGGGAAATTACTGATCTCTGATAATCCCACAATATCCATTCAACACACATACAGTACACACACACACACACACATTGAATGCACACCCGCTCACACATATGCAAAAATAGTGACTGAATGACAAAAAACTATAAAGATGAATATCTACATAAATTAACAATCATCTAAAAACATGCAACAGCAATAGCATGTGTGGATTCAAAGCGCTGTACTCACCTATTTAACCCTTAACATTAAGAAACATTAAATCTAATGGATTTTGTAGGCTGGAGAAATTGTAAGAATCGTGGCCGTTACGTCAACTAATAGACAAAGATGTGGCTTGAGTCTTTAATCCGCGTTAGTGAAATCCCATTAAGATTCAATAGTTGAAAAAGAAATTCTGCAATCAGCTTCAGTCCATTACAAAAAGAAGTCAAAAAGAGAGTCCCGAATTTGGGACAGTTCTAATTATTGTTAATTATTTTTTTCGTTTGGAATGAAATCCAGGATTTAAAGGGTAATTCCACAGGAAAGCAGCTAAATCCAGAGTGCCTTTATCATGTTGACGGCTGCTCAAAAGTCCCACTTCCCATTATCTCCATGTAATGAAGAGGAGAGGCGTTAAATCTCCTTCAGGGGAAAAAAATAGGTGGAAATATAAAAAAAAAAAAGAAGAGAGGATGGACAAGGAAATGAGTTGTGTGGTTTGCTTCACTTCGCTATGCATCTGTCTGCTGCTGAGCCTCTCTGTAGCTCACACACACCACACACACACACACACACACCAAATTATTCAGTTACTTTGCAATCAGCTCAATTCTTTCGAGCCATCTTGTCGTCTGATTTTCTTAAATGCCAAAAGATTCCTCATGAATAATCTGCCCCTTGCATTTCAATACGAGGTGAGGTATTGCAAAATTACGTCACCAAAACACAAAATAAACAGCAACTCCTCTGTGATGCGAGCGAGTCAATGACGTGCGAGTGGTAGGACATGACATTTTCTTAGATGGCAAATGAAGTGAGGAAAAATGGGACGACAAAATAAACCAATGGGTGGATCGATTCAGAGGGGGTGCAAGTGATGGAGAACAAAAACGATGCGGAGGAAAATAAAAATAAATAAAAAGGTGATTAAAGAGATGAAGGCTTGAGGCAAAGTGAGTGGAGAAATAAAGTGAAAATTATTGTGGAGGGAAAAAAAGGGGGGGAAATCCTCTGGGTGATAAAGCCAGTTTTTGTTTTTAGTCCATTCTCTTTGAGTGCTTGTGTGTGTCTGTCTGCAAGAATAAGTCAGTTCAGGGAGATAGGGAGAGAGAGAGAGAGAGAGAGAGAGAGAGAGAGAGAGAGAGAGAGAGAGAGAGGGGAAAGGAGGGTAGAGAAAAAGGGAGGCAGAGGAGTGTATAAACACAGATGACACCCCGACAGAAGCGACGAGCTCTGGCTTACAATGGCGCTTTGAAACGGCGGCGCTGTCGCTCATGAATGAGGCCTTTGCTCCGTTTAACCTTCACCTGACGAGCATGTAGCGAGGAAACTTAAAACGCACCTCGGTTTGACCACAATGTGCATTTCCCCCCCTACTCCACCCAGTATGCATGACAGCGAACAAAAAGGACGCATGAGGAGCACGGTGTGTGACAAAAGGGGCATTTCAGACGCTTTTAATGGAAGGACAGACTTTTGTGCAACATAGAGATGAGGCGACCGAAATGTGGCTTTTTCCCGTGATGGCGACTGGAGACGGTGGCTGCTTGATGAGGCGCTGTGGTCTCGGGTTTGGAGGAGAACATAAAAAGGAAGAGCGAGTCAAAAAACACTGACATTACAGGATGAAAGGGGAGAGTGACGTGAGGATGACATGGCATGAGGCGAGAATCAGCTGAGAGCCGGATGGGAGGGGAGCCGTGGTTATACCACAGCTAGATTGTAGGCCAGTGTGTGTGTGTGCGTGTGCGCGTGTGTGTGTGTGTGTGTGTATCACGGTGTGCTTAATAGATGCACACCTCACACAAAACACCTTGCATACACAGACAAGGAACAAAGACTTTGAGACAGACACTGAACACTAAATAGACCTACCTATGGTTAGAATTAAGAATCGCCCAAAAAAGATGCATAGGGTGGTAGGAGGAAAAAAGAGAAGGGGGAAATAGGAAATAGGAAAAGGTACAAAAGTGAAAAAGGCATGAATAGAAAATACAAGCAAGCCAATTAAAATGTCTCTATAAAGAGTTTTTTTTAAAGCAAGGAAATTAAAACACTGGTGGAGTCAAAAAAAGTAGCCAAAGTTACTGGTGGACAGTGAGCGGAGTGGTGAGGAGGAAGAGGAGGAGGAGGAGGAGGGAGGAGGTGAAGGGAGGAGGGAGCGTGGGCTGCACAGGGATAGAAAGGGCTGGCAGTGATAGCGATGGAGAGGGACGATAGAATGAATGAAGGGAACCAAAAAAAGAGCGAATATAGGGGGCAAAAATAAATAAATCCCCCTCCTCTTTCTCTTTTTCTCTGTCTCTCTGCCTCTCTCTCGCTCCCTCCTTGTCTGGCTCATAAATAGCAGAAATTGTTGACCAGGTAAATGGCGAAATAGATGAGAAGACAGAGGACCGAGAGAGCAAGCAAATGAATAGGTAAAGCACCTCCCAGCAGCGCGATGAGGAAAAAAAAGAACAAAAAACGAAAGACAAAAGCAAATACTCCAGTGGCCTCCGTTGTCTCCAGTCTATGTGTGGAAGGGGGGATTGGCTATCGCCAGTTGTTCCCCTTCCCCGGCTGCCTTCTGCTTTCTTCTGTCTCTCCTCCCAAAAAAGACTTCCCATCCAGATGACAAAAAAAAGCAGGCACAGATGTCCTTTTCCTCTCTCTCTCTCTCAACTCTGGTCTGATATCACGTGCCACTCACACAGGTTAGACATTGTTGCAGCAGCAACGCACAGTATCACCAATATTGCTCAGTGGGAGGAAGGAAAAAAAAAAAGAGGGCATTGGTGGCTGCTGCTAGTCAAGCGCTGCCTGCCTCATGAGGAAGGATACTGAGCTGGAATTGCTATGTCTCCCGCCCATCCCTGTGAAAAAAGATGGGAGGAAGGGAGGTGGGCCCACTCGCTGCATTAGTATTCATTGAAAGAGTGTGTGAGAGAGAGAGAGAGAGAGAGAGAGAGAGAGAGAGAGAGAGAGGAGGAGGAGGGGGACAGGGGTGCCTCTTCCAACAAATGTCGAGGAACCGAACCGGTGTGTTAAACTGATAAGAGACTGGCTCCCCCTAGAGTCAATCATCGATACACGAGCTCAAATAACTGGAAACACTGGGAATGTACCGTGTAGTGGTGGACCGACCAGTCCGGTGACCTGTGACCTGCATTCAGTGAAACGCCTCACGATTTAAACCTCGTCGGGCAAATTCCCTGCTGCAGTGTGTCACTCCAGCTGCACGGCGGGAGAGCAGTCCATTCACTGAAGCTGAGCCGCGTGTTCATCACGTCATGTGACCAAGCAACGTTACCTTTTTATGCTACACGCTGTTTTATAAATATATATATTTAAATATATATAGAGATATACGATATGTGTAACAATCGGACAAAGCATTAAAAAGGGATCCTGGTTCGATCCCGTGGAGTTGTGAAAGCAGACCGGTCCTTTCCTCAGCTAAACTCAGTGTTGCCATGGTGACAGATGACTGCTCTCAAGTGTCCAAATCAAAAGCTACAGCAGCACACACAAAAGAGAGCTTGGTCAAAAGAAAGCACCCTTCAGAAGGTAAAGACCGCAGTGTGTCTCCACATCAGTTGCGTCTCCGTCGAAAATATTCGTACCTTGTTTCTTCAACCGGGAACGACCAAGTGACCACATCTACTGAAATATAAAAAGCCGTTAGATTTCACTTGACGAGCCCACAAAGACAAGACACGACATTGTGTTCGCTCGGGCCTCATAGACGGCTTGTACTCAAAAAAGAGAGCGAGGTAAACCGCACTCTTTTGTTTCGTCCTCATTAGGGAATACGTTGTTTTCAATGTGTTCCATTATTGTTATTTATAGGAAAGAGGCCGAAGGGAGACGGAGAGATGCTGACAGAAAATATGATTACAAGTCTCCACGGTCCCCTCCGTCTCCTCTGCTGACCCGTTCATCAGACAGTAATTACTGAACTCACAATCAAACTCAAGCCCAGTTGTACTTACAGTGACATGGCGGCGTGTGCAAGTCTGAGTTTCAGGCGAGCTCTGTTCAGTATTTGAATCGTGCATCAGCACATTAACACAATGACCTGACAATGGAGTTGAAGGTGGAGCCCATGTGGCCCCCCAAAAAACAGCGAGCCCTGTGGTTCCTTGAAGCATTCAACAGACTGTGCTTGACCTTTAGCCAAGCTTCAGACATCTGTGAACCTGGATTTGAAAACAAAATAAACAGTCACTGGATGAAAAAAACATTTATTGGACAAAAAAATGGCAATAAATGTCATTGTTGACATTGTTTTTACCATGTGTTCTAACTAGGGAGCTTACATGTGCTTTACCTCATCAGCCTCCGTACTTCTGCACATGGGCGCTCTCAGTAGGAGCAACTGTTTCAGCACCTTGAACACTTTGACAGCAGTTGGAGAGACACGTCACGTATTTCCTTCTTAACGTGGCTCCATAAGAAGTGCAGCAGCGGCTGTTAACATGCTCTTGCCCTGGGCTGAGTGGGCTCCTACAGCGGGATTACGACTAAGGACCGCTCAGCACAGAGCTGGTGGAGGAGTCGATAAGGAAGGTGGAATTAGTTTGGTGACACACAGGATGACAAATACACTCACAACAATCTGAACATCCCATTGCGCTGCACGTCTAACCTACACACTCATATACATTATTATGAATAAGTGTACATTTTTAAATTAACTCCATTAACATGTTTTGTCGAGAAGAAGCGTGTGTCGTAAATGTATTAGTGTGCCACATCGCCACCGCGTGGTCGCTTTACGGTACTCTGATCGACTGCTCGGTGTTTGATTGAGCGCGCCTTGGGCTGCGGGAGCCGCACCATCACAACACCGTTCAAAGATGGCGGCGCTGTCATCGCCGCTCCGAGTCTGCCGAGGAATACTGAAAGAATTGCGTGCCATCCATGGACCCACTTATAACCGGTCGCTGGCTTACAACTACGTAATGGACCAGTTTCGTAAGAACAAGGTGAATCTCCCCACCAGCTTCGTTTCAGATGACGTCAGCCGAGTTAGCTAACTGCCATAACAAAGTGCGTGGCTCGCGTTAGCTAGCTAACTCTTAAACGGTAACGTCTCCGTTTCAGAGTGAAGTGGAAATAACGTTCAACCCTTCGGCCGTGGGGATAAGCGTGGATGACCCACCACGATACCTGAGTAATCTTTGTAATCTGTAGACTCAAAAAGTTCAGCGCAAGGTGACTGTGAGGTCGAAGGACATGCTAACATGAGCAGCTAACGAGCTCAGAGCTACGTGAAGGACTAACTTAGCTTATGTCTTGTCATTCATTCACCAACTAGATAAGTTCCTCCGCCAGAGTTAACGCCAGAGTTAACTGTGTGTAGTTATTGTCGTGTATTGACAACTGAGTGCATGTGCAGCGCCATGCGCGGAAATATACTGTAAGGTCATATGAATCACTGAGGCAGGTTCAACAGATGTTAGGTCATCGAGGAATTAATAGACACAAAAGCCTCATAGAGTTTGTAGAATTGTTTAGATGTCATTGTGCATGATCACGTTCATCATCCTCACGTCAAAGAGAAGCCCTAAATGTACCTCTGTGTTTATTTTTGTAATGATTACAACCCCTCTCCCTGAACCCGGTATAGCTGCTTAAGCATATAGGCTTAAAGCTCGCGTTATTAATGCTTGGCAGAGCATGGCTCACCAGGCTAGTCTAATGCATGAGCGGTCACTGAAGCAAAATAGCTTGGAGCAACTCGTGCTTGTCAAGGTGTATTTGTCCCAGCGCTGGAAAGCCCCCAAGGCACTGTAATGCATATGTGAAACTATAGGGACCGCACCAATGTTTGCCGTCCATGTGGTTATTACTGGAGTCATTGCTAACTCCTTGTCCACCAGCTCGATAGACCTTCAGGCTTTTTCTTCATACATGTTAACTTGATTTCATTTGTCTCTATGGTGACGGAAGAAAAAAGAAGCATGTTGTCGAATGGTGCGATCCGCTCCATCGATTGATCCTCGACTTTTATTTATTTTTCCTTCCTTTTCCCGTCTTGCAGGTGACGGGAGAAAGGTACTGCCGGGCCCAGGACGAGGCAAACCACGACTCTCACACGTACCTGTGTCTGCTGGCGTCTTCCAGGACCCACCAGGCCCTGCACAACCTCTACCACGTCAAGGGAGAGTGCAGCACATCACAGGCGGCCGGCATGGTGGGGCTCCGGTTGCCCAGTCAGCCGGGAGGTAAAGGCTGGGAGAAGTGAGGACATGGGGGGGGGGGCTGGAAGAAAACTACTTGACACTCTGGATTCCTCTGGTCTCATACGGTTTCCCCTCGTGAAAAAGTCAACTTTAAATGGATAAGTGTTCGACTGGAGATCGTGGCGTCACGGACAGCTTCGCGGGAACTCGCCTTGTTACTTTTGTGTTGTTCTGCCGATGTTCAATATGAGGATAATCTGATCTGAGAGCATTTGAAGCAACTGTGAAAATGTATGCTATGATTCAAATAAATCTGTTTGTCTTGCTGTACTACAGCTCGTCCACACCTGCTTTTGTTTGTGTTTTGGCAATTTTCCAGTAAAAAAGGCAAAAGTACATTTTCAATGTGATTCTTTAAAATGTAACTCTGATCCAGAAGAACTCGATAAAACCTCCAGAGTCTTTTCTGAAGGAAGCAGAACCAGTTTGTGACCCGTGTGGAGTTCAGTGTCCTGATCCTGAATCTCAGCGCAGGAAGGAGGAGAGTCGTTACAGCAGTCAGTCTGCACTAAAAGCTACGGATGAGGGTTTTCCTGAGTCCTCGACACGTAAAAGAGTCCTTAAAGGACGGAACCTGATGTCTAGTTCCACGTATCGGACGACCGATGTTATTGTATTATTATATTATTATGATTTACTCACTGAGGGAGGAGCCTTGTTGGTGTGTTCAGGTGTAGTCAGAATTTACAACACTTCAAAACAAAAGTGGTTTCTAGTTCATCTTTAATATTTTGACGAACTGAAAAAAAAAGACACGAAGGACTCGGATTACGCTGTAGACCACATTGTAAAGGTGTCAGCAGGACCTGGATCGGTTTCTGGGTCTCCTACATGGGAGAGACCAGGAAGCCGCTGAAGGTGCTGAGCTTCGTCTGGTCGAAGATGCTCTGCTTGGTCCAGAGAGTGACGGAGACCCGGTCCCCGGCCTCCAGGACCAGCGGCATGCCGTTGGAGGCGGAGCCGTGGACGCCCCTGGTGTCGAAGATGGCGAACATGTTCGACCCGTTCTTCATCACTGCTGCGTTCAGGGACCCCGAGGATCCAACGCTGCCGGTGAACTGGATGTAGTAGAGTCCCTTGACGGGGGCCGTGAAGACGCCTGGGGACCAAGACTCAGGATCAGGACTCTGAAGAGAGGCGGTAAAGCGTGCAGCAGGTGAGTCTTACCTGTTTGGGGGTCGTAGGCATTGCCGATGTTTGTGGTCACCTTCGTGAACAGCAGCGTGGTGGCGCTGGCGAACGGGCCCTGGTGGGTCCACTGGTCCATGGAGACGAGCGCTGCCGAGAACGCCACCTGAGCTTTACCTGCAGGACACGGAGAGGGTTCTATCCAACACGGGGACTGGAGCTTATGATGCATGCTAACACACGCTAAACCATGCTAACCCATTCTTACACATGCTAAAACATGCCAAATCAATGCTAACACACACTAAACTATGCTAACACACACTACACAGGGACTGGAGCTTATGACGCATGCTAACACACGCTAAACCATGCTAATGCATGCTGACCCATTCTTACACCTGCTAACCAATTATAACACATGCTAAAACACACAAGTGCATGCTAACACATGCTAAACTATGCTAACAAACGCTAGTACATGCTAACACACGCTAAACCATGCTAACCCATTCTTATACATGCAAACCAATTCGAACACATGCTAAAACACACAAATCCATGCTATTCTGTGCTAAGCCATGCTAACAGCCTCCACTAGCTAACGGTCGTTGTTGTTGGTCCCTCCATCATCAGGTCCGTGCACGTCGGCGCCTCGATCAGCAGCATCGCAGGTTCACGCTTTATTTCCAGCATCGAGTAATCTGATTGGTGTAGAGGTTAAAGGGCCGGTGCGATTTACTGACATCTAGTGGCGAGTCTGCAGATTACAACCGCCTCTCTTTCTAGGAGGTCATGCGAGCCGCCGAGTGTAAAACCCCGACATGGAGCCCTTCCAGACCATAATAACCCTCTTGTGAATACTGACCTCTCTCTTCACGCTCTCTCTCCAGCTGGTCCACTCTGGCCGTCAGCTGCTGCACCAGAACCTTCAAGTCCACGACTTCTGGGCCTGGGTCAGGGTCTTGGAACTTCTCAGGGTTCTCCTGAGCTAATTTAGTTACAGCTGATACAAGCGAGCCCTGAGCCCCGACCACGGCACAGACCACCACCAAGACTAGAACTCCGCTGGACATCATGTTGACTGTTGTTCTGAGCTCTGCACTGGAGACACACACTGAAACTTAAAAAGGACTTTAAACTGGACTGTGTTTGTCCAGTTTAAAGTCTTTTTTCTTTGCCTCTTAAACAAACAGTTGATGATTAATCTGGTGTGTGTAATAGATTACTAATTAATTATATTAAATCCCCCCAAAAAAAGATATGGTTTTATTGTCCACAACAAGTTATTTGATCAAATTAGTCATTTTGATCATGTATATTCTATTTTCATAATCATATTGAACATTTTTCACGTGTCCCTGACTTGGCTGTCCACCCTGTCATTATGGGGTAACTTCCTTTTTAAGAAAACCTCTGATGTTTTCAGTGACATTCTTTTCATTTCTTCACTGAGGTGAAACAGTGGCATGTTGCAGACTAAGTATTTACACTTATATCTTGTAATTTTCATCATATTATATATGCAGTGTTATGTTGTCAAGCTTATCATGTCCACCATGTCATAGTGAGATATCAATTAAAAACCTTTCAGAAATTTGAAATCTATTTGTTAAACAGTACACAGTCACCTTGCTAACTGAATCATGTTGCTAACTGAAGGTCCATCATGTGCTCCCACCAGGCCCTGCACAACCCCTACCACGTCAAGGGAGAGTGCAGCACAGCACAGGCGGCCGGCATGGTGGGGCTCCGGTTGCCCACTCAGCCGGGAGGTAAAGGCTGGGAGAAGTGAAGACATGGGGAGGTGGGGGGCGCCACAGCTGGAAGCAAAACTTGACACTCTGGATTCCTCTGGTCTCATACGGTTCCCCCTCGTGAAAAAGTCAACTTTAAATGGATAAGTGTTCGACTGGAGATCGTGGCGTCACGGACAGCTTTGGGGGAACTCGCCTTGTTACTGTTGTGTTGTTCTGCCGATGTTCAATATGAGGATAATCTGATCTGAGAGCATTTTAAGCAACTGTGAAAATGTATGCTATGATTCAAATAAATCTGTTTGTCTTGCTGTACTACAGCTCGTCCACACCTGCTTTTGTTTGTGTTTTGGCAATTTTCCAGTAAAAAAGGCAAAAGTACATTTTCAATGTGATTCTTTAAAATGTATCTCTGATCCAGAAGAACTCAATAAAACCTCCAGAGTGTAATGGAAATAATTCTATGTCGTTCGGGAGGAAAGCTCAAAAAGGTCTCAATCAAAAATGGAAAAAATACAAGCAGAGTTTCACTGGACAAGATGCCTCTGTCAGTTTATTGAATGCTTGCAAGCAGGAAGAAAGTTGAACAGCCATCAATCAACAATGTCTGCACAGGTTTCCACAAAGATTATTGCTAAAAACAGTCAGTATTATACAATTTTAGAGGATCATCCCCTCACGATCCATCTCATCCCTGATTGGTTCCCGTTAGAACGAACACGTGATGTACGTTGGACTGTGTGTCCCATGTCAGCATTTCCATCTGTTCCTCCTGCGTGGTTCGTGCCTTGATCATTATATAAAACAAGTCATTAGCCTCTCAGAGTTTTCATCAGCGTACTTTGAACGTTCTGTAAACAGGTTATTAGCCTTAAAATCAAGTCATTGTCCTTAAAACCAAGTCATTGGCCCCTTGGGGCTTTTATCAGCTAGCATTAACCTGAATGCCTTCACGAACTTAAGAAAAACATGTTTTTCAGTCGTTAATTATTGATCCAAGCACATCATATTGAAACATCAGTTACATTCAGAGATTTTAGTTTAAAATACAGCATATAGATATTTTCCCATCACAAGAGTCTTTTCTAAAGGAAGCAGAACCAGTTTGTGACCCGTGTGGAGTTCAGGGTCCTGATCCTGAATCTCAGCGCAGGAAGGAGGAGAGTCATTACAGCAGTCAGTCTGCACTAAAACCTACGGATGAGGGTTTTCCTGAGTCCTCGACACGTAAAAGAGTCCTTAAAGGACGGAACCTGAAGTCTAGTTCCACGTATCGGACGACCGTTGTTATTGTATTATTATATTATTATGATTTACTCACTGAGGGAGGAGCCTTGTTGGTGTGTTCAGGCATAGTCAGAATTTACAACACTTCAAAACAAAAGTTGTTTCTAGTTCATCTTTAATATTTTGACGAACTGAAAAAAATGACTTGTTGCGGGTCAAACGAAGGACTCGGATTACGCTGTAGACCACATTGTAAAGGTGTCAGCAGGACCTGGATCGGTTTCTGGGTCTCCTACATGGGAGAGACCAGGAAGCCGCTGAAGGTGCTGAGCTTCGTCTGGTCGAAGATGCTCTGCTCGGTCCAGAGAGTGACGGAGACCCGGTCCCCGGCCTCCAGGACCAGCGGCATGCCGTTGGAGGCGGAGCCGTGGACGCCCCTGGTGTCGAAGATGGCGAACATGTTCGACCCGTTCTTCATCACTGCTGCGTTCAGGGACCCCGAGGATCCAACGCTGCCGGTGAACTGGATGTAGTAGAGTCCCTTGACGGGGGCCGTGAAGACGCCTGGGGACCAAGACTCAGGATCAGGACTCTGAAGAGAGGCGGTAAAGCGTGCAGCAGGTGAGTCTTACCTGTTTGGGGGTCGTAGGCATTGCCGATGTTTGTGGTCACCTTCGTGAACAGCAGCGTGGTGGCGCTGGCGAACGGGCCCTGGTGGGTCCACTGGTCCATGGAGACGAGCGCTGCCGAGAACGCCACCTGAGCTTTACCTGCAGGACACGGAGAGGGTTCTATCCAACACGGGGACTGGAGCTTACGATGCATGCTAACACACGCTAAACCATGCTAACCCATTCTTACACATGCTAAAACACGCCAAATCAATGCTAACACACTAAACTATGTTAACAGACACTACACAGGGACTGGAGCTTATGACGCATGCTAACACACGCTAAACCATGCTAATGCATGCTGACCCATTCTTACACATGCTAACCAATTATAACACATGCTAAAACACACTAGTGCATGCTAACACATGCTAAACTATGCTAACAAATGCTAGTACATGCTAACCCATTCTTATACATGCAAACCAATTCGAACACATGCTAAAACACACAAATCCATGCTATTCTGTGCTAAGCCATGCTAACAGCCTCCACTAGCTAACGGTCGTTGTTGTTGGTCCCTCCATCATCAGGTCCGTACACGTCGGCGCCTCGATCAGCGGCATCGCAGGTTCACGCTTTATTTCCAGCATCGAGTAATCTGATTGGTGTAGAGGTTAAAGGGCCGGTGCGATTTACTGACATCTAGTGGCGAGTCTGCAGATTACAACCGCCTCTCTTTCTAGGAGGTCATGCGAGCCGCCGAGTGTAAAACCCCGACATGGAGCCCTTCCAGACCATAATAACCCTCTTGTGAATACTGACCTCTCTCTTCACGCTCTCTCTCCAGCTGGTCCACTCTGGCCGTCAGCTGCTGCACCAGAACCTTCAAGTCCACGACTTCTGGGCCTGGGTCAGGGTCTTGGAACATCTCAGGGTTCTCCTGAGCTAATTTAATTACAGCTGATACAAGCGAGCCCTGAGCCCCGACCACGGCACAGACCACCACCAAGACTAGAACCCCGCTGGACATCATGTTGACTGTTGTTCTGAGCTCTGCACTGGCGACACACACTGAAACTTAAAAAGGACTTTAAACTGGACTGTGTTTGTCCAGTTTAAAGTCTTTTTTCTTTGCCTCTTAAACAAACAGTTGATGATTAATCAGACTCTGGTGTGTGTAATAGATTACTAATTAATTATATTAAATCCCCCCAAAAAAGATATGGTTTTATTGTCCACAACAAGTTATTTGATCAAATTAGTCATTTTGATCATGTATATTCTATTTTGATAATCATATTGAAAATTGTTCACGTGTCCCTGACTTTGCTGTCCACCCTGTCATTATGGGGTAACTTCCTTTTTAAGAAAACCTCTGATGTTTTCAGTGACATTCTTTTCATTTCTTCACTGAGGTGAAACAGTGGCATGTTGCAGACTAAGTATTTACACTTATATTTTGTAATTTTCATCATATTATACATGCAGTGTTATGTTGTCAAGCTTATCATGTCCACCATGTCATAGTGAGATATCAATTAAAAACCTTTCAGAAATTTGAAATCTATTTGTTAAACAGTACACCTTGCTAACTGAATCATGTTGCTAACTGAAGGTCCATCATGTGCTCATTAAATGCTAACATTAGCAAAAATGTCAACTCTGTCATTGTCTACCCTGTCAGCAAGTGTTTCATTGCAGTGTGGACATTATTTGCATAATTTAGTTATTATTTTGTACCCATCAAATAAAATATATTGTTGAGAAAGGGACTAAATATCTTTCTGAAAATGTACAATTTATAATCACAATGTAATTACAATGTATTTACTCCATTGACAAAATGTGTCCATGACAGGGTAGACATATTTGGCTGTTTGCAATGTACATTGTCATTATGCAGTTAATTTATTTAAAAAAAAGGTGTGGGAGCTTGACCAACCTACATTTCTAACAGCATAACATACTTAATACAATGCATATGAAGTTCAACGGAAAATATTAGTTGTTTGCACCTTATGGTGGCATTGACCCGACTACTTTAATCCGAGAACAAGAACCCTTTGGATCAGTGGAATCTAATAGACCGACTGTCAGCAGGTCGTCCGTCACATGAGCCAGGTTTAATCCAGCGGAGCTGGGTTTAATCTCGGCTTCATTGAGTTCTATTTTTAACCTCAGAGCCTCAGACACAAGAACCAACGCTGTTGGGTTGTTGGGTTGAATCCCAATGTTTCTCCTGAGGAGCAGCAGCTCGTCATCACTAGATCCAAACGTACTTAGAGATGGGTTAGGGTTAACCTAAACCCTAATCCTAGCTAGGGTTAACCTAAACCCTAATCATAAACCCTCCATAAACAGTTTATACTAGTCACTGCTTGTTACACTTCCTGGGAGTTTTTAAGAAGTTGATCACGCGTTATAACACATTAACAAATAACCTGCTCGCGTATCAAATAAACTGGACGTTAAATCTATATTTTGTTGCAATTTACATCAGACTTCCTAATCGGATGTGGATGAACAAAGCTCCTTGAGAATATTGAACATGTTGGCTGTTCCATTGAATGTAAAATAGTGAAGTCACATATGGGCTTGGTGGTCGCAGCAGTTTGCCCAGTCGTTTGTGGGATTAGTAAATTTGTCCAGTGAGATTTTTTTATTTTTATTATTTCGCGTTGGGACGGGCTAAAAACATGAACATATCGATCCAAAGTATAAAAAAAATCAAAATATCCCTGCAATAAGCATCAGTTTGATGAAGCTCACATTGGACAACCTGTGCTGAACCTTTCTGTAGTTTTTTTATGACAGTTAATCCAACATCTCATTCAGGGTGTTTCCGTCTTTGGTGGAAAGTCTCAAATCCTCTCCGCACTACAGCAGCTCTCTTCTCTTCACCTTGTCCCTCTGTCCACAGCTCCCTCTCTCAACCTCAGCTTCCTGACCCAGACCTTATCCATCCCACTTTTTTCTTTTCATTAAATCTGCCCTTCCCGTTTCCTCGTATACTCTCCAGTGGTGACTAACATCGCCTTCAGTGTGAATTTAAATAGACTAACCCTAGAGCAAAGCAACTCACAGTGACACGGGGAGTAAGACCCAAGCGCTGCTCCCAAACCTACACACACACACACACACACACACACACACACACACAGTGCTGGAAACGAAGTCCAATGCATCCTGACAAACTAACAGCTTGTGTCACAATGTGTATTGCACAAAAAGCGGGATGTAAACGTGCTTCTCGACTCCCTGCTATTTCATACATCCTGCAGATGCCATGACAAACAGAATGAGAGGGGAAGCATAATAAAAGCTGTGGCACTGGAGGTTTATCTCATTTTGTGGGAGGTGGAGGTTTGGAAGAGGTGACTATCTATACGCTCTGATTCGGCATCTCTCAGCAGGGGGCTGCAGGAGCATCAATGTATATTTAATATCAGCAGCAACCCAAACCTCTCCGAGGGCAGCGTGATGCGCGCACTCTGCGTGGATTTAAACGCTCTTGAGAGGAAAAGGTGGTGATGTAAGTGAGCGTCGAGCTGGTTGCAAGAGGAAAAGCGGAGGAGGGCGGAGAGACACTCCTCCGTGTCACAGAGGAGGCTGATTTGTTCACGGCGAAGAGGCGAGGAGTCAGCATCACCAACTTCTGCCTCCGAAAGGGAAACGGCATCTGTTGAGAGGAACCAGGCGCGCGCACTCTCTTCTCCGGAGGAGAATTTGCGCTTTTGGAGCATCTGGATACTGTTTCTTTCTCTTATTTATCAAGGGTTTTTTTTCTTTCTTTTTTGGTATAAGAGTTGTACGACCACACACACACACACACACACACACACACACACACACACACACACACACACACACACACACACACACACACACACACACACACACACACGGGGGTGGGGTGGAGAAAGTTGCCGTGCAGAAAACGCTCAGGGACGAGGAGGGAGGACGCACAGCAGGAGTGACCCGGCCGAAGCGACATGTTTGGCATGCTCAAGAACTCGCTCTTCGGAAACACCGAGGAGACGGAATATAAATTGCTCAGCAGCGAGACGAAGGTAAGCGGCGCGCGGACACCTGTCACTAAAACTTCGCTCCCTCCGACGTCTCAGAAGCAATTCTGCAAATTCCGTGCTGAGCAGTGAGCGCTGCTCACGCACTTCTGTGCGCGTCCATATTTTTATCCAGCTCTTAGCGCGAACTGGGTAATGTTTTTTTTTTAGCAGTTGCGTGTTTTTGTACACGTTTTCACGTGATCACAACCGATCCGTGACCTTGACTGACAGCCTGGCAGTTAACTGCTCGTGACCTATAAAGATGCCCGCTGAGCCGCAGCGTGGGGCAAAGCAGCCAGAGGTCCTCTGCCAATCAGCAGCCTGCAGCGACGAATACAGATGGTGATGCTTTTCGAGTTTTGTGTAACCTTCGGACAAACACACACAAACACACACACACACGCATTTCACACACAAGTCAGAAAGGTTTTTTACGGCGCTGTTCCCCCCATCATGACATTATAGATGCTTTATGAGTGTGTGTGTGTGTGTGTGTGTGTGTGTGTGTGTGTGTGTGTGTGTGTGTGTGTGTGTGTGTGTGTGTGTGTGTGTGAGTGTGACAAAGAGGTCCTGCGCGCGCATGTGCGTGCGCGTGAACCCCACAGGGGCCACGCTGACTGACCCCTGCCCTGGAAGAGGGTGCAGATCAGACGTGATTGTGGTTCACCAGTGGGCTCAGATGAGCACCGGCTGTCCACACGCTGGCCATCGACAGCTGACGTCATCGAGGAGGAAGGGCGTGTCCTCTCGTGTCAGCGCCTCGCCCCCTCTAACCACGCCCCTTGTTATGTTTATGTAGCCTGCTATATATAATATTGTGTTTGGCTTTCATTGACACATGTGCACATTCCAGTAAACAACCAGTGATGTGTGCTGTTATTACCTGACTGTTATTTAGAACAGCCATTTCGAGGTTCTTCTCTCGTGGCCCGTTGACCCGCACAGTGCACTATTTTAAATGTGCATGTAGCCGTGTAATGTCACGGTCGGCGTGGGGTTTGAAATCGGCTTTGTGTGTTTTATCTCTGAATAGCAGCTCCCTTTTGACTGGGGGACACAGAGGCACACAGACAAAGAGGACTTCTAGACAGGCAGGGAATCAAATGACCCAAACTGACACATTTACACACGCACACGCACACACACACACACACACACACACACACACACTGGAAGTCTGATCTGTTCTGACACTGACCTCTGACCACTAATAGCTATTGTCTAAACCTGATATTTTTGGTGTAACTACGTTATATTACACATTTGTAAAGGGGACAAAGATGGTTATAATTAATGATCTCTCAATTACACCACTGGTCCAAGTGCAGCATGATGTCAAAGGTCACTGCAGTGCCCGCCCCCGTCCTGCAAGTGTTCATTAAACAGCCTTGAGCTGGAGGATCATCAAATCTGTGGCCCTGACTGACTTGTTCCAACAGAAGCTATTGAAATCAGAGCTTGGCACCTGATCCGTGCAGCAGCCGCCTGACTCCGACACCCTACACTCTTAATTAAAACTGTCACAGAATACAGAGGAGTATGCGGGGCACACACACACACACACACACACACCAAGTACCTATGCGCACACATACACAACAGGATAACAGCAACATATAGGCGGAGTTCAGTCAGGAGCTTGCTAATTAATGTGGATTATTTTAGTAGAACATGAAATGGCAATTTAACAGTCACAGTGTTGATAATGCCTTTTGTGCACTTTCCTCCAGCACAGAGTAATTATCCCTGTAGAAGATGGCAGAAGGTAGCAGCTAAACACACAACCTCTCTCTCACACACACACACACACACACACACACACACACACACACACACACACACACACACACAGTACGGACATATTAATTGCACTGCTTAACTGAAGTCAGGCTCCTCTGTCTCGGTATGTCGCCCGTACACAATGTTAATGGTGGTCCTGCTGACAAGTCTAACTATGCAGGAGCCCGGGTACCTGTCACAAGTTAGAGCTCCATGATAACATGGTGCCATCTTGTATGTGCTGGGGGAGTACCGCCGCAGCATCTGATGGCAGGACAGTTACCACCAGGGTGGGCTTTGAATAAGATGTGTAAAAATAACACACACATATAGAAATGGGAGAAATTTCCATCATTTGCATGACATTTTGAGAAGCCCACGTAAGAATGAGCCTATGCAGTGGAAATATTTCCATTACTGTCTTTTTCTGCTGCTGGTTTCATTTCGGAAAAGAAAAAGAAAAAAGAACCCACATCATCTTAAAATGAATTAACTGTACATTTGACCGAGGCTTCTTGCAGATCGATGGTAAAGCCTGTAGAGAGAGCGCATCACAATGACATTAAAGTCAAACGCTCAAAGACGTCGTACAGACAAACACGGAGCTCTACACACAGTAATCATATTAGTGGGACGAGGAGCTGTATTTGAAACCTGCATCGCAGCCTCTACTTTGGCCAGATTCCTTCCAAACCTATTAAAGTCACTGCTCAGCTGAGCAGCACAGTTGAGTGACCGTGCTCCACATTCGCCCCACTCAAATCATATTTAATGCAAAACTGTTGCATCTGTTGGCGCTGTGTGTCTGGGGGCGGGGGAGATGTGTTTGTGTGTCTGTGTGTGTTATGTAAGACATCTCTCGGCCATTATTCTCTGCAGGCTGACTGAACCGTGCCGAGCAGAAGAAGAAACTAAATCAAATCAGTGTAAATACGTTTCATCTGCATCTTATTATTTGGCCGCCCACATCGGTCTCACATGTGTGCAGTCGCACAAACACACACTGAGTTATTACCCCGCCAGTCGGAGGCCTTCGTCCTTTGGAGCAGATTGTCAACATCAGTGTGTCAGAGGTGAATCACATCCTCTCCCGTGCACCCGTCCTCAGGAAGAGGACGACTGTGTGGGTGCATGTGCATAAAAGACATTTCTGCATATGTGCACCACACAATGCGCAGCCTGTTTTGGCCTGCTGATGCCTCAACCCTCCCCTCCCCCCACCACCCACATTTTTTTGTACCTTCTCTTCCAAAGGATGGAGTTAGCTTTGAGGTGCGGCGGTACGATGGGGCCAAATACGCCGTCGTCTCGTCTGAGGGGCGGTCCTTTGACCAAGTGACGGGGGAGCTGGTGAGGAAGCTGCTCATGTACATCGGCGGGAGCAACGATCAAGGTACGGCCTTCACAAAAAACGAACTGTGCCAAGATACGTTCACGAATAGTGTCATGGATTTTAGTTTTTTTATCAAATGCATGTGAAAAGTATGAAGCAAGAGTGCTAATTTATGGAAAAAAATAGAAAGAAAAACAGAGAAGAAAGACATTTACATTCATTTGAATGGTGGCCAGTCTTAACAGAAGCCTGAAGCTGAATGAATCACGATCAAAGATGGGATCAATATATGTCTCCATCCTCACTTAATATATATATTGCGACAGTTTAAGCTGTCCCACTTGAAATGGCGTAGCTTCATTGGAGGATAAATCTGAATAACACTCAGACACTTACATCCTTGGAGGTCATGTGTCGCTTTAGGTCAGCAGACAAACAGAAACTCAGCCAAATATCATCCTTTAATCTGTCTGCTATTCACAGAGGTGCGGCGTACACGGCCTGTTGTTGCCTTTTGCATAATTATATTATGTTAAAAAAAAAAAATCACACAAATCCTGACCTTTAGATTTTTGGTGGATCGCTTGAGGGAGTTTCTCTTCTCTCCTCTGCTCCTTTTTGTGTGATAATAAACTCACTTCCTGTCTCACACCCAAGATGAGGCCATGGGGACAGCAGCACCCATCATCTTCACAGTGTACCCACGGAATGACGGCGTTCTGTCTCGCCGCTTGGTGGTCGCCATCCGCATCCCATCCAGCTACCAGCAGAGCCCCCCGGCTCCCACCGACAGCGCCATCGGGATCGAGGACCGGCCCGGCATGACTGTCTACACCCTGTAGGTGTCATTTAAAGAGTTTCATTACACAGGGAGCACTGCTTTAAGATAACGTCCCATGAGTCATTATTTTTGTCAAAATGTGTTGTCCCTTTTTGGAGGCCTAAGTTAACATATTCCTTCTCCTCATGGGTGCCTTTTGGGGTTGCCTGTTCCATCCCAATGAGACAGCACATCCAGTAAAAGGTCCACGTCACCCCCTTTCTGAATTAAACCAACGCTCTAAAATATCAACCAAATAACAAAAAAACGCCTTTATTTTTCTTCACAGGCAGTTCGGAGGCTTCGCTGGGGAGAGCGAGTACCGCGCAGAGGCCTTGCGTTTGACGCGCACGCTGGGTGAGTCGGCCCCCTTCCAGCGCAAGCAGTACTTCTGCTGCAGCTACGACCCACCGCTCAAGCCTTACGGACGCCGCAACGAGGTGTGGTTTCTGCAGGAGGAGCCGTAGGAGCCAGTCCGTCAGATCTGAGTCAAATCTCATGCTGAATCCTGAATCCGACCTTGATTTACCCCTTCACTTAGGACAAACGTGTAGCCCTAACAAGTGCTCGATTGATTGGTAAGAGCAATATGGTGACTTGATAGACCTTTGAACCCAAAATGGACAGACATTACCCATGTTGCCTTTACCCATCAGATCTGTGGGCTTGTCACGCCTGCAGTAGCTACACTGATGCTAGGCGTTGGAGCAACGGGGCAATTTAGAATTCACCATCAATTTATTTTTTCGTTTCTAATTTAAACTCAAGCCCTTGTAGCTCTGAAACAAGGCGTAACAAGAGTGATTAAAGGCTTCTCGACAAATGTAGTGTTAAGAAGTGAAGGTATTTCTTGGAGCCCCATGTCATAGGTTTTCATCTGAACGAGTTGAAAATAGATCTCAAGGGAACTACCCTTTAGATACCAGGTGTGAAACAGAAAGTTATCCAAGTAACTCAGTGAATAATCTGATGTAGTCTGTATTCAAATACAACTTGATTGACTTTCCCATCCCTTTTAGAAGTAAATGTGTGTCCTAAAGGTTTGATAAAGTCCCCGTAGAGCTCCCTAAAGAACACACAGTAGGGTTTTGTACATCTTAATCTAGTTTACTATTCAGTGACGCCTACAGAGAAATGTATATAATTGAGATTAGATACATGGTAGTAAAAAGCACACCTTTTCCCAGAGTAAGGAACTGGGAAGAAACAGGAGTCGAGCCATAAAGTAGAACTAGTCTTTATGAATTAGCGAGAGGACAGATGGGTGGAAGCTAGCTAGCTATGTGTGTTGTTTATGATTATGTGTTGATACATGCATTTGTGTGTTGTGAATATTTTGTGTTTTAGTGCATGATGATGCCATCTTTATTTATTCTGACTCTTGAAACGGTGTTATTTGATACATCTGTACTGTGGGGTTTTCTGTAATGAGTGAATATAATGTTCAGGTATAATAGTGCTTCTCAACATAATAAATATATTATTCAGTAAGAATGCAGACAATTCTAGTTGTCTTTTTTTATTTTGTGAAACGCTGTCAGGGATAGTAGTAGTTCAAGATATACAGCAGGTGTACATGTGTAGTTTCACATCTCTTGGAAGGATATCAGAATTGGTCACACTTTAATGCAATGGCCCAAACTAAAGACAGCATTGAGCAGCTAATCTAAGTACCAGAGCAACGTGATGAATGAAAACATTTCACTTTAAGGGATGCAGTTACATGGATGCAATGTTAGAACACAAGCATTCCTGGATGTATGCAGCAAGAATTCAGCAAATGTCAATTAGATATTAAAATTCAGGATTAGGTCAATTTAAATTTAAAACATTTAGTTTAAAACGTGAGATCAGACAAATGACAAACATCAAAATTCAATAAATGACTTATTTATTAGATTTTAATTGACAGACAAAAATTCAGCAAAAGGAATAAGAACTGCAAAAGAGATATTAATGTACAGACATTGGATTAATTGGACAAACAAAAAAAACATCCTCTATCCACTTCAACTGTGTGCAAATAGTCCTTCCAACAGTTGTTAATTGATGCGATTCCAACGCCGGTTGGCTCCTCAGCCCACTTTAAATCAGGAATAAAGGGTTTGCATTCAGAATTTTCAACTGCAGGCCAAACCCTGGCGGGCCCTTAATATAACTCTGTGGCCCTGTAACCCCACACTAGTGTTATTACACACTAGTGTAGAGTTCTGGTTTCGGCTCGGCGTTGCATACATGAATACAATAGAAGCATGGGGTCATTCAGGTAACCCCCAGCTCGTCCCCTTTAACCTTGTTTTGAGAGGTTGAATTATTGCACATACATCCTGGAGACGTGTTACGTCAGAACTCTTATCTGATCCCCTTTTTTTCCTCCCCCAAACAATGCACTGTTCCTTTTCATAACAAAAAAACTCTACATAATATCATATTGTGATGGAGACGGGGAGATTTGGGTCATACAATGAATGGAATCACTCGGACAGTAATGTAACTGATGTAGTGCAGGATCACACTGGATTTATGAAAGGGAAACCTGAACTTGCTATTCTTGCTACTCGTAGTATGTCAGATACTGTATCACTAAACACGATTCAACCCAGTTCTGGTTTTGAATACGGAGAACAACGCAAAACTGTATAGGAAACACACACGGCACCTTCAATGAAACTGCAAAAATACTTAACCTTTTATAATAAGAGTAGCTATTGTTAAGAACTACAGGAACTGCAATCAGGAAATTGCCAGAAAATGTTTTGGTAATAAAATCGGTCTTAAAAATACATTCCCCATACTGCCTCCTCCTTTCAGCTCTTCACAAGGACAGTTTAGGTGCCCTTACCTACGTGCTAGAGAATTAGATAGAAATAAATCATTAAGAATGTTAATAATGATGAGCTAGAGTTACAAGTTGTCGATCCTTTTAAATGAACTTAAGTAGAAACGAGAACGGTATTTAAAAGATGTAATTGCTTTGTATGCTATTCCTGTATCCAAAATATCATTAATTAATTGTTGAATTATCACTGACATCTTTGAACCCCCTCCTATTACTTGCATTTCCTTTTTGTATTCTACAATGGAGTAGGTACTGTATCCTCATCGCTCCTTGCTTTAGAATTTATTGAAGGTGCAGAGGAAGCGAGAGAGGAGTGTCATTGAAGTGATGGCGCCCGAGCTTTAGTTACTTTTCTTCTCAGGAGAGTTTGGATACGGCGCATATGGTGGAGGCCGCTCCTGCGTGGGAATAAAAGAAAATTAAAACAAACCTGGTAAAAGAGACAATACATATGTCACCTCCACCCAACATTAACTGGGGAGGGGCTCACCATGGGCATGTAGACATTGTGTGGATTGCTGGGATTGTAATACGCATTGCCAGCTGCTTCAGCCGCCTTGGAGTTACCTGTGCATGTAAATGAGACGTGACAAAAGACAGAGTGATGAATGCCGAACACATTTAGGAACAGACGCTGAAGCTCCAAACAATGAAAGGGGACATGATGCAAGGAGCAGAGTATTAGTCATATGAAGCACAACAACTGACAGCTCCAGGAATCATTGAGACCAAATCTACAGGCGCACCCTAAGGCTATCGTCCTACTCAAGCTCTTCTTAAAATAGCAACAAACCAAATGGACGTTTTTACACAGTGCATCAAGAGCACAGGTGAGACCGTTTTCACTGAAATCCACAAGGTGTTAGAAAAATAGTATGGCGAGGTAGAGGAAGAGGGGAGATTGTTTATCCTTTGGAATTTTGATGTAAAGCGGATGAGACATCAGCCCACTTTTTTTTTGGGTGGCGTGCTACGAAGTGATTCACTTTGAGGCAGACGGATCAGATCTGACGGGTGCAGTGACACAGACTTACAGAGAGGAAAAATAAAGGAGAGAGTGAGATGAGAGCTAAATAGACCTGGAGGAGGTGGTGGTGCTGCTGCTGCCGCCCAGTTCTGGGGGGGTGCAGTCCAATTTTGGGGTGGCCCTGGGTAGGGTGGAGGTGGGGCCATGTAGTCAAATCCAGATGGGTACATTCCTGGAACACAGAAGACAACAGGGGAAAACAAGAGACAATGTTTCAAGATCAAAAGGAGGTTACAGTCAAAAAACACATGACAAACAAGGGGAATACAAACTCTCTCAGAAAGAGAAATGGCAGCATTGTGCCTCAAGGTTCTTTTACTTATGTGCATTGAGGATATTTGATGAAAAACGTGAATAGAAATAGAAAAGTGTGTGTGAACTGCATATGCAGGCTAAAGGCTATACACTATGACAGTATGCACACACATCTTAAGAGTATGTATACTGGCTTTTTCTAGATAAAAAAAAAAAGAAAAAAGGCATTGACTGAAAGTGAAGGAACGAAAAACCAAAAGAGTGAAAGAAATCATGTGGACATTGAGATAAGATTATTTAATTAATTTACACATATGGTTGTAAGTGTATCTAAAAAAAGTGAACACCTTAACATTCACATACAAATGTCACATTACAAAGTAGTGGATGCTGTACCTGCAGCAGCTGTTGGATGAGGGTAGCCCATGTTTCCAGCAGCAGGGGTAGGGCCCTGGTAGAATCCATTCTGCTGGGGAGGGGATGGGTAAGGATATGCGGGAGGAGCAGCTTGAGGTGGGCCGTAGCCATTCATCATTCCAGGTGAAGGATAGCCGTGAGAGGCAGCACCGTTTTGTGCGGGAGCGGCGCGAGAAGCTGAAATACAGCAATTAGAAAAGGGTGTAAAATAAACAGGACTTTCTAAGCATTATGGGTGTGTTCACTTTTTTTTAAAGCCTCTTTTGGGCTGACCTCTAGTACATCGATTGCTTATAATTCTCTACTGTTAAGATTTGAACTTTGACAGTTGTATTTGTACTAGTGCTGTCATATTAGCGCGTTATTAACGGCGTTAACGCAAACCAAATATAACGGCGTCAATTTTATTAACGGCGTTAACGCATTTTAATTTTTCAATTTTTTTCCCGCGAGCACCACGCCGGATGTAGTTCAACTGGAAGCAAAACAATAGGCACGCCGTTTGGGCTTGGAAGCTAGGCTAACGTTACGGTTTGGAATGAATGAATGGTGAGCGCGATACGGCAAAATGAATGATAAGACGCTAATGAATGGAAAGTTTACTTTCAAAAAGTTGTCAGATGGTTCCCTTGACAAGACCAAAGTGGTATGTGCCATTAGTCATTGTGAACTGAGCTATCATCGTAGCCTATCCAGTCTGAAATACCACTTGATGGCCAAGCACACAGCTGATGCTAACTCTGCGCCCCCTCATCATAGCAGACAAGAATGGATGACTTCGGACAGAAACACATGGACACCACAACGAAGAACAAACTTATTGCAGCCATAGCTAAATGGGTGGCTACTGCGTGTAGGCCTGTTAACGTTGTGGAGGACGAGGGTCTAGCTGATATAATACGCATCGCATCCAACGACAGGACCTACGAATTACCGTCAAGAGACACCATTACAAGCCAGGTTCAGAAGTTGCACGAAACTGAGAAGGCTAAGGTACAGCAGGCATTGGAGAAGACAAAAGCAGTCGCGCTCACTGGTGATTACTGGACGTCCCTTTGTATGCCCTTGTTTACCTGCAATGTGCACTTTATCATTTTATTTTGTACCGCTTTGTTTGGCAGTTGTTTTTCAATAAAATAAAACATTTGCATAAAGCAAGCCAATCCACTTTTTCATGTTGATAAGAGCATTAAAATGAAGAAAAAAAATTGCGATTAATTGCGAGTTAACTATGACATAAATGCGATTAATCGCGATTAAATATTTTAATCGTTTGACAGCACTAATTTTTACACTGTTGCTACTTTGGTGCAGGATTTAAATACTATTCAGGCGCATTCAACGAATATCTGGCACCATAAAACGAGGGACGCAGTGATTAAGGAAACTAGCATACAAACCATTTGTGGCCAGTTTGAAGAGATGCTGTCCCACGTCTATGGCCCCTCCACTGGGGAAGGACATCTTGAAATGGGCCTGGCCATCCCAGCCACCTGATGAGAGACACAACAAGATTTAGAACAAACACAAAATCATACAAAACAAAAGTTCAAAGAAGATAAAAAAAAAGGCCACCTACCATCGGGCTCAGCCGACACCGTCCCTTTAATGTAGTTCGCTGCAAAGACCGGCTGCTCGATGCTGCAGCCCTTCATCAGATAATAGGGGAACATGGCTGAACCCAAGCAATCCTTGGTGTTACTGGACACAAACATCAACTAAGACAGCGGATGAGGGGAAGAGAGAAGAGCATGTTGGGAGAGAGTTACCACAGGATGTATAGGAACGTGGACATTGCCACATTTACAATCACAAAGACAGCATTACTACATTGTAATACAGCGGGTATCGTTCTGACTGTACCCTGTATGGTGTGAGGTAAATGGTGCCCTTCTTGGTCCCCCTGAGCAGGTCCGTCTTGCCGCTGACATCACTGAATGACAGCTCCACGTTGGTACACTCCCTCAAAACACTGGGGAAAGAAGCAGCAGGTGGGAAAATATAAAGTAACCTGTTGCAGCAAATACCTTAGAGTATTAATGTGCACGGAGAACCGTTTGGACCCACTGCATTTAACACTGTGCAGCTAACCTACTTTACACAAGCTCTCGAACAACTTGTGTGTGTCAACGTCCAGTCGAAAGCTACTTCCTGTTTTGATTGGCTAATGTTACGAGTTAGCCATCTTGCTCAACAACTAGCTAAACCAATACGCAGAGGCCACAAAGTCGACTACTAGCGATATAATATAACTCAAGTCTCATATACAGTAAACACCATATTATAAATGCCCCCAAAATACGACCGACACAACGAAGACAAACGTCAACAATAGAAACGGACGTGTGAGCTAACTCTGCTAACCAGGCCAGCTAGCGGGAGGCTAGCCGACGGGTAGCATTCCGTTGACTACGCACCGTGAAGAAGAAGGTAAACAAAACAACGAGAGAGAGGCAAGTTGATACAACAAACACCGCGGACGCCATAATAACACGCGTACCTTTCTCCGTTGTTGATCAGGACGCCGCCGTTTTGCGAATGATTCCGGTTCAGAGCCATGTTTGGGAGACGTCTCGTTCTCGCCTGCTCTCCGTGCTGGAAGTCTGCTGCTGGTCGTCAGCAACGACGGGGACGCCTCGCATACGTCACGACCGTTACGTCACGGCCACGGCACAGTTTCACCAACTCGTGATCAACGCCATCGACAGCACACAGACTCATGAGCCGTGAACACGTGCCCACTTTCGTTCGACTTCTGATCGAGTTTGTAGATAGTTTGGTCCAGTGTAAGTTGTCCGTGTCCTCCGGCATCACTGTCGTAGAGAAACTCATGATCTTTGAGAATGTAATTAATATATATATATATATATATATATATATATATATATATTAAAAGGCAGAATCTCATCATTAAGATGGAATAAATATGCTTTAATAAATCAATGAAAGCCCGTACGTTTTTAGATTTAGTATCTTTTCTGATGTCGGACATGTATTTTGTTGGTGTTTGTTCTTTGTCTCTTGTGCATGTGAACTTTGTCTGTTGTTGTCTGTATGAGTCTGACTTTTGGTGACAAACGAGTGACACGCGGATTGATACGCAGTCAATTGGAAGTCAAATCCAATATCATGCAGCAGCGAATAAAAGGTTTAAAATTGTGCATGTAATAATTATTAGATGGGTACAAGCACTGCCACGGGGAGAGTGGAAAATTCTGTAATTTTCTGTAATTTTCTGTAATTTTTGTAATTTAACTCTATTGAAGAAACTGTACTTTAGTGATTATTGATTATTGATTCTTGTTGTTCTGAGTTTGTACTCATGATTGAATGCACTATTGTAAGTCGCTTTGGATAAAAGCGTCAGCTAAATGACATGTAATGTAATGTAATGAGAGGGAGAGCGGTTGACGAGACCTTTGAGTTACGCAATGAGTTCATTTAATGGCTCCCTGAGGATACATGCTCATCATGATATGTATTATTTAAACACTGACCTTTCTATCAATTCCCAGCTCAGTCTGACCTACTTTTCAACGCAGCTTTTAGCCCTCAGGGCGCACATGGTGGACAACTGTGACATAATTTCAACCTCTTTTATTTATTTATTATTATTATTATTATTATTATTACATGAATGACAACAAGTATACCTACACATGGTGAAGCCCTCGTGCGTTGGCGAGAGCAGGACGCAGGCTTCAAACTGATTAACTCTAATTAACAGAAGTCACGTGGCCCCTTCCTCGCGTCAAATGAGGCACGTGGTCTATTTCTGATCACCGTGAAATGATTTCTCACTGTGCAAACCGCTTTTTGATTACGTTAGTTGTCGCCGTTTTGGCGCAACACTGGTCGCAAAACCGTGACATGATTTCTCACTGTGCAAACCGCTTTTTGATCACGTTAGTTGTCGCCGTTTTGGCGCAACACTGGTGTTTCTCAACCGTCCAGAGGGAGAAAACACCTGCGCAGCTCGCCATGCCCGAAGTCACCTGCTCTCACGAGAGGATACGAGCCGTGTTTGGCCCTCTGGTCAAAAGTAATATTCATGTTAAAGGTGAGATCTGTTGGCAAATTCTATATTTCCAACCACTTGAGGTGACAAACGTGGTTGGAAATGGTTTTCAGTAGTGCTCATTCAAATGCATGCTCATTCTAGATGCATCCTTCACTTCCTCCTTAATCCCCAAAAAGGCTCTCAACATTTGCATTGGATCCATCCGCAGTAATAATATACTTTGTTTTCTTAGACATGACAGGGGCCTTAATACCAGTGCTTCAATCTGATGGGTTATGTGGATTGAAACTGGGCAGAGAGAAAAACCAGAACCTCTCCTTCTTCAGCAGATATGACGGCTGCTATACACAGATTACGGTAAAATAAGGGACTTGATGATATTTAGTGTGGAGGGGGGCTGAACATTGTGTGAAAAATTGCAGCACCTTCCCTATAATATCAGTAAGAAATAAATATATCTGTAGACAACAATGACAAATTCATGGAAATTGGGAATGTGTCTACACAAAAGTCTTCAGCACATGAGACTCTATATGATTCCCATGTTCTGTCCACAGAAGGGGAATACACGCATTCCCTTTGTGTTTTTGTGCTCGCGTGTAAATTCTTCTGCATGATGACCTTTGATCCACAGGGCAGCAACGTGGTCGTCCCCCTGCAGGTACAGCTGCTGGGAGGGAATCGATGGCTGAGGGTAAATATCAGCTGTCCTCTAACCGAGATACCAAGTGAGAGGACTCGACTTCTCCCGACTTCTACACGTGAGTGTAGCCGGTGCTCATTGTTTTTATACCTATTTACATCAATCAAAACTTAAACTGGCTCATTTTCCTTTTGGAGCGTGGTCAAGAGTTCTGAATAATTTATAATTTCGGCCCAAGTGATGCCACTGGGTGACGCAGCCTGTCGTTGGCCATACAGAGAGGGTTTGGGCACACTTTAGCATGTCTGTTTAGGACACTTACGGCACAGCTCTTCTCCAGCGTTACCGGGGAACTGTGACACTGAAGGAGCTCTACAGCTGGAATGCGGCCCCCGAAGCATTTCTCGGGACGCCTGCTCCAAACTGGGATGCTGCTATGACGCTCGCAGATTAACCTGCTACTACAAACTCAATGGTAGGATCATCATCCAAAGAGCTGTTTGCATTGAGGGGATTTTTATTTTTTAGTGATGAGGTTGAATGTTCAGGTCCGACGTGCTTGGTTTGTAAGTGTGACGCATGTGTGTTGCAGCCTGCTCTCTGGATGGCAACGTTGTGTTCTCAGTGAAGTCCACAGACGCAGACCGGCCGCTCGATCCCAGCGGCCTCACAGTCAACGGTCAGCCGCAGTGTTCCCCTGCGGCCACCACACCAGACGAGGCCATCTTCAAGATCGGAATCATGGACTGTGGCGCAAAGATGAAGGCAATGCTACTTGTCAGGAGTTTTGATTCGGAGTTGGAATATTGTTCCACTCTGAATTACATCGCACGCCATCAAAAGCTTGATTTCACTGCACGGAGTTTGCTCAAGTCTGAATCCTCTCTTTCTCTGCCCCTGCTTGTAGGTAGATGGAGACTTGAAGATCTATGAGGTGGAGGTGGAAGTGGAGGAGCTGCAGACAGAAAATGGAACCAAAAATTCTACATTTCGGTGAGTTGTTTTTTTGTGGCCCTTCTGTCAAAGCCGATGCCTTGGGCGGAGTGATCACAGGTGAGAACGGTACACCGGCGACGACATGTTAATGAGTCTGGCGGTCTTTAGTGTCCATGTCCAGTGTGACTTGGAAGAGCCGGCTGTAAATCGCACAGCAGACCAGCGGCTCTCCTCAGCGATGACCAACCCGCCGCCTGTGATTGCACTGGGAACCATGAGGGTGCAGATGAGAATAGCCACAGGTAATGAAAAAACGGCGCGCAGCATGTGACGCCCCCTCATCGCGTTGTCATTTCCTTTTTTTTTTTTTAGAGCTAAGCCTTTGTGATTACCTCTTCCTAGACGCATCCTTCACTTCCTTCTTTCCTGAGGACCAGCTCCCAATCGCCTTTCCGCTGCGCAAGGTTGTGTACGTGGAGGTCTCGATCGCCCAGCCGTCCCCGGACCCCACGCTGTCCCTGCGTATGCGGGACTGCTTTGCCTACCCTGTGTCTCGACGCTCTGTGTGGAGGCTTCTCCAGGACGGGTAAGGTGGACTTCAATACAGCAGCGGCCTGAGAACACGTTGCGCTTCTGTGCATATAGGCGACTAGACAACTCGCACATGTTTTCTCCTCCTGGATAGATGCCCCAACCCTTTGGATAACCACAGAAGCGCCATCCATGTGAGCGACCAGGGGGAGACCACCGCTGTCTCCCAATTCAGGAGGTTTGATGTCAAGACCTTTGCCTTCGTGGACCCTCAAACAGGCCAGCCGAGTGTGGAGGAAGTAAGGTTATCGCATCCACGTATTTTCAATCCAATAAAAAAAGTGTATCTCTGCAAATATGTGTGTGTGTGTGTGTGTGTGATCTCTCACTTAGATGTACTTCTACTGTTGGGTGGAACTCTGCACAAAGGGCGTCGAGTGTGCACAGCCATGCACTATCGTTTGTGAGTATATTACAGTGTTTTTTCCTTCTTTTCCCTTTGTATGAGCTGTGTATATGTGGTCGACTCCCGCCTCTCCTCCCACAGCATCCGAGGGTGCGAGGCAGAGGAGAGAGGCCACGCCTCAGTCCGACCAGGTCCGGCTGGTCTCTTTGGGGCCGCTGCTGCTGGGACAGAACTGCACTGAACTGGAGGACAACCAGTGTGTGACACGGCAGACGAGTAAGTCCACAGTCTGCATGTAATAAGACGATGGCAATCTTTGAATTTATAGTTGTTTTGTTTCCCCTTTGCTCAGTGTTTCAGGTGACGGTGTATATTCTCTCTGGTGTCTGTGCGGCCCTGGTCTTGATCCTGATGTTCACTCTATGGTCGAGCATTGGGAGGCGCTGCAGATCGTGGAAGCACAAGTTGACTAACTATATCTAAATAAAACTTTCCGTGGTCTGACGTGCATTCAAATGTGTTTTTGGAATTCATTTTGATTTATCAGGAAGTCCAGAGTTGTCGTCATTCATTATGGCTGCTTTCATGTTTTCTTTAATAAAGGCCAAAACATTCATTTTTCCTGCATGTCCCCCTTCTAATCATACTGTATTCAACCAACATGAATGATTATCCAAATATGTCCTGTGAGGTGCTGGCAATTAAATGATGAAAATGTGTCAGAACCATAGTTTATTGACATAAAAAAAAGAAAAGCTCAGGGTTACAATGTCGCTCAAAAGCAGTGAAATGAGGAATGGAAGTAGTCCGAGTAGTCGACTCAGTAAGGTTTGAACTTTCTCTGTGCCCTCAGCAGCGCTATTCTGTTTTTATCCTCCTCAAACTTTTTCCTGAGTTCAGCAATATCTGGTGGAAAAGAAACAGAACATGTTATGCGAGCCATAAAAAAAAGGTGTTTCACAAAGCCAGACAGCTTCCATTTCCTTCACCCTCCAAGGACCAACTATAGCCTACAGATGAAGAACAACTCACGTTCTTTCTGTGTGTTTCTGTGCTGCCAGGTGTAGAAGTTCATGAGCTCCTTCCTCTTCTTCTTCCTAATCTCTTTCTGCAGAGTCCTCTGGTTGGCCGCCTCGCTGTGGGGGCGGCCCTTGGCACCCTTGGGTCCCCTTGTGACTTTCACCCAGCCCTCTTCATCATCCTGCTGCTGCGCTGCCTCCTCTTGCTGCCTGTTCGCTTCCTGTAACGAATGAAAAATGTACGTTGAGGTCACAACGGACTAGACGAGCGTGTGATGCCGGAGAAAGGCGCCGTGCGAGTCTCACCTCCTCTTTCCGCTTGTCGTAGCCTTCCATGAAGGAGTCCACTATTTCCTGCAATTTGTCTGGCTGACTAAAAGAACTGCTGTACTGCTGAATCCATTCTGGCGTAAAGAAAAACAAGTGTCAAAAGCCTGACATGATCAACAAGGATCTGGCTCACATCGACACTGCATTAGAAGAAATGAATGCATCCCTGTGGCCTCACTCACTCTGTGCGCCTGTCTTCACTTGCCGCTCCTTTGTGCAGACCACCAGAGGCACGTTGTGCGGGTGCGATTTGGCTGCAGATATACTGGAGGCGGTCTGGAACACCACGTAGCCCACTTTGAAGCCCTGCAGGGGGACCGGCGGAGACATAAGAGGTGAGATGAATGACTTCACTGGAATAGACTGCACGTAACACGCGCATGGGACAGTTGGGCTCACCTGTTTCTTCACAGGCTTGAAGAGCCTGGACAGCGCGGGTCCAGACTCCCGGTCGGAGCCCGGGTGGTCCCTCAGCTCCACGGACTGAACACAGCCAAACTGCGTGAACAGCTCTCTGAAGACACCCTGAAACCCCCCAAAAATGACAGGAATGATTTACACAGCTGACGTCATTAATGACAAATCCTCCAGACCAGACAAGCTGGGGGCAGGTACCGTACCTCTGAGCAGTACGGGGGCACGTTGAGCACAAACAAGGTCCGGTCCAGCGGTCTGTGCGAGCTCTTCTCTGCTCGCACTTTGTGCTCTTTCAGGTACAGCTTGTGCCGAGCGACGCTGTCGGAACTAAACTGCAAGGACAGCTCTGCGAAGAGACACACATAAACATACAGCCGACACGACCCTCGGTACAGTAACTTGCATCAGTAATCAACACGCGAGCGATCCCTCCCCAAGAGGCGAGAGCGGGGCAGCCGTTCAGCGACCACCCCGCGTTAAAACCACAAGGAAAGAGTAATGTCCGACGATAAACCAGCATGCAAGCACAAAGATGTTATGAATATTTGTAATTTTATCAAGTTAATACCTGTGAATCCTCCAGGAATAATACAAGCCTGGCTGCTGGCATGTTTCTTCCTGGACGGCGCCATTTTGTTGTGACCTTTCACACCGGAAGTACAATACAAACCAAGTACGCAATATATATATATTCGTTTCTTCAAATACATTTATATATATATATAGTAAATAAATATATATATAAATTATATAATTTTAACGATGATATATACATTTATTTATTTTACTAGTGACAAATTTCAAGAATTTTCCAACACAGCCATTTCGTCATAGATGTCACATTAACTAAATCTACAGATGTTATTACTTTGAGTGTGTCCTGCATGATTCCTTTAACACAACCACAAATAAAGACAAATGTGATTGATTGGATTCATAGAGTATTCCAGCATCAAAAATAATTGTATGACCTTTGGCTGATAGGTTTTAGTTTGGGTAATTTGACTTGTCCACAAGGCAAGTAGTAAACCATCTAAATTTCATGGCTCGGGTAAATAAAAACAGGCATTTGAAAGTTTGAATAACATTGAAAGCATTTGCAAAGATGTGTAATTTCATTATTGGTCTGATGTTCTCAGAAAGACTAAAGAGACTGCATGTCCGAACAGCCTTTAGTCTGCTCTCTAAAAATATAAAAAATAAAAACGCATCATGATCACATTGTAGGCAGGAAAGACGAGTCAGACAACATCTACAAAGCTAAATATTTAATGGCAACGTTTCACAGACAGATCTGACCTCTTTAGTCTCTTAAATGATACCAAGAAAGCAACAGAAAGTAATTTACAGTCTTTGAACATAAATCAGGTGCAATGTATACTAGGGAAGAATTACACATGTACTGCTTCAAAGTCGAACAACCAAGTAAAACCAGCTGCAAATAGAGCACACAAGAATCTGGTTGCCAAAAGAATGGTACAAACTAAATATCAACGTAATATGTCATTGAAATGATGGTATTGTAGTTGGTGTCAGTCCTCGATTTACTCACCAGTGTTTTCCGCTAGGAAGACCTCTTTTCAGGATGAAGTTACGTAGACAAACTTCATTGTCCTGCCTTATCCGATAGACTTAGTATGTACTGTACGGTGTGGTTTCTTCTACTTTTAGTTCGGTCTATGTTCAAATGTATTTCTATGGTGACACAGAAAATGCTAAAAGAGGCACCGGCAACATAACGGCACACATTTGTGTGGTAATACAGAGCCGTAAATATAATGATAATGCTGCTCAGTATCTGTCAATTCCAACTCTTTTCCATGCCCATTTTTTTTTAGGATGGGTGGAGATAAACTGGAGTATTTAAAAAAATTATAAAACTCAACATATCCAAATGGGCCGTTACTGAATTGACAAATTTAAAGAAAACCCTACACATCCAGTTTGATTTGGCATCCGCCACCACATTAGATTAAAACAATTCACATCACGTTTCCTTCCACTAGTCCATATCAGGAACAAACAGGTTAACAATTTGATGCCACGATACCAAGAACACGATTTTGCGTATTCACGAATTTCCCCTTCAGAGAAGTCATGTATATCAAATGTGTAAAAATTGGTTTCTTATGAGAGAACATGGGCTGCCTGCTGTCAAGATGAAAAACTGCAGTTTGCATGTGAACACGGAGAATGAAGCAATATGTTTATAAACAAACAGACAGTGTATTCACACGAGACACAAGCTATATCTTGATGCGAAAGGCAGTGGCCTGTGAGCTGGGGGGCTCAGTGGTGGAGGTGGACTGTGTGGTGGACTTGAACAAAGCTTTGAGGATGGTCTGAGGGTCCACCTCTGGAGTGGGCTGAGAGGAGGCTCGCTGACCGGCGGGGCGAGACAAGGAGGGGGGCAGACCGTCTTTCTTTGTGCCGCTGCTTGCGCCCGGCGTGTCACTGAGCCTCCTGTTGGAGACAAGGAGAAAATCTCAAGATGACGAAAAGGAATAAAACAATATGCAGAGTCCCACTTCTCTTTCAGGACATCTGCATATCCTTTTGTTTTGTGTATTCAACGTCAAAGGGAAGTTAAACTTAATTACTTCAATCTAAGTTTATTACTTCACATCAGTATGCATTGTATGATCGTTTGGAAACACTATATCCATTACTTAGACTGAATAATCCAATCACAAAATGTCATATTTGAGCAACTGCTTCATCAAAGGCAGCTCGATGACACACTGAATAGTTGCCAAACACACAAATGCTCATTTTAGTTGGACAATTGTCGCGGTTCAGTATTTGCGAATTGAATAGAGGCATTGTCATTGTTCTTTATACCTAGAAAGTAGTAAATGGTCTACATGAATTTCAGTCAGTAGGGTGAAACAGCTCGTGAGAAATAAAGTGCACATAAACACATTTAACAACAGTCATTTGGAATAAAGGAAAGGAGCCCTGTGGAGTCACTTACAATAGAATGGGCTGATCCGAAGTGATGACATTTCCCTGAATATGAAGGTTACACTTCATGGGTTGCCCTGAGGGAGGACGACAAGAAAAGATAAGAAAAAACACCCAAACTCTATCAATCTGTGGTACTAAATACATCTAACTTGGCTATCCTTCAGTTTGACAAAGATCTGTTTCTTTTCTCCACAAACATACACAATGATGGCCCTAACCAGCAAACTCACTGTTGTGGTCATTGACCTGCATGCAAAACAGAAGGTAGAGCCCAAAACAAAAGGGTTTGACGTGTGCGCCCTTGCTACTGGCACTCACCGTCCAGGCAGCGATTGTTGTACTTCTGGTATGCGCTCACGGCGTCCTCTTTACGCACAAACACCACTTCAGCCACGCCCACCTTCGCCAGCCGTGCTCTCTTCAAGGCCCCGCACACACAGAACAGTTCCTGTGGACAAATAGGTGGCACACACCAAATGAGTCATCATAGCACTACGACACTAAGATCAAACATTGCAAAATGTTATTGACTATTAGTGTGATTTACTCACAACTATGTCCTCTTCAGTGACTCTGGGGTGCAGGTTGTTCACTGTTATTTTGGTCCCCTCCAAGGGACTGAAAGGCTGAAATAAAGGCTAGAAATAAATAAACAACACATGAGGTATATGAAATGAAAATGACATAAAAAGAAAATGTTGTGCAAGCATGATGTAAGGTTAACATGCCTGTTAATCTATGCATTCCAAATCATTGAAATTACAGCTATTGCACTCTTGTCACCATAACGAAGCGGTAAGCAGACAAAAACAAATTGGGGTTTCACTTCAAACGCCATCCTCGAACCGCGACTTTGTGTTAAGAAAACAAGGACACATGTCAGTCTACTTTTATTATATCCTAAACTGAATTACTGGGGTAAACACTAAATACTGACAGGACATCTGGATCAGATATTTTACTGTAAGAGCAGGAGAAAGGAAGCATATTGGAAGTAAAAGCCGAGTAGGGGACAGAATTAAGCTCCTAGTGTGGAAAAATATCCATATTAGGGAAATTATATAAATATTATTATAAAAACATCCATGTCATGTATGTATTGTGATGTTTGCAATAACTAGTTCAACAATCCAAAAACAATAAACAGCTCTCATTTCTTTCTAAATAACTGGCTTTATAAAATATCAATCAACCGTAACTTAGTTTCCATTAGTAGGCTAAATTTGACAAGTCACTGACTTAGTACATTCAGTGTAAATGCAAAAAACACACTGAATAATAATAATATTAGGTGTAGACAGGCTACAAAGGCAGAGGAGACTTGCATACTGAGCTACCGAACAGAAACAAGGAGGAAGGTTTTACCTGAGGGGGAGCAGGAGCCGCTGTGCAGGTTTCTGCTGTGCTTTGCTGGAGAGTCCTGGAGACCGGCTGTAAGCCTCCACCAGAGGACCGGGTAGCAGCCATATTGGTGTGGGGCCGGGTGGGGGCCACGGGGACAGGAGGAGGACGTGGGGCTGTGTAGGCATCATTTTTAACCACCTTGGTGATTGGACCTGACATAGAGAATGTGGAGCCCACTGAACCCGGCTGGAATAGAAAGGAAGGGATTCATTGAATGCGGGAAACGGACACTGGATAAACAATAAAATAATGATGTGTTTCGGCCTCAGAGCTGATCCAGACCGAATGTACGGTCAGGTCAGCTGTCATGAAGCGCCGCTTACCCGTGATTGTAGCATGTTATTAGCTGTAGTAATCTTTATTTGTTTACTGTGGGCGCCATCATGGTCATTTGAGAGAGACTATGGGAGGAAAAAGGATCCATTTTAATAACACGTTTTACAATCTTAGTTTGTATACAAGGGACACATTGTTTTTGCTTTCAGAGGAATATTTTCATCAACATATAAATAACAGTTACCATTGGTGCTGAGCGTAATCCAGTGGACATCCCTAGTGCTACTGGACGTTGCTGTAAAAAAAAACATCAAACATTACAGTAAGCAGGTCAATGTGCTTATACAGCACATGCAGGCAGTGTCACTAATCACTGAAGAACAAAGCAACTTATTTTACCCTCACCTGGATGGTCTTGGTTATTTTTAGGGGTGGTGCAACAGCTGACTGCATCTGTGTCCCTCCAATGCTCCTCTTGAGGCTCAGCCTATCACGAGCGTCCATCATTCTCTTATTATTGCTTAGCTGTGGCATTGCACCGCCCCTCGCAATCAGTCCTTGTACATTAGGGTTAAACTGCCTTGAGTTCACGCCGGCAAGATTGTTGCTGGCGTGTATCTGTATCTGTGGCACAGGTGCCTGGCTCTGCAGATGGTGTGCCGTTGCCATCTTTTGCGTCGTCTGCGCAGGGAGGCTGAACTGATTCTGCCCCTGCTTACGCGAGTTGATCATCTGACGAGCATCCTGCACTCCACCTGCTCCACCTGCTCCACCCATACCCCGGATTTTAAAGCGAGCATCCTTCTGAACCAGCTTCTCTCTGGCATCTTTTACTTGAAAACCTGGGGAAGACCGGCAGAAGATGGAGGTATACATTTAGTATTAATCCCTAAAACACAAAACTTGAGTTTGCTTTCACTCCGAGTCAATAATGTGTTTACCTGTTCCAAGCCGCTGTCTGACATCATTGGCCCCAATCTTTTGCCGAGCGTCAAAAGTCTTGCCAACTCCTGCACCGCGTCCGAACATGGGTCTGAAAGAGGGTGTTTCTTTAAGCACTCCTGCACCCCGTCCGAACATGGGTCTGAAAGAAGAGGGCGTTTCTTTAAGCACTCCTGCACTCCGTCCGAACATGGGTCTGAAAGAAGAAAAAAACAGTTCATCAATGCAACACATTTCAGGACCATGAACACAGTGGTACATTCCACATTTTAAAGTTAATTAAAACTCAAGTGTTAAATATTTGAACACTGTCCACTTACAATAAGAAAGCTACTTTAAATAGTATAATGATTATTTTTCCAGACAGCAATTTACAGGGAGAACGCATACAATGGATATCCTGTACTGGGGCCCTGCTATTTGAACAGACAATATGAGATCATAATTTCTTGTCCACTTTCTGAGGATCAACATTAAGACGTTTTCACCTTTGGTCTGACCTAGTTTAGCCGGTTCCATCCAGCGACCACATTTGTTCATTAAGTGCAACTATAAATCTGCTTTGCTGCTAACCTAAATGTTAGCTCGCTGGCTAACGAAGCCTTGCGAGTGAAGCTACAAACAAAAGCAGACTGGTCGCAGCTCTTCGAGCGAACGTGTTGTCGCGACTATTGGATATGCGTTTGGTTAAAAACCGAGTCTGACTGAGTAATTAACCACAGTTTTACAAATTCCAACGACGAATGGCTTCACACATACAGGCCTACAGCTAATACACACAGCGTAGCCTAGCGTTCATGGCTGTAATGGGCTAACATTAGCTTACGGTAACGAACTAACGTCAAATACAACCAGCTCTCAATTCACGTTATGCTTTTAGAAATGGTACTACGAGCCGCTCCATCCTCAATAAGAAAACGTTCGTTCGTGCATTGGTAGTTGTAATACCGTTTAGCTGGTGCCTTGAGATTAATACCGCGCTGTCGTATCACTTCATCCAAAGAGACGTCTGCCATTTTCTCACAGTGACTCACAGCGCGTGCGTGAAAGAGAACTTTTTAGCGAAGGCTACGGAAGTCGATTTGGGTCAGAGGGCAAACTGTCTGTCGAGAACTGAAGCAATATTGACTTTAATATCAACGTGTGTTGCCCACGGGCATTACGTTAGTTAAGTATGTCGATGTATTGTTACAACATACTGACTTTATTGTTTACAAACGTAACAACTGCCCAGTTAATATTAAACTATCTGCGATCGATTACTTTTGCCAAAATACGCAGGACATACACGCTTAATCCCATGAGCCTTTGCGCGAAATTGTGGCAAATATATATATATCTTTACACAGTAAACATAGTTTGAGATATTCAAAACACAGTTTGCCATTTCATTTTCACAACTTATTACTCAACACACTGGTACTGTTGATGTAAGCAAAAATAAACTGCGGCCAGTTAGGCATAGTTTGCACCCTGAACAAGAACACCTGGACACGGTGCTTATACCCTTCTTCGACAGTTGACTTGTTATGCCTTAAACTGATGAGTAAGGAAAATAACGACGCGGGGTGACGCCCGTGTCCTCGTAAACATAACGAGAAGAATTTTTGAAAGGGCATAGGTCTGTCTGCTGAGGTGACTCGCTTACTTCGCGAGATGCCTCGTGGAGCCAGGACCTTCCCCGATCCTCTCACTGTTAAAAAATAAAACAACAAAAATGGCAAACAGCGACAAACAATCCTTAGTGGTGTAGGCATGCCACTTTATAAATAATCCGTGAAACTGGTGTGATGAAATGGTCTAAATTGGAAGACTAAACTATTATATCCATCTATTAAAATATAATGTGGAGTTAATAACCAAAGTACAAACATCACACAATACTACACAGGTACTGGGCTTTAAAACTATTTTAGCCTGTAGTATATGTAGTTTAAATTATTTTTCCTAAATATATTATAATGGGCCTTAGGCTGTTTTTTGTTTTGTTTCGTGTATTAATTATTTTTTTACGAATCTTATGGTATTGTGGATAAGAATCAAAGATCGGTCGCGGAGCGCGGCAAGGAGAACTCAAAGTCCCAGGATGCAGTTCGGCAGGCGCAGATCCAACTTGCTGGCTCTGTGAATCCTCGAGCTGTTCCATCACCGCTGTGTCTCGGACCCGCTAGAGGAGAAATGGCTGCAGCTCTGTCCCGTGCCCTCAAATTACCCGGTAAGATGCGCTGCGCGTATTTCAACAAGACAGACAGGCAGACAGACAGACAGGCAGACAGACGACTTGAGCAGATCATTTACTTCAAAGCTTTAGTAATCAGGACTACGTATTTCGTGAGGACCTCTCTCGCTACTCAGCTCTTTAACGGTGCGAGCGGTTGATTCATTTGATGCTGATTCGTCACACACTCAGTCAGCGCGTGCTCCCTATCAGCCCAGATTAATGGACGTGTTTTCAAATAGATGTATTTAAAGATGTCCGTATTTCTGAAGCAGCGTGTTGACATCTGTCTGTCAACGCGTCTCTGCTGCGTTCCGCCTGTCAGCTAGCTGCGAGCTAACGTTCAGCCAACCAACACCACCCGAGCTGCTGGGAGATAAACACGCACGATACTCACGTCTCAGCGAGTGGCAGTGCGACAGGACTTGTATCAATGTAGAAGTATTTCGTTTTTAGTATTTTCTTTTGCCATATTTTGTTGTTTGCCATATTTTTTTAGATGTCTGCAATTATGAGCAGTCTACAATAATGATGTATTCATCACGTTTTGAACATCAAATAACCTCCAAGCAATCATTATACGATATGATATTACAAGCAGTAGTTGTAGTATTATATACTGCAGATGAGATAGTAGAAACAGTAACTCTATTCTTATTACTGCCCTCTAAAATAAAGCGAATCAATGTATATAAGTGTGTATAGTTGCATATGCGTATATATATTGTGTGTGTGTGTTAATTACATGGAATGCTTCAGGTAAAACAAGTATGGTTTCATTCATAAGGCCACAGGAGACAGATAAGAAAGCGCTCTTGATAGAGGGGTAAGAAAAGAATGTGTTCTTCCAGTCAAAAGGCAGTGTCGATAAAACATGCTCGAGGCGTTCCAGCACAAAAAAGGTTTTCGCCTGCATAAGCACAACATAGTTATAAAAGTATAATATATGATATTCAAACCTGCAACAATTACAACGTGCAGTATTTTTCCACTAGACATGTTTGAGTACTAAAGGCATTAAGACCCGTAGCTACATCTAAAGAAAGGAGTGAAGGAAGAAATGCATCAGTATTTTTAAAGAATATATGAGTTATTGTGCATCAATAATGTGTCCCTGCAGGGAAGAAGGGCTCGGAGCTCGGCGAGTACGACCCTCTCACCCAGGCAGACAGCGAGGACGAGAGCGAAGAGGATGACCTCGTGCTCAACTACCCCCGAAATGGCCTCGGCCGGGACGGCTGCCTCGGCGCGGGCTCCTCGAAGCTGCGGGGCGGCCGATCCGGAAGACTTGTGGGGGCCGGCGACGACGAGGCGCAGGAGGACGAGGAGGAAGAGGATGAGGACGAATGGAGAGAACGTCTGCCCAGCAAATCCAGGCAGGACCGAGACGACGCCAAGGGCATGCAGTACTGGAGCCACAGGGACTCGGGCCGGGACCGAGGCGGCGAGGACAGGGGAGGCCCGGGCCCTTCGGGGGGATCCGGGCTGGGGGCCCACGGCGCCGAAGCGGAGGAAAAGAGGCTGAGGATGAAGAACGCCGTCCGGAGTGCGTTCTTCCTGGTGCCTCTGGTGTGTGCCGCGCTGCTCGTGCTGCTGTGTGCATTTCTGATTCCCTGCCAGAAGGGAGAGCTGGGAAAGAGGCCGCAGTGGGAGAGAGCGCTGGGAGACGCGGGAGGTAAAGAGAATTCATGTCGGAGTTTGTCCACTGAGAGGCCTCATTTCATGAAGACTTACTCAGGAGCCTCTGTGGCTAGACACACCCATTAATTACCCCTCTGTAATCACACCGGAGTGGAGCGCATCACTCCACCCACCACGTGCTCAGTTTCAGCATGAAAGCGTCTTTAATGACCACATACGTATCCCCCCCCCCAGGATATTTAAAACAAACTCGTAACCGTTAATGTGTTGATGCTTAAGTACTCTTTACACATTACACCCTTCAGTGGAGGATTGTCCTGGTGGTGTTCATGCTGTGGTTTCTATGTCCAGGTGTCACACCACCCGCGCTGGCGCTGTGGGACGTCGATGGCGATTCGGTGGAGGACGTGTTCCTGGGCGTTACTGAATGGACCAACGGCACGCGTCCCATGCAGGAGAACAAAAGTATGTGAGGGGTAATCCCCCCGGTCAGCCCCACGTCAACATCTCCTCCTTCATCAGTTATTCTCCCGTAACCTTTCCGCTTCTTTCGTGAATGCCGCGTGCTCTCCCGGTTTGTTGACCAGACCAGTCGTGTCCTCTCTCTCTCTCTCTCTCTCTCTCTCTCTCTCTCTCTCTCTCTCTCTCTCACCTGACCAGTTTACAGCGCGGTGGCCCTCTCTGCGGTCAGCGGCCAGGTGCTGTGGAGGAAAGTCATGCGGGAGTCCGTGATGTACATCCAGTGTGGCCTGCAGTACCTCACCCAGCCGCCCCCCATGGTCCTCCTCATCGGGAAGTCCATCATCGTGGCGGTCAACGGCACCACAGGTTAGGAGACGAGCCGAGCTACATCTGTCTACGTCTGTCTGTCTGACTGACTGTTCCATGTGAAGACCACAGGAATTGGCGATCAGTAACCACCTCTGGTTATTCAGATGTTAATATGCAAAATAAAATGCACGTTTGAGCAAAACAAAATTCCTCTCAGCCGCCGGTTTCCCAACTAGACAAGAGATAAGGTCAATCCGGGTCACAGAGGTTTCCTTTCATTCCCCAGGGAATACCTTGTGGTCGGTCCCGCTGAAGAACATTGAATCCCAGGCGGTGTTACTTCCAGACCTCGATGACGACTCCATCCCAGATCTGCTGATAGGCACCCTGCCTACGGACGAGGTATGGCTGTGAGGCCGCCTCCCTCTCTGTGTGGCCATGAGCTGAAAGTCCACACCTTTTGCGTTCAGTGACTACATCCCTTTTTTCTTCCTCAGGCGTCGGATCTCTCCCTGACGTTGTTCTCCGTGACGTTGTTCTCCGGGCGGACGGGGGCGAAGCTCGGAAACCCCGTGCCGTTCAACCTCACTGGACAAGGAAAGCTGATCGGTCCTTTGCTGCATGAGACGCAGCAGGGGGGTTACTACATCCTCTTCGGACTCGGTAAAGGAATCAAATGTGTAATATACAGATCAACAGTCAGCAAGTGGGCTCAGGCTGTTGGCATTAGTTTAGCTGTGAGCGTACAAATAGACAAATCAGAATCAGAACTGTTTATTGAGCTTATAGTTGGTGATCTGTCTGAGACGTCTCCAGACAGAAGCAGAGTCACCTGCTGAGAGCTGGTGTTGAGCCTTTCTACCAAAAGCACAATCTCCCCTGTTGTTAGCGTTCCAAGGGAACTGATTGAGTTCATCAACCTGAAAGAATTTGAAATGCTGGTTTACGAGACTTTATGTTGTTTGTCTTTTCCCCCCACTCAGGTAATGTAGAGGCCATCTCCCTGTGTGAAATCTACTTTCGAGCCATTGGGAAGATGCCCATAACTCAGGCACTCAGAAGGAAGGATACGGGGTGGGAGGGACTCAAGAAAAGCAACTCCTCCTCCTTCATACACATTTACAGGTAGGCCTCAGTCGCTGGCACATGGCTCCCGCATTAAACACAAGTTCTATTCCAATCTGATTGGTACGTGCACTTTAAAACGGTTTGTATTGCAGCATTCTTCATGGTCTGAAGTATACATTTGTACATATTTATACCATGTTGTCATAAATTACTGGGGAACCATGGTGTTCAATGTCCTTGGTTGCATACGCAGTGAAATAAAGACGTAAATGGCTTCAACAATCTACGGCTGAGTCAAAATCAAATATATTGTCTTGCCTCAAGGCATAGGTGTCAAACTCAAGGCCTGTGGGCCGAATCCAGCCCGCCACGTCATGCTTGAAAGGCATATGATCGTCTTCAAATTAAAGTCTATGCTGCTTTACAGTGCCCATAGCCTACATCTCCCACAATGCATATAGATTTTTTGACCCGTGATACATGCTTCTGTGTTATGAGGCAGTGTCGGTGAAGGAATACAATTCACGTCGGTGTTTTGACACCAAACACAGAGCCAAGTACGCAGAATTTAGCCTCCAAGAAAAACATAAATTGTCCAAGAATTAAAAGGCAGACTCCAATCGCAGCAGAATATATTCACAAAAGCTACAACCAAAAATGCTGCTGCTGTGAAAGCTAGCTTCATTGTGGCTGAAGAAATCACACAAGCTTCCTAGCAGTGCATGCTAAAGGTATGTGAAAAGGTGTGCCCCAGACCACATACAGGTATGTGAACAGGTGAGCCCCAGAACACATCTGTCACACATGTTCTTAGCAGCTTACAATTAGTTGTTGGACCAGTTATGTCCTTCTCAACTGTGACAAAAAAGCTTTGAACAAAGTTAATATAATAACGTGCGTTTGATCTTTGATAGAGTAATGTGTATTTCTTAACCCTAAATTAAATGGATTTATGTTGTACTAACAGAAATTTGCTTACTTATATTTTTATATTTATATAAATGCATGTAGAATATTTTTATCCTTGAATAATCAAATGCAAACACAGTTATTTAACAATATGTTAGGGAGTAGTTTATACAGTGTTACAGTTACAACCGGCCCTTTGAGGACACCCATAATGCTGATGTGGCCCAGCGTGAAAATGAGTTTGCACCCTGAACAAGAACACCTGGACACGGTGCCTATACCCTTCTTCGACAGTTGACTTGTTATGCCTTAAACTGATGAGTAAGGAAAATAACGACGCGGGGTGACGCCCGTGTCCTCGTAAACATAACGAGAAGAATTTTTGAAAGGGCATAGGTCTGTCTGCTGAGGTGACTCGCTTACTTCGCGAGATGCCTCGTGGAGCCAGGACCTTCCCCGATCCTCTCACTGTTAAAAATAAAACAACAAAAATGTCCAACAGCGTTCCTTATGCCGTGTTCACACCGGACGCGAAAAGGCGCTTTTTTCCACGGGGCGGCGCGATAGACGCGTTTGAGGCGGCGGGAATAGAACGTTTGACGCGGGCCGAATTCGCGTGAGTTGAATTATCCCAACTCCAGCGGAGAAATCGCGTGACGCAAAGTTGCGTCAGCCAATCAGCGTTGAGAATCAGCGTTGAGAAGCTCCGCCCGTCATCACCACCGTCTTGCCGTTCCTGAATGAAACTGCTGCTGCTCCGCCTGAACCAGCGCTGGCAGCGGCCGTCATTCAGACGCTGTTGTGGGACTACGGATAATATTATGAACCCAGACACCATGGAGTTTGATGTTCCGACGTATGTGGAGTTTACACAACAAGTATAAAGCAGAACTAGTGGTTATTTCCAAGGTGGATGAAGGAATCGGTATGCGTTTTACGGAGAAGCCAGACGCAGTTCCTGGAGGAGTCGGTGAAATTCACCGAGCTGTGTGTGGCTACGGATAATGTTATGAACCCAAACACGAGGGCGTTTGATGTTCCGACATGTTTGGGACTTCCACAACAAGTATAAAGCAGAGGCCTGTCTCACGAAGCTGGATTAACATTCCCTCAGTTATCCAGCTGCACTTAACCAGATGTCCGCGGTCTCGCTTATTGGTCTCACGAAGCCGGTTATCAACTCGTTAAGTGAACCCAGGAGCGTCTCATCTAGATCTGTGCTCGTGCACAAAAAAGGGGCGGAGTTAACTCCGTTAGACCAATTGTGCACCATGGAGAAGCCGCCGAGAGCAACGTATTTTACAACAGAGGAGCAAACCATAATCTTAAGAATGTACGAAAAATATATAGAAGAATACAAGCAAGAAGCAACACTGCTGCAGCAGCCAGAAGCCGCAAGGAATCGTGGGAAAAAAACGCCGACTCCGTCAATGCATAAGTTACTGGGATTGTAATATTAAATCACTGTCTCAAATGTATGTGCCTATTTTGATTATCTTTTCGTTTTAACAATTTAACCTCATTTCAGTTGCAACCCCAGTGGAGCTAAAAGAACATGGGCGCAAGTTAAAAGGTAACAGTAAATTCAAACTGTCATACACTTACAAGCAATCTGTTTGTGCTGATCGTGCATTAAAGAGGGAGACATATTTTGCCACTTCTCATGTCGGCCACTGAGGAGGCAATAGATGAAGAGACGCTCTCTGCGGAGCGCTGGTCTTACTATCCGTGCGCCTTCCTCAACGGGATTCTGTAGAAATGGGCAGGCCATTTTTCCAAGACAATGATTGGCCAGTAGGCGGTCTTATAGACCCGCTGAGATCTTATCCGGGAACTTAACCTGCTCCGGAGCAGGTTGGGCGTTCAGCGTAAGTTACCGGGGCAACGTACCCCGCTAAGAAGTGAACCAGCTTCGTGAGACGGAAAACCCAGAGTTAATCCAGAAGTTACCTCGCTAAACCGAAATCCAGTTTCGTGAGACAGGCCTCTGAACTAGTGGTTATTTATTCCATGGTCGATAGCGGAAATGAAAGCTCCTTTCACAGAGACGAGCAACGGAGATAAGCCACGCCCCCTTCGCGGCGCGATGTTTCGAGTTTGGTGTGAACACTCGCGCGAGTAAACTGCCGCGGTGAACGCGGCGCATCCGGTGTGAACACGGCATTAGTGGTGTAGTAGGAATTCCACTTTATATATAAAACGTGAAACTGGTGTGATGAAATGGTAAAAAAAAAAACTATCTAAATTGAAAGACGGAACTATTATATGCATCTATTATAATATAATGTAGAGTTAATAACGAAAGTACAAATATCACACAATACCACACAGTTGAACTATGACAAAACCCATATGAGTATCTTACACACCAATTAAAAAATAAAAAATTCCAGGATTTTTTTCTTTTCTTTTGCCTTCAGGGGATCTGAGCGACTGGAGTTCCTGCTCCCTCTTGTGGCCGGCTTTGGCAACAACCACAACAGCCTGGACGCGGTTTCTAACCTCAACTCCACCAAGAGTGACTGGGTGCTGGTGTACGGCTCCAGCAAGCTGTCGGTGCTCCGGCAGAGGGACATACACAAAAAGTGGACCTTCAACTCGGCTCCCATTCACAGGTAAAAAGCCCCGCATGTGTTACTGCCACCAGGGCTACTATTATGATGGAATCTGAATACAGAGCTGGAGGGTGTTGGAAGTTCATGTTATGTTTAATAATTTTGTGAAATCTCCCCTAAACTATGTCTTGGCCTGTCGCAGCGAACCGGTCCCAGGACACTTCAACGATGACGGAATCCTGGATCTTTTCATTCAGCATTCAGCGAATGGCATCATGGAGGTAAAGCGAACTGTCCTCACATACATAAGAGGCTTATGTTAATGCAAGGGCTGAGAGAAAAGGAAGAAAAGCGAGTTGAACCGCTCTTATTATATCGAGTATTCCCGCCATTTATCCCCCCTCATCTCTCTTTGTCTCTCAGGCGCTGGTTGTTGACGGCGCAAATGGGCATCTTCTCTGGTCAGCAGAGTTTGTGTGTCCCCATCTCGTTTTGGAAACCTCCGCCATCTCCACCTCCACCGGCCAGTCAGCGTTCCTCTTCTGGGCCAGCGATCCCATCAAAGCGCAGAGGAATGTTAACAAGACAACCGTAAGTCGGCCGTAGAGAACAAGAATATCAGTGGATCAGGATTTTGAAGTTACTGTCTATGTTAATGACATACCCACCCGTCCACGCTGGCTGTGTAGGTGTCGCCGGGCGTCGTTGTAGCGGAGCCGCTCATCAGGAAACTCTTCCTGTTGCACCCTGCGCACCCCACAGTCCTGCTGGAGCTCACCAGCACCACGGACACGGCCGTCACCTCCGCAGGTGAGAGTTCCAAACCCCTGCGGGCCGATGTCCGCTTCAATGCGTGGTACCTTCATCTTTACCGCTCACTGCCCCAAAGTCTGACGACCAAGCTGTGTTGAAAAGTATTTGACTGTTAGACGAGAGAAAAGAACTGTCCTACCTCCTGCTTTGTGTCCGACAGTGAGTTATCAGGAGCGCCAGAAGGACGCCTCCTACATCACCGTGTCCTCCCGGCCCACGCCCGACTCGGAGCCGGGCGCCCGGATCGTCAAGAGCATGAGCCTCAGAGCCGCGATCGCCAAGGGGCGAATAGTCCGACTGGAGGAGGGCAACAAGCCCGGGGAACCCGTCAAACCTGGCGTGTTCGAGGTCAACAAGTTCTTCAGGGGGTTGTCCTTTAAGCACCAGGTGAGAAACACACACACACACACACACACGTACGTGCGTGACATTGTCTCAGTGCCGTGGGTCAGTCTGACTGATATGTCTCAACTGTGTTGCGTTGTTTAGTGAGGCGGTGCCACCAAGAGGACTCGCGCGGGGCCGAAAGGGGACCGGCACCAAGGGGACCCTCGGGAAGTCCTCCGCAGCTGTATATACATCTTGTTTGGTTCACCGAGTATTCATTTTAACTTCTGTTACACAAGATTTATGCTCTGTACAAAGATTATTTGTAGGCAGGTTGTGTGATTTTATTGCTTTGGTTTACAATATGTTTGTACAAAGCTTATTTAATTTATTTAACTTGCATTTTTTGGTGGGGGAGGGGGGAGTCTTTAATATTTTATTGGATGCTGACGATCGTTTGGACTTGATGCAAAGAAGAGGAACTTTGGTTTACAGTGAAGCACAATACTCCTGGAAACGTGTTTACAGTATGCAGCACTCATAACTCTTCCAAGGCCGTATGTTCGCGTGGCTTCTTTTTGTTGTCATAAAGCCACTAACAGTGTTCTTTCGCCAAGCTCGCAGTCTAGGGAGTCTGTAAATACGTAATGCTGTACAGTATTTATTGAATTGTTTCAATGTTTTGAACCTTCTCACTTAATTTGTTGATTTATGTTGTGAAATATGTTATGGTTATATAATCCCCCCCCCCCCCCTCAGAACATGTGGCTGCTAAAGGTTATGGCATTTTAATGTAAACTGCAACTTCACATATCGCCAGTGAAAGTATGAAAATCGATTCTTACTGCATCCTGTATTGTGTGTCCTTTATTTCACCGTCTCAAGTTTTTCTGTTTTAGACAGCCAGCGATCATTAGAAAAAGAGAGCATGCAGGGTGGCGGTGTTAAAGCTCCACGTCCAAAATCATCTGCAGTTTTTCACATTGCTATCTCACCAAGCGCTGAATTCGGGGTTCTTGTTATCAACAAGAAGTCAGACAATACTGAAGTTACATGCACTACTAAAGTATTGTTAAAACTATTGTAAACTTCAGCCCCTGCTCAGCAGACATATACCAGTAAATCGATAAATCTATGAAGAGAACATAAGCATAAGGCGGTGTTAAATACTACTTTGAATGAACCGCCAATCAAAAGAAAAATCTTAACAGGAAACACATGCAGATTGAGTTTCAGTTTCTATGTCATATTTTTGCTTGAAAGGCTGCTTGTCTTCAGTGTAGGATTCCCAGGTTCACAAAATATCACACATATTTAATACCATCCTAAAAGGAACAGTTCATCCAGAAGTCAATAAAGTGTGCGGTCTTTCCGTCCAAATAGTTTTAGTTTGGAGATTTCAACAGCAACGTTTCTTAAAAATAGAATCCAACTGCTACTCCCAATAACCCAAAGACATTGTAAACAGCTTCATTACGAGCCATTTTCTATTCACCAACTGTCTTTATCTCCTTTGCAGAATAAGGAGGAACTGTTCAGTGTGTGAACTGTTCGTGCGTTTTTGGTTGAGCTGTCCCTTTAAAATAATCCCATTCAAACGTCTGAATAAAAGACACAACTGTAGGTATGGGAGTTAAGTTTGTATTTACAGTAAAGGGGAACATCTGTCACACAGGACACAAGCAAAGAGGGCTCAGACACACAGTTCATGGGCCGTGACCCCCGTAGAATTTGGACAGGAAGTCGGTGCCGCGAGGCTCCTCTGTCTCGTGAAAATAGCGCATCATGTGGGTCTTCTGCTTCCAGACGTGGATTGTTTCCTGGAGCTCCATTTTCCCCTGGGGGTTAAACATACACGTGGAAAATGTTTCAACAGAGTAAAGTTGTGCTTTTTTTTTTTTCCTTCACTGAGATGACGTACAAGTCTGTGAAACAACTCCAAAAAGACAAAACTACGAGCTGCTTCAATCAGAAAGGTAAAACAATTATGGCTGATGCAGTTCACAGATCAGTGGCAGGCAGTTTTTACCTTAATGACTAACATGTCTATCACACGGGGGTCATTGACGTGCTTGTTCTTGTCGAACATCTCCCTCACTTTGTCTCTTCCCTGGCGTGATGTGATGTCCAACTGGAACATTGCCACTGTAGGAAGAGAGAGACACAAACAGCTGTTTCAGCCACATCAACTTCACCCAGGAACCTGAATAACTAAGTTATTGGTGATATTTCTTATAGGTCAGTCCCACGGTCTGATTTAAGGGCATAAAAATAAGCGCATTTTAGTGCAATTTATTAACAAGTACATGTTAACCATTAATATCCAAGCTGTGTGGAAGGAGTTTCAATAATAATCGGTACATATCGAGAACATGACAATACAAATACAAATCTCCTGCCGTGAGTTATTAGAGAGATAAAGTGTGCAGCATCCAACCTGTAGTCAGCGCAATGTTATGCAATGTGTTAACTGGAGCTAAATGCTAACATAGGTTCTACAAGGCAAAAGGAGGCATATCATAACAAGTCTTTAACAGCAGCCTCCACACAGACGCGACCTTGACGCTCGCGCTTCCTTTTAAATAACGGCACCGTACAACCGCCACAGAGGACCGACGTACCCGTGTTGGGGACCTCTCGGTACCAGGCTCGGTACAGCTCCCGGACCCTGCGCTTGGCTTCGTCCAGGTCCCGGCTAAAAAGGGGTTTAACAACTTTAGCTGCACCGGCCGCGGTTCGGGTCGCCGCTGCGGACGCCATGACTGCTGTGTCGTTACAGCGTTTCCGGTTTTTCTTCTTCGACGGTGTCGCGTTCAGAAAGCCCGCAGTGCCACCTAGCGGAAGGAACGGTTCACGACAGGAGACGGTGAGTCACCGACAGCCCGTCGAATTAAGTGAAGAGAAAGAAAACACATTTCATTGTTGTTGTTGTTGTTGTCAATGTTTTAGAGACATTCTGTTGTCCTGAACGGCATTATACTTTGAGAGGTTCTAATAGGTTTGTTCATACAAACATGTAAATGAGACTAAATGATAAATACATACAAAAAAGAAATAATAAAAACCACAATGTACCCGATTTGGTCTCAACCTTCCTATATAGTCTACTCAACCATAGACGATATAGGTATCAACTAAAAACATGTTCTCTGTAGTATGTATTGCAGGGCTATTGCATTGCATTACATCATGCAGCTTCTTCTCTATTCCTGGAACTACAATGCATATTTACTGTGTATAACAGATATAAGCATGTGTGTGTGTCTAGTCTGCCCAGGTGGGTGTACAGCATCATTGAAATGAAACGTAGAGTGCAGAAGTGTTTCTGTTGAACTCATTTTATTGATTGCAAAAATTGTGTATAATTTATAAAGATGATACGGGCTTTACAGTACATTAAATATGAAACAATATTTTCAAAAAAGGCAGGTAGATAAGTCATTTTATCACAATTCATACTGTCAATAAAAAAATTGGCTCATTGATTCAACACCTGTCATCTGTTAAGTGGTGGCACATAAATGTCAACAATGATCAGGGGGGGGCGCTGGAAGCTGAGACTTCCTGCTTCTCAGCCATGGTTTAAAAAATGAAGACATCCGTGATGTGGGTAAACATTCATTCAACAGCTTTACAATCAGAGACCAACTTCCAATTCAGCCTGCTAGGAATTAGAAACGTTCGCCGTCTTGTCCTGCATTAGTCCCAATGTATGTTTCAGGACTTCATGTTCACAAACACGACACTACGTAAGCTCACTTCTTTCCAGATAAAAATAAAAATAAAAAAATGTAATTACAGCAAATGATAAGCTCCCATTTCTAAAAAAAACTAGCCATTTTCACAGATTAAAAATGACTCAAAAGCTGTACAACAAAGAAAACTGAGATGACAGTAGCTCTTATGTATGGAAACAAAAAATGCTGATACAGTATGAACTCTATCTACAATACCTGATAATAATAAAAAATAATGTCACTCAACGAATATTCCAGTTTTCAGACCAAATGCACACTCATACATTCTTCCACTCAAAGCAAGCAAAAGCTAAAATAAAACATAAAAAGTGCAGTTTTATATAATGTGTGTGGCCCAGTGTAACAAAACCAGCTACTAGCTATTCTATGCTGCTCCTCAGCAGAAGGGTTGAAAACTAAAAGGCACTATCATGGTCCCCACACAGCCGGAACTGTACAAGTCCTCCGCTTTTTCTTTGCTGCTGAATACTTCTTTGATTCAGTCACCGTGGTGCAGACACACCTGCAAAACAAACATATAGAAGTAAATACATGAAGAAAAAAAAAAAACTATCAAATATATACTTTAAATATGCGCCTCTCAAAATCGCCAGAGACGGCGAGTCGCTGCCATCTCCACATCCGCCCATACCCGTCTCCAGGTCTGCTGGAGCACTGGTACCAGCAGCGGCGTCTCAGTGGTCCAGGCTGTTGCCCAGCTTCTGCCCCTCCTGCAGAGCAGCCATGGCCAGCCTCAAGTGCTCCTTCAGACTCTGGATCTCTCGCTCGCTCCGGCCCTTCATCCCGCTCAGCTCCTCGTGCACCTCGGCGTAGCGTTCACAGGCCAGACGTTTCTCCTGCAGGGCAGAGAGGAGGAGACGACTCACTAAAGCTATTTAATGGAGCGCTAGGTTTTCCCAGCCCATCGAAATCTAAAAAGGAGGGCCACCAAGGTGTTTTTCTGGCCATCTAAGCCAATTATATAGATTCATCCCAGTGGTTTATTTTTCTGTTCATTATTTCACTTTCCTCAACATGAGCCAAAAGATCTAGAAAAGTTGCTGCACTGCATTTTCTGAAAGGCTCCAGGCTATAAAGACACGTAAGCACCTTGTTCAAGGATTTGAGGATTAACATTCCATGTCATTCATCTAATAGTTTGGGGTTTACAGGAAAAATAAATAAAAGATATCACATATTTGTAGAGTCGACACAAACAGACAAAAGTACCGTGTTAAGAAACTGCAGCTCGTTCCTCAGACAGCTGATCTCCTTGTTTAGGTACTCGATCTCGTTCTCTTTCACCCTGAGAAGAACCTGGCAGGAAAACAACAGTGCGGTTGTCATTTTGCTGCCAAAAAGAAACGACACAAACAAAACATATATATCACAAATCCTTATAATTATCACTTCATTCCAAGAAGAACAAAAGCAATTGTGTTGTGGCTGATTTATGATAATAAAAAGACAGAGAACGCCACTGTGTTTAAACACAGAACTTAGGCTTTCTGCCAATCACTGTTTATTGTGACATTCCGTTTGTATTCCAAAAACTGCTACATTTATGCTCCTTCAGGTTTTGGGTGACACGTCAGTATCATTTGTTTGGCATACAGTATTTCTGCAGACTGGTGCTCCTCCTTAAGTCTCTCTGATGAAGTGTCCTCGAGCAAAACGTACAACTCACTTAGTAGTGCGGTGCTTTGCAGAGTATTGCTGAACATTTGAGGGAACTTCCTGTGACATAAACACTGCAGGTCATGCATCACACGTCTTCATGATCCTTCATGCAGTGGGTGATATTTTTACACATCTGTCAGTTCAGGAAGTTACAAATACCCCGTCATCCACTTTCAGTTCGTACGAGCCGTTACCTCTAGTTCAGAGGGCGTCCTGTCTTTGCTGTTCTCCGAGCTCTGATATGTGAAGGAGGATCGCGTACGACTGATCTCCACCGCCAAACGGGCTTTTAAGTCCTGCGGAGGGGAAAATAGTTTGTCTTCATGAATGACGCTAGTCAGGAGAACATTTATAAAATCACACAGTCCACAAACATGTCGTGCTACATTTCAGAATTCCACCTGCTACCGCGGCACAACGGAGAACCGTCGTTCATTTGAGATAGTATCCGACCTCGGCGTGAAAGAATCGCCCCGTCGCCCCCGTACTCGGCCGGTAACCCACCTGGCTCTCTTTCCTCAGCTGCTCCATATCTCTCTCCTTGCGGCTGATCTCCCGCTCTCGCTCTGCGCTGTTCTGCTCAGCTCGGTTCAGCTCCAGACACTTCTGGGAGTAGCGCTCGGACAGTCCGGCCAGCTCTCTCTGCAAGGCCTGAGTTTCTGCCCTGCAGAAATGCATAGATGAGTAAACGGCAGAAATAAGACTGGGGAAGAAAAAAAAGAAAAAAAAACTGCCATGCTGCAAAATGTATGCACATTACCTGCTTTCTGTTTACTGTGAGAGCAGCATAAATTACAAAGAGACAAGAAACAGTTATATGAAACAAAATGTATCAGAGTCACATCCCCACTGCGGTGGCAAAGCCTTTTCTGAAACGTCGTGCACTGACAACCAACGCGACTCTTCCTATAAAGTGGTAACTCCTTTATTCTGCTCCGCTGTGACTGAATGCCTCTTAAGTAAAGTATCATATTATTAAATAGGATGTATTACATTTAATGAGAACAACATGCTGTGAAAAAGTACACGGCTGGTTTTCTTTCTTCCATTTTCATGACTAAAGTATTTCCTACTGCGGTTTTAAAACATATTTACTGGTCATGACCAATAACCACAAAAATAAGGAAGAGCATGCAAAGAGGGGAAGAAGAAAAAAAACGCAGCGTAAGCAGTACAGATAAGCCGTAAAATGCAGGTTCCAGTAGCAGCCACTGAGACAGCGCCGTGTCAAAGGCCTTGTGAAGCTCACAAAAGGAAAACCAATCCATGACCAAATTCTTCCACATTCCTCAAGTGCCAACCAGGACCCAGTGTCCGCTGCCATAATGGCCTCGCGTAGACTGGGAACCCTGGATAGTTGTGGAGTCTGCAAATTCTACCTTTAATCTCGCAGAGAAACCCTTTTTGTGGCCGGCTAACTCCCACTTAAAAGCACAAGAGAGCTATTCACATAAATGACCAGTGTTGGCCGGCACCGACTGAGACCGAGAGCCAGGCTGCAACCAGGAATGTGTCTTCGAGGCAACATGAAGTAAAAGTGTACACACGGCAGGGGTTTATATTCTTCTATTTCAGCATGAATGTAAATTATGTTTTATTTTTTGTTTCCTGTGGCACTAAGTATCTCTACCCCGCCGCCATTAAAACAGATTTGAAGTCACTTACTGTTGTTGGGCTCGCAAAGTCTGTGAATCGAGCACCCCGCTGCTCAGCCTTTTGACTCTCTCCACCTCTCGCTCCAGCTCGTCTTTGTGCTTCTTCTTCAAAGCCTCCATTACTGAAACACAAACAAGAAGAGCGTGACACAACTTCTATGTGATGTTGGCTGTTAACGGCACATGGAGGATTTTCGCTGAGGGACTGGGAGGAGAGAAACCACGGCCAACTGATGCAAAACACATTCAAGTGCACTCAATTGTATTTATGCAAATCTAATATGGACGTGGAACGATGCCGCTACAGATGCATTTGCTCATTTCCTCACCACTCAAGATGAAACGGTGAACTCTATTTGACCTTTGACCCCCAAAACCCAGTTCCGACTACTTTTCTTTATTGCGTTGAACATTTAACGCCGCCTTCGCGGTTGTAACTTTGGCCTCGACACTCTTCTCTAGCCCGTCTGGCCTGCTGACCTCGTGCGGTGTCCCGGGTCTCCTCCAGCAGCAGCCGGTCCTTGTTGGTCTCCAGCTCCTTGAGCTGGCGCTCGTGCTGCCTCTGCAGCTCCTCCATGGCCTGTCGGTGAGCGCGCTCCATGGCCCCCAGGCTGCGGCCGCAGGGGGCCTCGGGGCCGCAGCCGCCCCTCACGCCTCCACCCCATCGCCCTCCTCCTCCTCCTCCTCCTCCTCCCTGCAGTTGCTCCAGCTGCTGCCTCAGTGACGCCACCTGATAAAAAAGACGAAGACGGAGGTAAAGTCCACTGAGCGACAGAAGCCGATCAATTCATCGTCATGTGATTAGCTTGTTGACAGGGACATGCACGAGCTTCAACACAGGAAGCTTTTGGATGGCCAAACGTGAGGCACAACTGTTCTTAACCAACAGTAGGAATAATGCATTCGCACTCACTGACTTCCCACTGCCAACACACACTCTACACATGATCACTGGCAGAATCACTGCGCATCCCTTTTCTGAGGGCGGACTAATGATGCCAACGCTCTCGCTCCACTGCCACCATGGGCATCGAGCGCCTCTTGGATTATAGTCGTTTGTGCTCAGTTCTAAAAACATTTGAGCTTTGACCCCGATCACTGCTGACCAATCAAATCCTGATTAGATTCAAGCTACAGAAGAAGCTTGAACACAAAAGGAGGCATTCAGCTTTCACTATAATGATATAATTAAAAGAATGAATGCATATAGGCTTCTCGTTAGCATGAATTTAACAGCTCCTGTTTATGAAGTAAATGAATAGAGCGATGAGATGTCAGCGTTTAGCCTCGTCCAGCCTTGCGGTGCAGCCGTCTGCGTATCATGTGTAGAGAGACCGCAAACAGATTCAAACCAAAGACGCACATCACAACACGCAGAGACAGAACAGACAGGAGTTTCAGCAGCGTTTCCTCATCAATGTATCTGTATCATACATCTTTACTTTTGATGTTCCACCGCATGTTTTAGAGGGAAAACATTGCTGAAGAGCAGGTTAACAGGCAGGAAGAGGAAACGTTAACTTCATCCGGACAGATGAGTTCATTTGCATTTTATTCAATTTGCAAATTGGAAAATCATCTCCACGCACTACCTCCCTCTGCAGCGCCTCGTTGGCTGACTGGCTGGAAGGCCGCGATCCCATCGGTGGCAAAGAGCTCATCTCCTTTAGCGGCATGCGCTCGAACTCAGCCCACTTCCTCTCTATCTCATCCACCGAGCGCGGCCTCTGGTTCGATCCCACGCCGGTGCCCTTCCTGGACAGCACAGCCTCCCACTGGCTGCTTGTGTTCCTCTCCTCCTGCCACTGGCTGTGCTCCCGCCCCTGCCCCTCTGCTGCTTCTCTCTGACTGGTCGGGAGCGGGCTGGACGAGGCAGGAACAGGGGACAGCTCCACATAGTCGAACCTACGATGAGCGGGCGGAGCGGAGGTCGAAACCTCTGACTGAACAACATCGGCATGACGTGATGATGGGCGACAGGAAGACAGCAGAAAGCGAGAATGGGAGTTTTCCTTGTCACTGCTGCCATCAGGTAATCTAGAGGGTAAGAGACAAATACACTGATTATAAACCAAGGCATTTATTACTTCTTCTCCTATCTGATCAAGTCTTAAAGCACAATTTAGTCAAATAAAGACTTCAGTAAGGATGATGAAATAAGTAAACCAGCAGAATACAAAGAGGCATCATGAACACTCAAGGCACAGCTGGAGGTGAGTCACTATGAAAACACATCGGTGCACCCAGTTACTCAAGAAACTTTGATTCTTCGCCTACAGGCAAAGTCTAAAGTGACTAAAATGCAAAGTTGCAAGTGAGTAACAGAGCCTCTTATCAGACTGTATTTAGCCAAGGCTAGACCTCAAATGAGCATTACATGAATGCTGAGGCATTCATCTTAAAATAACAGGAGAATGAAAAAAATGAAAAAAATTAAAGTACTGCAGAAACAGGAGAACTGAAACTAGGAGAACTGAAGCATAAAACGTTGCTCTAGGCGGACCCAACACGAACGCTTCTCTCTTCGATGATAACAAAAACAACGATACTACAATATAAAAGGAAGCTGTGAAACAGAATTACATTCAATGTGGCCAACTTTTGATCAAACCAAGTATCTATGGGTACTCAATAAAAAATGTGATTGGTATAAGTGACACAATTGCTCAATCAGCCTGAAAAAAAAAAAAAAAAAAAAAAAACAGAACCAAGATTGAAAATAAGATGAAACGGCGAAAACTCCTTGACTTCATTAAGGTAGAAGATACTGTTTCATACAAGTGATGGAAATCAATCAGTTATTTTTTTTTAAATGTCATAGGCAATAAACTCACACTACCAATGAGGTCACAACTGACTGCTTTGTAACTTACATTTGCCAGGTCTGAAATTATTTATTTCTTAACTTTAGCCAAAGCAAAATCTGAACGGATCCAACTTTCAATTTTAGGTAAATAATAACGTTTACCTCGACTATCTCCACTCCTAAAGTTGCTAATATTTATATTTCAAAATTAAACAGCAATTACTGTGTGAGGTCTGGAGAGCTGCTGGGCCGGATGCACTTCTTCAAAACCTCTATCCAGTTCCGCCTGATCCCGGCCGTCATGGCCGACAGTGTGTGCGTGGTCTCCCGCGTCTGCGGAACAAAAGAGCGAACAGGTTACGGAGACACAAAGATGTGAATGAGATGGAAAGAGAGTGAACTACGGAGAGAAAGGTTGGAGGAGACACTGACAGAGATGAGAGTCACGATAACGGAAGAAAAAGAAACCGCAGCAGAAAACTGAGAGCGGCGGGCGTGGTTATGGCAGATAAGGAGGACAAGAAGTGAAGAATACGAGGAATGCACACAGTTTGAGAGAGAGCGACCCGTATCAGAGATACTCACCTGTACCTGAAACCCATAGTTCTTCTCCACATCAAACTCACACACTTTCACACAGGATTTTAGGTCAATCTCTCCGTCTAAGTCATCTTTCTAAATTGAAAACACAGAGACAAATAACACATCATGTTTGTTTACATGTGAAGTACTCAAGTTTTTTTTATGAATACCATTATTAGGATCGTTACAAAAATGTCACATGAACAACAAAGATGTCTCAAAGAATGAAAATATACCTCCTCTGCACTCGAGTCTCTGTAGTACTTCAGTCCAGCGTCAGTCAAAACAAACCAATGCTTTTTCCACTAAAGAAACACAGCAATTGATCAATTAATCCAAGACTGTTCTGAGATCAGCAACGCTCAGGTTCAAATGTGACAACCATCAAAACCAAACAATGACAATATCTGAGACACCAACTAAACCACTTGATTTTCAGAGTAAGCCTGGTCTGAATAAGCAATGGGAACAGGAAGGCATCATGCTAAACAGCAGGCCTGCAGCTGTGTGTGAAGAGAGAAGCTCATTCACTCAGGCATATCATTCAAAAAGAGACACCTGCTGTGCCTCAACGCCACCAGGCCAGTGCTGCGATAACGGGAACAATCGTCCGTTATCGCCTCTCATTATGGAGACGGAGGACATGACAACCGGGCGGAGTACGACGTCTGCACCTTACCTCTCCACTGTCGTCCAGTTTGGACATCCATCCCTTCTTGAAGTTAAGGAGGTCGGGCTGCGGAGGCAAAGAACACACACGATCACTGACCTTCATCTGAATGCGTGGCAGAAAGGTTACAAATACAAAACTTGAAGGAAGGAACCAAAGAAAGTGAAAGAGAACAGAAAGACGACGAAACAAAAAACAGGACAACCACCAGTTTGAGCTATATCGAAGGGTGGGGCATACGCACTATAATTATATCTCTATACAAGCAACTGGCAGCTACCAACCCATCCGGGGGTTTATTCTATCATTGTCTAAGAAGGCAACAGATACAATGCTGCAGACTTACACAAAGAAAATAAACCAGTTTCTATTGTGCTTTTCTTAAAATGCATAAACTGATGCTGGTGGCTAAATGCTTCTTTATATTCTTATTTTAATACTGTTTTTCTTCCGAACGCATGAATACATTCGGATCACTAAATTACCAACTTCTTTAGCACTTGATAATATTACACGCACTGCAATCATTCAACAGTGTTGCACTGCAAAACACCAGAGACATGAAAAATTAAAAGACACATGAGAGGTGAAAAATAAATAGAAAAACTAAGTGCGTGGACAGGATGTGGGACACAAATGTCTGAAGACAGACAGACAAAGATTAGGAACTGGAGCAGCACACCATTAGTGATGACAGTAAAGATCTGGGAAACTCATAAACTCTGCAGTGGGAACACAAGTACAGTAACGTTGCTTGTTCCTAACTCAACATTGTTGCACACTGCCGACATATTTTGCATGTCTCTTGCTCCAGCTGGGCGGTAGCAGTGGAAGAAGATGTAATAAAACAAGCTTCAGCTGCTCTGCAATATTTCCAGGAACAATGCCTGTTTTTTGCATTGGACGTGATGACAGGAAGAGGGGAAACATGCGTTCGGTACCTCAAAACGTGGCGATTCCAGATTAAGATTAGGCAACTTTTTCCACCGTACATGCCTCACTTTGCTTATCTCCTTATCTCCTTCGCTAGCGTTTACATTCCACACAGTTAAATCTCTTTCTGCATTCGTCATCTCATCTTTCGGCGACTGGCATATCATTCCCGTCGCTTTTTTTCCCTCTCCACTTCATTTTGTTCCCTTGCTGCATCGCTTTGCTCAGCGCCCTCACTGTTTGCCCTCTATAATAATATTTCTGTCTGTTCTTGTCATCTCTAACCACCGCTCTTCTGTATTTATACTCCTTTCCTGGCGTCAGTTGTGCTCTTGTAGGCCACAGTACCACACAGTTTTTCCTAAACCAGTTCATCTATGTGACTGATCTTTTTTAAATCCAATACATTTTAAGGTCTGGTGGCCAGACACCATGTTCAGACGATAGCATTCCAATATCCTTTCATTCATAAATTACGTGGCAATAGCTTAAAACACTTGAGACTTCAGTATTTTTTATAGCTTGTTTTATTGTTGCATCTTATAAGATCCCCTCTCAAACTACTAGACTGCCGGAGCCGGCTATGATGTGTCAGACTTCATCATGAATGTAGGTCATCTAGTCGACAACATGCCCATGTGCGGGGTTGAGGAGCGGCCACAGGAGGATCCAGAATAAAAGAGCAGCATCTGATATGAATAACCCTAATTAATGCCACAGTGCTTCTCCTTGTCATGTGCTCTCGGATCAGCGAGCTCACATCTAAAAAGGTCAGCGAAGAGGGTCAACCACTGGTGACCGTTTGAGACAATGTCCATTCTTCCTGACTCCCATCACTATAGAGGAGTATTGTCTGGTGAGCCTCAAGCTTAGTACAGGCTGCATGCTTCTCCTCTTCACGTGTTTCTGTCCAGTTACATAGATCTGACCAGTGGGAAGAGGAGCAGAGCCCAAATATACATGTGTGCACTCATTGTGATGACAGCGGCTGCTTTTTAGAGAAACAATACCTCTGGGTGACTTTAATCACGTTGGCCACTTTAATTACGTTCAACTGGTGCAATATAAATAAAAATGTTAATATACTTTTTATTCCTTCTGTATATTGCTATTGCATTCTTCTTTACTGTTTATTTATATTGCTTGCTTTTTATTACTATGTGTCTCTTGTGTGCACTGATGCTGTAATCCTGCAATTTCCCCACTGCGGGACTAATAAAGGATTATTTTATCTTATTAAATATATATATATATATATATCATAATTTTCTTTGCTGTGTCTATGTGCAAACATGTGTCACAGCTGGCTGTAAAAACTGACTACTGGATAATGACACTTCCTGCGACTGTAAACAACAACACAGGGTAAACGGATAAAACTACAACAGAAGTGTACAAAAACTACATCAAATATATATTTATATAAACTCACTTCAGCACGCACAACACCACATCTCAGTTTTAAGCTAGTTAGCTAGTTTGCCTACTTGTTAGCTTTAACGTGCACACCCCTCGAGTCAAACAAATGCAAACCGTAAACCTTAAAACAATAACCTGACTAAGTTAACTAACTCACATTCGTCTTTCTTCCCAAATAAAACACAGACTAAAAAGGGGCTAGCTCCTGGGCCGGAGCTCATTTAATAAAACACCATATGTGTGTGTGTGTGTGTGTGTGTGTGTGTGTGTGTATATAACAGACATTCAGGAAGAAGTGACAGGAAAAACTAAACCGCTCTCAAGGTGCAACTTACCGTCATGATGACCGGATCCAGAGGGTAAAATAAAGACAAAAGAAAAGTACCGTTACCTCACCCTTCTTGCGCTCAAGCTCAACCCTCAGTTTAAGCTAAACCTCACGGGGAGGAGAGGAAGAAGAAAAAACTTTTACTTTCTCGGAGGACTCTGACGTTACGCGACATGAGATAAAACCCCGCCAATTAAACCCATGGTAACGTCATCAAAGGAGCCGCCGACGGGTCGTCTCTCGGGTCTTTGGGGTAAAGTGCATTCAGCAAAGAGACACACGAGAGAAGTACCGACGTCCCAACTTTATGACAAGTCGCGTGGAGCTAACGTTAGACTTCTGCCTTCTTGTCGCTCTCTATTTTTTTTTCTCTCTCTCTCCTCTCTCCTTTTCTCTCTCTCTCTCTCTCTCGCTGCCACTTCCTGGGCGGATCCGCGAAGATCGTTTGCGAAAAACAAGCCTCACCACACGGTGCTGGGTTCTGAGCCCGGGGTCCGTGGACCTCCAGGGCCTGAAGGGGAATAGTAATAATAATATAGCTGCGGCTAGTTGCACCCACGACAGGTTTTCATGAGAAGAAACCGTGTAAAGCTGCTTAACACGAGGCCCTGTCTCTCCTCGGGGACCAAACCTAAAATATTGTGGCTCCTTGGTCCAAAACTCTACAAACACACTGAACGAATTCAAACCAATTTGCTGTATTTTCCTGACTGAAAATATTTTTGGGGGCTTTCAAACAAAAAGTGGCGCTCCCCCCCCCCTCCAAAAATCCTCTCTTGGTAGCTATGGGTTTCAGTTCAGGAATTTCAACACATGCCCTGGCAGACCACAATTGACAAAGCTCAGTCAGTCTTATGAAATGCCTGCAGGCTGTAGGTGAAGTCTATGGACACACAGCAGCAACCGGCGGTTATGAGTTAAAGAGTAGATCTGCTGCAGATATGCCAGCAGGTTAAGGTGCCAAGTGCATAAAATCTTTACAGTTATGGGACAGGATCTGTGTGAACACTGGACAAGCTGTCACCTTGTCTAGTAAATGTGTAACAGAGAGATACCATATATTGAAATAAGACTGCAAGGGCAATAAACTTGCATTGGCCCACGTGTGCTCCAGGTTTATTATGTGTTCATTACAAACATTAGTGATAGGAAAATCAACTGTCACTTCAGCCTACGGCGCAGTAGAAGGAGAGCTTGTTTCCACGTACACATAGAAAGAGCCTGCATGCATTTACTGTAAACACACTGGCCGTGTCACATACCTGCATTTGTTCTGATCTGTGGTGGTTACCTTTCCAAGAACTGCCCTCATCTGCCGTGGGACTGCCAGACCTCTGGAGAGGAACAGCGTGTAGTTATGAAGGTAATCAATGTCTGACTGACACGGGAACCTCTGGAGTTTCACATCCACAGACTTTTTTCATATGTGGTGTAGAGTATGGTATGTGGAAGATGTGGTTAGGCATGCACATACTATGAAGGTGAAAACAACAGAGCTGCAATTCCACTGCAATGGATTATATTGTGCAGGGTTTTGTGCACTATCTGCTGCAGCTCTCTCTCTCTCTGCTTAAGAAGTTAAAAAAAAAAAAAAATCAATACGACTCAATGTTAGTGTATTGCTAAATGTAATATTCACCCAGTAATGTTTAGTTGTGTCAAGGTTACTCTAATAAAACATGGTTTAAGACAGCTCATTGTCTTCCTTTATTCAAACTCCTCTCCGCCCCAACCAGCCTACCTGCAGTGAGGTGGAGGAGTGAGCTCGAGAGAGATACCCACTGCCACCGGAGTGCCAGTCTCTCTCCGTGTCCCCCGTATCGTCCCACTCTCTGGAGGGATGCTTGCTCAGGGAGTGGCTGAAACAGCACAAACAGGTCTTCAGTGACTCTGATTCGGTCAAATGTATTCAATGATGGAGTCACGGGAGTTTGAGATACCATTAAATACCACAAAAATGCATGTAACACAATGGGCCTCATGCAGGAAGGGATACAAGAAGAACACTCTTTCCTGTATTTTGTGTTCCTTCTTGGGCGTGTGCCAGAGCATTTTCACACCGCCACAACATCTGCCCTTTTATCGTGTTTAGGGGGAGTTACCGATGCTAATAATAGAAAATTGGCCACACACCTCCAATTTATGATCAAGTGGGATTCCTCCTTCAGCACAGCTAGGGAATGGTTAACTTTACTTATTAGAAAGAGAATTTTGAAATGTTGCTGAATGTGGCCCAATGTAATGTTAATGAACATGCATATCGTTTAAATATGTTGCCAGCACCACTGCTTCCCTAATCTGAGTCTGACCTGGCTGGTTTAAAGAGCTCCTGTCTCCGGGAAGACTGCTGGTTCTGAGGCCGACCCATGTGGCTCGGCCCTTCTCTCTGAGGGATCATCTTGACCTTCGGCACGTCGGCCAACATGGCATACTCCTCCCTGTTGCGTCCTGTAGACCCCACCGACTGTTGACCCGACTCCGAGGACTCCAAGGAGCTCTGGGAGGAGGTGTGCTTCCTCAGTTGAATCTGAGGAGAAGGGGAAGGGCTCCGTGCGCGGCGGGAGGGCCTCTTGTCATGAGGGGAGGGGCAGCGCTCGGCATGGCCGTGTCTACCAACCCCAGACCTGACGCTACCGGGGCTCCTGGGTGTTTCCAACGTGACGAAAGCTGTTCTGCGGCCATTCGTGGTCTGCCTGGACGGGGAAGCAGCACGAGACAACGAGGAGCTGCGGGGGGACGGAGTCGACTCCCGCCAGGAGCGCGGTGAGCGATTGGAGTCAGCTTTTGAGTCGTGGTTAGTGTTTTTTCTCTGAAAGGAATGGCTGGATTCTCCGTTCGTGACCTGTCTGAGGATTGAGTAGCCCGGCAGGTCGCTGCTACCTTTTCTGGCAGGAGCGGAGTTGCGGCTGTTGTGGTTCTTGCTGTTAAGGGAGGAGCTAGTTTCTGCTTTCCGCAGTGAGCGCTGGTCAGGAGCATCATAGCTTTTCCTTGAAGGCAACAGACTTTGGCTCTCACGACTTCTGGCAGAACTGTTTCCTTCAGGCTTGGGCAGCAGGGACTGAGAAGGAGCTTCATAGCTTCTCCTCGAAGGGGAGGAGTTGCGACTCTCGCGACTACGGTTGTGTGAAGAACCACTGGTGTCTGTTTTCCTAAGCGGATACTGAGTAGGGGTTTCATTGCCTCTCCTTCCAGGAGAGGAACAACGGCTGCCACCGACCGCGCGTGATTCGGTCTTACGGAGTACCGACGGACTTGTGTCATAACCTCGTCTGGTCACGGTGGGGCTTTCATGTTCTTGGTCATTCAGTCCATTCTTAGCTGTTGGGCTACGTAGCAGAGCCTGGCTTTCAATATCATAGCCTTCTCTTATGGGGGAACCACAGCGTCCGTGGTGACTACGACCACTTAGAGACACAAGTGATTCAGATTTATAAAGGAGGGATTGGCGAGACGCGCTGTAATTTCTCCCTGGCGGAGAGTTTCTGTGACCCTCACGGTCGGAAGTTCTCCGAGACGGAGACGAAGTACGAGTGTCGCTCCGGCGTCCGGGAGATGAACTGCTGGTGATTTCTGTTTTGCGGAGAGACGTTTGGCCTGAAGGGTTGTAGTCCCTCCTCGAGGGAGACGAGCTTCTGCTGTCACGACCTCGACCATTCGAAGACCCGCTCGCTTCAGTTCTCCTCAATGCACTCCTAAAATCAGAAACCGTGCTCGTCTGGGATTGGACCGAACCAGCAAATGATTTGAAGTTTCTCGGCAGAGTTCCTGACTCGACACGTCGCCCATTGGTGCCTTGCAAGGAGTTTCTGGATCTCGGCTCCGTCCCTTGAGACCGCCCTCCACCATCAAAGTTCTGCCTGCTGAAGGAAGCGGTGGACTCACTGCGTCTGAACGGTAAGTTTCCACGCGAGGGAGAAGAGGAACGAGATGGCAGAGCTGAGCCTTGCCTTGAGGACTCAAAGCGTCCTGACTGATGATAGGAAGAGACGTCAGAAGAAGGGTTTCCCCGACCATAAGAACTGCTGAGACCTTTTCGCCCCGTTGAGGCCAGCGACTCGGCTATCTTAAAAGGAGTAGGACTCGGAGAGCGGGGGCCGACCTGTGCCTCAACCTCAACGGCAATGGCATAGGGGTCAGGAGGCTGGTTTTCCAATAGCAAGTCATCATTTAGACCCTCCGGCGTTTGCCTTTCAGAGGCCACGCCGAGATTAGGGTTTCTGAAGGGGATGGTGTCTTTGGGCTCAACGCCTCTGCTGCCGAAGATAGGATGGCCTCTCTCAAAATGGCGGAATGGAGCCGGTGGCCCGTTATCGTGGAATGAGCGGACACCCGCTGCCCTCCCCAGGGAGAAGTACCCACTTTCACGCTTCTGTGCGTCTTCTTTCAACCCTGCAAAGAAAGAGAAGTCGGCACAGTGTGACAGAAATAGAACGAAGGAGGGGTAAGAGAAATAAGAGATCATCAAAGATCAACCGCTGAGCTACTACCAGAGGTTTCCTGACACGAACTGAGCGATATTGTATTACTGATAATTGCTCTGGGACACCTCAGCTGGTGACATCAAACAGTATTGCCAAGTAAAGAACACCTTACTTGTAACTGGATATGGATTGGTCAAATGCTGCAAGTCATAGGTTTACTGAAGGCTCAGCCTATTAGTGCACAGGACTCATCCTTATAACTGCATGTGTTCAAATAAGAGATACTAAGGTACATTTCTTCTTCCAATGCTTCTATTATGTCGTGCATACATCTTCTCCAACTCTAATCAATGTATCCCTTCTGCCAAGAAATCAATGAAGCAGTTGACACAGTCACAATATACCAGGTCAGCTTTCATGTACCTGGCTGACCGCTGAAATTGTCTCTGCTCCGAGCTTCCTCCATCCAGGCCCGAGGGTTGGGCCGATGGGGCGGAGGGTCGAGCCGGGTCATGGCGAGCTTGGTCGAACGCCGACGGATCGGCAGGTATTCGTCCTCTGCACTGACGGAGCCGCTGAACTCTTGGTAGTCGCTGTGGTCACGACAGCTGCGTGGAAGAGGAGATGGGAGAGGCATGACGAGAGTAGAGGAGGAAAGACGAGAGGTTAAGAAGAGGGGAGAAAAGTACGAGGCAAAAGAAGGAAGAGAGAGAGAACGATTCAATCAGTATAACTGAAAAAATGTCATAGATTGCATCACGCTGAATGTTTAAGGAATATCAAACATTAAAGTCTACAATTCCACTTTCGTAGCTCTCCTGAGTGACTTATCACCATCCTGTGCTGTCCTACCTGTCGGTGCTGTCGTCGTCGTCGCCGTCACAGATATAAAGCTCACCGTCGGGGCTCAGGATGCACAAAGAGCTCTCCCCATAATCCAGATGGCCTCCGTTGACATCACAGTAGCTGCTCACCACCGACAGACCGTCGGAGTCCTCCTGATAGGATGACAAGGGAAGACACGGACCAATCACAAGGCCTCAGCAAACTCCATCTCTCCTTGAGTGACAGAGGTAGAGGCACTGATGTCGCTCTCCTAGATCTGTCTCTCCGGCTCCATCTCCTTGAATGGAGGGTTAGCTCAATAGTGTCCGTCCCCTCTGTCCTCTGTGACACACACTCGCATGTTCGATTAGGGTTACACCTCTGTAACTCGACCTGGCTCGTGGCTTTCCTCATTAATATTTCACCGCTTTTTTTTTCTTGACATAAAACCTCGAAGACTTAAGATGTCTTAACAAGGATCCAAAACGGTGACTTCACTGTCTGTAAATGTCAAAAACTGGCTTCCATCCATGCAACTTCTAGCAAACGGCAGGTGGGCAGTTCCAGTGGAGCTGAACTGGTCCAACTCGTGACCCACAGATACATCACTGTAACCAGATAACAGCGGCTGTGACATGGGAGCAGTAATAAACAGAAAAATGTACAGTTGTCAGTTTTAATACTGTATATAAACATGCCATTCTGTGTGTGGCCCCTCTGTCTTGTATAACAAGTGATTCCCAAGAGGGCAGTAAGTGATCCAGCTTCGTTAAATTATAATAGGAGCCACCTTGCTCCTCGTCAGTGCCTCTCATTCTCCGTCGCTGACCTTTTCTTGATTTACTCAAAAGCAACAAAGACTCACACATGATCTCAAAAACTGTGTTTACGTGCGGGCCGTGTTAAATTAGGGGGCACCGTATTTCTTTACAAACCCAGAGAAACGCTGACTTTTGAATCAAGTTTGAAGTTGTTCAACAGATTATTTTTCATTCTAAATGATATCATGAAACTTGCATCATTTCTGACATCAAATCTGAGTGAAGACACACAGCAGTACTTGATTCCTTCTCCTCGGCTTCGCGTACAACATCAGCGTTCACTTGTGACTTCTAACGCTCTCATCTTTCTTCATCCCCAGCTAATCCCATCACTCGGCACACATTCTACTCTTGTTCCCACCTCTACCCCTGTTACCTAGTTACTGTGTTCACCTCCCTCCCTCCTCTCCTCTCCTCTCTTCTTTCGTACCTTGCTGCTGGTGTCTCTTTCCTCTGCCTGCGATGGGATCGGTGTTAACAGCAAGCCCTTGCCTGATCCAATCCCCGTGTCAGTCCCAGTTTTAGCCCCAATTCCAGGTTGTGCTGTGGATTTCTGCTGTGGCGCTGCCTCTGCGCTGTCCCCCGCGCCGGCGTGCAGGCGCCTCTGACGCAGGCAGTCGTGGCAGCGGGAGGGGTCGAAGATGTTGGGCTGGAACTTGGGGCAGATATGCTCATCGCAGGAGAGGGGCATGGTGAGTCCGGAGGGGGAACCTGCCCAATCATCGCATCCCTCGGAGAAAACTGGGAATAGGATCAAGGGGCAATATCCCAATGATATCAAACAAACAGCAGCCACTATGAGTATAAGTTGAAGACTTCCACGGCGATCTAAACAGTAGAAATGTTTTGCACCTATTGAATCACTTTTAAAAGTATAGCAGAGCAAAGTACCGTTTCAAAAATACATAAAATATAAAAATTCTATATTTTCAGAGCATCCTCCACAATAAAAAGCTCCCCGTGTGCTGTGACACTACATTACAGAGACACGTGTAAACACAGAGCAGCAGCTGTGTGAGTACTAAAGAGGCTCTTTTACTTCATGGTTCATGAAAGATCTGAAGCAGAAATGTTTCGGTAGGTGATGACTCATCACACTTGAGATAATGAAACACAACCCAACCAGACAGTCAAAGCCACAGAGTAGCATTACTACAAAGCACATGCACTGCAATCTACCTTCATTTACAAGCTGCACAGCTTCTATACATTGAACCGACCAATTAAGACGGTATGAAGTAGGATAGTGAAAATAGTAACTTTTGACATAGAAATCATAATAATTGATGAGCATTACCTGACGAGAGGCTCCCGCTGTGAGCTCCACTTTGAGTATGTCATCAAGAGTCTGAGGATAAGCTGCCCATCAGACCCCCATCAGGCACATGCCTCCTCTTCCCCCATGCTCTCTATCCTCCCGAGGTGCCAAACCCTCAAATCCATCCGATTGGCTGCTTTGACAATGAGTGAAACTGAAGCAACCGTGACGGCCATGTTGGCTCTCAGTTAACACAGCGAGGCCCCGAAGCGCACGCGGACCCTAGAGCCACCATGGAGCCAGTGGCCGGCCGGTCCCTCCATTGAGCGGTTGTATTAAATATCATGGGCTTTAGAAAGCGAAGTGAAACGCTCATGCTAGTGACAGCTGGCACACGCTGGCTCGGGTTAACGTAAATAAATAAACACCGGCGAGGTGTAGGTTTAACATACGTTCAAAACACTGGCTGTGTGGTCTAAGGTTCTCGAATAAGTACACAGTAAGAGACACAGTGGTCTCACACACACACACACTAGGCGGAAAATAGAGCAACGGGTTGATTTCCTCAAGCTCCAGAGAGGATGTTGACATCAGTGTCAGCTTTCCTATTAAACAATAGCAAGAAAAACAAACACTGACAGCTTATGAGATGTGGTTGCATCACACGGTCAAGATTGATCTTTTATTTCATGAAAAATCTAGCCAAATACACTTCAGTTTATATACGATCAAGCGATAAACACTACAAAAACAGTTTAAGCACAAGTTTTCAAGAAGCAGGTACACTGGAAATATTCTGAAATGTCATGATAGACGGTCCAACACGGTGCAGACAGAGCATCCACATCAGCTTGTGTTCATTTTACACTGTTCTCAGCATATACACTTCCAACACAGGAGGGTAAATACTCGAAAGTCCATTCTGTTTCCACAGTTCCAACCCTACATTAGATTTTCCCCACACACTCTTTCACACCCGATGATGCACCTTTTTCCCAGTCAGTCGACGTCTCTGCCACTTGGTGGTCTTCCCGGATTTCTTTTTACTTTCCGCGGCGCTCTGTTTCTTGTCTGCCTGGTGGCCTCGTCCACCTCGGCCTTCCTGCTTCCCCTTCCCTTTCCCTTTCCGCTTGCTGCAGGTGAAAGAGCTGAGCGACGCGTTTAGGGTGCGGATCCTGTAGCAGCGGGGGGGGGGGGACAAAAAGAAATGCAGCTGGACTGAGAGTGGCTGGAAGAAGACGGCCAGACAACTGAAGAAACATCTGAAGACCGCTGTTATGTCACCACTGTATTGTTGGGGTGTATAGCACATAATACAACACTTGGAAGACCTGTGCATTCATTTAGCCTGCAAATAACGTCAGTGATGTTTGACCAATTGTATTCAAGTTGTCACAGGAAAAACTGGCAACACTTATTGACGCTCGTATGAAGAGACCTGCATGATAAACAGCTTACTTTTTGTTCATGATTGGATTCCCAGATTTTCTAGGCATCGCTCTTGTTTGCACCTCCTCTTTTTCTTGCCCCGTTTCTTCATCCTTGCATTCTTCATTAACCTTCAAAAGCAAATATTCTCTTTGTTAATGACATTTAATTGCCATCAGTATCCTTCATCCTGATCAAAAACACACGACTGATGTTAAGATGGGGTCGAGGATTTACTGTTCACCTGATTCACCGCCGGTCCAAGCAGGTGAGCCCCCGTGAGGTCCAGTTCACTTATGGTCGTCACGGTGACGGTGTGGTTGGGGTGATCGATCTGCACAGACTCCGTTGTAGCGGTAATCGCTCCTTCCAGATCATCTTCAGCCTCCTCTGAGAAATTAGATCAAGTGAGGAAGAAAAACAACAACAATCAGCACAGATTCTTAAGTGTTACAGGGAAGTAAAACGATCAGCAATAGACATTTGCTTAAAACTCACCGAGAGCATCCGTCCTCTCCTTCAGCAGCCTTATGTATTCCTTATGCCTCTGAAAGCAGATAGACAGAAACGTCATCAGTGGATTCTTTCCTTACACGCCCCCACCAAAAACAGATTTTAAGTCCCCACTCTTTTACTTCACACTTACTTCGTCTCGGACTCGGATCTGCTCTTCCTTGATTTTCTTTCGAATTTCTGCCACTGCCACCTTCCTCCTTTCCACCTTTCTTTTATGGAACCCAGTTAAATAATCCCTGCCAGAGGAAGAAGAGGAAAAGGTTCAGAAACCAGTCACCGTATAATTCTCTACTGGTTTGTGTAGCATAAAGGATACATATAACAGCGATTATAATAGAATACAACTTGGCTTGGTGCATTTTCTTAGAATGAAAACACTTATTTACAATTAAAAAATAACATCTTGGTCAGTGTTTTTTTGGTTTAAGTTAATGGTACAGTAAGTAGCGTTAAATAAACTCAATGAAAATAATATGATGGCTCAGAACAACACACTGCTTCAAAAAGGATACATATAACGTGAAGTTAGTCACATTCTTTAACACCAGTCAAAACAGTTTGAAATATATATTTCAAACTGTTTTGGCTGGTGTTAAAGAATGTGACTAACTTCACGTTACTAAGCTCCCAAAAACCTATAATTATTGTTACCTATCATGAACATACCCTTAAACCTGCTGCTATTTTAAAATGTCTGCACTTGCTTGGTTGTTATACTTGGGAGAAAGCTAACTAATGATAACCTAAGTTAGGGCTAATGCTAATGCTAGCTAACATCTGCATAATAAAGCACGGTTATCGGTAGAAAAACTTACTCTCTGCCTTTGTCGTCAAACGTCACAATGGTTTTGTTTTCTCTTTTCTTGGACCCGGGCTTAAATTTACCCGTCTTGGTCTCTTTCTTGGGTTTTTTATTATTTTTCATGTCGTACACGTGAGTTTACCCTGCAATACTTCCGGCTTCTGCTGTTGAGGTGGTCATTTAACTACGTCCGACTAGAAACACGCAAGTAAAAGCTCGATAGGTTCCTCCCGCAATAAACAATAATGATTTTGTTGGTTCAGACTGTATAGTTGATGTAATTAGATGTCTCCTAAAATAAATGCCATAGTTTATATTGTTTATGATGCTGTTTTAATTTAAACTGCATAATCTGTTGATGATGTTGTTGATATCAGGTCACTTCTCTTATTGGGATGTGAATGAAAATGAATACGATGCTATTTCAAATCAGGTAACACGGTCTGTATTTCAGTTAATCATGATGTGATGACTGCCTTTAGTCTTCAATCCTTCACCCATGCATTTGCTATTTCTGTATTAGGTACTTCGGTATTTACACACAGGTGTTCAGTGCTCATCGCACAAAGAGAGTATGTGAAAGAGGACACCAATAAACTTCTCAGAGCCATCGTTATCAGATCTACACTGGCAGTCACACCCGGCCAACACCCATGTTTAAATGAAACATGCACTCTTATTTCTCCCCCCCCGTTTCATTGCTCATATTTGGGCTTCCTATCTTAAACATCCACGACCAGCATGGGACTTTTAACGCCGAAAGATCACACAGACACACCAAACACTGTCATGTGTTGTTTTATTACAAAACAAACATCAAAATTAAACACAGAAAGTCAGACAATAAAACACATCAAAGGGGAAAGACAAGAAAAAAAAAACACTATTGTAACATAATTAAAACTATTGTCCACCGATGTGTGAGCACTGTTTTCCTCTTTGCACACTTTTACCAGTCAGGAAAGAATAATAAAATCTACACTGAAAACAGTATATTCAGGACTCTTTACGTTGCTAACTTACACGTTGGGTTGACCTGGAAGACAGAGTTCTAATAGCATTCGTGTGTGTTTGCCTGTGTTCTAAAAAACAGCACAGAAAGAGTGAGTCGAAAATGTCTTGGACAAAAGATTCCGTTTCTGATCCCAGGATGCTTTTATCAATATGAAACAATAACAATGAAAAAACTGTCAATAAAGCATTTGTATTAATATTGCATAACCTTTAAATAAGAAAACCAGCGCACAGAAACAGGAATGACATAAGTGCCTTCTCACGTGTAAGTCAGCAATTACAAATAAAAAGCGAACTGGACAAAGAACTCACAAAGATACAACTCCTCCATCATTTCACATGTGAAGAAACATAATAAAATAATTCTTTACATTACATCAAGGCCATTTTGCTTGAGAGCGTTACATCACAGGTGGACGAAAATCCACCAAGAAATACCATTCTTCACTTTTATCACCGTGTTCGGCCCCTTTTTCACTCTGAGATTTATCCTCAAGTGATACGTCAGCCAACATCTGGAGTCTTTGACACTTACGGCCTGTGGGCTCGAAGGACGGCTTTACGAGGATGGTCAGCCGGCACGTTTATGGATGTTCGGATGATTTTCTATTATCACTTTAAGTGTGAGGATGCTGATGTTGCTCTCCTGGTGAGAACTTCTGACAGGAAACCGCTGGGACTTTGACATGATACGTCTCTTTCTTCAATGTGTGTGTGTATACCCTCCCAAGCAGAATTCAGGACTTCTTGTTTCATCTACTTCTGTCTGTCTGCCTATGTACAACCTATATACAATCACATTGTGAGTTTGAATGCAATTAATTTAATATGGAATAATATGTAGAAGCATCTGTGTGAGTGTGTCCCCGCTAATCCAACCTTTGTCTTGTTTGACAGTGCAAAGCATGTCAGCAGCCGCTCTCTATCGTTTTTACAGTCAAATCCCTAAAGCACTGCTGCATCTTAAAGTCTAAATAAAGCAGCTCAGCGAGGTTATCAGAATGACGCTGCACTGGATTGAAGCATCACTTCAAACGGTCACTTGTTTCGTATTCCGGATAACTGACGTGGTGCTTCAGTATCCTATTTTTGCTCCACAGTACAATGCTGGCATTGCACCGTGTATGAGGTAGATAAGAAGAGACACTACTCAGCGCTGCGTGTTGAAAAGCGAGCTCGTCTATCTCCGTCTGCATCCTACAGCACAGCCATGATAAACAGACCTCGACTGTCTACTCTCAAATACTCAGACGGCCTTAATTGAAGCGCGCAAGCTCAATGAGACGTTACAGTTATTGCAGCACTCACATTGCCGTGTGCCAATAATGATTGTACAGCTCGGTATCCTACAGCTAATCAATGCGCTGCTGCATTGCATTAATTTGAACAGCTATTAGATAATGGTCCCTTTTCCCTGTGGGGCCTATGTAACCTGATTTTCCTTGTTGTGTAGCATTGTTAAAAATGAGGCAGGAAGCCAGCGTGGTACCCTTAATGACCAGAAGGTGGCGGGATTGTGCTGCAACAATGAGACTAAGCATCAAAGAGGCTGTCTGTGTGTGAGAAAAGTGTGACAGAAAAGTCTTACATGTTGTTGGTGGATGAGTAGCTTGGTTTATCTCTTTGTATGTACGATAGCAAATTACAGAGTGTGTTGTATTGTGAGTAGCCCTAATGTGTGTGTGTGTGTGTGTGTGTGTGTGTGTGTGTGTGTGTGTGTGTGTGTGTGTGTGTGTGTGTGTGCGTGCGTGCGTGCGTGCGTGCGTGCGTGCGTGCGTGTGTTCAGGAGGCAGCGATGGTTGTGCCCCCGCTGAGGCGCAGCAGGATCTGCTGACAGTCCTGCAGGGAACGACGGTCTCCCACCCGCTCCAGGGTGCGCTTGGCCTCGGCCAGCAGGCGGGCGCGATGCCCGGGCGGGGTCAGCAGGGGCATGGGCAGGTGGCGGCAGGCCAACAGGATGGCATGAGCCCTCTCCCTCTCACCCAGGACGCACTCGCCTTCTGACGGCAGCAGGCGGGAGGAAATGAAGAAGAAAAAAAGTGGAGGTTAGGGTCCATTGAGTGAGTGAGTGTGTGAAAAAAATACAGGGTCGCGTTGCCCTCTAGGATTGTTTCGAGTCATTTCGCCATTAATAGTTCAAATTAAGAACGACCACAGGGGAAATGATCCTGAGCCGGCGGTCAAGGTGAACTTCCACTCCGAGTTGGAGCGTGAATACGAGTCGGTAACCATGACGATGATGTCTGTACTTAAACCTCTCCCTTACCAGCCGTGAAGGAGTTGTGTGTCCTGCGTCGGAGGTTGTGCTCCAGCAGCTGGTGTGTCCTCGTGGGGCTGGCTCCAGCCATCAGCCTCACTGTGGTCTCATGGAGAAAAACCTGCAGAGCAAAAAAGAAATTCATAAATTAAAAACCCACACATCAGAGCTGCAATGATGGTCATCATCATCATCATCAAGTATTTACAGGCGTTCGGGTGACGTTGGAGCAGAAACACATCGGTTTACCCCACATACAGCAAACTACCCGGGCGATCTAGAACAGTGATTTTCAACCACCAGTGTGCCGTTAGAGATCGTCAGGTGTGCCGTGGGAAAATGTCCAATTTCACTTAGTATGGCCAGAAATATATTATTTAGCTGCCAAAAAACATTTTCCATTGTTAAGCGTCTGAGCCTGCAATATAGTGGCTGGCCTAGTAATGAAATACTCTTCCATGCCAGTAGGTAGCGCAATAAGGACCTACCATACATGCTCTATTATGCTACAATGTGACATTTTGTAACTTTTTGGGTTGTTGGTGTGCCGCAGGATTATTTTTATTGTAGAAAATGTGCCGCAGCTCAAAAAAAAAGGTGGAAAAACACTGAGTTACAAGAAGCATTCTGCCGTTCTTGTGAAGCACCTCACAGCACCGCGAGCACACCTTTCTGGTCTCACAACAGAACCTCATGAAGTGATGCCGTTCACGCGGTTCACAGAGTTTTGCACGAGTCAAGACGGAAACAAATGTGCACCAACCGCTGTGAGAGCAGTAGTTGCTAAAGACCCTCTGGCTACAGTAATGACTACTCCAGTGAATCTTACAAGTATGATTGATGATAGATTAAACTGCGGAGAGATTTCTGCAGCTGGAAAGCACCGGAGAGAACGTGATATCCAAGACCAGTGCAGTAAAGGCAATATTATCCCGAACAAGATTAGCAGGTCCCAGCTGATTTCTGGGTTTACAATCAGTGCAGAGTTTTTGTTAACTTGACATGCCAGCAACACATTTTGGGTATTAATACTTAGGACAGTTGCCTGCTTGTCAGTGTTATATCATTATAAATTGTTTTCTCTGGCTGAAAGCTAGGCAGTGAAAGCCAATTTAATAACTTAGGTTGGGCATTTGTCCATATTTTTCAATGATAATAAATACATGAGTGTTGGAGCCAAAATGGTGTTTGTTGTTTGAGGGAAATGCTGGGTGAATGGGGACATGTAGTTCCTTCATTTGAACACAGGGCGGCACATTAACTTCAAAAAGGGCATATAAGTGCCAGGTAATGGGAATAGTGTGTGTGGATGGGAAGCACAATAGTGCTGTATCCTGTCTTGTGGTATCGTGTTCTGCAACATGTAAGACTAATTTAAGTATATTGGACATTGCTGATTAATAAATTGATCAAAGAGACACAGATTTGTTTGTGGCAGAACATGCATCCAAACATGTTCTCCCCCTAGTGGCTCTAATACTTAAATAGGTTGAGGTTTGAGCCTCTACAATGCGCAATCAATTAATCAAATACATGAAAATACTGGTTCATCTGGCCAAGTTGCTGCATGAAATACAGTTTGGTCACGGTTGTGTCTCCATCTCATCCTGCACTTGTTTCTTGCAGATTACGACACCTGATATGATGTATAAAATATAATGTACAGAGTTCTGAACCCTACCCACTGCAATCTCTTGCCGATTCCTGAACATATCGGGTGGATCTATTCAGGGATGTACCTTGTGCTGCGCCTGTCTGTAGCACTGCGTGAGCTTTCTGAGCGCGCTGAGGTCCCTCTGGAAACCAGCCAACTGGGATCCAGGGGCCGGGCCAGGTTCTCCGTTACTGGTGCCTCCCCGCTGCCACAAACTGGTCCTCAAGGTCAGCAGAAGGTCACAGATCAGGAGCTCCACCCCCTTGGAAGGGAAGGAAGACAAAAAGGTCAAAGTGCTGTTTGGTGCATCTACATTATATCCATAACTTGAAAAAACTAAAAACAGCAGTTCTTCTCACCCAATGTCCATGCTTAAAATGTTCAATGTGAAATGTTCAGTGCCGTCTAATGTGAAGTGGTGGGGTGTGTAACGGGTGCGTGCAGATTGGGGAGGCCTCTGTACTGCACTGCAGACACATTGCACTCGGCTTTAAGGATCATGCAATGCAACTACAATGCACCACAGCCACCTCCCGTCACCCATACTGCCCACACACACACTCACAGCCCCGTGTCGGCCCGTCCCCGACAGAGCATGCAGTGTGTGTATGCATCAGAGTCAGACAGAGTTTGCTGTGTGTGTGTGTGTGTGTGTGTGTGTGTGTGTGTGTGTGTGTGTGTGTGTAAGACAGCAGACAAGACGACATAACAACAAGCGCTCTAACCACAAACCCGGAGCAGATCTTAAGGAAAAGAGGGCGCTGCGAGGGATGCTTTGTGCTTTACCTTGTTCAGCCAGTTCCCAGTCTGGGCGACGGGCACCGAGATGCTGGAGCGCAGGTAGCCGCTGGCTCTGTCGCAGTGGGACAGGTAGGCTATCGCCCCCTCGCCCTTCAGAGGAGGCAGACTCATCTGGACCGCCTTGCAGAGCAGCAGCACGGCCTTGGGCAGAGGGTGGCTGAAACAGAGACGCAAGATAAATAAATGAATGTTTAATTGTCTTTATTACCATCCTTCAGTTTAATTTATCTTAGATGCTTGTAATCTACACAAGTTAGAGAAGGTTCAAAGATGATCTAGTTATGACTTCCATATTATTGAATCCATATTATCTTGATTATTTTGTCAGAATTTAGAAGGTTGCTGTGATGTTTTAACAATTTAAACTTGAAGGAAGAATGAAATACGTTCACTCTGGCTTCTGTATTGTGTGTTGTCATATCTAGACCGACTGAAACACGTTTTTACTTCACTTACTCAAGAGTGTGCAGAGCCCTCGGCATGCGCTCCGCTTCTGCCAACAGTGACCTCACGGCGACATCATCGCCCTGCAGCCAATGCACGGTGGCCTTCAGGACCAAAGCCCACCAACGACTCACTGGGTCTCCCACTGGCAGGACGAAGAGAGGGAAATGATGTCGAAATAAATAAAAAAAAGGGAGAAACTAGCGCGAGTCAGAGAGCATGAAAGCCCTTTTCTTGTGGCTGTAAAAAGCTTTTTCTTTTCAAGCTTTTGTGAAATGAGACGATGTGACTTCGCTGTGCGTCTCCAGCGGGATCAAAAGCTGTGTGTGTGTGTGTGTGTGTGTGTGTGTGTGTGTGTGTGTGTGTGTGTGTGTGTGTGTGTGTGTGGCTATAAAATGCTTTGTGTGCTGAATGTCTCAGTGTGAAAAAAAATCTATTAACGTCGTTGCTAATTAACATCCTCAACAGATTGTCAATGTGTTTATATCCATTGCAAGTCATTTATTACCACAAATCAATGACTGCAAGTGTTATCTGTGATAATCCGATAAAAAGTTAATCTCCAAAGCCAAAATGGTTGTCAGTGTGTGGTACAGAAAATCCATTCATGCTGACTAATAACTGATGGCTATCTGGATAATATGCAGTAATGACAAACTGAAATCTCTTCTCTTCCCTCCCCCAAGCAAACAACATCCGATGTGATTCATGCTTTATCGTGATTGGACAGGGTGGTTCTCCTCATGCTATTCATACCTGGAGTGGTGGTGTGATTGGGAGGAGTCGAGAAGGGAGGAGGAGGGGACGGCGACTCCTCTGTACAGCTGTTTAACAACTGGAGGAACTCCAGGGCGCTGGAGAACTCCCTGAAAGAGAGACAGATCAGAGAAAAAGATTAGATCCAGGGTGAGCCATTGATTCACGTCAAACTGGGAATAACGTCGCGGGTGCGGACGGCCTTACCCGGAGTCGCTGGTGCGTTTGCCGGCTTCAGAGCCGCTCTGTGGCTGGATGAGAGTGTGAACGGCTCTCTCCAAAAGCTTCCTGCAGAAACAGCGGTGCAGCTGGGCAATGGGGTCAGCTGGGGGAAGAGAAGGAAATAGAGAGGTGAACAGTGAAATCGCAGCATTCAGCATTTTTTTTCTTTCTTTAATATTAAATAAACAAAGAAACACAGTATTCACTCAAGGTATATGAAGCTCAACACAATGCAACAAAGATCTGTAAGCCAACCCGGCCGACATGATTCAGTGTTAGATCCCTCCTATCTATTATCCATTGATTACCAGGGGCCCGGATAAGATTTTAGTATCATAGCTGGAAATAAATAGCTGGAGTAATACTCGCAATTTAAGGTGAAATTAAGTACATCCATTTAAAAATATTAGATTTCCTTTTAAAGAAAGTTCCCCTCGCAATACGTTTGAGACTTCTTCAAAAGAGCTAGATGTACCATAAAAACCACGACGACTTGAATTTCTTAAACATTTTCTTACTACTCTTTTGGACTGTTTGTTTTGGAGTTAAAATAAAATAAAAAACAGAAAGAAAGACAAAGTGAAGGAACAAAAGAATGACAGAAATACACAAGGGGTTAATTAGAGTATGTATTTGTGTCCTACTTGGGTCTCTCTGAGAAGTGTACACCCCGTCGCTGCTCTCCGACTTCACCGACCAATCACAGCTCAGGAAGAACTGCCTGCCCAACGGGGTGAAGAGCCAGCGCAGGCAGTCGGGGATTGGCTTGGTCTCCGATTGGCTGGCCACACTCTCTGCGCAGCTCAACAGGTAACCCTGGGAGATACACGCGGAAGAAAAGATGCTGACGATGGAAAGAAAACTCCAACAAAGTAAACGCCACTGAAATAGTAACAGACAGAAGATGGACCATGTAAAAGACTCACAGGCAGACAGGAGAGGTGGTGGCCCAGCACGGTGCGCAGGGCTGTGGCCGCGGTGACGTAGATCTGGGTGAGCTGGGCGGGGGCCATCTTGCCTTGGGCGCTCTGGCTGAGGTTGACGGCGCTCAGAGACACGGATAAAGCCCACAGGCTGCTACGCTGAGGAAGCTTTCCTACAGAGAGAGAGAGAGAGAACAGAACCCGTATCATCGTGTTTGAATCTTCATATCATGTCGGAGTGAAAGTAAGGTCCAATATTGATTCGTTGCATGTAATATGGTGTGGATTTATTTAACCACCGCGTCAGCCCACTTTGTCCTCACCTGTGAGCTGCAGCTGGCTCAGCCGGTGGTAAACCAGCGCTGCGTCCTTCGCGCTCGTCCGAGCCTCCTCCCCCTCGTGCTTTCCCCCAACCTGATGGACCAGCCAACCCAGAGGAGTCGGACGATGCAGGATGTAGCGAATGAGATTCCAGGACAGCGAGCAGACCAGGTCCAGAGTGGTCGAGGGAAGCAGTCGAGTCAAGACGGACAGGCAGGTCTCTAAACTGGCCATTGCCGCGGTGTAGTCACCCTGCAGGAGAGACGAAACAGAATAGTGAGCTAATCAGTATTCAGTGAAGAGTGATAGGAAAGTGTGGGGGGGGGGGGGGGGGGGGGGGAGCTAAAAAATAAAGCCTTGCGGGGAACAGGCAGGCGAAACTGAGACATCAGCGAGAGAATCAAAGCCAATCAAACCGGGTGAGGTGATCTTCAGTTAGTGATAATTCATCACATATGATTCTCAAAGCACATCCAAAACCAGAGCCAATATTCACATATACACTAGTCACATGGACTGTGAGGAGTGTGATCATGTCTTACTATCTTTGGAAATGCTACCTCTCAGAGAGGAAAAACATTATGCAAGGGAAAATAAAAAGTAATTGCATTCCAAATTGGCTTTACTTCTTCTAAACATCTGATCCCAGGGCTCGTCTGTACTCACCCGGTTGAGATGCAGGTCGGCTTGTTTCCGATGCCTCCAGAATGACACAGACTTTGGCGAGTGAAGGGCCGTGACGGGCTCCCACAGGTAGAGCACCCTGACACAACCCCACACCGCTCCCACTCCGCTCAGCACCCACACCATCACCCATGGCAACAGGCAGCGCAGCCAGGAAGCTGGAGGGCCAGAGGAGATGAAACGTGTTAGAAGACTTCACAACCAAGTGTCCCGCTGCGTTAGTAGTTTGAATGCGACTCCGCCCTGCTCACCAAAGTCCTGCGTGTGAATCGGGAACCAGACGAGCGTGCGAGAGGGCCCGTGGCCCGCAGACAGGCTGGGGCTCCCCGAGGCCTCAGAGCCCAACAAAGATGGCAGCGGGTTCAGGGACAGGCAGAAGAAGGTCAGGGCGCAGAGAAGCAGTCGAGAGCGATCCATCACTCCAACGGAGGAGGGAGAATCTGGCTCAATCTTCATCTGCCAGACGCGAGGAGAGAACAGGTTTTCAATAATCAATAACTAGACAAGCAATGTCTGCGGAATAATTCACAATCATGTCGGCTAATAAACCTTGAAGTACGCTTTGGCAACACTGTATTTTAATGATGGATAATATAATTATGGTCGTGTTATCTAAGCAATTTAGAATTTGAATCTTAATTTGAAAGAAAGAGAGAGCTATCAAATGAGTAGAGGAATACAAAAAAGGTAGTGGTTGGTGAGAGACCCATTATTCACAAAACAATCTTTTTAAACGCTCCCTTCTTGTAAGGGAGCGTTTATGATAAGAATTATTTCTAGATAAAAAAAAGATATGCATGTCAGCCTGTAGTGATAAAATGTATGTCAACATAACGCCTTCTAAACTATTTCGCAATAAAAACCACTGGAGGAAAGCTTTAACTATGAAGCATAAGGAGCAACCCATATAATAAACTACTCCTATTCTAAGAGACGAAGGCGCGCTACCTGCTCGTGATCCATCAAGGGGCTGCCTGGCTCCGAGTCCACACAGTAAGGAGAGAACTGGCCAGGGGAACCAGAACCAGAGTCCGAGGCCGGAGGAGACATCATCACTATTTCCTCTTTAAGCTCCACGTCCTCAGACAGGATCACTGGCTCTGAACCAGAGAGGGAGACTCAATGAACTCACAAGTTGCCACAGATCAGCAGTCATTAATGCATTAATGTAAACACTTACTGTTCTTCTGGTTGCCCATCTTAAGGGCCATGTTCTCCTGCCGTAGTTTGTTGTTGACTTGCTGCAGGTATTTGATGTAGTCAATGGCCTTCTTCAGCACCCCTGACTTGTGCATCTGTGAAGACATGAAGGAGGAAATTTGAGGATCCAACTACCATCAAGCGTGCATGAGTGAAATGAGAGATGTTATTTACTAATTTTAAATTACTGACCGGTGGACTAACCTTCGCGTCATTGCCCATGACAAGGTCTCTGAGCTGCACGATCTTGTCGTTGATGGAGGAGCGATACCGCTTCTCGATGATGTTGTGCGTCGTCCTTCTCTCGCCCTCCTTCACCACCACTCCTCCCGGGCCTATTACTGCTCCCATCATCTGGCCCTGATCCATGCTTGATCTGACCATGTTTGTGCAGTGAGAACCTTGCTGTAGCTGCTTGATCGGCAGTTTTTCTCCTCCTCCTATCATCATGGGGACGGTGGTCAGGATGTTGCTGCTCATCAGCGTCTGGGGATGGAAATCGGTAGCAGTACGGTAGCTGTCAGTGTGGGGGGGAAAAAACAGGATCATTATTAACAAACAAATGGTTATACAAAATCTTTTAAGCTCGCTGAATACCGGAACTTGCAGAGCTGTGTTCTGGATGGGCGTCGTCAAGGTGGCGATCCCTGTGGGGCCCTGCATGGTAGACAGCACCTGCGTGCCGTCTGGTTTCAGGGTTGTGAGAACCAGTGAATCGGTCTTCAGAATCTGAGGCTGCTGGACAAGAACCTGATGGAAAGATGTCTAAAAAGGTCAATGCAAAGCCTTTGTTTGTTTACAAGTAGTTTAAAAGATCAAAACAGATCTGCAGGGCCTCTACTCCTCTTTGCAGTGACACCAAACGCTGTGAAACAAAAGGAATTAGTGTACGAGCTATCGTTTGTTGGCGATTGTCAACTGCGAGCTTACTCACAGGAACTTGCTGCATCTGCTGCTGCATAGCGTGGACTGTGGTGGGCGCTGAGAGGGTCTGGATGGTCTGACAGGTCGGGGTCAGAACACGCTGGTGTTGAATGGTCATCGGCTGGAGCTGCTGTGACGTCATAATGCTCTGCATCTGAGGCTGGAGGACTGGGAATGGAAGACAAGAGGATTAAAAACACACTGCAGATCCTGAGAATAAACCACATTAACACAACAACATGTCACCATTAAGAGACACTGCGATGGGCTGTACGATGATCTCAAACGTTCAACAGAACAGCTTCCTATTCCTCTCTTTAGTTACCTTGGAAACCAGAACCTGGGCCCTGGTGGCAGATGACGGGGCTCTGGATGAAACGGGACTGTCCGCCGTTGGAGGCAATCATCACAGTTTGGGCCGCTTGGGTCTGGATGGGCATGCCCGTCTGGCTGTGGGTCTGAACCAGGGTGTGGACTGGGAAGCTTTGGGTCTGCATGGCGATCCCCTGGGTGTGCATCTGCGTTTGAGTGAAACAAATATACCCAGTTTTCATCTCAACATGCATTATTCCCTCAAACCACTCACGCTTGATGCAACATAAGACAGTTCACCTGTCTTTTTTTGATGTACTAAGAAAAAGTTATTTCACTCAGAAACATTAACTATATCTGTCAGGCCGAGTACAGTTTTGCTGAGACGCGCTTTGTTATTTGTGGGGCTGCTGAGCTGGATATTATATTTTACGGTCTGTCAGTACTATGAATTTTTTTTCTCCCGTCAGCAGAAGTTTTTTTTCTTCTTCTTCTATGGTTGGCACAATAACATAAAATGCATCCACCGTCTTTAAAACAGGCAAAGGAATCACAGCAGGAGCAGCAGACACCTTGAAAACAGCCCAACTCAAAACTACAGCACTCGTCCATCACTGCAGAGATCCAAAACGTAACCTTGAATACAGCTTTCAATACGCAATTAACAGCAGTATTACTACTAGTAACAATGGGTAACATGGGAGGTATTACTCATGTCACAAGATTTGAGTGTGAAAGTGGTGACAGTTGATACCTGGATGGTGGGCTGGGCCGTATGTTGGAGCTGAGGCTGGATGGGCTGGACCACCTGAGGCCGCGGCTGGAGGAGCGGAGGGCTGCGAGTCACCTGTTGCTGCACCGTGGAGACGGCCACGGGGGAGGGAGTCTGTACGGGAGTGAGGGGAGGGGTGAGGGGCATAGACCGGGGAGACAGTGTCCGGGGAGACAGAGTCTGGGGAGACAGAGTCTGGGAAGGGACAAGGCTGATGGCGGAGCTCTGGTACACAGCAGGGGCTGGCGTCTTGGGGGTTGGAGGGGTCGGAGGGGTCTGAATGGTTGGGCGCGGAGCGGCGCCGCCACTCTGCACCGAGCCCACTGAGGTAATCTGATCCTCAAACAAGTCGGGGAAGTCCCCCACCTGGTTGCTGACAAACTGCAGCATCTCTGAGGAGATGGAGAAACAGAATGGACGTTACAAAACGCCTGGATTGGATTTAGAAAAGGAACAATTACTTTCGTTTAATGATATAAAACATGACACAGCATATGAGGAATAGGGCAACACCTTAGCAATTCTGTGGTTTAAAATGTTTAAATACAAATTAATAATAGTGGATTCATTTAATTCCAACATATTGCAAGATTTAGGTCTTAGCTACACACAATATTACAGTACCAAGAAGATAATAATCTATATAATCGCTTTCCCAAGTGTCCTTGAAAAGAACTCTTTGATTAAAACTTAACACAAGCTGGTAAGGTTGCCCCACTGCCGACCTGGCACAGATGTGTGAATGCGGTTTACTGCTAACAGATAAGACCGGTAGAGCCCAGAGAATTACTTGGACTGGCCTTGAGCTGGCAGATGCACACACAGAAAGACGCTACTGTTCTGGCCATAAACCAGTGAAAAGGTTGTACTGAAAGCAAAAGGCCTTCACACAGATAACCTTGAACAGGTGTTGAGTAATCTCACCGATGATGCCACGAAAGTAAAAAAAGTAAAGCAGTATACAAAGAGATACAAAAACAATGACACTTCTTTAAGACTTTGCTTTGATGGCAATGGGTTCTGTGCAATATGATATCATACACTCAGTTGGGCCCGCATTAGCAAACAAATCACTTCCTCATTAATGTTAAGTTCTTGCACATGTTTTATGAAGAAGGAATGCATTAAATATCTTTTTCAGACCTCAAGCAAACACAGAAAGTTTGTTTTAGAGAAGAAAACTCCAAAGGCCACCTTTAATATTTAGTCTACCTTCGTTGATATAAACAAGGTGGATTATTTTTCACCAATGATGAAATACTAAGCATTCTTGTCTGTTTATTTTAATAATATTACAGAGTATATCATTTTGAAATGGAATTCCCCAAAACATAAAACAAATAAATAAACAAATAAATAAATATAACTATATATAACTATATATATATATATATATATATATATAACTATATATATATATATATATATATATATATATATATATATATATATATATATATATATATATATATATATATATATATATATATATATATATATATATATATATATATATATATATACACATACACACACACACACACACACACTATGTATACTATGATCATGTGTTTCATTTTACTTGGTGTTAATGTCTCTTCAATGTCAAAAAGCAGATGGCTAAAGAGAACAAGCCTGTCCATTACTGTGGAAAACACCATGCTGTTCATAGTCCCGGAGGACTTGGGTACTTCCAGACGTTTGACATATTTACAGGGTCCATATGGTGGAAGCTGCCATGACTGATCTATATCACTGATAGTGCACATGGGACCTTCCATCAGAGTTTTCAGCCTTGAACTTAGTCCCACTGTTCAGCGAACAACAGAACATGTTTACGGATTGTCTCAGAGGGACTTGAAATCACTGGTTACCCACACTGACGGGCCAGCCCTAATATTCTGAAGGGGAAGAAGCACTGAGAGTCAAAAGACACACACGGTGTCACACAGCCAAGAGATCTGCTTAACATGTAGAAGTTAATTCCAGTCACCACTGTGCTCTGTAACATTATAATGATGTCATTCATTCGAGAAGTGGCAGTCTTACATATTTTAAGAACTTGTCTCAACAAAATCATCCATGGAGCGGTGACACATGCTTTTTTTTGTGTTGTCATCTCTTATCTCATTGTAATAGATTTGACCACACAGACTCAAGGGCGAGGAAACCAGAATAGATGTAAGAAGCTGGAAAGTTGACACGGTGGGGAAATAAAAAAATCAGCAACAGAGGCCAACTTTCTGTCACCTCTGACTGTCTGTCATCCCTTGTTGCATTTAATTAGAGTGTATAAAACAATAGAAAGGTGTTCTTATCTGCATACGTGTCCGTCTTTTTCATGACCATGAAATAATTACGCGATCAAGGTCACAAAGTACCAACTGGCCGAGGCTGGTAGTTCCTCTGATGGCATGACTGAGAGGAAGTTCTGTTGACACTGAGAGGTTAGCAAGAGGGTCATGAACAGTAAAAGTACTTCCTAACATCACTGATATGAAATTACGCAGAATCATCTTTTCAAACAGCCCTAGTTGAGTGTAGGACACCGTTTCAGATAGAAAACGACACTTCCCTGAGCTTTTTCTTGCTCAGGAGCTTTTACCAGCCTGTCCTTCCCGCATGTCACATGGACATGCACACATATTAACGAGGCTGACACACTAGTGCGTACACTTGTGCACCTCCATGGGGGGCAGACTGTTGATGACAGACAGGACAAAGCAGCTCTGAGCCCCAAGAGCCTCGGACAAGCTTACACAAAGGGTAAAGCCATCAAAAGGGTGACAGTTTCCCTTGGCTGCTAAACGCAGAGAAAATAGGTTATATAATTAGAGCTGCGGTTGCTAAGAGAATAATTGGGAGAGGAAGAATGTTCTAGATGACTATAGGGTCAACTGCACGAGCCCTTACAGGGGCCTCCAAGACCTGACACTTAATGAACATGGCTCTTCTGAAGTAAAGAGAGTCGCGAGCAATCAGACCCATCACTGATTTGAAAAGAGGTCGGGAGGATTTCTGTAACTAAAGTACATTTTTCTGCAGTTGGCTGCTCTGCCTGATGGGGAAAAAACGAACTCATCGATTAGCCGTGGGCCAAACAGTGAAAAAAACCTTGTTGTTGCAGCTAGCCTGTGAATTCATCAGTCAACCCTCAGTGGTTATTTCCCTCTCTCACTGGTCACAATCTGTACGTTCCTGTCTTTTCACATAATGGTTATGTTGGGATTACATAACTGTGGTTGAGGCGGGGGCGTCGTCTGCTCACTGTCCAAGGGCCCCCTTCGAAAAGAGAATCAACACCCCAAACCAAAAGGCCAGGAGGTTGTGAAATGTTTCATGAGCCCGTGTGCAGTAAGTATGATTATTATTTGTGACATCATCTTATTATGTTGTGGTATAAACCCACTGGTGGGCCCACTAGGAGACAAAAAGACATGGCGCTACCTTGAAACAGAGATCATCTCACACATCTGACACCACAAACACAGAGAGACAGACAGACGGAGAGACACACAGACACAGACACACAGGTCCATCAGTCCGGTCTGGTGATTTGGCATTCAGGGAAATTCCACCTAAATGGAAATCTGGTGACTCGGCACTGGCCAGCGTTTCACCAACAGCCCAGTCCTTTCAATATGTGCCAAAGGGCTAGACTTGTTTTGATACAAGCTGAGAGCCTGTCTACAGAGCGCAGACGGGATCTTTACGGGAGATGTTGCCCCACAAACTCAGCTCTGTTACAACGATTCTGCAGAATAAGCCTGGAAAAGATGCTGAAGAAAGGTCTTAATTTAATTCTGAAAAAAAGAAGAAAAAAAAACTTAAATCTTAACATGGAGGTCATGAAGTCTCAATAATCCAAATGGTTCAATGGTTCACCCGATGACCCTCAGGTCAGGGTGAAAACAAAACAGTCAAGCTGGATGAGCAAGTTACATTCTTGGGTCATTCACTCACAGCTTCGTGATGAATGCCACCTCTCACCGATACCCACCTCTGCCTCATGGAAAATAACACTCTGCCCACAACTTATTACTCTTCCATTGATTTGCAAAAGATGGTGTGTATATTTGCAATGTGACAGACACGTGCATCCTTCTACATTTTTATTAAATTATAGGAACTGTGAGGCTAATAAAGCTTTACTTCCCTGGTCAGCAGTACCGTGAGTACTTTGAAGACTAAACGTTGCGTCTTGTGCAGCCTCCATATCGGTTACTTCATAAACAGACCTCCCCAGCAGGACGAGCATCTCGCACACAGCGGAAACAGGCCCACGCTAAATTAGGCGACTCACCGTCGATGTCTCCCAGGGTGAACTCGTCCCCCAACTCCGCTAAAGTCGGGTCCATGTTCTCCATGGTGGAGATGAACTCTCCGGTGTCCATCCCGTCCGTTCGCACCTCGCCGCCCCGGCTGTCACCGGAGGGTCGCGGGAGGGAGAGAGAAACAAGACCCGCAGGCTATTCCCAACGCCCACAGCACCGTTATCCACCCGGGAAGAGTAGTCTTGTTCCGGGCAACCGTGAGACAACACTGGAGCCTCACGAGAGGCGGACAACGGCGTCGATAAACTAGTTCACACCGATATACGGTTAAGTCGTCGCCATCTTGTTTTACGCTCGTTACGTCATCCACAAACAGACTCTGTGGCTCATAGCGGGCTCTGATTGGTCGAAGCCGAGCTGTTGTTGTCGTGAGACCAGTCATCGCCGTCCAATCACAAGGTCGCGTTCGCCGTGGTCTGATAGTACGTCAAACATCAGAAGCCTCTGTGTCATTTAAACCGCGCCCCCTATCTTTGTGACAAGTGGAGTCATTAGACAAAAAAAGCACCTCGGAAGTAATGTGAATAAATGAATGTATCAATAGATCACATTCAAATGAACACTTAAGGCATGTTAATTCAAATTATAAGCATTTCCCTCAAATTATACAATACCCAACATTGTTTTGTGTTCAATAAAAATGGAAAATATATAACATAATTATAACAATTTACAAGCTCGCTTTTGGTCCATTCAAAGAGTTAATGATTTTTACCACTTTCTTGCATACAAAAAGGATACTTCAGGTGAGGTGTTTTACGTTTTACTTAAAGTGAAAATATATTAATATTAGCTGTTTAACACTACAGGTTTAATACAGATAACAAAATAAATACAAATATAGCTGAATTATTAATGTGTGCACGTATTTCAACCAACAGTTCTAAGATATAGTGGACTTAAAAAGTCTCACAAAATATACTCAGGCGCAAGCACCTAAAAGTGATCTTCAGAAAATGTTCTTGTGGTAATTTTCTCATAAAATCAAGTGACACAGTTGAGGCAGAAAAGATAACCAACAATTTAACAACAGAAAACATGAAATGAGGACAATGCATTCACTGAAAGAATACGGACATTTGTGTTTATTGCACTGCAACAAAGTTAACACTGATCTGTTGATACATTTACAGAACAATTTGAAATCAGGTTGGTCAAAACTAGTGTTAATACTTAACTTCATAACTCTTGTCTGGTTACATATTACAGGATGTGAAACACTGCAATACAACTTGTCATCTGCCAGTACAAACACAATACTTAGACCTTTTGTTCATTTATAACACTCATTACTCTCATGAGTAAGATTAATTACATTAACACTTTTTTTTTTCCCCTGGCAAGAATGTCTTATTGTAAACCTTCATGAAATTATCCTCATTCATTCAACTGTCACACTGTTGAACTCTGTGACACTTTCAGCAACCCAGTTTCCACAAGTAATTGTCTCTTCATTTCTATTATGTGACATTTGTCGTGTTCAAAGGCAACCAGCTGCGAGATGAATAACAACCGCATGAAAATAGATTTAGATAAAAATGTGATTGTCTTTATTACTCAGCCCACACAGCATTGCATATGCCACTGAACTCATTCACCAGCCTCAAACAGTTCCAACCCATATTCTGCTCTCTTTTATCAATTGTAATTTGTGCTTGAATCTTTGGGGTAGTTTGCATTTCTGTAGCAAAGCAATATCTCTCACTGCTACTGTGTGTGGGGTCTAGCACTTTATAAGAAGGCCAGGGAAACGAAGATGAATATTATCTCACGCCCTGTGTTATAACTACTTATTTATTCCAGTAGACCTCATACGACTTCTTCTCTGAGTAACTGGCTTCTGTTGTTCCTGTGCCACATCTTATTTTTTCCTTTACCACTTTCACTACCAAACCACCAGCCAAGGCAATGCCTGCTGCAGCCTTGCCGATCTCAGCCACTGCAGTCAGGATGCGTGTCGATACCGCCACGGTGCCCCAGGGATCTGACCCCACCCTGCTGGCCACCGATGCCGCACTGGGCCCCGTTAGGCCACACACAACCCCGGGGGACCCAGCAGCCAGTGGGACATTCACAGCCATCTCCTGAGCTAAGGCTGCTCCGGCTGCAGCACACTGAGAAGTCCCAGTACCCGCGGCTGCACTTCCTACAGCGGCCACTGCGTGCTGCCCTGCTGCTGAGGCTAAACTGCCCTGAGCTACAGAGGCATTGGCCACTCCTGCTGCCCCTACGGATGCAGTTTCAGCTCCACCGAGGGCCGCTGTGGTGAAAGCTGCTCCCTCCAGGGCCGCGCTTATAGCAGCCCCAGCTCCCATGGTGCCTCCCACACCTGCTGCCACTCCCACTGCGGAGGCACCGATGACACTAACCTGCCCCAGGGCATCCAGAGCACCCTCCCTAGGACTGGCAGCTTCTGTACCAGCAATAGCTCCAACAGAACCACCCAAAAGTCCACCTGTAGCCGCCCCCAGAGCCACAGCCGTTTTCCCTGAGGCGGCCGCCACTATGGCCCCAACAGCTTTCCCCACACCTGTGCCTCCCGCTACAGACATCCCAGCGAACTGACTCGCAGCGAAACCAACCGAGTTCCCCATGAAAGATGCCCCGGCCGCAGCTGCCAAAGGGGCAGCCGCCCCAAACACTGCCCCCACCGCCATGCCTGTGGCTCCAGCAGCCACCAGGATCTTAACTCTCTCCAGCACCTTCGCAGACAGCGCAGCCTCCCTCCTCATGCGGATCAAGGATGAACGGACAGACTGGCGCCTGCTCCCGGCACTGCGCCTGCCTCTGAACTGGTCCCTACAACGCTCAACGCCGTCTCTCAGGAAGCTGAAGGCGTTGCCTCTGCGCTCCTCGGTCCACCTCTCCACCCTAAAATCCTCCTCCTTTCCTCTCTCCAACTCCCTCCTCCTGACCCCTGCTGACCCTCTATCGGTGCCCTCTGCTCCGTCAAACTCCAAGTCGCACTTTCTTCGTTTTGCAAGTTTAGCTCGCTCCTCCGTGCCGTCATCGCTTCTCTCTGGTTCTGCTGGCCCTCCCTCCCTCAACATCCTTTTCTGCTCCTCCCGGATGGCGGCCTCTGCTTCTAAAAACATGGCATTGGTGTAAAACCCTTCTCTAGTCTGCTTCGCCATCTTGTCCACCTTCATTAGGAGTTCTTTAACCTGCACTGAGTTACTGGGGTCTTTGTTGTTAAGTACATGGTACCTGCCCCCACACCTGTCAATCAAAGCCTTAAGCCCAGCAGGTGCAGTCTCCCGCAGATACTCCTCAATCCCTACGCCCTCCAGGTCATCACCTCTGGTAAACAGAACCACTGTGTGGTGACGTACTGCATCCTCCCCAAATATCTTGGTCAACTCGCAGGCAGCCTGGTTCTCATTGTCTGTGTATCGTCCTATCGGCACCACCAGGAGGAAAGCATGTGGCCCGGGGGCAGAGAGAGACACACATTTGGCCACCTCTGCGTGGATCTGCTCCTCACTCAGGTGAGTGTCCCCAAACCCGGGCATGTCAACCACCGTGACTGTCCCCGTCCTCCTCTGTGCGACAGCCTGGCCGTCCTCCTCAGCATCCTCTTCCTCTGCGAGCTCAGTGCTCCCAAGCTGGCAAGTCCGGGTGACAGAGCTCGCACTGATCTGCGACAGGAACCGCCTCCGGCCCAGGAGGGTGTTCCCAGACGCGCTCTTGCCAGATCCGGTCTTTCCGATGAGGACCAGCCTGAGCTCTTCACCGCATCTGGTGTCAGAGTCCTCTGCTTCTTTCTCAGCCTCCATACCAACTGGTGGCCGCTTCTCTTCTGGTACCCTGGAGGGAAAACTGCACAACAGAACAGTGTCTGTGAGACTATGGGTATTTCATTTTGACAGGTTCACTGCAACAGCATGAGCTAATGCAGACAATACAGGCTTGTTAGTGTTCAAAGGACCAGAAGAGTCGGTGTTTGTAAGGACGGTTCTGGACAGAAACAAAACGTTTCACCTCAATGGGTCAGCTAACAGTTACTCCTATGTTACTACATAACAGCTAGCCAGCTAACAGTAGCTATGCTGTTTATAACCTAAAGTACTAGCTTACCAAATGATAACAAAACTAAAGTCAGACGTAAAACGCAAAGATCAAAAGGCAACGCTGTCACTACTTTTTTCCATTATCAAGCTCGTCAAAACTCCCACATGAACAAGCTAGCCTTAGCAAGTTGCTAATTTAGGACGAAAACAGCGACTGTCACGAGATAACCGTTATCTACCCAGAGTCCAGGTTATTAGTGTTATCTTACCAGGGTCCACGTTGTTAGTCGCTTCTCAGTTTCAGTAATAGAGGTCCGTTTCTTCTCTCCATTAGAGCTTTGACTTGGTTTTCCTCTCGTGGAGCTACAGTTAGCTACATGTTCAGTTCAACCCCAAACATTGGACTTTAGTTGCAGACAGTCGGTTTGGTGACGGCCTGCCCTCTGTTGGCTGACTAGCTCTCACTCACACACACTCTCTCTCTCTGTGTCTCACACACACACGTTTTTTTTGTACATATCAGAGTCACTTTATTTCTTTAAATGTGATAACAAAATGGCTTGTTCATTCTGCAGCAGTGATATTCTTTCTCTGAATATACATATAGTTTTTTTTATAACAGTCTTAATACAATTTCAAAATTACATCAATCTCAATTCCATAAATCTAAACCATTAAAATATGTTAATTTCCAGCAATGAGGAACAGAAGATGACAACAACAGAACAAAAAGAGAGCACCAAAACGGGTGCAGGGCTCATATACTGTAATTCTGGCCGACAGATATTTCCAACAGGATACAAATAATTTGTTTTAACTAAAGGTCGCTAAACAACTACGGAAGTGTGTGTAAAGAAAAAAAAGAAAAGCCAAATATGGGAAAAACTAATTCACTTATGATTCCTTTGATGGAGATTTAAATGAACAAAAGAAAAAATATATGAAAATTTACAAATTAAAGAATACTGTCCTGCAGGCAAACAAAACATAAAATATGTCCTTAACACCTTTGAGCGGCAATAATATGACAGAAATCTGTCAACTTATAAACAACCCTCTGGAAATATCCCACAAATCTCAGTTGGAGGAACAAGGAACTAAAAAAAAAGCTGTTTCCCATCATCAATTCAAGCTCAATCTAACCAGAAACAGGCCAAATTTAGATTTAACAAACACGTATTTCGAAGCACACAGATTTTAGACACATTAAAGCTAGACACAATACAGTGTTGTTGTTTTTTTAAGATTATACTGAAATTAATTAGATTCCATAAATTATAAAAAATGAGCTTCCCTTATCAACTCCTAGAGACGTCTTTACCTCTTATACATTATGAGATTTTCCAATTACGAATCACTGTAGATGCACAGCAATTCAGACCGTTGCCAGAATCGGACACTTCCCCGTTATTTATTTTTGTGTAGCCTTGAGGGTTCCTCTGGTTTTCAACAGAGCACCGGGCTTTTTACAAGCGATGACAGCTTTTTATTTCCTTCACTGTCGCCCAGAGTCTACCAGTCGAGTCCCCCCTTGTGGACTGTGCTGCTCCCTCCTCCTCTTCTCTGCTCTCCACCAGCACCGCCGGTGCCGCGCTATAGCTCGGTGCGGGAGCGGGAGATGCGAGGGCCTTTCCTTATTTCTTTCCTCTTCTCTTCTTTCCTCCTCCTCTTCTCCTCCTCCCTCAGGATCTTCTGGAAAGCCTCGGCAGTGTGAAGCACCTGAAGCAGACGGGTCAGGGTTAGAGGGATGGATCTTTCATCGAGGCGTTGCGAGTGATATCGTTAGTTCAGTGACTTTTTCAAAGTAACGATCGGTCTGCGTTACTATTGTTCCTGGCTGTAACTTGGGGGGTCGCTTTACTGTAAAAGGATCGTGAAGAGAGGCAGGGTGTGGAAAAACATGTGCGTGTACTTACATCGTCTCTTTCCGTGCGGTACGGGTTTATAAAGTCCGAGGATTTCTCCATTATTCCCAGTTCCTGTGACATCTGCAGAGGAAAAGGAGGAGAGGGCTCGTTATCATTTCTCCAGAAGAGATAAGGAATGAAAATGAGACACCGTCCCATCCCTTGCAAAAATCGATATTTCTTCGGAGAACTACAGCTTATGTTATAGTTTTATCATTTCAGCTTTAGACCCTATGAGCTACAGGAACTAGAGAGTGTAGAGCAGTTATACTCAACTTTGACCTGCGACAGGTGGCCTCTGAGCCATAAAATAAAAAGAAATTGATACACGATGGGATTTTTTTTTAAACTGTTAATGTGAGTAAGGAGTCAGAGTGCATCCAGAAAATCATTGAAAATATACTAAAAGAGCTGGTTTAGAAGAAAAAAAATGCTGCCATACATACATGTTTTGGTTGTGGGAGAAAACCAGAGCCTCATATATTTTATCTGATGAATTCTATTAATGTTTGTTCATTAACTGGCCCCGGGCAAGTTGAGTATCCCTGGAGTCGAGGATCAGAGGCAACCTAAACTAAGAGTGCGGTTACTGAGGCACGCTTTCACCGCTGCTGCTGCTTCCAGTCTCAGAATTAATCCACAATATAATCCTCTTGGCACAATGCTACGGTCACAGATTAATCCCGCCAGAGTTTAGTTCATTAACCCGCACGGAGAATACCGTCTCATCCGCTACAATGAAAGGTCTCAATCCATCGGGACAACTCTGACGCCAAATGACACATTTAGCGGCGATGGCAGAGCCGGCAGAGCTCGCTCCTCCGTGCCGTCATCGCTTCTCTCTGGTTCTGCTGGCCCTCCCTCCCTCAACATCCTTTTCTGCTCCTCCCGGATGGCGGCCTCTGCTTCTAAAAACATGGCATTGGTGTAAAACCCTTCTCTAGTCTGCTTCGCCATCTTGTCCACCTTCATTAGGAGTTCTTTAACCTGCACTGAGTTACTGGGGTCTTTGTTGTTAAGTACATGGTACCTGCCCCCACACCTGTCAATCAAAGCCTTAAGCCCAGCAGGTGCAGTCTCCCGCAGATACTCCTCAATCCCTACGCCCTCCAGGTCATCACCTCTGGTAAACAGAACCACTGTGTGGTGACGTACTGCATCCTCCCCAAATATCTTGGTCAACTCGCAGGCAGCCTGGTTCTCATTGTCTGTGTATCGTCCTATCGGCACCACCAGGAGGAAAGCATGTGGCCCGGGGGCAGAGAGAGACACACATTTGGCTACCTCTGCGTGGATCTGCTCCTCACTCAGGTGAGTGTCCCCAAACCCGGGCATGTCAACCACCGTGACTGTCCCCGTCCTCCTCTGTGCGACAGCCTGGCCGTCCTCCTCAGCATCCTCTTCCTCTGCGAGCTCAGTGCTCCCAAGCTGGCAAGTCCGGGTGACAGAGCTCGCACTGATCTGCGACAGGAACCGCCTCCGGCCCAGGAGGGTGTTCCCAGACGCGCTCTTGCCAGATCCGGTCTTTCCGATGAGGACCAGCCTGAGCTCTTCACCGCATCTGGTGTCAGAGTCCTCTGCTTCTTTCTCAGCCTCCATACCAACTGGTGGCCGCTTCTCTTCTGGTACCCTGGAGGGAAAACTGCACAACAGAACAGTGTCTGTGAGACTATGGGTATTTCATTTTGACAGGTTCACTGCAACAGCATGAGCTAATGCAGACAATACAGGCTTGTTAGTGTTCAAAGGACCAGAAGAGTCGGTGTTTGTAAGGACGGTTCTGGACAGAAACAAAACGTTTCACCTCAATGGGTCAGCTAACAGTTACTCCTATGTTACTACATAACAGCTAGCCAGCTAACAGTAGCTATGCTGTTTATAACCTAAAGTACTAGCTTACCAAATGATAACAAAACTAAAGTCAGACGTAAAACGCAAAGATCAAAAGGCAACGCTGTCACTACTTTTTTCCATTATCAAGCTCGTCAAAACTCCCACATGAACAAGCTAGCCTTAGCAAGTTGCTAATTTAGGACGAAAACAGCGACTGTCACGAGATAACCGTTATCTACCCAGAGTCCAGGTTATTAGTGTTATCTTACCAGGGTCCACGTTGTTAGTCGCTTCTCAGTTTCAGTAATAGAGGTCCGTTTCTTCTCTCCATTAGAGCTTTGACTTGGTTTTCCTCTCGTGGAGCTACAGTTAGCTACATGTTCAGTTCAACCCCAAACATTGGACTTTAGTTGCAGACAGTCGGTTTGGTGACGGCCTGCCCTCTGTTGGCTGACTAGCTCTCACTCACACACACACACACTCTCTCTCTCTGTGTCTCACACACACACGTTTTTTTTGTACATATCAGAGTCACTTTATTTCTTTAAATGTGATAACAAAATGGCTTGTTCATTCTGCAGCAGTGATATTCTTTCTCTGAATATACATATAGTTTTTTTTATAACAGTCTTAATACAATTTCAAAATTACATCAATCTCAATTCCATAAATCTAAACCATTAAAATATGTTAATTTCCAGCAATGAGGAACAGAAGATGACAACAACAGAACAAAAAGAGAGCACCAAAACGGGTGCAGGGCTCATATACTGTAATTCTGGCCGACAGATATTTCCAACAGGATACAAATAATTTGTTTTAACTAAAGGTCGCTAAACAACTACGGAAGTGTGTGTAAAGAAAAAAAAGAAAAGCCAAATATGGGAAAAACTAATTCACTTATGATTCCTTTGATGGAGATTTAAATGAACAAAAGAAAAAATATATGAAAATTTACAAATTAAAGAATACTGTCCTGCAGGCAAACAAAACATAAAATATGTCCTTAACACCTTTGAGCGGCAATAATATGACAGAAATCTGTCAACTTATAAACAACCCTCTGGAAATATCCCACAAATCTCAGTTGGAGGAACAAGGAACTAAAAAAAAAGCTGTTTCCCATCATCAATTCAAGCTCAATCTAACCAGAAACAGGCCAAATTTAGATTTAACAAACACGTATTTCGAAGCACACAGATTTTAGACACATTAAAGCTAGACACAATACAGTGTTGTTGTTTTTTTAAGATTATACTGAAATTAATTAGATTCCATAAATTATAAAAAATGAGCTTCCCTTATCAACTCCTAGAGACGTCTTTACCTCTTATACATTATGAGATTTTCCAATTACGAATCACTGTAGATGCACAGCAATTCAGACCGTTGCCAGAATCGGACACTTCCCCGTTATTTATTTTTGTGTAGCCTTGAGGGTTCCTCTGGTTTTCAACAGAGCACCGGGCTTTTTACAAGCGATGACAGCTTTTTATTTCCTTCACTGTCGCCCAGAGTCTACCAGTCGAGTCCCCCCTTGTGGACTGTGCTGCTCCCTCCTCCTCTTCTCTGCTCTCCACCAGCACCGCCGGTGCCGCGCTATAGCTCGGTGCGGGAGCGGGAGATGCGAGGGCCTTTCCTTATTTCTTTCCTCTTCTCTTCTTTCCTCCTCCTCTTCTCCTCCTCCCTCAGGATCTTCTGGAAAGCCTCGGCAGTGTGAAGCACCTGAAGCAGACGGGTCAGGGTTAGAGGGATGGATCTTTCATCGAGGCGTTGCGAGTGATATCGTTAGTTCAGTGACTTTTTCAAAGTAACGATCGGTCTGCGTTACTATTGTTCCTGGCTGTAACTTGGGGGGTCGCTTTACTGTAAAAGGATCGTGAAGAGAGGCAGGGTGTGGAAAAACATGTGCGTGTACTTACATCGTCTCTTTCCGTGCGGTACGGGTTTATAAAGTCCGAGGATTTCTCCATTATTCCCAGTTCCTGTGACATCTGCAGAGGAAAAGGAGGAGAGGGCTCGTTATCATTTCTCCAGAAGAGATAAGGAATGAAAATGAGACACCGTCCCATCCCTTGCAAAAATCGATATTTCTTCGGAGAACTACAGCTTATGTTATAGTTTTATCATTTCAGCTTTAGACCCTATGAGCTACAGGAACTAGAGAGTGTAGAGCAGTTATACTCAACTTTGACCTGCGACAGGTGGCCTCTGAGCCATAAAATAAAAAGAAATTGATACACGATGGGATTTTTTTTTAAACTGTTAATGTGAGTAAGGAGTCAGAGTGCATCCAGAAAATCATTGAAAATATACTAAAAGAGCTGGTTTAGAAGAAAAAAAATGCTGCCATACATACATGTTTTGGTTGTGGGAGAAAACCAGAGCCTCATATATTTTATCTGATGAATTCTATTAATGTTTGTTCATTAACTGGCCCCGGGCAAGTTGAGTATCCCTGGAGTCGAGGATCAGAGGCAACCTAAACTAAGAGTGCGGTTACTGAGGCACGCTTTCACCGCTGCTGCTGCTTCCAGTCTCAGAATGAATCCACAATATAATCCTCTTGGCACAATGCTACGGTCACAGATTAATCCCGCCAGAGTTTAGTTCATTAACCCGCACGGAGAATACCGTCTCATCCGCTACAATGAAAGGTCTCAATCCATCGGGACAACTCTGACGCCAAATGACACATTTAGCGGCGATGGCAGAGCCGGCGTCGAGGATGTGTCGTGCGCCCACACGACAGCGTCTGGTCGCATTTACACCGCGGTGGGTTTTACGGCGTTTAAGTGTTTTCCATGTTCTCTCTGGTTCGTCTCATCGAGACTTCGTTCACAAGGATGCACTCTCAACATTTTGCCCAGGATTTAAATAGACCGTGAAAATAAACAAAACTGAACACATCAATATTGTGACTTATTTTCACACGTTCGAGGCATTTACTTTTAGCCCCTTTAATGTGGTCTGGGTTCGCACTTTCAGCTGCGTTGTCTAAGCAACGCTCTCTTTCTATTTAGCTCTGCAGAATGGTGATCTCATGGATATTTTCAGTTTTACAGTTGGCACGCAAAGCCAGATTTTCTTCTCTTTTTTTTTTACATCCTTGCTGCAGAAGACATCAGATTTGTTGCAAGGCTTATCATGAGTTACAATAGGAACAGGGTCGGTGTGCAGCCTTACAAGGGTGAGGACATGTTGATGGGCTCCTCCTGTGAAAACCCCCGTCTGGTTACAGAAATTCAGGCCCCAGCGCAGCAGGCCGTCCCAGTCGGTGTTGCGGTCGTAGTAGTGGTGGACGATACGGGGGAAGCGCAACGCCACGTCGCCAAAGAAGGCGGTGTTCTCCACCACGTGGGAATAAGCTGCAGGGATAAGAGAGAGAGAAACCGGGAGGTCAATAAAAAGAAGTAAAGACAGGAAGAGGACGTTTTTGACGTTATATTTTGTGCCGACAAAACACACAGAGCATGCTGGGAAATAGAACAAAAGGGGAAGAGTGCAGCTGCAGCAATGGCTGATCTAGTTTCAGGGAAACACTCAAATAGGTGGTGTCGTTGAATAAGCCTGAAAAACAGGCGAGATGATCTTCGTGACATTCAGAGAGATGTTTAAAGCAGATATTATTGGCACCAAACGGGGATAAGGATGAAAAGAAAGAAAGAGTGACACAAGAGTGGAGCTTTTAGAAACAGGTCACAAACCAGTCAGAGCTGTTGGAGACAGAAACAGGGTGTGAAAGACACACGAGAGAGGCTGCTAAATAAAGTGGCTCATATAAGTAGAGCAAGAGCGAAAGACATCGGGACAAATAAATGAAATGATGAAACGGCGGAGGTGTGAAAGTGAATCAGACCTTCTTTGATCTTATCGTCCATGGGGAAAGGGTCTTCAGGCTGCATGTTGGCCGCAACCAGGATTAGTTTGGAGTCCTCCAACACCTTAGGAATACAAAAATAAAAGCAGCTCAATAGCCAGGTTTATTTACTTCACACTATGAGCTGGGGATTTAAATTGCTGTCGTAATTCAGAGAGGAAAGCAGTTAAGATCTTAGCGGAAAAAAAAATGTATTCCCATCGTGATATTTTACACGGCACTTTTACTGCTGAGATCATGGGATGCAGTGGATCAACTTTCACAGAGGATTCCACGAGGACAAGCAAAGATCAGGGATAGTAGGAGACACTTGTCGTATTGAGGTTGAGACAAACACACTAATCTGAGAGTTAGTCAGCTTCTACTTGGAAGAGATTTAAGCAGGCACACTGTTAAGTACTTCACTCTCACACACACACACACACACACACACAGTGTATAGAAATGCTGACAATGTCTTCGGGCCACTGAAGGTTGACTACGCTAGTTGTCCTTGAGAGGCGCGCAGATGCATAAGATAACCGTCCTCTGGGAGAATGCGGCGCGCTGTAAAGCAAAGCTCCGAGCAGCTGAGTCGGGATTAACATTCAAATGAATGCGAGGAAACATGCTGATGAATGAACGTGGTGCGGAGCTTTTGATCCTCTGTCGCGCCGCGAAGCTCCTCATCCTTCGATTGTGCTGAGGAGCACAAACCGCTCGAGCTCTTTGAAGGGAACGGTTGCTGTTTGCGTTGTTATTTTTTTAATACTAGTGGGCTGTGCTAGATTTCGCTGCTGCCCAACAGACTATGGGAGCATATGAGACGAGTGCACACGCATCCTACCTTGAAGAGTCCTTTCAGCATGATGTCTATGATCTTGTACTGCTGGTTGATGTCGTTCAGCTCCACCAGGTTCTTCAACGCGTTCAGCTGATCTTTCCTCTTGGTCTCGAACAGCCGCTTGTCTAAGAAGAGGAGCTCAGGAAGACACGCGCTCTCCACGTGGGGCGCAACTCACATGAATGCTCATGCACCCATCTGTCACATTAAAAAAAAAAGGGACAGAAACTCAGTCACACACACGAAGAAGGATACAGATGTCCAGGTTGGAGTCATGTCTCAGTCTGTGTGTGTCCGAGTCCGCCGAGCAGAGGGCGGCAGCGGCGAGCGCCAGGACGAGTGCACACACACTCTGCATGGTCAGCAGGGAGGCCCTCGCTCCTGAAGAAAGAAAAAGATGACAATCCATGAGATGTACGTCGCATTGTTAAACATCTGAACACCGAGCGTGCGCGCACACACACACACACACACACACACACACACACGACTGATTTTTGAATGCGTTCAAGGCTCCAGAGCGAAGACTGCACATCTCAAAAGCAGAATTCTTTTGAGTGCGAGTGTCACGCTGATCACGTCTTCTTTTGATGCAGTGTTGGTCTCATTCATGTGGCCGTTTCTTTTTTTTCTTCTTCTTCTTCTTCTTCCGAAGCCGCTAGGATGGCTTTCGTCTCGTCTCCCTGGTGATACTTTGTGGAAGAGGAGAAATAGAGAGACGGGCTGGGGAGAAGTGGTCAATGTGTTGCAACGAGAGGAGAGCCGGCATTTGAAGAGGCTCCTTATGCTCCTTTAAAAAAAGAAACACATCTGATGTCTGGCACTTGCATAATGCCCGAGAGGAACATTCACAATCTCTGCATCTCTGCATCTCTCTCTCTCTGCTCTTGCGTCTCCTCCCCCTGGTAGCGCTATCCAAAACCATGGTCGTACCCAACATGTTTCATCCATATGCAACTTCCTTTCCCTCAAGAGGGGTTTAATACATCTGAGAGGGAGGTGTGAGAGCGAGAAGATAAATACAGCAGCTAAAAATTAACATTTGATGAAAGCATTTTTTTTTTTATATAAAAACATTAGCAGAAAAACAGAGGGAACTGGAGGGGGGATGTTGATGAAAAGCTCCAAGACGTAATTCACATAATTCATGCATAATTTAGCAATGACACCGTGAGAGGGAGGCCACAGGTTACGGGGCTCGGCTTGTGGTGGAGGCCTGGAGGGAGAGTCGGGAGGAGGGCAAGAGATGAGCGGAGGGGCGGCGAGGCTTTTGAGGAAAGGGGGGGGGGGGGGGGGGGGGGGCTGCAGGAAAGAACAGCTTTCCTAGTGAATATTTAATTCGCTCGTACCTTTGCTGAGACACAGCGGTACAACTTAAAGACTCACAGAGAGGAGAGCAAGTGGGAGGTAGAGCCCCGTGCGAGAGGAAAAGGAGAGTCAGGGTCTGGATGCTGCACCGACAGGATGAGAGCCTGAAGGACCAGATGGAAGTGAGCAAACGTCTCGGGTGAAAATGTTAATTGAGACTGGATCTCACCTACATCAGAGGAGGAAAGCCTATACAGTATATGCTCCTGGACACGGACACGGACACGGACACACACAATCCCTCTTCAGATTAATGATAACGTGGATCGAAAGCGATCATTTCCTACAACATTTTACTACAACATCCTCCTGTTTCAGGAATGCTTTGCTTCTTTTTACAGCAGCAACTGCCCAAAGACTGACAGTTGTCCTCGAGATATGATTGCAACTTTCTTTGGTTTTGAAGTGGTGGTCTCTGTGTCTCTTATTTCAAAAAATAAAAAAACAGCAGGACAACTTTCTCCCCCAATCTTTTTCCGGACAGAGTCAGCAGAAACCAGTGTTCCCGCAGACAGCTGAGCGAGGACAATGTTTGATTAAGGCCAATTTGTGCTTTCTGGGTAGCTTCCCAGCCTTCTGAGAAATGCAGCAGTAAATATCCTTAAGTGCGGGTCGAAAGCCTCCATATTTCTAGATAACAGCCAGGGAAAGGGCGCCTCGTCCCTCTTGTCCAGCTGTGATGCTCCCCTGTGTGCCATGTGGCTCTGACATATTTATGAGCAACAGAAAACAAAACAAAAAAAGGTTATCACCACCAGCACAATGGAATGCAGTCGACACACACACGGCTGACGTTTCCATGCAATTGGGCGAAGTGCTGAGACTTGAAGAAGTAGCGGAAGGAGGACATTAGGAGAGGATCAATCATCTCTAATGTGGCACAGAAAACGAGGGTCCGAATGCGTCCATTAACCTCACGCAGACATCACTGATTGTAACAGGACGATCATTTGGGGGGAAATCAAACTCATAGGAAAACCTACCCGGTAAAGCACTCTGGTTTTGAGGTCGGATTACACCGGAGTGTTAATGGAGACACTGAGTGCTCCTTACATCGTATGAGACACCGACATGACACGAGTTCTTCTCTGGAGAAGCGCGTTTGGATGGATCTCTCCTCCAGATGACCAGCGTCCAAGGTGGGAGAGGCCTGCGCCAGATGTGCCCGGGAGAGGTGAAAACGCCGCGGGGAGATCTGGAGGCAGGGGAGAATGTTTTCTTCTTCTTGCTCTGCCAACAACAACCCACTGTGGCAGAGAGGCTGACGTTTGATTTCCTGTGTGGGAGACCCACGGCTCCGGCATCGCCAGATAAGTAGAGGCTCGCATGTCTAATCACACCACACACCCGTGAAGATACAGCTCCACTCTGAACTCCCCCCGCGGTGTGAAAACACGCACCACTGTGCAGCTATCTGAAAATAAAAAAAAGCAGGAAAATGCTCCAAACTGTTCAGCAACCAACTCTGACGTGAACTTCAAGGCGGCACAACTATAGCCCTCGAGGCGAAAGGGACTTCTGAGAGGATGGAGCCAGCGAGATGCTCACCAGGCAGCTGGATGCGGATCCAGATCCAGAATCAGATCCAGACCCCCTCCGGGCTGCCAGCCTGCTGTGGGAGGTTTGAGGTTCACGGACTGACACATCATCATCCGCGAGGCTCTGGTATCACTCATGCAGCCACGGGCATGCCTAATAGTGATGATGATGATGATGTTGATGATGATGGCAGAGCCTGGATAAAGGCTGTCATGTGGACCATCAATTACAGATTGTGGTTGATTGCGCGAGCCCTCGTTATAATGGGCAATAATGAGTTAATTAATTTCATCTGCAAGCAATAACGCGTTTAGTGTGAAGCTGTGGCGCGAGACCCCGTCTATTAGTGATCTCCATCAACTCCGCAACACCACATCGCAATCATTCAGACCAGGTTCCCCTCAAAGGGGAGCGCGTTTGGGGGAATCGAACAAGTATTTGAAGTCGCTCCTCGAGTGAAATCGATCCCGCGGCTGCGCGCGCCCGGGATCCAGCGGCCAGTTCAGGTGAGACGACGGACAAACGCGTTGCACAACACAGACACACACACTCACCGTGTAGTCGCGAGCAACGGCGGCGCCACACGGCGGCGGGCGGAGAATGGCGTTTGCTCCAAAGTAGTGCCGTTCAACCTGTTTTTCTTTTCTCTCCTCTTTTAAATCTCCATGTTTGCGCTCAGTTCGCCGATGAAAGGCACGCGCCGGTCAGTCTGCCGCTGTGGATCCTCAGGTGACAGCAACACGCGCATTTACACGCGGCTCTCGCTGCTCCACTCCGCCAGCGCCACGATCACACCGGCTGGCTCGCCTTGGACGAATGACAGCCAGCGGGCGCTAACCGAGGAGGAGGAGGAGGAGGATGTTGTTTCCGCACGGAGCATTTAGAGAGGGACGCCAACCAGAGAGGCGGCTGCGTTCCGCTTCCCTCGTGTTTTTCCACGTTGGGTGATTCCTCCGAGATAGATGATGTGTTGATATTCTTTGGGAGAGAGAGTTTTGATCATATTTGCAGTGAAATGGTAAAAAAAGAAGCAGTTATTCCCCCCCTGTTTTTGTTTGTTTTCGATTCCATTTGCTCCACGTGACCACGTCACGTCACCACACATTTTAGACATCGTTAGTTGTTTAATCTGTTTTTCCAACTCATTCTAAGTTAAAATGTTCAAAGATTAAATATTCTGTAAGCATGTTGCGTCATAAATATTTTGGTAGACCAAGACTATCCGTCATTCCTCCGACAGACTGGTACGTTCTAAAGAATCTCACTTTTACTGATTGCTTTGAATCAGAAGACACTGGGCACAATTTAGACATTAAATAAAACGTATTTGGAATCCACATGGAACACAACAGTGCCGTAATACGTCACAACAGAGATCACCAGTGGACATTATAGTTAAAGATCGTCTCCAGGATCCTCTCCACACTTTGACGTCTCCAGAAGCTTTTACGCACATCACCAACAGCTGCACCCATGCTCACCTCACGAATCACCACGAATCACCCAGTGGCCTGCAGGGTGCCACACTCTCACAGACTGACAGCTTCGTGAAGGTGTTGATGGGTAACCAGTCCTTCCAGTCCTGGGTCATTTGCAACTGGGACTAAGCCTTCTCCCCGGGTATAGGAAAGGGTAGAGCTGAGGCTTGAGGTGTGGGATGAAGATAATGGCTGACATGATCAGGTCAGTTACGCCTGTGAATCATTTTTATTCAGTCAAATGTGTCTTTTCACCTTTGTGTTACAGAATCCATGGAAAAAAGACTTGGCTACATCCCAATAATAAATGGCGACACTAATGGTTGGTTTCACCTTGACCACAAATTCTAATAGAACACAAAAATGTCCAAGTGAGATCTCTCTCTCTCTCTCTCTCTCTCTCTCTCTCTCTCTCTCTCTCTCTCTCTCTCTCTCTCTCTCTCTCTCTCTCTCTCTGATTGTGTCCTGTCGGCGGCTTAGTGTAGTAGAGACTGGTATAGCGTGCGTCATGGTATCATATCATAAAGTAGCAGATTCACAGATGTAGGCCTATAATCAAGAAAAACAAATGTGTTTTTTAATCTTTAATAAATAAAGCTCACGGCTTATAAATACTTTCAAAAAGACACGCAGTAAAAAATATTTCAGAGACACACATTAAATGTAGGATGGGTGTGCTGCTTTAAGAGCGCAACAGAACAACACACGAGGTATCTAGTAAAGGTGTAACAATGAAACCAATTGCTAACCCGACGGCGCAACAATATCAGACATTATAATATCAGTTTGCCGGAAAACATCTGCCTTCTGCCACGGTGAAGTCCGACAGACAGATGGACACATCTCCAACACGCCTGAGGACCATCGTTAAGGAGCTTGGAAGAGAGAAAGGGACTAAATGACACTATAATTCGGTTTCCCCTGAATGTGTGTATTGTGTTCACTATAAGTGCCTAAAAATGCTTTGAATGAGTATTCTTTGTATCAAGCCACTGCTTCCTTTATGTATTTACAATTAGTGGGATATGACAACATTCCTGTTGTAAGACAGAAGCCAATAAAGCTCAGATCAAGCTGAACAGACAGAGACGGAGTGTGTGGGTGTGTGAAAGGAGGAGTGTGTGTGTGTGTGAGAGTCAATCAGCACGACGGATGTACTGAGCCTTTAAGTACCGAAAGACAGTAACGACCCTGTGTTGTACAACACACCGTTACGGAGACGGAGGGAAAAGCAAAACACAGACGTTTAATGAGTGGCCAGAGAAAAAAAATCAAAGAAGCTGCTCTGCTGACGTTTGAAGTACAGCATGAGTGTCTTTCATGGTGTTGCAGCTTATCAGAAACATACAGATGCATGTTTGAGAGACATTGTTGTGATTGTGTCAGCGTGTGTGTGTGTGTGTGTGTGTACAGGTGTTTCACTTCAGGTCAGGGATACAAGACGTTGCTGGGCAGACTGGGGCTGCAGCCCTCGCTTGGCGTCTTAGGGCCGAGGGTCTCAATCATACTCCTCACTCTCCGCTCTTGATCCCCCGTGAGTTGCGACTGCAGTGCACTGCTCTGGATCTGAATGAGCAAAAGGATGAGAGACGGGGAGAATTTGACTTTGTTAAATTAAAAAGGGAGAGGGGAGACGAGCAGCATTGTGAGGAAGGAACATAAAGGAGAAGGGAGAAATGAAAACGAAAAGAGCACAGGACATAATGCCAATATTGGGACTAAAAGGTTAATCGGCAGTGAGGAGGGAGATGAGAAGATAAATGAGAGAAAAAAGGCTGAAGTCCTTTTTATCCCACGTGGCTGATATACAAGAGTGGGAGCATTTCGATTGCACTAAAAGCACTACGGCCAGAGCGGCGGCCACGTCAAAGCGAGGAGAGGCGACTTCATTCTCTGCTCAGGTAGAGAGAGGGCAAGCTCAAATCGTGGCACCGGCACCTGGTTCCGGTGGCACGTCTCAGATGCCGGAGCAGTTGCCACTACTTTAGAGGCAGCACTCCCGGCACCTACGAGTTGCCACTCATGTGCCACTGGTGCAGATTCTACTATTTGAGGCAGGTGCCTCTGTTTGGGAGAGAGGTGCCGCAACTTGCTTAAGGTCCTGGAAGGTATAATATGTGACGATACATTAAGGTCCTGGAAGGTATATATTCCTACGTCCCAGCTGACTCTGTTTGAAGTGCCGCTGTTTTGGAGAGGTGCTGCGACAGTTTAACCTTTATTTGTCGTTATTTGACAATACATTAAGGTCCTGGAAGGTATGACTGTTGGTAGTTGTAAAAAAAAAAATGCAGAGTTGTGCAACCCAACCCTGTCTCCTAAAAATTACAATCAACGTATGCTTGTGTTATTGTTTTCATGTATACGTTTATAATCAACGTATGTTTATGTTATTGTTTGTGTTTTCATGCTTTTCCGCTGAATTTAAGCATATTTGAATTTCTAAGCTCTGCGGAGGAAAATAAACGAACAGGATTCCCTCAGTAAGCGAAGAGGGGCAGGGTGAAGCCGGTAACGGGGCCGGGCTTGTTTGGGAATGCATCCCCAAGAGGGTGGTGAACTCCATAGGGCAGTAAACCACTGTGGTCAAATCACAGACACTGACACTTCAGGAAACACATTCAAGCGAGCGGAGAGATCCACGTGACACAACATCCGGTTTTCAATTCAGAGTAAAAGTAAAAGTAAAAGTTCTACGTCCCAAAATCTAATTTCTGAATATTTAATGACTGATAAACATGTTTTAACTTTTTTGGATGTAGGACTTTTACTTGTTTGGATGTGTTCTGAACACATTCATATCAGTCAGTATTTTTGAAAACCGGACATGTGCTAAAATGTCAGTGTCTGTGATTTGACCACGGAGATCCAAGACTGTTACCAGCGGCACTCTCAAACAGAACCTTAATGCATTGTCGCATATTGTCAAATAATGAAAAATAAAGGGTAAATGTCGCGAAACCTCTCCAAAACAGCGGCAGCTGCAGCGGGAAGTAGTGGCAGCTGCCTCAAACAGTAGAAACTGACGCAAAAACTAGTGGCAGCTGCCGCAAAGTTGTGGCAACTGCTGCAAAAACTAGTGGCAGCTCGTAGGTGCCGCGGCACCTGAGAGGTGTCACAGGAAGTGCCTATACGAGGTGCCGGTGCCACGATTTGAGCTTGCTCCTACTGCTCAGGTAGACAGTTCTCCACTGTATCGCCACATAGCAAACAGCCACTAATTAACTAATATTAATGCTCTGAACTCCGTATACTGCACCTTTAAAAACTAAATACGAAGACAAGGCTGACAAAAGGCAAATCTTCAGAGGGAGACACACACCTGGGATTTGCAGAGATCTAAATAAAAATGCATGACAGAAAGAAGCTTCTACTGCGAAAACAAGACTATTACTGTCAGTTGTCACAAGCAATACAGAAGAATTACAACCGCTTTAACGGAATATCATTGTGAGCTACAGCAGCCCGACGTCTGTTATTAAAGCACCAACATCCCTGATATTGTCACCAAACTATCATCATCTTCGTCATCATCATTCTCTGCATCACTGGAGAAGGAAGAAAAAATCTGGTACTTTTCCAGAGAGAGAGAGAGAGAGAGAGAGAGACTTGATGGATCTCCATATCCAAGTGAATATTGCATTGAAAGTTAAAGCTGTTTTTTCCCGGCAGTTCCCATCAAGCGACTCGAGAGGATGATATTTTGAGGAACGGGCGGGTGAACGAAAGGGCAAAATAAAATAAAGAAGTGTTCCGGTAACTGAAAAGAGCTAAAGGGGGGAAATAGAGGTGAATGGAGAGGAGTTGGTGGGGTGAGAACAATTTGGAGAGCAAAAGAGGAGAGAGGAGGTAAAGGATAGGGGGGAGAAACAGAATGGTGAAAGTTCAGGCTGTGTACGCAAGAATGAAAGAGAGAGAAAGAGTGCTGGGTAAAAGAGTCCCTCCAGTCTGGGGGAAGTTATGAGAAGTCTGCAAGCATTACAAATTATGAAAAAGGGACTCTCCCATAAGACCAGCTCCTATCTGACAAGCTGACTTAGCATGCAGCGCAGCCCTTTCACCCCGAAACACTGGATCATGCAGAAACACACATACTGTAAGAGGCTGGAGGACCAGCACAAGCAAATGTTTAACGAGTCTGAACGGAGGACTGGAAAGAGCCACGGGCTCAAGCGGCAGCATGCGCACACGTGCTTGCTTGTATCAAATCGTGTGCTTCATGACACACACACATCTCATCAGGAGGAAAGCGAGATAGTGATACGGCACCAGATCACTGCCAGATGTGCACGGAGAGCTTCCTCGTGACCTGAGATTGAAGTCCACAGGCAGATCATCTGGAGCTCCTGGACAAAGTTCGACGTGTGTGAGTTTGTGTGACGGATTGGAGCAGAGGACATGTTGGGGAAGTAAACTCGTACTGTCTAGCGACTGTGAAGAGGAGTCTGACACATTGAACCCTGCCTCCCCTAAACCGCATCAATGTCTCCAGAAACACACAGTGACACACACGGTACACCCACACCCACACCCACACACGAGCGAACAGACACACATGCACACAGATTTGTGTTCCCTGGCACTCGCTGCACTGGGAGCTGCAGTTTGTGCCATCATTCTGTCACTCCTCTGATTCTGAGCTACTCTCAGAATACTAAATGTGCTTCTGGTCCGATATGCGATGCCAAATTTGAGCTACGCTATCTGATGTGGCTGCTTACTCCTTCTGTGTTTTATAACATCTTGAAGCCAGCATAAAACCCAGATGAGCTTTATGCATCCGCCGCAAAGCTAACAAGGGTAGCGACAAGAAGATACTTCATCATGTTCAATTCATGCAACAAGATCTACTTGCATTTAAAGCCAGTTCATACAATACCGTGTTTCTTCTGGCAACGATCTATGGGATTTGACGAATGATACTAATCACGACTTAATGCTGCGATCACAACTGAGCAGAGCACAAATTTGATTGAGGGCCATTTATTAAATTCAATTTAAATTATTTATCAATATTTCCTGTTTGCACTTTTTTGCATGATGTCCGACATTAAGTTTCAGTGTCACTTTTTTCAAATTAATTTGTTGTTTCCATGTAAAATCAGAGTTAACCTTTGATGGCTTTGCGCAACAACTACAGATTAACCTATAATAAACAGTTTAAATGAATAATTCACCAACCAGTCGAGATCTTTAGACTGACACAACCTTTTTAACATCTGTGGGTAGTAGAGTTTACATCCAACATCAGCGCTAAAAGGCTGAGACTGTGTGCAATCATCTTCAAAGAAATGGCAGCAAGAAAAATGTCTACTGAGTGAGATTGCAGTTATGTATTTATTCCTTGAATGCCTCAATGCTAACCAGCTGTTTGGGTTCAATATACGTCTTGGCCACACTCAGGCTCTATTCCTCGCCTTAAACTGCCAGGGGCTCAGTTTGGAATAATCACAATTAAATGAAAGGAAGAAAAGAGAGAAAGACACAAGCTGGGGCCGTATCAACATAAACAAAATAATATATATATTACAATGATACAGATTATTCAGGAAAGCTTGTTTGTTCTGTTTTTCTTAAACCTTTAGCTAGCTACTAGGAGTGGTGATTTATTCTATTTTGTATTCCTTATCTAAATTATTAACCATGATCACAGCTGGAAGGGTCATTAGTGCCGACATGACGAATGAGTCTGGAAGCCGAAGGATATGTACAACTAACAGATGGGGTTACTGAGTTCATGTCAATGAAAAGCACTACTGACCATTAAAGGTGCTAAAGTCCTAAATCAGGGCATATCTGTTGCCTCTCAACGGCTCTCAACATGGCGGCAGCGAGCAGCTAACAGCCCTAACCGTGCAAACAACAATAACAGTTCTGAGAACTATGCTTCTGCTACAATGCCATGTGTCAGGACGCGTCATCAGCTATTTTAGCTCGCCAGTGGACCACACACACACACACACACACACACACACACACACACACACACACACACAAACACACACACACACACACACACACACACACACACACACACACACACACACACACACACACACACACACACACACACACACAGTGACTTCCTCTGGTCTTTGCAATTAAAGTTTACCATTTACCTGTCACTGCTGTGTCACTGAGGCTACTGTTTTAAATTGCTACTTTGTTTCTGCAGTGCTTCTGTTCAAAATTCGGGCATTTTATTTGCATAAAAAAACATTTATTTGCCGTGAAGAACAGCGGGACCAGAAACACAAGGTGTTAAAAACCCTGCGTGAACCCAACTGATACTGAACTCTGTCTGAACTTGATTTATTTTATAAATTATTTATTCAAGGAATGTAGATATTTATGGATAACATAAATATCCAAATGACCATTATTTGTTCTGCGTGTGTGTGTGTGTGTGTGTGTGTGTCAGCACGCATGTGTGTACCTGTGAGAGGAGCAGCCTCAGGGCCAGTGCTGCTTCCTCACTGAGCACCTCCCGCCCCCTCCTCTCCACCGCCTCCATCAGCTGGAGCAGGTCCGGCTCCCACAGCACTGAAGTGCTGCCGTGCTTCAGGAGCTGCCGAGGACAAAGTAAGCAAGCAGAAGAGGGAGGGAGAGATAAAGGTAAGAGGTAAGCATAAAGAATCAAGCTGGCAATAAGCATGTTTTTGTCTTTTGAAGTGGTGTGATATTGTGGACAGAGTAGAGGTCAATTGACCTTTTGCTAAGTCCCGCACTTGAATGCAGACTGGCCAATCATAGTGCAGCGCTGGCCAGCTCTGAACAGGATCCGGCTCTGCTCTATAAACTCACATGCAATCAGATTTTTTAAAATTTTTAGGCTGGTTTTGTGAATTTGGAGCTCGTCCTGGTTAAATGTTCTATAGTGATACTCGTTACCTGGAGAGGTTGGAAGGATATATAAGTTTCTGAAAAAAGACCGGTGTATTTTAGTACATCATTAGCTAGCATAGCTAGCGTCAGCGCTTATATGCTACGCTAGCTACCGAAGGTAAACTGAATGGTGAAAGTTCAGGCTGTGTACGCAAGAATGAAAGAGAGAGAAAGAGTGCTGGGTAAAAGAGTCCCTCCAGTCTGGGGGAAGTTATGAGAAGTCTGCAAGCATTACAAATTATGAAAAAGGGACTCTCCCATAAGACCAGCTCCTATCTGACAAGCTGACTTAGCATGCTGCTTTATAATGATTGTAACAAACCTGCCGGGCTTTACAGGAATAGTATTGTTCCTTAATTTTGTTGTCTTTTGTCCCGATCGCCAGGTTCACTTTTACACTGTGATCTGTCGGCTCTAGCTTCTCTCTTAATCGCTCTAACCTGTTTTCTCTGCGGAACCTGTTTGACGTTCTGAATATATCCTTCAAACACATTTTGTGGACCCTTCTGTCTGTTTCACTCTTTTTCATTTTTCCACAAATGAGATCATATCTATTCAGGGAGTGCAGTGAGTGACAGTGCGTGCTCCATGGTAGCTCTGACAGCTTGACAGAGTAGCAGTGGGGGGCGGGGCTTAGCAAAGGGACAATTTAATCTGCTTCAATTTTGTAAAAACTAAAACATGTCTGAGAGATTCAGGCAAAAACATGTCTGTTTCTCAAATTTCTCAATTTAGTTTCTGCTCATTTGCATGTCATGGGTCACTGGGTTACAGCTCACCCGTAGTTCCTCCCCTGATTTAATTGAATAATTGAAAAATGTTTAGAGCCTCAGTTCATAACAGATAATATGTTAATTTTTTTTCTATGTCAGCCTGCATAAAACTGTACTATATTCACTCTCACTACTCATGTAGTAGATCCAAATACCCGACCATTTTTATGTTTTCATTACCTTCATTAACTTTTTATGATATTAATATCAAATATGTATTACTGCTCAAAACCTTGCCCAATAAATTATACTTGATTTGAGTGTGTGTGTGTGTGTGTGTGTGTGTGTGTGTAAAACGTCTCACAATTGTGATGAGTCTGAGAGTGACAGGGTGCAGACGGGTGCTCTCTCCTGAGCTGAGCAGGCAGTAGATGAGGAATCGACTCCATGGCTTACATGCCACGTACGTTTCTAACACGCCGACGTATGCAAAGAAAACACACCCAGGGGGAGGAAAAATGACAAGTTAGGATGCCTCACCCAGATCAATTCAGATCAATTACTGAAAATGGTTCATGGTTAATGACATACAGTTAATGGCACGCTACAGCGCTGATAGGAGATAGAATAATACCTGAGGATACTTGCACACATACACATCCTCTTTCATCTCTCTCTCACGTGCACAGATAAACCCACACTCCCTCACTCCCCAAACTGTCTCCATGTCTGGTACCTGTAGTGGGACTCTTCCTCTGGAGGAAGCCCAGCAGGGAGCTTAGACAGTTGACGGAGGCTCTCAGCAACAGCTCGTGCTTCTGAGGAGAAAGAGAGGCGGAAGGTTGAGACATGAGAGAGGAGCCAAGTATACGATAAAAAGAGAAGAAGGAAAGTACATCTTCCAGCTCACAAATGTCAGATCATTGTAAGTCTTAGGAGCACGCGGGAATTTGATGTAGACACAATGGACACAAACACACATGCTCAGCAGTGGAAAGTTGCACCCAGAAATAAAAGGGAGAACAAGGGAACACCGGAGAGAGCGACTGAGTGAGGGTTTTAATAATGCATGTCTCTCCCACAGTGGCGGCGCTGGCAGTGAGCACTCTAGAGTGTCCAAAAATACTGAAGTAGGCCAGGCGGATATCAGGACGACAGTGGAGAGTTACACCCTGATCCTGAGACGGAGGAGATAGGAGAGGAGAGGAGGGCATGAGAGAGAGCGAAGGAGGTGAAGTTGGTAAAAAGAGGGCAGACGAAGATGAAAGGAAAATAATTAAGGAGAGAAAGGAAGGCCAGAAAGTGAGGAGAAAAAGAAAAGCAGTCAAGAAAGTAGAGGGTGGGAGCTGCAGTATTTCCTACTGCTACCCAACCCGAGCATCAAGCGGCAAAAGCGAGCAAAACAAAGGAGGGAGGGGAACGGTTCGGTATCAGCAGCCGAACAGCAGACTACAGAGCACTGAACCATAGAGCGGAAGCTCAGTTCACCTCTAAAGTCTTTTACACAGAGAGAAATGCCACTGGTGTGGAACCAGAGGCTGCCACGCTGCAACAGAGGCACTGGATAGAAAAAGAAAGACAACAGGCAGAACACCTAATTACCCCAAAGTTACCATATTTCATCCACACTATCTGAAAATTGTCCTACTTAAAAACATAAATATCTATACTGTATATGCTGATGTCTTTGTTTGCTTGTCATGATTGAAGCCTTACTAATTAACGTTAGCGCTGGTATCTGTATTGTTCATATCATTATTATAACCATATGGTGCAGTGTTGGCCAGTGTACTGGAGGAGCTGGGTTTCACAACACGGTTTGCATTCTGCATGCAAATGAGCATCAAAATGAGCCCAGTGGTATTACACTTCATTAGCGGGAGCCTTTTTCCAACTTATTTGATTACACATTAAAATACATCGCAGGCTTCCATTCCACCTCCCTCGACAACTCTGACACTTTCTCTCTTGTTCAAAAAGATTTTGATGACCTCTCACCGCCGGCAAGGGCGGCAGCGCGCCGATGGTTTTAACACATTTTGTGTCGGCTGTAAAATTTTAATGACCTGCCACTGCAAAACAAATCATTTAGCTATAAATCACGTCTATCTGGATGAGTATCTGTTGAGTCAAGAATTACTTTTCAATCTGAACTCTAAATGACTGAATGCTGGTGTAAATCTACAGCATCCCTACCCCTCCCAACCCTTTTCAGGTTGCTCATCCTCATCAGTCAAAAGGACCAGCAGTGCGAGGACACAGGACTAAACAAATACATTTGACAGTTTTAGACATCAGTGTGTGTAGGAATACTTCATCTTGAACACTACCACACACTTCTGAAGACTAAGTCATTGGGAGAACAAATGTATGTGGCCAAGAAAGCTCTTTTGTCCAGCGTGTCTTGTATTTAAGGATGGGCAAGATATGGATGATTGATATCGTAATATGAGACCAGATATCGCGATATGGAATAAGTGTAGTCTCTTCCTGGTTATAAATTCTGCATTACAGTGATGTAACTTTCTGAACTTACCAGACTGGTCTAGCTGTTCTATTGTTTGCATTTACCCACTCACACATTATTGATGATTAGGGTTAGGTGGTTTCATCAAAAATCTCATCCTGTAAATATTTTGTGAAAGCACCAATATTCAAACCTATGATACCTTTTCAATGTGGATATTGATTTTCTCTGTATCGCCCAGTCCTAGTTGTATCCCAATCTTCTCATTACGTGCTACTGTATGTATGGGTCTTAAAAATAAGTCGAACCCATGTCCATTTAACGCACAATGAGTCTCAGAAGTGAGCTGTATTAAAGAAGTATCTTCCTGCCATTTTATGGACACAGTAAAAACGCATCACCACCACTCGTCCTGCCAAGCCTTCGGATTCATTGGTTTCCAATCTATTAGATTCAGTAATACAGAAACAATGCCTCCTTTATCGTGTGACTGTTGAGACTCGGCCGTTAAGTGACGCCAGTAAAGGTAGCAGTCAATATACTTTGACTGTGTGATGGAGCCTTTTAGTGCTTCATCTTTATGTACAGTAGTGCCTCTGCGTCTTGTGATGCTGCAGCACTGCTTTGATCATAAAGAATTACCAGGTTGAGTCAACTGTGATATCAAAGCCGTGTGTTAAGTATCAACATATGTAGTAGTTATGTGCGCAGCAGAAGTTAAAAGGTACAATTCTACTAAGGGTCTGCCTCCTGCCTTATGTTGTGCACTGGATGACTGATATTTTGGACCATTTTGGTTCTTGCTCTGTGCTCTGCCACCCAGGAGAAGTAGCTTCACCTGTTTATTCTTAAACGACTGCTGGTGAGACACCAGTCAGCCTCTTACGTAACACACAACCAGAGTCAATACTCCGGCTACATGTAATAACTCTCCAGGATTGCTCAGGAGATGTGTGCCATCCCATTACACTAACTACTAAATCAATGGAAATCTCATTTTCTGCACAACCTTGTTCGTGGAAGGCGGTTCAGATCTACCTTCATGTTATCTCTGCTGCAGAATCAAAGGTGGAGTGAAAGTAAAGCAAGAGACGGTAGGCATCGTCATGTCTGTGTTATGAATATCTGTATGAGAACAGATATCCTGCACACTGGCTTCTTTGAGTGAGCATTTTTTCAAGCGTTACCTCAAGTTTTACAACTTTGACTATATTTAACGTGCTAATCCAAAATGATACCAGTATATAAATGAGAAAAAGAATCCCCAAAAAGTATAAATATCCCCTTTAATGGAACATCTCTCCTGTCTCCAATAATCTTTTTTGCCCTCAATCTCCTTCTCAGTTTCATTTTCACACCTAAGTATGCCCCACACGTATCTTCACACACACACATACACACACGCCAACACAAAGATCAATACCCCCAAGTACATTTAAGTTGTTAAAGTCTAAAGTAGTACAACCTGCAAAAGAAGTCCGCTGAGAGCAGTTGAGAGGCACAGAGCTCCTCTGGAGCCGAGCGGGTACAAAGCACCATCTTCGACCCCCAGAGGTTTGGACCCGACCAGACCAGGACCGGTGCTCAGAGGCACCACTGCTGACGACAGGTCAGCATCAAGGAGAGCTTGCAGCAACCTCAGGTAGCTGACTGGAAAGAGAGAGGGAGAGAAGGGGAAGAAATGAAGACTGGTTAATGTCTGGAAAACAAAGAGGGAGGAGATGAAATGCCTAAACACACAGGAGAGAGCAGGAGGAAGATGAGAAAAGAAAAAAAAACCGTGAAGGGCAAGGCCACAAGAGAAACAGGTGCATGGTAGAACCGTAAGGTGGGGAAGTGAAACATTTAAAATAAAATGTTAAAAGCAAGAAGTAGAGGGAATACAATGAGGCAGAGGTAACAGTTGAAAGGAACGGAGGGACATTTTAACTGATATGTGACAGAGAGAGAGGGAGCGTGTGAGGCAGTGAGAGACAGGGTTGAAGGAAGGTCAGAAAGACTGACGGACCAAAGTAGTGATGGAGATAAAGAGAGAGCCACGGCCGGACTGATTGCTAAAACACAGAGGGATCCAAACTGAGGGCTGTCAGCCGTCTGAATGGCACTAATGCCATGTACACTGAGATTAGAGCTCTCTGAGGGAGGGAGGACTCAATTAGTGGCAGCAGAAGAGAGGGAGGAGAGCCACAGCAGAGAGATAGAGAGAGAGGGAGGGATGGTTGGAGGCTGAGTGAGGAGAGGGAGAAAGAAAGAGAGAGGGAGCCGATACATCACAGCAAACCCTGACAGGCCACTTATCCGGCTGACAGACACAGACACAGGAGCAGCAGGGATGATCTGTCTCCGAGTGGTGCAGCGAGATGTGGGCCACTTTATATAATTAAAGTGTGTGAAATTCATGCTCAGCGTTTGGTTAACTCCTCTGAGGATAAAGCATGAACAAACAGACACTCTACCTGTGCTTGAGGAGTACGGGGAAACCAATTGGAGGTGAACCTCATTAGTCCATCCTGAAGCTTACACAGTATATGGACAGTTGCTGCAATAATCGGGGGATGCCAGCCAAGCTCCAATTCCTAACTCTACTGACGTGTCTTGGTTTCACAAACCCTCTAATGTCTGCAATTACACTGGACAGAGTAAAATAGAGAAGAACACAAATACAGAAAGGATGAAGCTGAGAAGAGATTAGGAGAATGCAGAAAACCGGGAGGACAAAAACTAAATGGTTGGGGGGGAGAAGAGAAACGGGAGGCGAGCACACAATCCCTTCAGTGCTCTCAGGTTACACACACTTGGTACCGACTGTCAGTCTTTTAAAAACAAGCATTAAATAGAATTCAGAGTTTGTTACCCAGCAAAAGATTGTCTGTGTTTCTTTTCTGAACAAGGAGTCGCTGCACAGCAGTGTCCAGACTCCAGCTGATGCTTTTTGGGACCTAAAATAATGGAGAAAAAGAGCGAAAGAACAAGAGAGAGACGGGAGAATCAGAAGAATAACAAATTAAAACACATCATTACCAGTTAGAATGTGTTAACTCTGCAGTGCCAGGAGAGAGCAGAGATGAAAATGCATTTTTTTGTACCACATCCCAGCTGTGGTAAGGATTGAACGGATCCAAATAGTGTTTTGTATTCTGTGTTCAGATCTGAGTCTATGCTCCATTTGCTGCATGTTCTATGTCTCGCCCTTGACCGTGTTAAGTTCTCTATGGAAGTTGTGATAAGAGCAGAGCTGAGCTGTGGTGTGTACCTGAGCAGAGTGAACGCGCTGCAAGGTAATGAGGGAGGACAGGAGTAGATGGCTGCAGCACAGCAGGGCTGAAGGAGGACAGGCTGATGGAGAGAGGGATGGAGCGGAGGAGGAGGAGGAGGAGAGCAGAGTCTGCAGCTGGTCCATCAGTCCACTGTTGGAGAGCAGCACGGAGACAGCTGGGGAGGACAAAGCACTATGTCATCACACTTTGATGGGATTTGCACTTGGATGTCTGTGTGTGTGTGTGTGTGTGTGTGTGTGTGTGTGTGTGTGTGTGTGTGTGAGAGAATAGCAGTTGGTCTGGATGACTGCATGGTGACACACTGCAGTGCAGGCAACCACACACACACACACACACACACACACACACACACACACACACACACACACACACACACACACACACACACACACACACACACACACACACACACACACACACTTTTCTACGAAACATTACAAATTGATAAACTTGTTACATTTAAAACACACTCGGGCACAATCACACGCACACATTCACCCACTCACTCGCACATCATGTGCACGGTGCACACGTCTTTTGGTTTGACTTAATATACAACCAGCAGTTGAAAGAACTTCTAGCCTGAGGCTGAAGTAACTTGCATCTGTAAACTCACCACTAGTGCTGAAGAAGCAGATGGTGAATGCAGGTAGCCGACAGCAGAAGCGGTAAAGCAATGCTTTGGGCATAATTAGCTTTGCTTCCCAAAGGCATGCTACGCTCCCTCTCTGGCCGCTAGCCTCGCCTTATTTACTACAAACCAGCTCATTGCTGCTGACCTCTGATGAGTTGTATTTTCTTATTTATTTAGCTTGTAACAAAATCAATGGCATCAAATAATTGATGTCTTTGGTAAGAGGGGGTTTAAGGTGCCTTGATTCCTCCTGTTGTAAATTATTCCATCATATGTATTACCTCCAACTGTGGAGTTATTTCTTCTGTATTTTGGCATCGGCTTTGTAGGATGCAGCAGGAGGGATTTTGTTGTTGTTGGTATAATTAATTATTTAGCCCTGATCTGGTATTTTTCTAGTATGTGCAAAAATGAAAAAGAAACTGATTGTGTCAAACCTTCTGGGAGTGTGTGTGTGTGTGTGTGTGTGTGTGTGTGTGTGTGTGTGTGTGTGTGTGTGTGTGTGTGTGTGTGTGTGTGTGTTTGAGATCTCTGAGCTCTACTGACCCTGTTACTGTGTGGGTGAGTGTATGTTTCTGTGTGCATGTGTGGTTTTGTCTATGCGATACACGTATTCATGTTCAGCAAGGCCACAACATAACACTGAGCTATTGTCGGGATCTTGTGCAAATGTGTGAGAAACTCTCCGACTTGATGGTGTAACTGTAAGTGTACAAGACAATGTGCCACTACGTATTTACAGCAGGTGTCAGCGTGTTTGCTTTTTCCTTCCTCTGTGTCTCAATAGTGCATGCTTGTCAAGGTCAGCTTATTTCTCCTCTGATAAAACTGGGCAAAAGAAGGGACACATTTGAACAGAGCGACAGAAAGAGGTATAGGGTGAAGAGGGAGGGAGGCGTGGAGATAAAGAGACAAGAAGAAAAGTGTCTCTAACCTCTGTCGGTGCAGTGTGCTGGGGACAGACTCAGGCAGCAGTACAGGTAGCTGAGGGCAGGTAGCAGGCTCTCTGTGTCGGTAGGCTTCAACCTCCCTGCTATATTACTCACTGGAACACACACACACACACACACACACACACACACACACACACACACACACACACACACACATTCAAGTCTGATGCCTCACTTGGTATTTTATCTGCAGTACTCTCAAAAAGACGAGAGAGACACTGAGACACGATATGACGGACACTAAAATGACAAACATGTCCTGCCTGTCACGTCACGTCTCCTGCCGGTCGGTAAAGACTGAATTAATCTGATCTGCCAGTGCAAATATGAAGCTGGAAAATGTAACTACCCACACAAAATTAGTTCCACTAATGCAGTCAAAACACGAAGTCACAGCAGGATCAGGCCGTGTTGACACCAAGGCAAAAAAGAAATGCAGATGTGATTCTAATCATAATACGCTGAGAGTTATAAATTGCCAGACGAAATGTCTCGTAAATTCTGAACAGCATTTTCATTTGCAGATCAGCAGCGAGCACTCCCTTGTTGATGAGGGTATTAAATAAAGAATGAGTGATGCCTCCACTTAGAAAGGAATATAGGTGAATGTGGAGGGAGGTGAGATGAACTCGGCAGCAAAACAGACGTGTCGAATGGAGAGCTGTGTCTTAGTGCTGTGACTAGATGATTGTGTGTTTGTGTAGCAGTTGAGTGCCTGAAGGGTGTTTAAGTAGTCTGTGTTCACAACAGCAGAGAACTAAATGCATTGCGTGTGTTGTTAGTGAGTGCCTTTGCGTGACAGACAACATCTGTGTGCGTGTCTGGCTGTGATGTAGCAAACATCTTCTGCCTCAAACGTAGGGTGCGTGCGAGCCTTCCATGTAAACAATGTGTTTGTGTTTGCAAACAGATGAGGTCTGTGGGGAGTTTCCCTCGGTGTGACCGGCCAGCAGCACCTTTTGACCTCACCGTGATAGAGCAGCTTGAAGTGCACTCCGTCCATCTTACTGTAAGTGGAAGAGGAAGGCAGGTCACTGGCCTGCATCGCACAAAGCAGCTTCAGCACCAGAGGGAGTGAGTTCACTGCTAAACAAAGAGAGAAAGTAACAGAGTATGACAGTAAGCACAAACGTGAAGGAGATCAAAGAGAGACAGAGACTGATTACATGTACATGAAAGTAAAAAGTAGGTGAGAGTGCTGCAGGGGAGAGAGAAGGCAAACTTTAAAGGGACAGTGAGGTGAATGAATAGAGTCAATAGAAGAGAATCTTGCAGGGGAGTTGTGGACTTTGAAGTTCTGGTCTACGAACAAGGTGTAGCATCAAGAAGAGTCAAGAAGAAGTAAGCACATCTTTGCCAGAAATATAACAAAATAGCATGCACATTTTAAATAACAATATTCTGGGTCTGAATCCAGATCGGGTTGAGGGAGTATAAACGGAGCGAAAGGAGAGCTGCAACGTGAAGGAGGGAGACAGAGAGCAGGAGTACTCTAACGAAAAGTAGGCTGCAGGAAGATCAGGCATTAAAATGTCTCCCCTTGGAATGCCGCTGCATTAGAGGCTCGTCTAAAGTATATATTAATGCAAATTACAGTGGGCTGAACTGGAGCGCATGCACAGATAACGGCCTGTAATCCCCTGCGGGCCTGTGATGAGCAGAACGCAGGCAGAGGCTAACCACAGCAACAGTTTCTGAATCCCCAGCTGGCACCCTGGTGTCGTGCCCTTCAGCTGTGCTCATTAACCTGGTCAAGTATGCAGACATAATAACACCATCTGGCAGACACCTCCACCAAAAGCAACAGAAATGCATGAATGGATTGCACAGCATGTCTGGGAATTGAACCCCATCAGGAGCGTTCAAACCTGACCTTATTTGGACAAGACAGCATTTAAAATATACTTTTTAGAAGGTTTAATTTGACGTTTGAAGTTTCACCACATCTCCTTATTAGTATGTAACAATCATTAACTTTCAGGGTAGCTTGTATTGTAATGTCATGATCATCACTGTATTATCATTTGACTAAACTGTTGTCAAATGTATGATTCAGAAGAAACTCATTATTGTGATCTCCTTTTACAAGAGTGCTGTCTGATGTTTGACGATGCCACAGATGCTGTGGCAGACTGGAAACATGGAAACAGACCGTAAACATGTACACTGTCTCTTTTATGACACGATCTAACAAATACTGCACATTACTAACAAAACACAATAGGTTGCAATCGTCCAACTCAATCAATGTCTTCCAAAATGTGCATTTCCCTTGCTTAGTTTATACTTTCTGAATACTGAAATTTAGGAATAATACTATTGAAACAAAGCTGGACACTGTTTTCTTCCCAATTATACATAAGAATACAAAACCAGTATATGATAGCAACCTCCTGCAAACAGATACTACCGTCTGTTCAAACTAAATCAATAATATGCACTTTAATGCAGGGGAGTCAGCTAGATAAACAAGTCTCTCATTTCCCACCGTCTGTACTGACAAAGGATGCTGGGAGGATTCGTCTTAACGGAAGATTAATGGTTCTTCCCTTCCAACATTAATCAGAAGTGACAAGTGTTCTGGGACCGGTTTTCCATTTCAATCCAATTTAAAAACAACCAAGTTCTAAGGAAGACTTTGTGATTATACTTAGGTTAAACCAAGTTTTCCTGGCAAAACAGCTCAAATAAATAACACCAGCACATGCCACATTTGCTCCCTATAAACGGCCCGTAGTGGTATGACATTTAGTAGTATTACGGGACGTGGACAGCATGCTTACTTGGTGATCGATGAACTGTCCTTTAGCTCAACGACAAGTTCAATCCAACATGAACTCTATTGTGTCTGAGGGTGAATAGTTACTGTACGTTTTTGTGACCGGCATGAGCCCACCTATAATATTATATAATTATGTCTTTATTAATTAATTGTAACAAGAACAGTTGTTCGCACCATCAGAAAGAAAATGTTGGCACGGAGAATGACCCAACAAACATAAATCAACATAGGTATTATTTAAATATACAACATGTGGGAATAATTAAACTAAGAGCTTTCCATTATGTTGCAAAAGAAAATTGTGCCCAATGGAGCTATTAATCCATGCACATGACTTTATAGATGTTTTACTGCCGTGTCTGGCAATTGTTATTTTCATATCATTATTTAATTTCCGTCTATCATTTGTTGGTTTACTCAGATCAAGTTTGTGCATTAATACATTTTTACATGATAATTGGAGGATTTCTAAGTATAAAATGAAAAGTTGAAAACGTGAAACAGACTACCACATTCTCATTTCAGCACATTAATTACCAATTTCTACAAATTTGCTTCATACAATTTACATGCTGTTGGTCTGCCATTGGAAATAAAGCAGCCACCAGCCAAATGCTGGTAAAATATATGCAAGTGGCTGCTAGATTTGCTTCACTCACCAGCCAAAAACCGATAGTTATCTATTGAGTGGCAGTTTGATTTTGGATTCCACCAAAAAAGTTAAATTGCAATACTATTTCAGTGGCAATTTCCAATCCTTCTGTCACTCGTATTATATTTATCGCCAGCATTTCTACTGGGGAGAGTGGAGACATGCAAAAGGTTCTTCCAGTCTCTTCAGCCTCTTTTTTTCACCTGCCAAGCACTCTAAAATCTATCAGGTAGCAAAACTTGGCACCTCATACAAATGTGAATATTGTCACACTACAGTGTATCATTATTTCTAGTATCTTCCATTATGGAAAATCTCATCTCATCCATTTCAATGAACTTGAGCTACGGCTCTGCAAAGGTTTTTACTTCAAAATACATTTTCTCTGGGGATGCAACAGGTTTTTCTCCAATACTTCTAAAGATAAATATATTCTGTGTGTTTATGTCTCTTACCCTGTGCAGTGGGTCCCTGTCCAAGCCCATGGCCCATGTTCTCCACGCTGAGCCTCTGTAATGCCTGCAGCAGGGCTGGCCTAAGATCGGCACACAAGTCAGCCTCATAGTCTCTTTGACCACGAATAGCAACTTCCAGCACCTCCAGGGCTCGCCTTGACAGTGTGGCCTCCCTGGTGCAGACCATGTCCTGTAGTCAGACAGACAGACAGACAGACACATGCCTGAAGACAGATTGATAGAGGATATATTTGTGTACCAATGTTGTCCGTGAACAGTGAAGCGGTACCGAATACAGTTTAAGACAAATATGAGTTTTCCACAAACTATGAGACCCACGTCTTATTACCGCTTTAGATTGCTACACATAAGGCAGCATTTAAAAAATATCTGCACTTTATAGTGGCTAACTTAAATACTCTCACCAGGAGGGTCAGTATGACAGCTGGGTACTTCTCAATCAGAGTCAGCAGCTCCATAGTTTCCGTGTCTGGCTCCGGATCCTGTGTTACGTCTGCATGGCTTTCTCCCTTCTCCTGAATGGTCTTCTGTGCCGGGTGATGAAATCAAACCACTTCTCATTAATGCATATTCGTGAGAGTTCAAAGGGAATTTATAAAACACATACTATAATGCAACTCTAACAGTTACTCTGTTAAAGTGAAATTAAAGCTTTGTTTGGTAAAATTGGGAGAAACAAGATTAAGCAATTAACCCAGCCGAGGGTTGTCGTTGGCAAACACTGGCCCTTCAGGCTTCCCGCCTAAGCAAATCCCCCAAAATGATCACGATGAACATAAAACAAAAATGTCTGCTATTGTTAGTAATAACAGCTGTCAAGCTAGCAGCTTGTGATGGACTCTGGTGACGTACAATGAGTGCACAGGCAGGCGGACAGGCACATCATTTGATTTATTGATCGGGATGTAAAGAGAATTTATACAAAACTAACAAAAACTAATTCTAAAATACATTACTCAACCTAGCTTTAAATAGTGAAACACGGCACTGAGTCGGTTTCCTGTTTCTGTGTCACATGGGTTTCACCACCGCCCCGCCTCTTTAGGAGACTGGCGTCAGGTCCCGAGTCTTTTGACTCCAATGAGAGAAGTGAACGTGAACACAGATTATGACAGATTCTTTCGCCCCATAGTCACCAAAGTAACTTTTGAGAGCCACTTTTCTAAAGCCGTAGCATCAGTTGAAGTGGAGAGTATTTCTTAATTTAAAGAAAGGTTTTTCTAAAAAGGAAAGGATGTTTTTGCTCTTCCCCCGACTCACTTCGGTATACATTTGACGGTTCATTAAATCACCTGCTATGTATATTTCTGAAAAAGTACCTTCCCTTTTCTAAACTGTTTCCAATGACTGCTTCACAAATGTGTAACAAACCATGTGGCGGGTCAGATTAGAATACTTGTGAGCCTGACCCCTTACCACGGTCCGCTCTGCATCTCTGTGCTGAGCTTGCTTGGTCAACCAAAGTTCCAAAACCAGGGGCCCATATTTCTCTGCTAGATGTGGATATCGCCAGATGAAGTGGAGGAGTGCAGGATGGTGAATGTAGAGAGAGGGGAAGCTTTGGCGAGAGGAGAGTGCCTTGCTGATGCAGTTCAAAGAAGCCTTGAGTGGGTTGGTAAAGAAAGATTGAATAAGTTATAACACTTTCTTTGTGATGAGCATACTAACACAAGTTTAAAGTTGGCACTTTTGGAAAATAATTAAATATAAAAAAATAATTAAATCCCAAATTTCAAAAACCACAATGTGAGACTGCTTTTAAAACCCCACTGAGGCGGAGCCGTCAGTCACAGCAGGAAGTCTCCTGTGATCTAGTGCTTATACATGTTCATAGTATATACTCAGCAGTGTGAGAAATACCCGTTGGCAATCAGCAGGTCACCCGACTTAATGCTCCAGTGTTATGTTGAAGTCACACACACACACACACACACACACACACACACACACACACACACACACACACACACACACACACACACACACACACACACAGACGGTAGCTCTCTTCAATGTCCTGCTTTAATCCAGGTCATCACCAATGACAATGGATCAAATTTGTCCAAATGGGGTCAATTAAGGTCCACATTTGTTTTTAATTTGAATAATGAATGCAGCTGGACATAGTAGACTTAGCTTTTAATATATTAGTGACAATTGCAAGTGACAAATTATTATAATTTTTTTAATATTCTAGAGACGCCCCCAAAACCTTTGCTGTTGAGGCTTTCAGGGTTTCAATCAAGTATTTCGGACAGTGCTATTATGAATTATGTAATGCACTTTGAACTAAATAAAAGTACATTATTTTTCAAAAACGTAATTTGTCCTGTAGCTATAATTTGTCCTGTAGCTATAATTTGTCCTGTAGCTATAATTTGTCCTGAAAGCTATAATTAATATTAGTTGCTGCTGAATCACGTACAGCAGAATATGGACTTTGCATCAAAAGATGAATATGAGCTGTCATGCTTTGATTCTGAGTAAAGTGTGTCCTTCATAGTCACGGTTTCCAAATTAAACCGCGCAGAACGCGAGCTCCGGTACACGCTGTTCTCGTTCTCTGTGCACAGGAAAAAAACAACGCTTTGAACACCTTCATCTTGATGAAATCCTGACACTGTGCTTGTATTAAACCTCTCTCGCCAAATACGTCTTGAGGATTTCACTTTGTTAGGATGACTCACTGAACAGAAAATTAAATAGAATAATGTCAAACTGAGGCAGACGACTTTCCGCCAAAGTTTTAAATATTCTATTGTAAAAAAAAGATATACTGAAATGTTCTCCCAGGTATGGCACTGTACTGAAAAGCCTCAAAAACCGTTTAAACTTTTCTTTAACTATAAATGGATACTGTGTATCTACTATAATGTTGTAAGTGACAGGGTGTGTTTCGGTTTCTGTGCAGCGAGCGAACCAATCATGTCATAGCTACCCCGTCGAGGTCGGGGCTCTTGTCCTGCGTCCTTGCCAGCAGGTAGAGGGCAGAGCGGAGCGCGGAGCGAGGAAGGGCACAGCTGCCCTGCGCCTGCACTGAATGCAACAGCCACGTCACACTGGAGAACACCGTCTGGTCTGGGAGGAGTCTGGACGAACACACACACACGCACAATAATGAGGACAGTAACAAGTATATGTGGATAAACATTTACATTTGGATGTATACAAACACACAGACACACACGTGCTTGAACGTCAAACACACCTCAGCAGACACGGTCAGTGTGAGGGTAATCGAGTGGACATACACACAAACTGTGTGGAAAGCAGACAACGTGCTCCAGGGCCGTGTTGATGTCCCAAACTTGGTATCTCTCATTCTCACACAGAGATACACACATAGACAAACACGGACAGTTAGAATGTGCGCGCACACAGATCCTCTCCCTGAGTACACACTCAGCCCTCCCACGCTATGTAAATCTCTGGCCACAGCTCCCATTAATCTAGATGAGACCACACAGTGGTAGGGAGAGCTTTCATTCCCTTTTCCCTGGGGGGCTAATGCACAGCCGAGGCTCCACAGAAGGACAGATTACACTTTCCAAAGAGGACGACGAATCTCTGAGGTCATAAAATATGTACTTAAGAACGCCCTCGGTGGGCTGTGGTCGTGCCGCTGGGACACGGAGAGCGCTACATGCAAACTCTGCTGTTTTCCTCACAAGCTGATAAAAGACACGAGATATCGTCTGGTATTTTCGACTATTCAAAAACTGTGATGGAGCTCACTCCCCTGCACACTTCATATTTAAACACTCATGTCACTTTAACATAAACTTACATGAACCTTATCTGTTCATCTGAGCACTTTATCTTATACTTAATTTAATACCCATTGCACTGTTGTTGTCGTTGATTGTTGATTGTTGTTTGTCTCGTCTAACGTCTCATGTCTAATGTTTATGCAACTTCCGCCATGAAACATTCCTCGTTTGTGTAAACATTCCTGGCAAATAAACGGTTTCTGATTCTGATAACGCCTGCTTCTCAGCAAAGTGGTGCTTTGTGAAGAAATTCTCTCCAGTTAATAAACTTGGACTTCAATAAATGAAATAAAACAAATATTTACAACATTAATACAATTTTAAAGATTACTTCCTGCATCAAATATTTCTGGAAGCACCTACAGACATATCAATATCGTCAGGCCATAAAAGTTTACACACACAGACAAGGCGGGAGCACTGGCATGAAGAACAGAGGTTTGGTGACGTTTTACTCTTTATATTGATTCTCTGAACACTGAATTATGCTCACGAACAAAACCACTCTACAGCAGCACTAGCGCTTACAATTTGTAATAACAAAATGCTTTTTCACTGATGCTGGATTATTTTTAGGTTCTTTCCATTTCAACTCCAACTCATTTTTTTGAGGCACTCTGTTTTAAATTGAACAAAGATTGACTTTCTAATAGGCAGAATGTTTGGAAAATGAAATGCTACTCTCCTTTTTCAAATCTTGATGAATTATGAATCCCCAGAGTGATTTGAGTTTGTTTCCTTTTGCTTGATGCTGTCCTGTGTGTTCCAGTGGGAAGTGCAGATCGTGTGCATGCACTGCATTACCTGTCTCCCTGCTGCAGGGCGAGGTGTAATATTATCACCAGACAGTACTGGGTGGCCCTGGGTCCTTTGTATTCACACAGCTGGAGGCCCGGTGATTCACACAGCAGAGCGGGCCAGTTCGACAGATGACAACACAGAGAGGGAAGGTTGTATAGCAGAAGATTCTCCACCTCCTCAACATCTGGGGGATGAGCAAGGCAAAAAGAGAAACAGAAAGGATAAGGGTTTAATGCTTCAATGCTTCAAACAAGAACAGGAGAACGTTAGAGAGAGAGAGAGAGAGAGAGAGAGAGACAAGAGAGGAAATAGTAAAGGATATGGATGAGTGAAAGAGATGGATGGAACAAAGTAAAACACATCAGGAGAGGCCCTGAGGCCTCATTTAGGAAGGATCATTACTCACACATTTTGTGTTTACGACTACAACAAGCCAAAGCTGTTTCTGAATAAATTATCTGGGGGTGAAAATGAGTGGAGTTACTCGGATTTCACACTTACAACATTCTTTAAAAAGCTACATCATCTAATATAGCAAAGTTAAGATAATGTTAATTTCCATAAATGAGGTCCCTAAAGGATAGGAAGACTGGAGTGAGGTGTGGTACGAAGAGGAACAGTGCAACTGCAAGGGAGAGGTGGATGATGGCAAAAGACAGGAGGGCTTTCCACCTCTTCATCGAATGGACGACTGAAAGACTGAGACGGGAGGAGAAAGAAAATGATACTTGTAAATAAACAATACTGCATGAAATGGTAAGAGAGGGAAAAGACAAAAGAGACAAAAGGGAGGGTAAAGCCCAGCAGGGAATTCAGATTTTTTTTCTGAAACAGCTATAAGAGACATCGAGACATTGCCTCCATCTCTGGGTGGTCTTTAGGGAGCTGGAGAGAGAGAGGAAAATGAGATGCAGCATATAAAGAGGAGAAAGAGAACAATGCAGAAAGAGACGAGGAAACGGAAAACAGGACCATTGAAACATGGCACAGAAAAGAGAAAAAAATGCAATGCAGCCTCTTAAAGGTCTGGAGAAGGGGAAAAAAGGTAATTTTAACCTTTAATCGAGGAGTGAGGGAGGAAAAAAAAACATAAGCAGTATATGAGGGAATTGCAAGAGAGCAGGGGCAGAGCAAAGAAAAGAATGACAAAAAGGGAGATGTCAGACAGGGATAGGGGTCACTGATGCATGACCACACAGAGGCTATAAAGCCACGGCGAGGTCTGAAGGGAGAGAGACTACCAATCAGCCAGAGAGGGAAACAAAGTGAAGAAGGGAATGGGGGTTTGAAGAAATACAGAAAGAGAAGGAGAGATAAATATGAACAGGAACCGAAAGGGTAAGTGGCCAAGGCTGCAGACCCAGACAGAGAGCACTGTGGTCGGGAGGGACCGCTGGGAAGGAAGAGCACGAAATGAATGGCATTGTTTAGAAAGCACAGAAAATGTGAGAAAAAGGGACACCAGGCACCAATGAAGCCGTCACCTCCAGGGAACTGGGGAGAGAAGGATAGGCCGGTGTCTCAAAGGGAGGACTGGGGGAGACGGAGGAACACAGCAAATGACAGACAGATGAAGAGGATGAGAAGGGAAACAGCAGATGGAAGACAACAAACGGTCCAACAAAGCAGGCTGCAGTGAGATGTCGCCTCCCAAAAAAATAAGAGGACGAGAAGAAACATTTGAGCAATTATTCAATTGTCAGACACGTGCAAAAGTAGAAATGATACACGAAACAAAGCACAATTAAATCGGAAACATTGCAGTTATTCAATCAACAAAACACACAATCCGAACTCTGAGAGAGAAGGTGTGTACAGAACAAGACGGCGAGGAGAAACGGCAAAAAAATCCAATCTGTTTAATAAGAAAAATGAGAGGCTGAAAATGAAACAAATAGATAAGGGTGATGAAAGGGAACAAACAGGAGTCTAGCTCTGCAGAAGCCATTATTCAAAGCCACAAGCGCAAACAAATACACACGCGGCACGCATACTAACACACACACACCTTCACACTTTCTCAAACAACTCTTACATCTCATTACTTAAAAGAAATATTTGACTCAACTCAGGTCTCAATGTCACATCATGTCTCCGGGGAACAACGGCAGTTTCCAATAAAACACGTCTTATATTTCATTTTAGGGGACGATACGGTAAAAGGGATCAGAAGGGGCACAGCACTGGAGTTTAGCTTTTGTTTTTCCTCACTTACCGCTTCACTTCACCTCAAGTTACCTTTCCCTAATATCATTTACTTCAGTCGAACATAATCAGAGGCATTCCCCCTGTAATTGGAGGTGTTATATGTGTGGTCACAAGCGGCATCGGCATTTAAGAGACTAATCAACAGCAACTAAGAACCGGCAAGCAAACACTGTTCAATGTTTAATCCACGGCCATTTCACACATTCAACATGTTTACAGTAAACACATCTGAGTGCCTTCCTTTAAGTCTGGAGCTCATCTTTAGTGTCGATGACAACATGTTTCTGGCCTTCAATGTGTAAGGCTTAATTAAATGAGGAATTATTAAAAACCTAATTTAAGAGAACAGGCATCTTTATTAGAGGGGAGAATCTTGTTTAATGTTATCGATGTTTAAAGTCAACACAGAGAGAGAGAGAGAGAGAGAGAGAGAGAGAGAGAGAGAGAGAGAGAGAGAGAGAGAGAGAGAGAGAGAGCATGCAACACAGAGGAACTGGACTTAAACTGGAATGTCATTTGAAAATGTAGTCCTTAAATTGAATATCACTTTGGTCTGTGCATTTAATAGAGCCGGGTGACAAATTTGGAGAAAAATAACTTTAAAGTCAGCCAGACTCCTTTTCATTTTTTTTGCAGCGAGGTCTGACAGTCCGCCCCGTGGAGCAGAGCCCGCATGCCGTGAATCTGACCCGATGAGAGGCTTTAAGAATATTTACCATCACCTGCTTCACAACCGGTTAAAAACGTCCTTGTGGGACTCTAAATAACAATGATGTCATCCATTTGAAACGGTCAAGTTAAAGTGTTTCCGCAGGTTTTTATAGGAGTCCACTGGGATTGGAACTTTTTATTAGATAATACAATTTAAGATAAAACTAGTGAAAGAAAATAAATGATTTGGACAACTGAACACACCTGACCTTCTTTACACAACAAACAAATCTTAGTTTTCAACAGTCTCAGACGACCGGCCGCAGACAACATTGCTTGGAAACAGGAACAGGGTTAAACTGGTACTTCATGTCGCTCTGTGAGTGTGTGTGTGTGTGTGTGTGTGTGTGTGTGTATTTGCATACCACGCAGACAGGAGACAGAAGCAGGGTCGGACTGATAAAGCAGACATGTACTGAGTTTCTGTAGAAAACCACAGCAAGACGTATTCAGATATGGGTGCCTGAAAGAATTGGAAAGAGGGAGGAACACAGAATCAGAGAAAATACACAAAAATAAGAAAAACTGAGCACCAAATCTACCACACGTAAAACTGTGAAGAGTGAACTGTGAGAGATAGGATGTGCCTCGACTTAGTCTTTTCAAATATGAAACACAGGCAACGGCATGGTTCAGTTTCATTACAGCTCAGAGTAGGGGGGCCTCGAGAGTCACCTTTATGACCACACTAGCACACACACAAAAAAGCCCATATGCTTACATACGCAATCTAAGCACACACACAGCAGGCTTTGAAGCTGCAGATCTGTTGCTCTGAGACTGACGCACTGCTGAGAAGACTGGCTTATTGGAAAAAAGGAGTCAGAGTGACTCAAAAATGACGGATGCCTCAGTCAAATGATCTGTCTCATAGTTCAATGTGCACCAACAGGGAATGATAATAAGAACTCAGCTTTATGAGCCACCATGGTTTAACACACAGACACACACACACACACAGACACACACACAGACACACACACTTTTAAATTGGTGTGTAGGTATGCGAGTGTGTCTGTGTGTCCTCAGGTTGTCCTGTTACACTTTACCTGTTTCCCGCACAGAGCAGCCCTTTGTGTTCCAGAGGCAGCCTGTAGAAACCAGAGGACGCTGGAGGGAAGAGGAGGTGTCGAGCAGAATAAAGGATGAGACAGTAAGACATGAGGAAAGGGAGAAGCATGGTAATAAAAACACTATTTATACAACACTTTTCAAAACAAAAGTCGTTTTAACAGTAGAGAGACACCTGTCAATATTGTGCCAGAAATCTGCCACATGATTCCGCCTCAGTTCATGATGTAGCCCCCTCAGCTACACCCCCACACACACTATATTATTAAAAAAACTCTGAGGGATCAGGGGGGAGAGCTCATCATTTGGCCACGTTGGAGGTAATGAGACAGCGGTCCTGTTTTAATTTGAATGGGGGAAAAAAAGCTATATGGTAAAGCTGTACTTAATGTCCTGGCTGTGTCAGTGGTGCAGTGGGAGAGAGAGTACCTCTCACTTATCAGAGGGGACATTTTATTTCATAAAGCTCCTAACTCACTCTCTCGTGGACCTGTGCCAAGGTACTGCTCAGCCATATCAGCAGAACTGCTCTGAGCGTAAATATAAAGCTTAAGTTTCTGTTTAATGCCCCACACCGGCTCGAAATGATGCCCGAGGCAACGCGTTTCTTGTCAATAATTGAGGCTCATCGTGCTGACTGCCAGCTTTGGACAGATTGCTTCGTTTTTGCCCTACAGTGATATGAAATTCCATCCAGTCAACAGTCAGGCAATTAGTCCCATCTTTGATGTGCGCAGAATCAACTATTAGTAGGGTTTTTATATTAAGAGCTGCTATTGAGCTCCTTTGTGTGCAAACTGTTTTTGGACTGCAGTGAAAATGCTGTTTTTTTTTTTTTATATGGATTGAAGCTGAATATTTTGTGAGATAAAAACATGTTGTCAATTTTGTAAATGATAACGTCGATCACTTTTAAACAATTTGGAGTTCATGGACGCTGTGGTTGATTTAGAATGTGATGATCTACGTTATGAATGATGAAACTATTGGGTACAGCCCTGTACTGTTAGCATTGCTGTTTCTTTCAACTGCAGAAAAAAATGTTTTAAGAATATTACCTGACAAAAAGAATCAGTGTTTCAGAGGAGAACAAAATCTGTGACATGTTAAATAAATAATACTTAAATAAAGCCTATTGCTTTTTTGCTCTTTATATGATTAGCTGGAAACTGATATTAATAGTATAATTGCTTCAGCATATTTAGTTAAGTTAGACATTAAATGCTTGAAACTAAATGCATTATTACAAGCAAGGTACTTCATTTGCAAATCTGCATTAAAGCAGCAGGCATGTTCAGAAATGTGTTTTTATTCCACCGCCTCCAGCTTTACAGCGGTATGGGGTGGTGCTGCATGTCACCAGCAGTAACAAGACATAAAAGGTGGGGCTAATTTAAAAACATGAGCTGTGGGCTCACCCTGTACCAGCCATCTCAGTTCCTGATATCATAAATCTTCTTCTCATAGATTAGCAGAAATCTATCTTTACATTTTCAGTTGACCACCATCAGATAAAGACATTGAAAGAGAAACACTGTCCATCTTCTTAAAATACGGTCCATAAAGTCTTATTTTCATTAAGTGGTGTATTTACCAAATTCAGTGTGCAGGGGAAAAACATGTCAAATTTGACATTGATTATGCCAAATATATTTTTAATGAAGGCAAGATTTGTTGTATTACTCTAGAGCACTGTATGAAAAGAAAAGCAACTCATGAAACGAAATTAATATGTCTCTGTTGTCAGTATTGCATTAATCTTTATCCAACGTTAAATGGGTTCCGTTGTAGCTAGTCAGCAATGAGTTCATAATCTTTTTTTCTCACACACAATCTATATAATATTAAAGGGATCGACAGTCTGAATTTACAGATAATGGGAGAGATTTGTCCATTTAAGGTAGAACAATCATAAGATGATAGATACCGACATCAGGATTGCCTCACCCAACCTGGCAACATGCCAGTTTGCTGCCATGAGAAGACAGAATGAGTGATACAAATCAAATCATGGGACACTTGTGTGATGTTGACTTAAGATTATAAAGTGTTCAGTGACTCACCAAGCTTATTTGCAAAGACAGGCATTAAAGATGGAACCAGGGTGAACTGGAAGGACAGGATGGAGTAGAAGTACTGCAGTATATGAGCGTTGGGTGCGTGCTCACACATCGTCTACACACACACACACACACACACACACACACACACAGGAAATCACAGACAATGACCTCAACACAAACGGTGAATCGATTTTTAGCCTGAATAGAACCAACTTTAGAAAAACACAACATAATAAAACAATTTCTAGCACGACGGCAGAGGTACTGATCGATTGGCTCAAATATCCATGTTCACACGAGACAAATGAAGACAGAGGCTGTGTGGCTGCGCGTATTAATAGAGCTATTAAGAGAAACAGCCAGAAAGAGCAAGGTAATCATTGTCACCTATTTCTCAGAAAAGAGACGTGGCAAATTGCAAGATCATGTGTGTGTGTGAGAGAGATATATGAGGTTAAGATGGGAGGATAGTTAATCAGACGTGTGTGTGTGTGTGCTTTCAGATCTCACAATGACGATGGGTATCCAGACGGAGTCGCAGCAGTGCAGCAGACACTCACAAAGAGACTCCAGCGAGTCCTGAGCATTTCTGTGTTTCGATGGAGCTGTGAACGTGTTCTCCTTCAGACCAGGCTCTGATGAACACTCCACGGCCAACCTTGGACACAGACACACACACACACACACACACACACACATACATTAATGCAAACACAGCCACTCACATACATACAAAAATAACACAAGACATACCGGTAAACATGCGTACCAAGAATTTCACTAAATTCCCTCATCTACATTCCAACGAAAACATTCTGCGGGTTAGCTGAAAACATGATTTTTTTGAGACTGAGCACTTGATTCAATACTATGGTTTAAGACACAAGTAACAAGAAAAACTAATCTTTCAACAAGTTTATTCACTCTCACTCTTCCAGTGATGACATTTAACTCTCCGAACATGTGACGCGACAATGTGCTGACCTGCAGGCAGCCTGAAAACAGACCAGGGACTGGAGCAGGAACCCTTCGGACCTGGAAGCCCGGCTAATGAGGTCTGACTTCTTCAGACTCCTCTGGAGGATATCAGAGAAAGATGGGGGAAAGAACAAAGAAACAGGATGAGCGAGAGGAGGGAGATGTGGCGCACGAGCAAGCGAATTTGATCAAATCATGTCAGCTCACAAAGAAAGTGTTATCATGCAAACAGATTTCCTCAAGGGAATCACTAAACAATACAACTTGATGTCCTTCTTCGTTCGGATGTCCCAATCCGAGTAATTAAATCTGCCAGTCTGATACTTCTGTTTTAATTCAAGTACATTCAAATTATTAAATTCAATCCAATGTATATGCTTGACAATTGAGTAGCTCTGCAAGGCATTAAAAATGCCTGCATCCAAGCAAATGTTTTCTTATTGAAACAAAATACGCTAAAATATGTTTAAATGCCTCTTGACAATTCCACTTAGTGCAGCATTGTTATCAAACTAGAGTGGTGTAATAGCTTAGCTTTAACATTCACAGACGCAACAAATAACAATCATAATTCCGCTTAACGGAGCATTATAGTAAAACTAGTATACTAAAAATAAACAACAGAAATGTTAATGACACTTAAAAGTGGTGTCGCAGCTTAACTTGAACACAGGGAAAAATAAAATAAAAGTAGCAGCATTGCAGTAAAACTTAAACAGCAAAATAACAAAATCTCAAGGCACTCTTTTGAAATCAAGGAAGAGCAGTTCTTAAAGTGCTTTTATTGGAGCTGCTACATGAGCTTTCTCTCTCTCTCTCATTCAGTTATACTCTTACTCTCAGCATCTCTGCCATGTTAGCGTTCAGACAGTTTCTCTTCTCTTCACCGACGTTTGAGACTGCACTAAAGAGTCTCTCGCTGTCCACAAGAGGCACAGAGAAGCTTTGCTGCAGTGGCAACCAGTGAGGGAAGATTGTGTAGCGCTTGCCCTCCGGTGCTGGAGTGGATTTCTGACCTTGGGATGGTTTGCTCCTGAACAACTACTGATGAGGTGCTCACAGACCCCAGCCTCAATCTCTTCTAAGATCTCATTAAAGACCCTGCCGGGGCCGCTGCTTGCTGTGTGTTTTCACAGGCTCTGCCTCTGGCATTTCACTGGAAGCCCTCCTTACCTCCCTCTACCTCTTGAATGATAGTATCCTCAGCATATCAATCTGAATATCTTCCAGACGAGCCTGTGATGAATGCTTTAAGTGTCCTAAAATCTTCGTTTCGTTAGTCATCGTGTCCGTGATGCTGCGCTGAGAAAGCAGACCCTCGAGTACAACCAGCTGAAGCATGTGCACCATGCAGCCATCGCTTGGTAACCCCGTATCATCCACTGCCTTTTAAAAATATTTCTTACACTGTCCCTGCAAAATGACATGGACCCTTTTGGTTGTCCTTTTTTTCCCTGGTGTTCATTTTGTCAATTTTCTGGTTTTCATGCTCTGCTGTATGAGACCCGCGAAAGTGATGAGCATGCAATATCTCCTGCTTTAAATCAACAGTGGAGTCAATCCAGTGTGCAGTGGGGCTAAGCATCAGAACTCCAAATGTCTGTGGGCGAAAACCTGTATTCCCTAAAACCGCGATGGGCTGGTCATCGAAAAGGACGCATCCCATTATCCTCTCGGTAACCTTTTAAGAGTATCTACTGGTGTAAGCTTTGCCTGAGTAAAATGAGTGAACTCACTGTATTCCATTAGGTGGTTATTTCTTTTTTTTTTGGTGTATCAAATCGGTAGAACTGAACACAGCTCCATTACTGTGTTACCATGCTTGCATTGCAGACATTACAAGTGGCTGTTGGACTGCTTTTATTCCCCTATTTAAAATATTTACACACTGCAGACAATTTTGGCAATGCTCTGAACCGCCTCTAATTTTAGACACCTGTGTGACAGCTGGTGTAAAGTAAAGGGTTACGCGTTCGTGCTTAATATAGCCAATACGATCATAAAAAATAATAAAAAAGATTGATAGGCATCCCTAATTACATACATTAATTAATACATTTACCCTTTAAGTTGGGACATGAACACATTCCAACCAGAACATATCTTGCTGACAGTTGCATCACTGGCTCTGCTACATGTGTAATGCTCCAGTCTGAGACAGAAAGCTGCAATGAGTAACAGCTATAAAAAACAAAGAGAAAAAGACATTCAGTCCTTCATAGAAGAATGAAATTCCTCTTGATCGAACCTGTCAAACACAGATGTACTGTTTGACACGTTGCTAGATAGCATCAAAAGCTGATATGTCAGTTGTGATAATCACAAAAATACTCTTGAGAGAATCCCCACAAGACAAAGGTCTCAGACAGACGGCACAGATTCTTCTCTTCACTACCAGTTCTTGAATTGTGTATCCTTATTATATATTTGTGGACCAGACATAAAGAAAAACTAACTCACAGAGCTTCGACGACGGGCAGGAGAGGGTAGGGTCAGCTCTGAGAATCTGCTAGTGATGGCCTCAATCAATCCCTCTATCTTCCTGTACTGGACTGGTCTGGACTGGTGGTTCCGTCTAGAGGATTCAGAGTGACAGCAGTTTATACAAAGGAGTGTTAAGTAGGAGGGGACGGGGTAGGATGGAATTTCTGGGTAAGTGTGTGTCTGTATGCGTCGTTATGAGTGTAACTCGTGTGTGTTGAGTATCCTTGAAAAAACACCTCCATCAATAGATGGAGCCTTTCCGTCTCTGAATGTGTGTGTGTGTGTGTTACTGTTTATCTGTGACATTGTGCAGGTGCACGCGCATACACGTGTGTGTACTGTACATGTGTGTGTTCATCTGTTGACTCAGTAAGTGACTATGTGAGTAACTGACTTGCAGTCCAACGTAGAAAATGTCTGAAAGGACAATTTTTTTTGACGAACAAACAATCATAATCTCAAGACAAAGTGTCCTTGACAGCGTGTGACTCTTTCATGTGTCGGCAGGATGTGTTTGTGTATACCTGAACAGGGCTGATGCAGCGTTGGCAGCCTGTGTGGCTACCAGCAGGCAGGAGTAGGAGACTCCACCTAACACAGCCTCTGAAACTGCCTCAAAACCTGAACCACTGGGGAACAGACGCTCGCTCGGGGGCTGCCTGTTCACAGATAAATAAGTGCCGTTATTAAATGTAGCCTTGAAGCGGTTCCTGGACTACGCAAGGAAATTGGCTTCTATTAGGGCTGCACGATATGTTGTTTCATCATCGACATTGCAATGTTTATAGATCCAGCCTCTTACATTTTGCTCTCAAAGTGCATCAGACCAATGCATTTCACTTACAAAATTTAAGGTGAAAAGGCCTCCGTATCACAATATAAATCACAGAAAGAGAAAAAAAATGACCATGTCAGCTTTTCCCAATAACATGCAGCGCCAGCATCTACGATAAATTCTACAGGAATCACTGTTGTAAGCAAATAATCAATTATCGAGACGACTACCAAATGAGATGGAACTGCGTGGATCCTAAATGGGCCAGTGAATCTATGCCAAAAGTACAGAGAAAGGGAGCGGCCTTTCAGAATGGTTTGCTGATATGGGTTTTTGACATTTTGGCCCCAACAGTCTGTTCTTTTGTCTGGTCTGTCTATCATGCTTTGGCTTGCTGTACCAATAACAGCAGTCAGTAACTGTCACAACGAACTCGCCCTCCCTCCCTCCCACTACCATCCACAAAGACACTTGTTTTCTCCCTTTCAGGGCAGCGACACATAATAAACAAATAGTGCCGACCTATTGGCGTTACAAAGATCACCAGAGTATGTCTCTGCTCTATGACGGAGCACCACAGCAGCTGTGGACTGGCTCCCTGTTGCCACAACAGTAGTCACATAGAACATCCTAAATAGCACATCAATGCACACAAAGGTGCACACAAACACACATTGGTGCTTATCTATGGATACAAACGCACACGAAAACAGCCACAAACGAAGAAGCACTCACTTACACATATGCAATGGCCGTCACACACACACACACACACACACACACACACACACACACACACACACACACACACACACACACACACACACACACTTTAGCTTGTTCAGTTTTTAAGAGCTCTGGTCTGGATACTTGTTTTACTGTTCCACTCAGCGTAAAGGACAAATTTCCCTTGCCATTTGAAATCTCTTATCCTCTGTATCATTGCCATGTGTCGGGGCGAATATTCCATTAAAATTATGTCAACCTTGCAGAAATATGACAAATTTTACTGGCTCGTGATATATTTTCATCTGTGAGCCAGCAGACACTTAATTCAAATATAATTAAACTTTCCAGTGCACCATATTTAACACGTTTTACAGGAGGTCGCTGTTCTGTGTTTCGCGTGGTTTAGTGTATGTACGAACATGCAGTGGTGTAAAACATCATTAGCATAGGTGTCTTGTTTTGGTGATATTAAAACGCAAAAGCTTCAAAACTACTAGCTTCATTATTACTTTGGTTATAAAGTAAACACTTCTTAAATGCCACGAAATGGAAAACAGAAAGAAGAACAATGACATAACTCATAATCATGATGTAATTATATCACAAACTATGATCAACTGGCAAGTTTTACAAAGTGTGTTCAAACTCCACCTCATTGCATGATAATTATGTCAAATCAATAACACATCTAGAGTTTAGTGGACGAGGGCATGAAGTTATGATAAATGAATAAACTAGAAATTGCTTCTTCAGTTGAAAATAATTCCCAATGAAAGCTGTTTACTGTGAGGTCTGTGGATCATCGTGAACAACCAGTACAAGGTTTTTGCCGTCATTTTTTTTTTGCGGCAGAGGTCTCGGCAGCAGATATCTCAAAACCAAAATAAACTCTCAACTGTTGTTGTTGTTGTTTTTTGTGTTCAGCTGAACTGACCTTCCACAAATATGGGTTTAACAATACTTGCATTTGCAAGTTATCGAAAAGGGACCTTGAGACGAAAATGTCAGCAAAGAAAAAGTGCTATTAGCAGCAGCTTTGTCTGCGACGTGGACACTTTTCAATGCAACCATTGTGATCGGCTTTCCTTTACATTTTTAACAATAAAAGTCCTCCATTGTTGTTGCTGATTACATTTCCTCTCTGCAATATTAATACAGTATACTTGTGTTATTGAAGAATAGTCCAAACACAAACGCACACACACACACACACACACACACACACACACACACACACACACACACACACACACACAGAGTCTCACCTTTCCAGTATCTCAGTAAGGAGCAGAAGACCTTGTTTCGGCACTTCAGGGTTGGTCAGCTGCAGAGCCTCCTTCAGACTGCGCACAATGGAGTCAATACCTAACACACAAACTCATTGTGACAAAGAAATACTTGACCTGGCCGACAGAAACACATCCATCTCATCTTCAGAGAATTATTTCCTGCATGAAAATGAGAGTGGCATGCTCATAAATGGAACACATGTGTAAAGCATCATCACACACCAACAAACACAAAATCCTGCATGTCAAACAAACAGTGGCAGTGGTACATCTTTCTAATTTACTGTGACACAGAATCTGCTGTAAAGATCTCATGTTGATACTAAGCTAGACTGGGAACCTAATAGCACAAGGAATGGTTACACCAGATATCCTGTGTACTGGTAAATTAAGTTTGTATTGCAAGTGCTTTTCAAACAATTTCTCATCACCTACTGTAAAGGCACACACTGATAGAAGATATGAAAAACACACACACACACACACACACACACACACACACACACACACACACACACACTAGGGCTTTCAGAATTGATCAATACTGTGATTGAGATATTTGTTCTAATAAAACACATAGGTGCGAACTAGTAGCATATCTAGTTTTGTGCATCATGTCCACGACAATGTGCCCCAACTGGAGCAATGCAGCACTGAACCTTTGTTGGATGCCCCGTTTCTATTTATTCACTCCGTGAGAGCCCACGATGGAAGGAACGCCTGATTTGTGAAGTTGAAATGTGGGATTATTTTTACAAAAAACTAGATAAACTAGCAGCTGGCTGGAGGGAGATCGGCTGACAGTGTCCTCCAAGCTGTTGGCTTTATTGTGAATCATTACTAGTAAATATCACAATATTAAACGCGTGTTTTCTGTTTTAAAAAGTACACGCGTCGGAAGATGGAAAATACTACTCACCCATCTTTGTAAGTGGTTACGTCTCCAGTCTGATCTGTACAGTATGTGGTCAGTTTACATGACGTAACGCTCGCGGTTATCTTCCATCATTACGGTTGTTGTTGAATTATTCATGGTTCAGACTTTTGTGTATAAGCTGTCACATGACCTATATTTCCATCAATACATTTTCAGATGTTAACTGATATACCACGAAACTCAACGTTGAAGTTCTACAATGGCCCCTTTCACATAGAGATTCCTCAGTACTGTCGGAAGTGCTGTCTGACGCTGTTTCATACAGAACAGCAATCTGTCTAAGTTCTCTTACCGTAGACCGAGTGACACTGGGAGAAGAAGAGTGGGTCCCCAGTCAGTAACATCAAACAGCTGTAGACCGACCACAGCAGCATCTCATTCTGACAGCTGGCCAGACGGTCGAACAGAAACTCTATGAGGGCGAAGACAGATGGAAAGAAAAAGAGAGGGGGTAAATGACACAATGCTGCTACACTATTCACTACAATACTCTTGTGTAGCATCATCATACCACGGCGAAAACAGGGTGTAATGTTTTTCATGCAAATTTAGCGAATGCTAAACAAAAAAAAGGATGTTTATATTCTTTTTGAAAGCCTCATCATATTTAGAAATGTTACAAATAAATCCCCTGCAGTGCTGAAGGGAAGAAAAAAAAGTAGAGCAGAAAGCAACAAAGGCAAACAAGAAGAAAGCGATATACACAGAGTGACAGCCAGGGAAATAATAAAAAAGACGAAGAGAGCGAGTCGAAATGGAACGTAGAGGGCAGGAGATTAAATTATTTGTAGAAGACAAAGCAGAGAGGGCAACAGCTTGCATAGCTAGCATATGTGTGTGTGTCTGTGTGTGCGTATCACCAGTTACGTCAGCCTTGATGAAGGGAGCACTGCACTGGGAATGAACCAGGATAGATGCAATACACCTCGCACTGGTCGCCTGCAACGTCTCATCACCACTCATCAGCAACTGAGAGAAAAAAACATTTTATGGGCTTTATTAGAATCCACCTATCATCGAAAACAGTGTTCAGAGCTTCCATCTTGTAGAGACATACATTACATGTCTGAGCCTCATCTACAGTACATTGTCTATACTCTTAGCTTAGGTCATTTTAGTTTATGAATTTGTCAAAGGCTGTCAAATATCAGTACCATGACGCAACATGTCAGCTTGCACACGCTTGGAAATGATCATGTTTTTGTATATTTGTCAAATTTACATGATTTCTGATCTATGAACTCCTTTAAGAATGTCAGTTCAGCATTGGGTGAGGCTTGGTGTGCTGTTTATGTCAGGTTTCTTCCCTTTTTTCCCTGTGAAAGGGTTTTTACTATCTTTATTTGGGGGAGTTTTTCCTAATCCGATGTGAGGTCCCGGGACAGGGATGTTATGTGTACAGATTGTAAAGCCCTCCGAGGCAAATTTTTATTTGTGATGTTGGGCTATATAAAATAAACTGAATTGAATTGAATATGACAATAACAATAACAATAATGTACCACCAATAACAGCAACTAAACAATCCAATGGAAAATCTAAGAAAAGTAAATTATCTTATTGGCTATGGACCCAGTTTAGCAAGTGTTTAGCATGATTCTTTTTCTTGTTAAGTTTTTGTGAAGCACTGTTACGGTTGATTGTCTTTGCAACTGCAACAATACTTTATTTATTTATTTTTACCCTCCAAGTTCTCCGTAGTTTTTATAGAGTTGTGTAATGCTGCGTTCACCCAAAACGCAAAGCAAATTTTTCACACGAGTGGATTACATGCAAAGTCAATGCAAAGATGCAAATGGATGCAACATTTTTCAACTCGGGTGAAGAATTCGCCTGACACCGTGTTGCAAATGCCTCTCAGTGTTGAGATGCTCCGCCTGTCATCACTGACGTCCTCTCATCGTTGAATCAGAAACTCTGGAGGATAAGTTGATCGTAGTTTGTGGGCAACCCGGGCTCTCATCAAGACGCAGTTCCTGGAGAAGTCGGTGAAATGTACCTAGCTGTGTACGGCTACGGATAATATTATGAACCCAAACACAAGGGAGTTTGTGGGACTTCCACAACATGTACAAAGCATAAATATATTTGACATGGTGAATGGCGTACATGATACCTGTTCCCATGGAGATAAGCCACTTCTCCTCTCTGGCGCCTCTAGCGCGAATGAAGCGAATGAACACAAATAGTCCGACGAGTAAACTCAAACAGTAAAGTGACGCGAAAATTCGCTTTGCTTTTGGTCTGAACATAAGGGTTTGATTTTTAGATCAACTCAACACACAATGGTTATCTACAAAAAAAGAGTCATAACTGAGAAAATCTAACTAGATGTCATCTACACATTGATTTCCCAGGCATGAAGCACACATCTTTGTCCAGGGTAAACCCTCCCCGAACCCCTATTCAAAGGGACATTAATCCAGGATTAGAGCTTCTTGTTATGATTATCGTCATTGTCAGTATGTGGGTCTTGGGGGTGGAAGCAGGATGTTTGGACAGAGACCTTTTTCAGCATGAGAGGCAGAGGGCACTGGTCCGGGGACTGTTGCTCTTGGTCTTGGCTGAGGATCTGGCCGTTGTCGGTATGGATGTTCTGGTTCTCATGGCTCATGATCTGATCGGTATTGCTGCTCATCAGAACTGACACTGTCCCTTTCAGCTGCAACAGCAACCACAGCAGGCCTAACAGATGAAAGACACAATACAGTTACTGATGACAAAGCACAGCATTCTGAACTTAGACACAACTCCTAACACATCGATAACAAGATTTTGGACAAGATACATTTATGATGACAGGCATAACTCTTGCAATAATAAAAGTCAAGTCTGGGGAAAGGATCCACAAAAGGATATTAGAATGAAGTCTTACTGTGCACAAATCAGAACTCAAACACACAATGCAATAAACAGTTATATAATTAGCAATTACATATTTTCCTTTCCAGCCACTTGGGGACAAAGTACATAAACGCAAGAGATCATAAAAAGCATATTTTCTTTTCATGGAAAACTCTTGAATGCTGTGTAGATAATACAGCGCTAAATTAAAAAACAAAAACAATAATCCTGTTTAAGTCCTCCATGTTGCTGTTCTCACCAGGGCTGGGAAGGTTGAACCTATTAAGATTCAATCTATTCAAAATTACACAAACAACAGAAAAATCTGAACTGCGGCTCCTCTAAAAGCTGGAATAAACCAACCTTGCACCTCTATTCCAGGCCCACAATGCATCCCACCTCTCCAAAGTTAATACAGTGATAAAACAACTTCAAATGTCTAGATAATAATGACTTTCCTTTTAAATAACTCCATCCTGGTTATCACCCACTGCACACGCTAACATGTTTTAATTAAATGAAAATTCCTACAAGATAGCAACACTATTTCATCCCCGTATAATCACTCCTCTTTCTCCATCTAGCCTCACTCTTTAGTAGATTCTGGATCTTCACTGAGAAATATGATGATGAACGTGTTATTTTATGGCCTTTTAGCTTTTCTAAAAAAAGAACAACCGGCTCTATTTCATTATTAATAATGAACTAGTGGGGATTTATTATGATGAGACAGCAGTTCGTGAATTCACGATGGTTCTGACAATTCTTTTAAAAGTGAACATAATTGCCACCAGGGCTATAAAGCCTTTTACTCCTCTGTTAAATCCACATCACATTAGTCCCAATCCTAATTCTCTCCCAAACAGCTGGGCGTGAGATGATGTTTCCTACATGACAACAGATTCATGATAGCCATTCCCTGACTCTGTCACCAAACTAGCTGCTGTTGTGCTCAGTTAAAGTGTCTATCTATTTTTAATAACATCCCCCCTTTATCTTGGCCCGATAATTGTATCTTTCATGCTTGCCTAAAATAAGCATGCTGTACTGATCAACAACTTCAAACCTGTAGAAGAAAGCGATTCAATCTCACTTAAACTATCTAGTGCTTCAGAAAAAGAAATGAAGCCAATAATTTTTTGTCCAGGCAGCTAATGATGCTCTCAAGGATTAAAAAAGAAGTACGTTTTGAAAAGGGAAAGAGTCACAAAACTCGAAACACACATGTTGTCATGAAAACTTTCAGTTCAAGAAGAATATTCTTATATAGAATATATCCCGGTTTTGCTCAAGACATCTGAATAAAATAAGATGTTTTTTTCTCACCAACACAGTTTTTGATGAGTTGCGGGGAGCTGGCATTGGCCAAGGTCTGCAGCAGCAGGATACACACTCTGTCCCTGATGGCAGTGGGCAGAGACTGAGCCGCCGAGCCCCCAGCTGTCCCCAACAGTTTGAGCCACACATATAGGACCGAAGCCTTCAGCGCTTCATCCGGGTAAAACAAGGCCGAGCACAGGCGCTCCAGCAAGGGCACTGGAGGACAGAGACGGGGGACAGGTGAGTACACGCAGAATAAAAGAAGGGAAAACCAGGTCGGTGCAACTGCAACAAAAAAAGATCTTGTATATAAATGCAACAAATCAAGTAAAGTGTGTTTAATCTTGCGATGCGTCTACATATAAAAAGGTTTTCTTTTCCTGAGCCCCCCACAATACATGAATGGATAGATATAGTAAATGACATCTATGTTATGGAAAGGATCACCTTCTCCCTTCGCCTTCAGAGAAATAGGTTTATTCAACTCTGGGACAAGTGGGTGAGATATGCAAAACCAATACGGACAGATTCTGTGGAGATAATGAATGAATGACCCTGTAATGCTGCTCTAGATTAGGAAACCTCTCTGACCTTTATCCCTCTCTCTCTCTCTAGTCCCCCCCCCTGTCTGATGTATTTCTCTGTTTACGTATACACTCTCCCAAAATGTACAATGTTAATTTGAAAAACTGGATGGTATATATTGAATACTACACTTGTGCTGATGTATACCGTGTAAATTAAGCTACTGTCCAAAAACAAAAATAAAAAATTATAAAAAAAAAAAAAAAAGGTTTTCTTGGGTTTCACTTGATCCGGACTGTCTGGAGCACAGAAAGCATAGCGGAGTGTTATCTAAAAGATTTTCAGTGTCATAGCTGAATATTTTACTAATTACCACAATGTGGATGAGGCCACAGGATTTCATAAGGAGGCACAAAATCAGAATGTATTAGTTTTATTTCCCTGAGTCTTTTCCAAAATGTTATCAGACACGGTTAGCGGCAAAAACAAGCACATTTACTCGTCGTACACTGGCGGTGAGTAATTACCCCGATCGATTACATTATAGCCCGTTTAGAGGCTGCCGAGTTCTCCCTCCATACAAAAAACTGTTGTCCCCATTAGAAAGAAAAATAGGATCCAGGTTGAAAAATACTAAAGTCCCCCTTTAAAGTTAAGGGAGGAGCAGACAAAGAAACCCAGAGGAGAGTTAACGATTATATATTGCGAGAGGAGCACAGATTAACAGCACAATGAAGCGTTGAAATGAAGCAAACCCCTGGGAACAAAGTCTGTTTGTGAGTTTCACCTGAGCGACTTCGTAAGCGATGACAGACAATGCTAGAGCCAACACGGAGGGGAAAGTTGCCATGAAGATGAAAGGATTGACGTCAGGCTATTGAGGAGAGAGCACAGTAAAATGGCAGGCGGAAGAGAGTGAAACAAGGAGATACATTGGGGTAGGATAGGAGTCTCCTCTCTGAGACTCACAGGTTGGCTTACTGACAAAGACAGAGAATTATTCAGAATCTGAAGAATGGGAAAAGAGAGAAAGACAGAGGGTAGAGAGAGAGACACTTTTGGAGAGACAGTGGTGGTGCAAAAGAGAAAGATAAGAAGAGCTGGTGGAGGTAGAAAGGCTGAGTTAGAGAAAGAGAGAAAGCCAGAGGGAGGGGGAGTATAAGAGGGAGGGAGAGCCATCCACAAGAGTCAGAAAAAAGAGACGAATAGAGAGAGAGACTGAGGGACTGAAGCGAGACACAATTACAGATACATATACTAAGTGACACATTTCTTTCTTTTTTATGTTGTTGCAAATGAGCGACAGTATTTGTGTACATCTACAGTACTTGAATAAAATAACATAGAATTAGTCTCTAACATCACTGTTAAGAGTAATAATTTAAAAAAGGACGTAGCTTTGTAAATATAGAATAGCCTTAATGAATTATTCTGTTAACATAAATAAATGACGATAAAAATCACAGTGCAATAGTCGACAATGCAGTGTGGCAAATTTGGTGCAATTTCGACACGTGACACGTAAAATAAATATCAATTAACTTTGAATAAATAAGCGGGCCGCGCACTAGGCAGTAGGGGGGGGGAGAGAGAGAGCGTGCTCTGATATATTGAACGAAGACAGGGGGAGAAAAAGTGTGTGTGTGTGTGTGTGTGTGTGTGTGTGTGTGTGTGTGCTGAAACAATGACGTTGAGACACTCCCTCTATCATAGCTAAGAGATCAAATGACCACATCCCCGAAATACAGATCAGGTCTAATGAGTGACCGGCAGTAACAGAAGATGTTAAATCAAAGGCCTAAAGCAACACGCTGTGATCACATGAGATAATTAATTTGCTGGTACAAGCTCAGTCAATCAGGGATCTTAATGCCAGTAAGGTAACCTTGAGCGTTTATGCAGCAGCTGTAATACCTACTTTATTATTGTGGATATAATCAAATTATCAGTGAAAATGTAAAAAGGTCAGACAGAAAATGGCTTTCGAGAAGAAAGAGAGCGTCTTTGAGAACAGAGGATGAACGATGTTTACGAGGAAGAAAGACTCAGCGAGAGGAGAAGAGATGCGCAAAGAGACGACAGAGCCGGAGAGCCAAGCCCAAAACCAGCTGCTCTGTGCAGCAGATCAAACCCCATGTGAGGTAGGACAGGCTCCCAGACATGTTTGATTAAACCAAAATATATAAGAGAGAAGAGAGCCAGGCTCAAAGAGAGGAGAGAGTGAAGAAGGGAGGAGGGGAGGAGGGAGATAAGACCTCCACCAGCAGAGTGGTAACATAAAAAGCCTCATTGTGGTTGAACACCACATTGTATGACGCACACATGCGAGAGAGAGACGCACAAAGAGCTGACAAAAAAAAAGATAAAACATTTTGCTTTTGCTTTCTTTAACGTGTAAAACCAAAAGGTTCATTTCCGTTTTGGCTTCTTTATCGTTCTGCTGTCCCGCTGTGAACTACCGCTCTCTGTTCGTCTTGTGATCTGCTTTCTACAGCGGTGCTCTGTTGTTTTTGCACTTGTTGCTTCAGCCGGCTTGACTGAGCCTTTCTGTAGTTTTTGACTTTCAGCTTCCAGTGTTTTCCCTAAAACAACACGCGATCATTTTGTCCATTCAAATATATAACCCCCGAAGTCAAAAATATTGTTCTCTATGTATTTCTTTCAAACGTCTGCCTCGAAACACAGATGTAGGTGCATTCATTTGACGTCTTATCAGAGATATTATGTCATGAATTTTTGGAGCTGTGATCATCTCAACCTGTAAAGCGGTGAGAATTTTTCGCGCGAGTAGATTGCATGCAAAGTCAATGCACAGACGCAAATGGTTGCGAACAACGCTGAAAGTTGAAATATTTCAGTTGAAATATTTCAACGTCATCACTGCCGTCCTGCCGTTGCTGAATCAAACTGCTGCTGGTCCGCTGAAGGAGCGCTGGAAGCGGCTTCATTCAGACACTCGTCCTGGAGGAGTCGGAGCTGTGTGCGGCTACGGATAATATTATGAACCCAGACACGGGGGCGTTTGATGTTCCGACGTTTGTGGGACTTCCACAACAAGTATATAGCAGAAATAGTGGTGATTTCCATGGTGGATGGCGGAAATAGTAACTGTTTTTACGGAGATAAGCCGCGCCCCCTTTCAGGCGCGAATAAGCGTATGACGCGAATTAACCACATAAAGTCGAGCGAGTAAACTCATGCGAAAAAGCGTTGAGAAAATTTGCAACGCTTTTGGTGTGAACGTAGCATTAGAAACACTGCAGCCGTTGTCATTTCCCTCCCTCATCTTCCTTGTTATCTTTGACTGCCTTCCTCTTTCCTCATCTCATTAACGCTTCATCTTCCCTCCCTGCTCACTCATTTGTCTGTATCCACTCCTCAGTTAGGACCTACGGGAGTGAGACACCGGCAATGCAGAAATGAGCTAGGGCGGGGGGAACAGACAAAGAGAGAGAGAGAGAGAGAGAGAGAGAGAGAGAGAGAGAGAGAGAGAGAGAGAATACAGAACAGGTTCAGGCAGAGAAAAGCTAAGGGGTTAGAAAAACACAGGGGTTAATCAGTTAGACGGGCAGGCGGACAGGCAGTCAGCGCGAGAGAGAGAGAGAGAGAGAAATGTGTTGGGTGCTCTGGGCCCGTGTTGTCGTTGCTGTGCTGTTGTCATTAGTCCAAACAGCCCCACAGAGACTCGTTGAGTGACAGGCCACAGACAGGCGCACACAGTCAATAGTGGCAGCCCGCATCTCACATCCGCATCACAACAACCCGCCGCTACCTGAGGCTGTTCAGGGGAGCTTGTAAAACTCATTAAAATACATGAAGGTGGACACACATGTTGCACAGTGAAATAACTATGCCGCTTGCTTTATTTGGCACAAGGCTCACACTCACTCTTGCCTGTAAAAACAAGCGTTCGGGCATGACACAAACATACAACAACAACACACACACATACACACACACACGCTTGAGGTTGATTAATGATGTGCATTAAACAGAGTGGCGTAATGGTTCAGGAAGTAGACGGCCATCATACAGGTGATTGTGGCAGAGATTAAATCGATTCTGTCTCACTACACTGCAGGATTATACACACACATATTATATACAGTATATGTATATATATCCATATATATGGGGAATTTCAGGGTAAAGGTTGGATGAACATGTATTTGTAACTTTTGTAGAGCCGGCATGGCACTGACCATGCAGCTTGAGCGTAATTGAAAAGGTCATAGCGTCTGGAGAGATTGAATTGGGAAAGTGCCGGGGAAAGGATATGAAAAATACAGTTTTATGACTTTTTCCCCAAGACCATTTCGAAAGTGGACACAGTACAACTTTTTCTATACATTAGGGATGTCATTGAAAAGGTCAAAATAGGCTGCCGTGATTTAATTGTGGATATCCCGGTGCCGAGAGAAAAGGGGATGCTGAAAATGTAATATTCTTTCATATCCTTCTCTTCCATTCAAGTTGAATATATTTCTCGATCTCAGCTTTCAAGGTGAATTGCCCCAGTGTCGCATTATTTTTATGAATCCAATTATTTTAGAAGGCACAGAGAAGATAGACATAACAGGCGCCACAGCATGTGGAGCCATCTGAGGTCTGACCCGATCCAAACTCTTTTGCAGTTTTAAAACGGAGCCAAACCAATTTTTATCAGATTATCTGTTCTGCCCCAAATGATTGTGCAACTCTGTAAATGTCAATCTCTCATTAACAAATTAAGTAAATTCATCTCCCTTTTGTCCAGTATCAAGAAAAGTAGACAGAACGCTATGAACTGCTGACAACATTTACAAGTATCACCTCTAACAAAGCAAGGTTATGTTTTAAAACACTAGCTTTATTGACTGTGAGTGCCAGTCATAACCATTAAAAATGACAATGCACATGTAAACACACAGCTGTTCACCATCGTGCAGGGGGGTGTTCTTCCTACGTGGTTCAACAAAGTCGATCAAATGTCCTATTATCCATCTTAAATTAGCGAGATGATTGACATCAGGCTTTCCCGGTTCTTCAAAGGTAGACCCGCCCTTAAACGGTCTTGTTAATTTGAACCAGACGTCAGTCATCTGGATAATTGCGCGTGCACGCTCCTCTTCAAAAGGGGGAGGAGTCGAACACAGATTCGATGATCTTCAAACGCTACAATGGCAAATAAACTCAGAGAAAGAGCGTCTCTTTTCTCCATGGAGGAGCAGGAGATGATCATGACTACATATGATGAATTTAAGTCCATAATCATGGCAAAGTCTAATGGTGCGTTCACATCCAAAAAGTAGCGTATATTCGCAACACTTCCTGTTGTGAACGCAGCATAACGCCGCCTCCGCTGGTCGGGCTAGAGTCACATAAGCATCAAGAAATATCAAGTTAAATGAGTACGTTTTGGGAAAATGTATCGGCTAATTTTAAGTGCCTCATCACCCAAATCAATCAGATTATATTTATTTAAATGTGCCTACTGGCAGTAGTATACGAATTAATATATACTTGTGAGGATATATGTACTGTATGCGCGTATGTATCATATATGTGTATATACATGTATGTGTAGATTACCATATAAGTAGGAGTTTGAATCTGTGTATGGGCAGATCAGTACCTTAATCATGTTCTACAATAATGATATGTATGGTGTACTAATAACACTGTCATATAATTATGAGTGCTTTAACACATCCATAAGTTTCTTAAGCGCTAAATAAACGTTACGAACAGCACGGCCTGCAGCGGCTTTGCTGATGTTCTCTGCATCGCAAACACTGTACAAACATGTACCACTCGCATACAGTCTGTGATCCAGTCTATGCATACAGTATGTGAGATGAGCGATGCGCTGCTGCGCCGTGTGGCGTTCAATGTACAGCTCGAGGAGGTCTCGTAAATAAATGATTCCTTGTCGGCAGAATCTATAGCGCTCGTACAGGAAGTCATGAGGATGTGAGAACGGATCTTGCCGATCTAGAAGAACTCTCTCCCTATAAAACTAATATAACTAATATCGCTCCTTCATCAATGAGGAAGGAAGCTGCCTTTGTTGTCCGATGGGAGTGGCCAGCTTATCCAGTGAATTTCAGTAAGCCTGCGCTGGAGCAGGTTCAGGGATTTCGTTGTGTTGCTATGGTGATTTTTCTAAACTTGCTTCGAAGAACCGAAAAGCCTGACCTGCGTCATCTTATCCTGAAAATTATCCCGGCTAACTTGAAGAATAGGGCCCTGTATATATAACTGAGATGTGACTGGGTGTGTCTCTTGCAGTGTCTCACCATACTTCGTCACCAGACTGTGTGCCACATTGGGAACTGCTTCCACGAGGTTCCCCAGGAAGTTGAAGGTAGGCAGGAAACCCTTCACACTGAGCTGTACACTCAGCTGGACAGGGAATGCACAAAATCAATAGCGATAGATACACAACAAAGGAATATAGCACGGGGACATACAGTCAGGTCCATAACTATTTGGACATTGACACATTTTTCATTATTTTGGCTCTGTACACCACAACAATGGAGTTGAAATGAAAAAACATGATGTGCTTTAAGTGCAGACTTTCATTTGAGGGTATTTACATCCAAATCAGGTGAACGGTGTAGGAACTACAACAAATTAAAATGTGGCCACCCTCTTTTTAAGGGACCAAAAGTAATTGGACAAATTAATATAATCATATATAGTCACTTTTTTTTTTTTACAAATATTTTTATTGTTGTCTTTTCCACAATGCACAAACAAACACAAGACAGAACAGAACAGAACAAAACAAAACAAGGCACAAATAAATAACGTATAGGCATTTCAGATAGAGATATCAATATCACTGGCATGTTCTTTTTTTAATTTTTCTTTTTTCTTTATTTCTTGTTAAGCGTTACTGACTGTTCCTCAACCGAGAACCAAAAAATAACAATAGAGGGTGACAGATATGCATATGCACAGATAGATACTTATAATACCCCACAAATGGAATGCTCCCACATTCTAATTGTCACTTTTAATACTTTGTTGAAAATCCTTTGCAGTCAATGACAGCCTGAAGTCTGGATTCCATAGACATCACCAGACGCTGGGTTTCGTCCCTGGTGATGCTCTGCCAGGCCTCTACTGCAACCGTCTTCAGTTCCTGCTGGTTCTTGGGGCATTTTCCCTTCAGTTTTGTCTTCAGCAAGTGAAATGCATGCTCAATTGGATTCAGGTCAGGTGATTGACTTGGCCATTGCAGAACATTCCACTTCTTTGCCTTAACAAACTCCTTGGTTGCTTTCGCAGTACGCTTCGGGTCATTGTCCATCTGCACTGTGAAGCGCCGTCCAATGAGTTCTGAAGCATTTTGGCTGAATATGAGCAGATAATATTGCCCGAAACACTTCAGAATTCATCCTGCTGCTTTTGTCAGCAGTCACACCATCAATAAATACAAGGGAACCAGTTCCATTGGCAGCCATACATGCCCACGCCATAACACTACCTCCACCATGCTTCACTGATGAGGTGGTATGCTTTGGATCATGAGCAGTTCCTTTCCTTCTCCATACTCTTCTCATCATTCTGGTACAAGTTTATCTTTGTCTCATCTGTCCATAGGATGTTCTTCCAGAACTGTACAGGCTCTTTTTGATGTTTTTTGGCAAACTCTAATCTGGTCTTCCTGTTTTTGAGGCTCACCAATGGTTTACATCTTGTGGTGAACCCTCTGTATTTACTCTGGTGAAGTCTTCTCTTGATTGTGGACTTTGACACAGATACACCTCCTCCTGGAGAGTGTTCTTGATCTGGCCAACTGTTGTGAAGGGGTTTTTCTTCACCAGGGAAATTCACTGTCATCCACCACAGTTGTCTTCCGGGGTCTTTTGGTGTTGCTGAACTCATCTCTATCTGAAATGCCTATACGTTATTTATTTGTGCCTTGTTTTGTTTTGTTCTGTTCTGTCTTGTGTTTGTTTGTGCATTGTGGAAAAGACAACAATAAAAATATTTGTAAAAAAAAGATTTATAATTATATTAATTTGTCCAATTACTTTTGGTCCCTTAAAAACAGGGTGGCCACATTTTAATTTGTTGTAGTTCCTACACCGTTCACCTGATTTGGATGTAAATACCCTCAAATTAAAGCTGAAAGTCTGCACTTAAAGCACATCTTGATTTTGTACATTTCAACTCCATTGTTGTGGTGTACAGAGCCAAAATAATGAAAAATGTGTCAATGTCCAAATAGTTATGGACCTGACTGTATATATACAATGGAAAGCTTCCCAGCATTTTAGCTAGATGTCATTTATAGGTATTTTAGCAGTACAGCAGGCATGAAAAAATATATACTTCCATAATCTTATCTATGATTTTAATTTTACATTATGTTGAAATGATTTAACTACAAATACCACAACCCCACAATTGATACTCCCGATCCTTATCCATGTGATCCATATTAATCCAAGACAAATACCTGTAATTCATGTTTTTTTCTGAACCATTAGTTCTAATCAGAATGTATTCTAGTAACATACATGAGACCTGTCTGCACCTCTGCCTGGTGCTATACCTCTCTGTCATCATCAGTTCACACAGCTTTACTATCATCCACCTGCAGCGCCGGCTGCTCAATTGAGTCTTTTCCACGGCTGCCTTCCCGAGAGGGGACGACAACAGCGGCAAGAGGGAGACCAGCCCAGTCTGTTTACTAAACGACCCTGGGAGGATATGTTGTGGGTTTCACGAGCGCTGCTAAATATGACGTTGATGCATGCATCAACGTCATAAAATATTTCTGTGTCTGCACGTGTGGAGGAGCAGCTGTGTTTCTTTAAAATGTCTGGAAGTGTGCTAGTCCCACCTGTTCGTGGATCTCATCCAAAACAAAGCGGTACGACAGCTCGCACTGGAGCTCCAACAGCAGCTGAACCAGCACTGGCACACGCACACACGCACACACACACACACACACACACACACACACACACACACACACACACACACACACACACACACACACACACACACACACACACACACACACACACACACACACACACGTATGTGCGTTTACGCAGACAAAGACGTCAACACAAAACAGAGAGACAGTCATTGCACTTTGGCATTACAGTTTAAGCTTAATCTCTTCCTTCATAATATTTACATCTCTCCATTCCCTGCAAAAAAGGTTAGAACATTTCAAATCAGGTTAATTGACGTCATAACTAGAACTTATGTTGTTGATTTCTAGAGTGCCAAGGGCAGAGGTTTAGTCTTGACATAAAGTGTTTTGCCATCTATTAAAGAATTGTAATTAGTATTATCAAGAACATTAAAAATTAAGTGTCAGGTCCAAATAACCCACTCTACTGCATTTGAACAAATCTAATGTGTTGATTTTGAGTGTTTTTTTTACTTTTGCAGATACCAAATGAATATACTGAACTTTCCATACTCTTACTGTATGCAGAGCAGATCTTTTGGGAATATACTGTATCGTGTTTGATATGTTGTTCTTGATTTATAATAATCCAGAATCAATACTGACACATTAGCAAGGTAAAATATGGACATGTTATCAAATCATAGATGAAACCTTGGTTGATGAACAATAGGTTGATCATAGCATACAGTATTTATGCAATCTGTTCATGCTCACATGCTTCCTAAAGTTTAGGCCTCAGCTACATTACTTTCTGTCTCACATTGTCTGTTGATTTTTTAGAATTCCCACTTTATCTTTGAATCTGAGCCGCTTCATCACAATTGATTAAATTATTAGCTTGATCTTCACATTTTCCCTTGCGATGTACATTTTCAACCTCAATTGATTTGGGGGTCAAATTCCAAATTGTCAGCCAGCAAATGTTTAACTTTAGATTCTGTGCCTTGCCATGTTTTGCTCCTTTCTTAAGGGATCAATGATGATGTTGTTCCTTATAGACTGACTCTACAGATACCCGCTGGAGACTCATAGTGTCACAAAGGCAACATGCCGGTATCATTCTTAGCTAAAACCAAAGATCTTAATACATTGGCTGCTTCACATGTACGTGACTGCTTCGCTGATGTTCGAAAGAATCCTGGCTTTCTTTCCCCTACTTTGTTTCTCCTCCCACACACAAACATTATGACTGCATTATTTATAGGGCTCAAATGAGTTTCACAGTGTGTTCTTCACAAATTCTCTGTGCAAAGAGCAAAACCAGTGTCAAATTTTAAGCACTCTACTTAACTATTACAGCAAAGTGGTCCCTGAGGCATGTTTGAGAAAGCTACCATAATATCTCCTCACGCCATAAGATCTTTTGCATTTTGGAAGACTTTGCTGCAGTGAGACCAATCTGACAGCTTAGTTCACTGTGAGTCCAACATTACGACCGAATCTGCATATAGCAGCCTAAACTGATCATTCAATTCAAAGAGACAAGCTAGTGCAAAGTGTAGCAGTAAAATAATATCAATAAAATGAAGTCAAAAGCATTACATTTAAGAACTGCTGGGTGAAGTCAATGTAAGATCACCTTCGTAACCGGCAGAGATCATTATCACAGTCACAAAGAGAGTTCTTGTGGAAGTGTCTTTGAGATGAAAAATTAAAAAAGGACATATAGCCTGTGTGTGTGTGTGTGTGTGTGTGTGTGTGTGTGTGTGTGTGTGTGTGTGTGTGTGTGTGTGTGTGTGTGTGTGTGTGTGTGTGTGTGTGTGTGTGTATTCTCAGACTATGCATTGTAACAACTACATCAACAAAAGTCTGTGTCTATGTTTGTGAGCTGGGTGTATGGGCGCATACAAGCGCACACACATATTATCTGAACCTAAAAGAGGCATCTCTTCACCTTGGTCAACCTTTTCCTGAGTGGCTTGGTCCTCCACTGTGTGAAGCATCCCTAGGGGCAGAACAGAAATGACATGGTGGATTTAAAGAGCACACTTTACAAACCCATTGCGGTTTTAAGAGGTCTACCAAAGGTATAATATGAAAAAGGAGAATGGATAAACGAGAAAGGAATTAACTAGGTTAAAAAATGGGAGCTTGACAAAATAGAAGACACAAAGTAGAAGGAGATTCATGCTATTGAGGCTCGAGGTCGAATTGATCATACCGTACAGTTTGTACCGAAATGGAACCTGTGTGACAGTCTCTAATCTACTGCATCCTGCGTTAGCTTTGCAGTATTTCCAAAACACAAAGCAGCAATAAAACAAAAAAAACTATTTCATGAAGCAAGTGTGTGAGAAATACTGGAACTGCTGTGTCTGCATTTGTGAATACTACCCTACAAGCATGTAAATATGAAATGAAAGGCATATTTTAAATTGGATTATGCTCTCGATGGCACATGGTGGAACTCAGTTTCGCCCCACAAGCACCGTAATGGCTTTTACTGTCATATTGGCCGTAGCTTTAACAGACTTCCCATTTTGCCACACATCCTCTCATTGCCTAAATTTGATTAAAGCTCAAATGGCATAATACTTTACGCTGTAATAACTTGGTGAAATTCATCCAATGAGATAAGTATCAGTTCCATAAAAACACAATTTGGCGGTAAGAATTTTATAAACTGTGCTTTTAACCTGCCACCCTCATAGCATGTCCTCTAGAAGCCTTAGTAATTAATAGTGGTGGGGATAATGTACTGGACCTGGCCGAAAAGTATTTACCACAATACAGGGATAGTAGAGCTACTCTCTCTGTACGCAAGGAGGATCTCGGAGGGTAAATGGCTTCACTCGGCGGTTGTCATAATATTGATGACTTTATATACAACCAAGATAGATGGATGAGGGCTGCACCAATTCATTGAAGATTCTCATCAATCATTGTATCATAACAAAGTAATTATTGCATCGGTATGCAGTTTTATACTCTACTTATAGCTTGGTCAGCAGAGAATATTTAAACAGTATTTAGACAGTCGGAAACAAGTAGTTTAAATTAAACTATGCAATTGTATTACCAGACAACTTCACATTTGATTTAATCCAGCTGTCAGGAAAGAGGAACAGCAGTTATATACCCGGTACTTAATGAAGGGCCAAAGATCTGCTCAGTTCATCATCTGTAAATGCAATGTATGGGTTTGATCCACAGATGGCCAGTGTCTACTTTGATTATGTCTGTAACATGGAAGAAAAGCAGTGAACAGCTGGTCAACTCTATTTAATCTATTTTTAAATATAATTACATAATATTGATTATTTCTGTAAACTACTCAGATAGCACAGGTATTGTGATATGATCTGTTGTCCTGTTTGTTTGGTCTGACCTTGCAGAAAAGCTGTGAGGTGACTGCAACACTAGCAACGACTGTGGCCTGACCCAGTGGAGATTAGTTGTTTGTTGGTTTGTGATGGGCAATATCAAATGGAGGATCTATGCAATGCTCAGTAAAACTTAGAGTTGATGCTTCTCGTTAAATTACCTTCCCAAACACAAACCCACATTATGACTTATCAGCATAATATTTGCGACAGCAGAACAGGTGAGAGATGAAAGCCCAGAGCTTCCCAGTCATTCTTGCTAGTCCTTCCTTCACGTCTTAATTTGTATGATCCACTATTTCTCACCCAGTAGAGAAGCTATAAATCGCAGAGAGGCCTGGTCGTCCTGTCGGAGCAGCTCTCTCAAGGCCCCCGGAGAACCCCTCAGCACGCCACTGATGCTAGACAAGGCAAAAGACTTCCTCACTAACTGCAGCAGAAACAGAGGGAGGTAGAGAGATATGGGAGGGTCAATAAAGGGGAAATCAACAGGATAATGTAGTTTTGTAAATATTTAGTGATCAATCCTATAAACGTGCCTAAAACAGGAAACGCTGGGGAATAACACACACTCACACACTCACACAAACACACACGCACATACGCACAGACACACAGACACACACACGCACACGCACACACACACACACATAGATATGAACCCTATCCAGTCAAATAATGGAATAAGATAAATCAAGTGAATACTCCTCACCGCTATATCTTCACTGTCCATCATTTCGATGACGCAGGCCACACAGAGCAGCGGCCCGCTCCCATCTGCAGGCCCCAGGCGGCCGCTCCATTTAGGGTCATGCCGGAAGTGGATCTTGTCCAAAACAATATCCCGTCTTGTCATTTCGCTCATTCCACCTGTTGAAACAGAAAAACGCAAATTATGGCGTCTCAAATCATGTTGCAGTCAGGCGGGTGAACAAAACGCTCACCACCCTGGCTACACATAGCTTGACTAATTAAAGCTAACTGTGACGTCAAGCTAGCGTTTGCAAATTAGACATTTCCATCACGTTCGTCATAAAACAACAGTCGGTATTTTTAAGGAAAACTTTAAAAACGTTAATGTGGCCTAAGTATTGACAACGCTACCACGACATATTTATGTAATTCGATAAACTAACCGTTAACTAAACTAAAACGCGATGTGGCGGATCGATTCGGACGGGAATTCCACTCCGTGATGTTTAATCAGGCTCTCGCGGGCAGGTCGCGTGCGCCTGGTGCGTTCCAGGTCACCTCGGAGGTCGGAGACTTCCCACTTAATACGTCTGAAGATTTCAGAATTTCGAAGATTGTTTACCATAACCAGCTAATAACACGGTTATTAATATTTTGACATCGACTTACAAACACGTACAACAACAAATATAATGGCAACGAATACACAAGTAATGCTACTGATTTCAAATAATCAGCCTATATAGATGTGTAAGGACGTCTGATTTCCTCAAATGTGTTTTAAAGAATCTTTGTACCTAGATAATTTGTGTTTTAGTTGTTTGTAGGGGCAAGACAGGTCAACTCAAATAAGACTCAAACACAACTTTCCTGATTCGTATAGATTGACACTGATATACCAAAGTCCAGTGGTGAGCAATTGTTGACAATTATTCCAAGCTGTTACACCATAATTTCCAGGAAATAAGTAATTGCTAATACAAGTTAGAATAGCATGAGGCACACTGCATACAGTGAAAGTATTTCAATTGAATCTATGACATTTCATCAAATGAATATCGATCGGTTAAATGTCTTGGATCTCCATTAGTTACATCACACTTGATTGATTCAGAGAGGAGTAATCTCAGTAATTATGCCATTGTGCCAATTTGCCTTGTTATCACATTATCACATACGTTCATACAGTAATGGCATCAAAAATGTAATTGTATCAAAAGTCTCTGAAGTTCAACGGTATAGGCTCATATCTTGAGCAACAGGCATACACTATCTTCAAAATTATGCATCAGCATCAATTTATTCTCAGAGGAATGTCATTGCTGAATAATATGCTGTGGGTATACGTATAGTGGGATGCATGATATGGGTTTGCAGTATAATTTAGCAGTGAAGGCCACAATGTGGTTATTGCCATGACAACAAAAGCCTCTCAGCAACTATCTGATGATGGGAGTGTGGGGGCGAGTATCAACCACTACATGTCAATTTACAATCTCTCTCTACTTCTCCTCCAACAGAGTTCCCTGCACTTCAAAGTAGTGCATGACATAAAGGGAAGCCAGCTCAGCTCTGCCTCATGAGCGCGAGTGTGTGTTTCTGTGTGAGTGTGTGTGCACTCACACACTCTGGCTAATGTCTCAAAGTGTCTCAGTCTGCAATATGCATGTGCAGGAAGTGGTCAAAGCCTTGTTTGGCTAACTGAAAAGAGTAGCAGACCTCTGACAAGCAGCAGGTGGAACATATGTGTTTCCAAAGTCCCCATTTGTGCCGGGACAGGAGCTAAATCCATCCGTCTTTGAGTCTTATTGGCCACAGAGGGAGAGAAGAAAAGAAGAAAAAAAAAGAGAACGAGACAGAGCTCCTCTCACTATTCAGGTGGGAGCCGATGCATATCGGTCAACTTTATTTGACAACTATCTTCGGGGGCCAATAAAGCCCAGAGACAAATGGATTCAGCTTCTGTCCAAGCATAAGTGGAGTCCTAACATGCCTTTGCGTTTATCTCATTTGGCTCGACACATCTTGAACCACTTCCTGTGTATAACCCATCCACACACACACACACACACACACACACACACACACACACACACACACACACACACACACACACACACGCGAATAGAATGCAGTGTAAAACAATCATGCAGTAATATATTAAGAAACACCCGGTCACATACAGCAGCCATCACTGGGGTTGTTGAGCGACCCTAAATATAGCGCCATACCTTTTTTCAGTCACCAGCCCACACTCTGTCACACCATCACTCAGTGCTCACATTATGGTACTGTTTCCAGTGACAACGGCATTTACAGCTCATGCAGCTGCAGCTAAGCAAAGGTAACAATGACAGCTGTCCCTGTATCACTGTGGTGATCCTGCATAGGCCACATATATACCAGCAGTATACTGACAAAATATTGGAGGACCACTGTTAATAAGTACACTGCTTAGTCTAAGGGTCTAAATTAGATATCCTATTATGCATTTTTAAATGATTTACAAATATGTAAACCATATACTTGTTTATGTAATGAACCCCAAATAGACTCAAAATACCACAGTCACAGGCAGCGCTATATAAGATATTTAAAAATAAGTTTTGTTCTGAGAAATTAATGAGATAAAGGAGGAAGGGGGCGGGACAAACAAGACGAGCGCGCGTGTATGCGCGCGTGTGTTTGTGTGTATGAGAAGCGGGAGTCACTCACTCGGGTGCAACGTTCAGGTGCGCTTCACCCTCAGAGGTGAAAACTCGTTGGTCGGTACGATGGATTATATCTGACAGTTGTTTTATTATTAAAACAAACAAACATGGAGAGGCACCGGTGCAGCATTGGAGAAAAGGCCAATTAAAGAGAGAGTAACGACTTACGGTAAGAAAGGAAAACTTTACTCTACTTTAACCTGAGGATTGACTCCACTCCTCCATTCGGCGTCATACGATTAACTATGGATTTATGGTGTTTTTCCCACGTGGCTTTTTCTGTCAAGAAGTATCGCTAATACTGTATCCATAGTATCTGTATGATATTCCTCTTCTAGGATTACTGTATGATTACAATTATTATAATATAAAAAAAGATCCCGTTTATAAACGCTTCTTGGTCTTTTATATATAGTGACTTTTTATGATGATTTAGGCTGCAGTCTGCATTGATCTGGTGTGATGAAACATCCATTTCCTACTGCTGTGCTGTTGTTTTTTCAACTATCATAATCTATAACTGGCTTCTTATGTTGACTTCAGTTTGCCTGTTGCAATGTGTGTCCCTGAATAATCTATAAGACACATAACTTAATGTACATGGAAAATAAGCATTTTTTTGGAAGCAAAGTTAGATACTTGAAGGTTGATGTCCTCTGTGGTTTATTTGCACAAATGAATGTACTGCATTACTTCCTGTGGGAATAGAAGTATTAGTCATCAGATGTTTCCATGCACAACTTAACAGAAACAGAAAGTCTATTTGCAAATACGAAGCATACTTTACCCTCATCGTGTGAGAAAACATTATTTTTTTAAACCAACATCACCACAACCTTGAGATACTGACATGCAACAAAGCCACATTGAATCTAGTGTGTGTGTGTGTGTGTGTGTGTGTGTGTGTGTGTGTGTGTGTGTGTGTGTGTGTGTGTGTGTGTGTGTGTGTGTGTGTGTTTGCTTTAAGTTACACATTCGTCTTCTCCTCCCAGGTGTTTTGCCTTGTCTTATCTTCGTCTTGCCTCGAAAAAACAAAACGAAGGCAAACACCAAAGCTAATCTCCACTCTCAACTGTTCCATCAGCACTTTCCACAACTGATGTAATACATAACAAACAGGGGAAAACTGCACCAATAACAATGGCTGGCATTAGCCATATACAATACACCAGCATCCCCACACACAGGCAGTGCGGGTACTGTACACACCAGTGAGCCACACGGTGAGGTATAGCAGGTACAATGTGTCATTGTGGCCAGAGTCCTCATGTTCTGTCCTTAGAGCACCAACCAGGGGAGTATTGGCTTTCACACAAGGACAGTGGACTACTCTGTACACCAGGACTTGACTCGACAGAGGTTAAACAAAACAAAAAAACCTCTGAAATTTGAGGCTTCCCTTTGAATGGGAAAGTAGTGATGAGAGACGACAGAGAGGATGGAGTTTGAATTTCCAAAGATGCTCTTCAGAACTGGACGGACGTAAAAAGTCCCGCCGAACTATAAAACGAAAGATGATTGAAAGCAGATGAGAAGAAAAGACAGTGACAAATGTAAGACGTGACGATTGAAAAGGAGTAGGGTGGGGGTTACGCCAGACTGCATTTGCTCCAAGTGTTGGAGATAAAAGAAAAGAAGAAAAAAGACAGATTTTCAGGCTCAAAAGTGACTGATTGTAATGATGAAAGCACGATGGAATTGATAATGAACCATCATTACTGCGGAGGCGATGATGGATTTTTATCTTCAAGCCGATGATACGAGGAGATTCATATTTATTAGGAGGAAAGAATTTTGGCTCCTCTACACGAGATTGCTTTTCTTCAGTTAATTGGATTGATGGGTCGGCCGCTTTGTGAGCTGAGAGACTCCATTCAGGGCGAATAAAACCCGTGTCACATAATAGCGAGGAACAGAAGAACAAAAAGGGGGAATAGTAAGAGGCACAAAGATAAATGCTGCGAGGCATTTTTCATCGACTGCGTACAGGCATTGTAACTTGTATCCATTTATCCACCTCCACGACAGCCCATACTCACCTGTCAACTGTGGAGGAATCTGTGTGAGCCTGATTGTACATTCTGTTTTCTCCATTCATGCACTCCTCCGGGTTTCTGATGACTATCACCTTTTCTCACAGTCTCCTCTTTCTCCCCCATGTTGTTATTTCATTATTTGTTTTCTGTTTCAAATGCCACTTTTCTCATCCCATTTTCTCTCTCTATGGCTCTTAGGTTGGGGGTCCTAATCTTACCCGCCCCATCAACTCATCCATCCCTCACACCGCTCACTCTCTCTTCTTCTGTCTTCCTTCTCCTCAGCTATCTCCGGCCTCCCCGTTCTCCCTCTCCTCCCCTGTCATGTCCGTATCCACGAGCAACCCACTCCAGCGGCGGCGCTCTCTCGGCCCTGTCTCGCCCAAGCGCATCTATAGAAACCTGTCCGTCAGACTGAGGGGCGGAGAGTCATCTGTTGCCACGGAAATGAAAGCGCCCAAACACCAGCGCAAGTCTGCAGATGCTGTAAGATATTATATGGCGTCATTTTTCTTTTAAAGGGGAGGTCCGGTCACTTTGGCTGAAACGCTCCCCTGTGCTCTGCCAGGTTGTCTTTATTTAAGAATTACGAGATCTTATTTTGACATTACATGCTGACTCTGTGTAACTTTGAATACATTATCCCAGGCGAGACTGCTGCTCTGATTTATGATTTGATTTATGTGCCCTCTGTTACCGCATGGTCCCTTGCCTCTTTCTTTGCACAGAAACTCCCTTCCCTCTATCTCGTAAAATAAATCTCTCGTTCAATATGAATTCTCTTCTTCTGTCCCTCTCCCTGCTCCCCATTAGTACCAGACCTTGTGGGAGGCAGTGGAAAATGAGGACACTTTGGCCGTACAAAGCCTGCTGTCCAGAGACAACACCAACTGTGGAGGAGGAGGAGGAGGAGGAGGAGGAAGCAGCACGAGGGAGCGAGGGGAGAAGAAAGACAAGGACTGGGAGAGGGAGAGGGAGACAGGGGTGAACCGGGTGAGCGAACAGGGCCTGGTCCCCCTGGACGTGGCTTCCCTTACCCACAATTCCCCTCTGCTCCATGTGTTGACAAAGGCGGGGGCCAGACATAACCCTATTTGTAAGTCTTGCGTTTTGACATAACAAGAACATTCTGTTGGAAGTGGACGGGTTTAATTCAATGCAAATCCCTTGTCATTTCCATTTACTCTCTCTCTCTCTCTCTCTCTCTCTCTCTCTCTCTCTCTCTCTCTCTCTCTCTCTCAGTGTGCCGGCCAGCAGAGTGGGCCCGTAAGCTGGATGCTCTGGTGGCACTTGCGGGCAAACGGGTGGAGGAGAGGAAGGATGAGCTGTCGAAGAAGGCCGGGGCGGGGCCTCAGGCGCAGGCCGACGTCCACAGACACATCCGCCTCTGGAGCCTCAGGCTGCAGCTGTACTGCCGCATGAGACAGAACTTCCAAAACACGGGTCAGTGGTCTTGGGTCAGCTTGTGACATTTCATGAAGTACTGCTTTGGACACAAACTAGGTCACAGGCCTATTTTTTTTTCTCCTTTTTTGTCTTTTCAGTCTCCTCTAGCTAGAAATACTAGTGTTCTCTTTTTTTTCTTCCCCTGCCCTCTTCAAACTCAATCTCAAGAAGGTAGAGCTGATTAATGCCCCCCCCTCCTTCTAGCTGACAACACCACAGTGATCAGGTATTCAGCCCTACCAGTAGCTGATTTCTTGTGACGCCTGTAGCTGTTCTCTTGAAAGTCCCTCCAACCCCTCTCAAATAATCCAAAATTCAACAGACTGCCCTGTCATCAACCTTTCCAAATTCTCCCATGTCCTACACTTCGTCCACCGACTGCCAATGGCCGCTTGCATCGAAATAAAAACCTTGGTGCTGCGTAGAAATCCACACTTTATTTTCCTCTTTCCTTTCCTTTCCTTCTCTGCACCAAGCTGCTCAAGCCGTCTTCCTCCTGGCTCTCCATCGCTTCAAACATGTTTTTCAGAACTATCTGTGATGATATCCCCTCTGCACCTACTTAAATTACTCTGTATGAATGTTTCTCCTTAGCTCTCATTTCGTTTATCTTTCAAACACGTTTAGTTCTCTTCCCAGTTTTAAGATCACAGTGTGATTGGAGAGCCAATAAGGCACCGACTTGTATTCTCGCTGCACTGAAATGAATAACACTCTCTGGATGAGAGTGTCAGCTAAATGCTTCACATGTAAAATATAAATGTGTTACAATCACATGTGACCACACTGCAGGAATTCATGTAACTGGGCTGCTGCTGGGGTTACGGTTGTGATAGTGATATTGTGATAGTTTGCGGATTCCTGTAGGGAAAACTCTCACTGCTCTATTCATAGGCGAGCGGGTCAGAGTGCAGGCTCAGCACCGGCCAGCTCCCACAGAGCTGCTGGAGACTCAGTGTCTTGGGGCAACGCACAGCTGCAAGAGGAGAAGCTGCACATTTTATTAGCAACACTGGTTGGTTCGGTTGAGGGCCATGACACAGAGATTCTTGTCAAAAATACAAAAAAATAATGTATTAATCTGTGGTTGTCCAGTGAGAGTTCGCTGTTCTGCTGCTCAATGTTAACACGAACTACACAGGAGCCAAATGTGTTATTATTACTTTTATTATGTATATGTAATACGTACAATATGTATTCTGTGGTTGTTGTATTCTGTAGCATTTAATCCGAGAGCTATAACAGTGGTCTGTCTAAATGTTTTGCACCAGAGCTCCCCGGGCCTCCCAGTCATGTGTCCATACTGGTGACCAGCACGTCCTCTCTGTTTGTGGCAATCAAAGAGCCAGAAGATCCCACCATCGGGCTCATCACCCGCTACAGAGGTAGGTGGTGCATAACAAGACATTAATATATTATTATAGATGAAGAGACACCGGACGGTTAAATAAATATAATCAAGGTCTCACGCATCATTGAGGCCGACGGGTATAAAAGCCTCGTAGTCATGGGTCTCACTTGCCTTCTGTATTTTTGCTACTTGGCTCTACAGCTGCATATGTTTCATACTTTGCAGCCAAGGGTAGATTAAGCTCAGGTATGAGCAAGTTCCTGAAACTGTAAACACTCAAATCCTTGGTTCTCCCCTCAGGGGCTTTGAGTAAAGCCAGAGAATCATCTGTCAGTGAGATTGTTTTGTGTTCACAGTGGAATGGAGCACCTCAGCCAGCTTCAAACGCATCCTCGGCTCAGCCCAAGTCTCAGAGACCAAGAACCCATCCTACAGCATCAAGGGACTCACAACAGTAAGGCAGGCAGTGTACTCTGCACACACACATTAGCTCCGGACCTGCACACAAGACAGCGCTTCTTGCGCCCCGATCGCCATCGACTGCCCTGAACCACTTCCCATAAGAGAGCACTTATCCCGCTGGGCGGCCTTACGTAACCAGATGAATTAATAATGAGCCAGTATGTGATTCCTTTGTCCGGGAATAAATGATTTCATAAGGTTAATGCATGGTGATAATCTGGCTGGTCTGGTGCTTCCTCAAATGCAGGGAACGCATTACTTTGTGAGAGTGAGCTGCTACAATGTGAAAGGATGGGGCCCGCCTCAGTGCTCCACTCCGGTCAGCGCCGCCCCCTCCAGTGAGTATACTGAACTGCAAACTCTGGTGAACGCAGATTTAACGCTCCGAAAGGGCTCCATTCTTTTCTCTCTGTCCTCGCGTAATGAAATTATTTGGCTGACATCAAGACTTAATGTGAACAAGTGGATTCCACTCATGCCTGGTAGATTAAGGAAATATTAAATCGTGGAATTAAAGATGTCAGTGCGAGTCAATGGGCCTTGTGCTGTGAGTTTGAATTGGCCTTGTAATCTCTCTCTCTCTCTCTCTCTCTCTCTCTCTCTCTCTCTCTCTCTCTCTCCCCATTACTCACTGTTCTTTTCCACTTCGTACTGTGAAATGAAAATTGCCACGCAGTGTTTTTGAAATGGAGAATAAAGGGGGAAATATTGACACAAATCCAAATATAAGTCAGAGGACAACCAAAGTAGTGATATTCAACATGTTGCAGTGTCAGTTAGGTAACACATCTAACTTTAAGGAGACGTCAGCAGCTCAGAATGAATCGGCTTCGAAACAAGTAGACAGATTGTCTCTCGTGCAATCGCTCTGCTGATCACAAAGATCGGAAAAAGCAGCACTCAGGATTCTCCTGCAAATGAGTTCTTGATGTCTTGAATGATTTTTTTGCCCCCTAATTGTCTCTCTTTCTTCCTGTGCAGGTTGGAGAGAGTGCATCGGCGTGTCACAGTTCAGGAATCACGAGGGCCTTGTGAGGAAACTGCTGGAAGACGCCAGAGAACCACATTACAGAGGATTCTGCAAAGGTAACACCCGGGTCCTTGGTGATGGAACAACTGAAGCAATCACATAGCAGCTGCTGTGAAGCAAGTGTATACGAGTCCAAATATGAAATGCTGTGTATTCAATCACTGTATTTTCTGTCACATTGGAAAGAACATATTAACCTTGTTGGCCAATTTGCATGTTCTACATGTATACACATTTAGCATTAAATGGTAACAAAGTCCCAATTTTCTATTACTTTTAACTCCTGGGAAACATTGTTCCTTTGGTGGTTATTTTATCATGTACTAAAAAAGAATCTCTCTCCAAGTATGACAGCATGAGTTTTACCTTGTTTTCCGCTGTACTTGTATTGATGTGTGTGTGAGAAAACTCATTCCAGAGGATATCGTCTCACCACCCTCGGACATTCACATATGTTATGCAGTGAATGTGCTTCGGCAGATAAAAAGTGATTCTCATCCTGACTCATCCTCCCCTGCTCCGCTCCACAGAGGGCTCGAAGCCCCAGAGTCCCAGCAAGCGGCTGTCTGTGTCTCGAGGCATCAAACAACTGTTCCAGTCCGCCACCAAGTTTGTTCGTCTCCTACAGAGGTAGCGCTCCATTTGTCTCACCTGTCCCACTGAGCCTTGAGGGGTACGATCACAACAGTGATCACAACAGTGATCGTACCTGTTACGGTCATTAAGAAGAACAGTAGTCACATTAAAGCTGCCGTCGCCATAAGACTAGTGGAGCGGTGTTTACGACGGGGCGATGTTTGAAATGACTGAATTGATCAAGGCTTCAGCTGCCACAAGTGTTAAGCAGCCTGTATTCACTACATTAGGTACCAGTGGATAAACAGCGCACGTAGGAAATGTTTTTTAAATGAAGAACCAAACCTCTGCAAAAGTTTCCATGAGGTGAAGTGTCATTTACAGTTGACAGGGATGTATTTATAAAAACATGTTTCCTCCCTTCATTTGGTACGTCTTGCATTGATTGTTTTAGGGGCGTGTACTTGGCTACTGTGTTCTACCACAAGGAAAACATCCTGGTGACAGCTGAAGATCAGATCCCACTGGTGGAGATCCAGTGCTGCTCCACCTCCATCACCCAAGACTTTCTTTGGTTTGCCAAGGTAACCTGTCGGACGTCACTGGCGTCGACGCTGTTGGTAACTTTTAAATCCATTTGGAACGCGGTTAATAAACGTGTCGTCAGTGAATTCTTTTTTCATTTTCTCATTTATCAATTCTACAGAGGTAATTATTCAGAACGAAGGCTGTGTGTGGATCGCAGTTGAACAATTTCATGTTTTTCCTTCTTGTAGTTGTCCTGTGCATGGCAACAAGTGCCCTGGCTCCAGCAGGCCCTTTCCTCGGCTCATTCATCTTCCTCCTCCCTCCTTCAGAACAGGCACAACATTCTAAGAGCCGTTTCCCAGCTGCAGGTAGGAAGTTAGGCGCGATGACAGGCATCAGAATGGAGTTAATTGCTATTTAAATGACCTCTTAATAGCCCTCCTTTGTACTCTCACTGCTATTCTCTCTGGTGCCTCTCTTCCCTATCTCAGGCTGCATACTTGTACCCCGAGCACATGTGTGTTAATCCCTAACATCCTCGCAGTTATTCATCTGCACGTTTCTGTTTTAACCTCTCTGTGCCTTCAGTCTTCCCTGGGGACAATGCACCTGGGCCAGGTGTACTACGAACCTCTGAAAGACCGTCAGGGCAACGTCCTACTGGTGACTCTGAAGGAGTTCCCAAACCCTCCCGGGTGAGACAGTGTCCTTTGTTTCATCCCGTTAACCCAATGAAACAAAGCATTTTCAATCAATGTGCTATACCAATATGAATTCATCTCTTTTTTTTTCATTTCCACGTGGTTGCATTTCATTTGAACCCGTTGTTGTGTCCACCTCTCATAGCCCACCAGACCCTCCGCTCCACTGGATGCCCCTGGCCCGTCTGGAGAAGAACCGCAGCAGAACCCCTCGGCTGCCTGAGCCCACTGCCATGGACATGCTCTACGAGCAGCTGAAGGTGAGCTTGTGTGAAAGAGAGGCACGCAGAAAAAGTCTAACATCATGGAGCAGTGGCTATGCTTAACAGAGTGTAGAGTGCGTAGTGTTTGAGTGCATTGACTTGATTTGATCACCGAGCCGTGGTTTTCTCTCTTCCACCCCCGAAACAAAAACCAAATTAGATACGCCAAATAAACCGCATCTGAACTCTCCATCCTGTTAACATCTTTTAAAATGCCTAACCCTGCATTGGCCTCTCTCTGTTGTCCAGGAGAAACTGACCCTCCACAGGCACAGCATTCAGTGCGCCAAGCCGGGCCTGTACGTTGGCATCCTGAAGCTGTGCAGCTCGGTGGAACAGATCCGGGTCCTGGTGCCCCAGAGACTGCCCAATGTACTCTGCCACACACGGGTCCGACACAATGTCCACGTCTCCAGGTAATGCAGTCGGAACATGTGACTTACTATGCCAGCGCCACGCTGTAGCTCTAACAACAAATCACACTTTGTCTTTGTTGGGCATTTTCCAAAGCATACCATACCAAAAAAATCTCAATGTGGTAATTCCTTTCCCTTTAATTCCACACCAACAAGGCAGCTGCACTGTGACTGCATCACCTCACAACAGTATTTAAATCAATCCATAAATGTAAGACAATGCTTTGGAAAAGGCTCTGCCTGAACATAAAGTAAATGCAATTAGTAGTTAATGGGCCACAACATGCAAAACTACCCTTCCTGCTTACTTACTACACCTTTTAACTGCATCCTGTGACAGAGAGGAGTGGGCATGGCTCCAGAGTCATGTTTACACCACAGCCAATGGCAGCGTTCCAAACCTGTTGAGCGGCGAGGACGAGAGCGCGATGGAGAGCAGCGGGCTGGCGGAGTTCATCATGTCTCTGAGAGCGGCGGTCGCACACCTCCTGACAAAGCTCAACATCCCCCTCTACAGGGTAAAAACAGCCACCTTGACGCTCTTCTTTCTGGAGAATTATGAGATTCATTGTTTAGAATGAAGAAGGTTATTCTGAACTACTTTGGTCTGTATTTACAGTACTTTCTATTTATTCCGGATTGGGTAAATGCAGGCGTAATGAAGTTCAGTTCAACATGAACAGGTTTTCACAACATTCGGTCATGTGTGTGTGTGTGTGTGTGTGTGTGTGTGTGTGTGTGTGTGTGTGTGTGTGTGTGTGTGTGTGTGTGTGTGTGTGTGTGTGTGTGTGTGTGACAGGCGTATCAGTACGGAGTGTACACCCGGGAACTGCTGCAGTTTGGAGACAAGCTGTCCATGCTGCTGCTGCTGCCTCCCAGTGAGGACTTCAGCTCCAACTACTGGCCTCTAGTGGGGACGAAGGAGCCGGGGCTCACCATGCCTCTGCAGATCTTTGAGCTGGGTAGGTGGAGAACTGTGGCCGTCCATATATAGCGGATCTCTCTCGCAATAGTAGCACCGTGAGAGAGGGAGAGAGAGAGAGCACAACAAGGCAGGGGAGCAAGGGGGGGGAAAAATGAAAGCATAATTCATCAAACTGGGACCACTGTGGACCTTGAGGATATATTAGAATACCTGGCAGCTTATAGTCCAGGGAGGTTTGAGTTCACAGAAACAGCAGCACCGCATACGAGCAAAGTGACAGAAGTCATTTTGTTTCTTTAAGATTGATATGTTGTTTCATCTTCATAAAGTAAAGCATTTGAGATAACTTCCCAAAATAACCCATGAAATGTGATTCAACCATTGCCAGTTTGATTGGAAAGTATAATATGCCTGTTGGTCTTTTGAAGATGAGTCACTTCTTTTGTTTTTCCTCATCTAATTAGTCCTTTGATCCTCCTTTTGATCCATACTTGAGTTTATTTCGTCTCTAATTTGAATCCATCTCTCCTGTCGACAATTTTTTTTAATTTCCACACTAACGGTTTGATGAAGAGCACTAATTAGTTCTGAGGCTTTTTGTTTCTCTCTGTACTCATTTTGTTTTTCCTCTCAACTAGTTCACTTCTGGACCTATGAACGCGACTTCCTTTCTCAGTACTGCCAGGCCTGGGTGAAGCTGGAGCTGGACTCTCATCTGGCCCAGCAGGCTCTGCGGGAGGCGCTGGACACCAAGGAGGTGCAGGAGGCCCGAGAGCGCCTGAACCACATCACGGAGCTTTCCCATGTAAGGGCGTCCACTTGTGAAACGTGCAGTACAGGCGGGACAACGTCTCAGAGCTTAAAAAATATGTTTTGTCTGCTTTTGATTGGAAATTAAGGCTTTTACTCGACCCATCAATGTTTTTTTTTAAGAATTTCACTTAATCACCAGGAGGACATTTTCAGTAGACAACAAAAAGAGATGACTAAATCTGATTTTGGTTGTACTTGAGCTAATTCCACTGTTGCAGTTTCTTTATTGCACATTATTTACCTGTTTCTTCAGCGCCTGGATGTGGTGTGGAGGGATGCCCGCTGGATTATGGACTGTCTGCAGTGCGTTCGGTCCAAGCAGTGGGTCGGGGCGGTGCCTCTTGGCCTGGTGATGGGAGGGGACCCGCCTCCATGTCCTGATGGTGAGGAAGAGGAGGGGAGCTTGACTGCCAGACTGACGTGGCCCCATCGCATACAGGCACAGAGAGCCATTGCAGGTACAATGATGATGTGTGTGTAGAGAAGCCCGTATCAAATGATATTCTAGTACCACTTTCAGGATTGAGACAGCCAAGGAAATAAAGTACAAGGTTATAATTGTAGTTACAGAACACATGCAGTACGTGCAGTTACCACGTTTCAACATATTCATCGACATGGTTCCCTTTGTGGGTTTATTTTCATATGTTGTGGCGCATCACAGGGAGAGACTGTATACAACAAATAAAATAATGTAAAGATATACTATGTTCAAGTGAGAAAAAACTGCTTTGATAACAGTTAATGTTGATGTTTAGCTTGTTTAATGTATCTTGTTTAATATTTAGCATGTTAGCTGCAATATTCATACATTTTAGTTTGGCGTGTTAGTAGCTGCAATATGAATTTCTGCAATTTGCTTCAGACTGAATGCTGCTGTAATTTGCTTTTCTCTCCCCATTTCCGTTCCAGAGTCTCTAGTCGGTGGGACTCCATCAAACGTCGTACCTGCTGAGATCGCCGCTCCATCAGGAATCATGGTTGTCCCTGAAGAGGCCACGCTGTTAATGGAGGGTGTCGCGAAGGGAGGATACCCTGTAGACATCGGCCAATCAACTGTCGACTTGACAAGCCTTGGCCAGTCAGAATTAGGATGTGCCAACGCTTTAATCGAATCTGGACTTGAGCCTGGTGCTGTTGCACAGTTTGAAGTGGGGTACACAGTTCTGGAAACACAGGAGTCCTACAGTGAAGAACAGGACTTTTCTTCGAGCATCACTGACGTTATCCGGCCGATGGAGATGGCAGAGTTGGTGGACATCTTGCCTACACTCAGTCTTATTGAGGAGGAGACCCCCAGTGGCCCGTCCACACCGTCAGTACTGGATATGCTGGAGAGCTTTGGACTGGGGATCGGCGAAAGCAACACCTTCTTTGACTTTGAGAATTCAGCCGGTGGTGTGTCACAGCCCGGTAGTGTGACAGAGACTCACTGTGAGAGCACAGACACGTCTGCCTCCCATGCCACAGTGGATGTGGATGCCACAGTGGATGCCACAGGGAATGGCACAGGCGCTGACGTGCCTGTTTTGAGCTGGGATTTCAATCCAGGGGATACAGAAACTCTGCAGGTTCCCAGAAAGGGAGCGAGCTTTCCATCGAGAAACCAGGTGGAGTGGGACACACCAGCTGACACTTCATCCTGATATCAACTCAAGTGCCAGCCTTTCTTCGACCTCGTTTAAATTTTTTTTTAAATCAGGGGGCTGCAGCACCGTTCATTTACGGACAGAGAATCCTAGTTCAAAATGGCATTTTTAATATGTGTCCAACTGGCCGGTTAACATGAACTGCTGCGGAGAAAAATTCAAATGACATCTAGATTTGACTTCATCTTTCACACGATTTATGATATTTGCACATTTCTGGCCCTGTAGTTTGTCTTTTCTAATGTCCATCAGAGCTTATTGTGTGGAAAAACTAAGCTAAAGTAGTAAACTCCATCCCTCACTACAGCATGAAGCAACATTGCTTGATGGAGCTCATAGATAAACTCATCGCATACAATTCTGTACAATGGAAGTGCCGTCTATGAAAAGCTGTTATGCTGAATATGTCGTTAAATAGTTTCTTTTTGGTTTACCTGTGCGCACTTTTGGCATAACGAAACAGTAGCAAGATTTATAGTTCTGTAGATTTGACATTAACTGCCAGTTTGCCAGTTCGGCTATCTAGATCGATATCTAGCGAGAGAAAACATGCAATTCAGACATGGAAGGGAAGCCGGAGCCAAAATGCGGGTGCTGCAAGAAAATGCGAAACGTTTAAATTCACACATTCATGTCAGATCTTTTTTTTTGCCTTGGAGAGTTGGCCTTACAATGTTTGCATTTTTATTTATTGTATCTTTACCTCCTCATGCACGGCATCCAGTCAACCAGAGATTGAGCTACAGCCAAGGAAACATGCAGACTGAACAAATGTTTTGGAAAGATTGGGAATAGAAGAATAGAGCAGGAGAGCTCAGTGCCTTTAAACTAAAGTTAATAAATTGCTATTTTTTTTAATTAGGGGGCATTATCTTTGGTAGGAATAAGATAAATACGCAATGAATGGCCATATAGGTATTAAACTGTTAAGTGGGCGGAAACAGCCCAAACTGTTGTTGTTAAAAATCCTATTAAACACACTGCCTGTGATCACGTACTGCTTCAGCATTCCATGTTTAATTTCCTAAACTTCTTCTATTTCCTGTGTAATCACCACGTTTCAAAGCCCTGCTGCACTTCAACAGGTGTTTTCACTTGTCCTGCCTAATTAGCGCTCTTCTTCCTGTGGGCGTGTCCATAATGTGTTTGATTGACGTCCTCTCTTCCCCGTTGCGCTCGTTCAGACCTGTATGTGATAAGGGAACGCGATATATTACATTTCTAATTATCTTAGTGTCACTGATTAGGAGCTCGAAGCAAAACGTTCTCATTTGTTTTCCATCTAAAATTAACCGTCACAATTACGGGCTTCCCATTACTAATTATCATCACTCATCGTTATTATTGAAGGCTGGCTTTCAATTGCAAATACAGAGATGACATAATCTTTGTCAGTTGCAGGTCCTACAATGATTGAATTTTCACCTCTGCATCTAGAGTCCACGCAGTTTGTCTTTTTAATGTACATAGACATGTACACTAATGTCTAACGCTGTGGTCTGATGGTTAGTGCATGAGTCTGTCACACGGGAGTTCCGGGTTCGAATCCGGGTGTGGTACGCTTGAGTCGTGTTGTAGGCTTCCCCTCGAAGTAGAGCCCCTCCAGGGAGTCTACTCAGCGTGAGCCTCCCCTCAAGCGGCTGCACCTGGTCCCGACGCAAGTATGGACGTGGACGAGATAGGTAACTGTATGAGAGAGTGTGTCGAGATAACTGACCCAGACATCGCGTTAGATTTTTGTTTTTTCTTCATTTATTAATACAAATTAATATCAATATTTTTATAATTTCATTTAGATACATATTTTTGTGTGCATGCTCAAATAGACTGAATTTGCACCTCTGCATTTATAAAGCAATATAATGGTGGTAATGTTCTTCAGGCTTTTGCCCTCAATCTTTTTGGAAAAACAGGAGCTTCTCCAGTTGTTGTTTTTTGATTGTTTGTTTTGTTTGCTCCATTATCTTTCTCCGTGTAGTTTTTTACAAACCAGTGATATTTTATGCTCATTTTGACACTATCACTGAGATAAAGATCAGTGGCAAATATACCATTTAATGGGGGGAAAAACATGAACAAAAATAAAAATAAAAACATTTCAAGTACAAGTACTTGATTATCAAATGATAAATATTGTATGATGGGCTGAAATGGAAGTCACCCAATGCATTCACTATAATCAAGTCAAAAATTGCAATGTACAGAGAAAAACACTATAGGACTAGATCCAGGATAGCATTAGAGGCAGATAAAAAAAATTAAAAAAAATAGCTAGCATAGCCCACTACAATATTCCCTTTCATTTGCCTCAAGTAAACTACATGTAATCGTTAACAACGACAGATAGCCACATTCTGTAACTACCTGTACTTACATGGCCTCCGTGCATCATTTACTTTGAGCTAAACTCCTTGGTATAATCCTGCAGTCGTTGAGAGAAACGTTACTTGGCAGAGTGAGAAATAAAAAATACGTTTTTTGTTTTTTTTAAAGCCAAATTATTTGGGGGGGCTGAAGAACAACATGACTGGTGTCACTGATGAGCTCGCTTCAATAGATTTAAGGATGAATTGAAAGGGTTATATTCCTCTGTGTGATTCAATGCAGGTCGATATTAGAAACACAGCTGTCTCTTTTAATTGTTTTTACTGAAAATATTAGCGTACGTCTGACGCGACGTGGAGTCAACGCTGCCCTGAGACTACAGCGAGTGTTTACTTCCCTCTAGTGGCCACAGTGGGGAACTGCAACACTAAATAATGGTCAACGTCTATAAGTGCAACTCATTGGTTGAGTGATTTCTACAACGACAACAGTGACACTCGTACTGCTGGTCGCTGCATTAGTGAAGAGACGTTTTAATAACAGTTCTAACTTTTCCTTTGTGGTGTCGTCATCACATCTGGGCTGCACAGCGCCTCTCTGCTCTTCCATGGACTGCAGCTGCACCGATGCTGACTGCGGTCCGGTGCTAATTGAATGACTTAAATGAGTTAAAAGCAAGAAAACGTCTCAATCGCAGCGGAGACAAACGGAATACGTCTCCTGTATTTTCGCTCACTCAAAAAAAAAAGAGGAAAAAAAAGCCGCCAAGCCAAAAGGCGTTATTGTAGTTTCTCTGTTCGGATGTCGTCATCTGAAAATGCTGCGTCACATGCAGGTATGTCGATTACTATTATTGTTACACAAGTCGCTGATCAGAGCACTACAGGCTATTACTAAAAACAACAATAATAATCATATTGTGTCATAGCAATGAAATAAATCCATAATTAAGAGCAAAAATATGATCTGAAATCCTCTAACTAAAATGTTTTCTTTAAATATCTGCTTTTAAATATAATTTCTATTATTACAAAATGATAATACGTGTGTCATTTTGCCCCAGTCTGTGACGCGTCACTCCCTGCAGCAGAGGCTGAACCCCTGAGGATTGTTCTGCTGGGGAGGACGGGAACAGGCAGGAGCTCCTCGGGTAACACCATCTTGGGCAGATCCGCCTTCTGGGTCAGCGCCTCCCCCTGTTCCGTCACCACAGAGTGCAAGAGAAAGACTGGGACGGTCCACGGGCGGAGCATCTCCGTGGTTGACACTCCGGGTTTCTCGCACACGCGCCTGTCCCCTGAGGAGGTCATGGCAGGCGTGGGACAGTGTGTCGCCCTGTCCTCTCCGGGACCCCACGCCTTCTTGGTGACCCTGCAGCCCGGCAGGTTCACCCAGGAGGAGAGGGACGCCTTAGAGTGGATCAAGGCTACGTTTGGACCTGGAGCCACCAGGTTTGCCGTGGCGCTGTTCACCTGGGGAGACCAGCTGCGGGGGAAACGCATCGAGGACTTCCTGGGGGAGAGCGACGAGCTGTCGGAATTTGTCAGCGGCTGCCGTGGAGGTTATCACGTCTTTGATAACAGCGAACAAGGACAGACGACGGACTCCCAACAGGTCCTACACCTCCTGAAGAAGGTAGACAGCACTGTGGCGAGCAACGGAGGCGGTTGCTATAGCAATGAGATGTTCAAGGAGGCCGAGAGGGTCATCAGGGTGGCGCAAGAGAGGATTCTGGGAGAGAGAGGACGCGAGGCGGAGTCCCCGAAGAAGGCGGCTCAAAACAAGGAGGAGCAGAGACCCGAGTTGGGGAGCAGGAGGAGGGAGGAAGAGGAGAGGAGGAGGAGGGAGGAAGAGGAGGCCAGGAAACGGGCGGAGAGGCTCTTCTGGTGCGAGTTGGTGACCGCGGTGGGGAAAGGCGCCGCAGAGGGAGCCGGGATCATGGGGAAAGACGACGAGGACGGGAAAGGGAGGATTGTGAAGAAGGTGAAGGTGGTGGAGAGGGCGGCGGCTCTGGCAGCGTCGCCGCTCTCCATCACTGCAGCCGCCAAAGCGGTGGGAGGAGCCGTGAGGGAGGGGAGCAAGGTGCTGTACAAGCACAGGAAAACCTTCCTGAAAACGCCTCACTGAACAAAGTCAAGTGTCCCTCGTTGCAATTTAAAACCGTTGATCAATGTAGAGGGGTGATGTGTGAAAGTCTTTCTTTTTTACATTTGTGCATCTAATGTTATCTCTGTTTTACGTCAGCACAACGCGCCAGCACTTTCAAACCACACTATTAAATAAGAATGTGTGTGTGTGTATGTGTATGTGTATGTGTGTGTGTGTGTGTGTGTACCCTACAGAAAGGTAAACATCCTGGTGTGATGCGGTCCGTGTGGATTGGTAACAAAGAAGATAGCCACACCTTTGAGTTGAGAGAATTCACATGTTATAATAAAGGTAATGTCATAAAAAGGGTGAGCAATTCAACTTACTGTAGTAAAACATTTGCAAGTGTAAAAAAGGAGATTTATCTTTGACAGAAGTTCAACACGCTCTACTGCTTTCCCCATTAATACAAAACCCCCCATTTGTTTTCTTCTATTTTTATAAATCCCTGACACAAAAAGACAGTTTGGTCAAAGAAACAATCCAGAAAAGACAACAGCATTTGTTTGACTAAAACATCGCCGGGATAATCTGTTCCATCTTTGGCTTCATTTAAGACACGACACAGTGTTTAGCCCTTTTTCCTCCCACAAAGAAATACATTGAAATTGAAAGACAACGATTAAGAAGAAATACAAAAATTGAACATACTTGGCAATGGGGAGAGAAATTGTTTGCATAAAATGCAGTTAGCTATTCAGGGAGCGTCTAACGTTACACAACCAAAGAGGAAGACACTTTATGGAAGATGTACAGATTGTGAAGCCCCGAGAGGAAAACGTACGATTAGTGATATTGTGCTACATAAATAAAACTTGACAAGAGTACATATTTGAAATTAAAAAATTAAAAAACTACAATATTTGTCACTGCTGTAAATAAGGGAGGACTACGTTTGTCAAACGTGGCTGTGATTGGATTGTGAAGTGTAGGAGAATTTGACATGAAACTCTGGGACCTTTTGCAGCTTTAACTCCAGAGCCAAAGTCCCAAAGTAAAGAGAAATAAACAGTTTCTATAGTGTTCACTAATCGTAATCGTAGTAATCACTCGCCTCAAATTAAAGTTCCACGCGCACAGCAGCGACAACACACAAAACAAACATACATCCCAAACCTCTGACCACAGCACATGTATGCATACAGACTCACGCACCAAGTACCCATCACAGCACACAGAAATCTGGTGCACACATGTTGGCCTCCAGAATGACGTCGGACCATCAGTCCCACTGCGAAACAGATGCGGAGCTGCAGCGGGCACGGGGGTCGGCTTTAAATGGGCATCGGCAGGCCCATCTTTCCTCGGCCTCGAAGCACTGCAGACGGGGGGAGGGCAAAGAGGAAGAACAGAGCAGGCTTGAGAGGGGAGTTTGCTTTTGAGACCTCAAAGTGAAACTTTTCCCAACGCCGCTGTTTACCAGGTGAGCTAACAACAGAAACACCGAACCAGATGCATGCGCTTTGCTTTAACTGCTGCCAAGAAGGATACTTATCCTCCTCAACTGGAAAAGCAAGAACAACAACCAACACAGCAGCAGACAGTATAATTAAGAGAATATAATTAACAGAATATAATTAACGACTTGTAATCACAACACAAAGCCTAGTTGTCTGATTAATACATCTACTGTGTATAAGTCAGTTGTACTTTATATTGTATTGTCAATTTACTTTCTTTGTCATTTATCAAGGAAACATGCCAAACATTTGTTCTTTATGGAGCTATAATTGAAATTCCCTCCGTTCATGTCGGAGGAAAATCTTTTTTTGTGTAATTTGGGCTTTGACAATACATTTTGGCATGGGGTACATTAGAATAAGCAATTCATTATGTTTGGTATTTCATAGATGAGGTGATTGAGAAAAGTCAAAATACTTGCTGCAGCTCTACCCAGCTGATCTAAAGAGATCAGATCTGAAATCGTGTCTCCACGGCCAGCAGTTTGTGTACTAAATCATCGCCTTTGCTCTAGTCTCCACTCACCCCTTGTGACGTAAAGGTAGAAGAAGTCGCAGTAGAAAATGGTCTGCACGACGCCGGCCACCACGGCGATATGGTCAACGAAGCCCTCGGTGTGGTAGCGCCACACCCAGTTGACTAAGTAGAGGGCTCGGTAGAGGCCGAGGAAGAACAGGTAGTGGGTGGTGATGGACTCGGCCTCGCCGGTCTTTGTGATCATGAAGAGCTGCGGCATTACGGCCACGGCCTCCAAGAAGATGGAGAAGGTCCACAGGATCTGGACGGAATCAGAGGGAGACAGACACACGAGTTGAGTTGCTGGAACATTAATACAAAACTGACAAATCGCCTCAAGTTGCACGCTAATACGCCAGGAGGGATCTAAACGTTTCTACACCTGGACCCAAACGTATTGAAGACACAGCGCCGCTATACCTCCAGTGCGGTAAAGGCGTAGTTCTCCAGGAAGGACAGCCCGATCACCGGCACCAGCAGGAACTCCACGCGGAACGTGTCGTTCTCACAGTCGTACGAGCTCCTGAAGCGCATGTAGATCAGGTACACGGTAGCATAGGCCAGAGCCAGGAACACCACCTGAGAGCAGAGTCGAATATTGATTAATGAAAGTCCACGTAAACACTGTAGAACCCTATTAATGATACTGACATACTGCCTTCTGCGATATTTGCATAGTTAATACATACAGTATGTGTGTGAACCTGGATTGAGCTGCAGTGTGTGTGTCCTAAGTAACATTTGAATGCAAAAAAAACCCAAAACATTGTGTTTTCATTGGGGGCCACGGTGTGTCTTACCTTCATGATCGTGTTGTAAGGAGAGATGAAGACAGTGAACAAGTCAAGGTACCTGGTGGTGAAGACAAGTGCAAACAGCACCTGGGATTTCCCAGAGATGCCTGCAGAGATAACGAGAGACACACAATACGTTGAAACCCTGTCCAGTGTGCCCGTCTCACTTCCTGGTCCGGGGCAGGAAATAGCATGATCCCCCCAAATGTACAGCAAAAGGAGATCAATATACTGCAGATTTTGGTTCGTTACTAAAGATTCAGTCAGGCTGCACTAGAATAGGTGCAGCAGCAGCGGATGCATCTGTCAACATGCCACGTCGCTCGCTCTCCTCCAGAAGCACTCCATTACGCACAAGCCCCTCCACAGTGAACTGAACTGATAAACAACAACAACAACAACAACAACAGCACTTCACTGTGTATTTGTGCACTAGCTTCTGATGCGGCACGACCTCACGCGCAGTGATATGTCAGCGGTGTTCGCCTACCAGCACAGGATTTGGACCTCCATATCTTCACCAGCAGGATCATGATAGCCACCAGATGGGACACGTCTCCCACCAGACGAAAGAGATTCATGTTGTCTGTGTTAAAATGACAAAAGCTAAGCACGAGTCCTCGCGGGCCTTACACGTCCTCCGGAGAGATGTGCAGTGCACAAAGTGACTGGACGAGCTAGAAGAGAAGAAGAGGCTCGCAGCTGCACAGAGACCTCCGAGTCGGTAGCTCGTGGGCGCGTTATCTAAACGCACGCAGACGGACAGATAGTCCCCTCATTAAGTCAGAGGTGTCCTTTGTTGCCTCGGAGGAAAGTTGTTTCAGAGGAGGTGACGTGGCTGACAGTTCAGGCTGCAGGAACCCGCGTCAAGCTACCGGAAAACAAACAGATGCATCCTCTTCCGGTTCTCACCCTTTCAAAGTAAAGCTCACATTAGTAAACACGCAGTCTGGTGACGAGGGATAATTTATTTTCAGGAGCATGTCAACAAGTATTTAACACAGAGGAATATTATAAGACAATCCGTTTAAAAAAACAAGATGTTATCGTTTTACTTCGAAGGGCAAAATGCCCAAATGTTCCGGTGTTGCTTGATGGTGACGTCATACAAATGATTTAACGAGCCGTCATCAGGAAGGAGAGCCCATTAAACAGCAGATGGCGACAGGCTGCAGGCAATACGGAATCAGATCGGTGTTGGGAGGAGGAAAATAAAACATTGACATAAAACTAAATAAAACATTTCGTTGTTCTAGAAGTAGTCAAATACATTATTGTGATTTTGGGGGAATTTATGTCTTTATCAGATCGCAATAGTGGATAGAGGATGAGTTCATGGTCATCTTACCCCAGGAGCGAAGGAGTGGTGTCTCATACACTGTAGGTCTTTTCTCCTGTGCCTCTCTGTCTGAACCATAAACATTAATTATTATCCATGTTGCACTGACATCTTTACCTGTCTTCTATCCTTTTCATTTGTGTATCAATGTTTTATTTGTATTTTCTGTTTAATAATAAAAAATAAAAACATAATGTGGAACACTTTGAATTGCCTTTGTGTGTGAAATGTGTTTTACAAATAATTTGCCTTATTTTACCTACTTCCTGAATCAACTCTGGCAAATGGACGACATGAATCATACACCATCATTGACCATCATTGACCACTATGTCGTTATCAGATCATATTGAACTGATTCAAACTGAATCCATTAGTGGATTTCATGAGTAATCGTGTTTCACAGTAGATGAATAATTATTTGTGACAGATTGTAATTCCAAAATATTCCATCCCACAAAGGGAAGAGTGTTTTGAGTCTTCTCCTGCGCTGTTTCTATTTGTGTTATTCTTATTTCAATTGATTATTTAGAATTAACACAATAGTTTCTGTCTTATGCAGATTGTAGATTAGCGTCTCTCAAGATCTTTCGTTTACCAGTGAGGGCTTGTAGCATTGTACTCTTCTTTTCAGTGTTTTAAAATACTCTTCCTTGTCTTCTGGCACGTCCACTCCACCGGCCTCCCATTCCTCCTAATTCTGCTATCTGAGTCACAGTGAAAAACCTAAAACCACTCGGTGTCTCCCTTCATATCAAATCCCACCGTCTCCACCGCCTCCTTCGTCCTCCCTCTTAATCCACACATTGCAGCTGGATTCTGGCATGGCACACATCCTGCTCCCCTACATCCTACTCTTATGTCTGATGCAGTGAGATCAGCACCGGGCACCAGAGGAAGGAAATGCTTTCAGCCTACATAGACTGCATCCGTGGTGGTGCAGAGAAGTGAGGGGGCATATAGATATACACAGCTTCTGTGCACACCCCTGAAGCATCCTGCACAGAGCCTGGTCCCGCTCTCTGTCAACAGGTTGTTCAAGTTCAGTATCATTCTCAAGCAGACCTGTTCGTATTATGTGAAATCTATAAATCAGACCCATAAGGACCCACGGTGACACAGGGGTCACACGTCCTTTAAATGTTCTGGAAAGTTCCTTATACAGCTTTATCCTTGATTTTAACTCACAAAGTCTCTAAGTGACACCGACTGAACATCTTGGTGGGTCATGTGACAGGTCATGTGATTGTGTGTTCCCATAACAACATTTCCAAGATGTCTGCTCCAGTTTGTGACAGATCTGAAGGAAATGCTGAATTTAAAAAAGCTTGTTTTTCGTTGTTAAAGGTTAGATTCACCCGTTTAAGAATTCTAATGCTTACATAACATGTCCTTGAATATATTGAACCTGCTGTGAGCACATTTCTTGAAGAAAGTGATATATAACAAATCAGATAAAAATCGTTGTGACACATACGTCACATCGGAAATTTTACCCCAAAAAATCACAAAAAACCTGGTGTGACATATATGCACAATACAAAAAAAATAATTATGATCTGCTCAGTTAATTTGGCTGATTCAATGATATTTAGCTAACATATTTGATATTGTTCAATCCAAAGCAGATTAAACCAATGTTTTACCATTAACGCCCAATGTGACATGTAACATTTTAAATATTTGACTCTATTTTGAAAACAATGTCAGAACTGTGTTCTACGTGGTCTATTTGATCTCTATTATGCCCCCCATAATTTTCCTTGAAGGAGAAATGGGTCCGGGTTCTTATGCGTTAAGAGTGTTAAATGAGCAATGAAACGGGGCGCAAGAAGACGAAACAGACAATTTGATACAAATTATGCAATAAAGAGATGCTTTATTTGTCTCCGATGGTTGATTGTACTGTAGAGGACATCCTCTGGACCGAGCTGACCAAGGCTGAGCAAAAGGTTATGGGAACTAATCTGACACCCAGGCCTGATTAGTCGCTATTTATACACACAGTCCAGTCTGCCTGGTCATCTCCTGCTCAGATGCTGATCTGAGTGACTGTCTGATTAGTCTGTCTGCAACCCTCGGCCTCCTCCTTTTCTCCCATCATACACAGCCCAACTTTACTGTTATGGTACAGGCATTTAGTGTCTTTTCAAAACCACCAACACTATGGCGAAGGCTCCCCTCAGCTGTGAGCGCTGACACTGCTGTCTGCGATTATCATTCAAACAAGGCTAAAGGTAATTAATATGGTATAACCATTTTTATAGCCATGCAGAGTTTAACTTAATCACCTGGAGTCTCCTTGTAAACTTGAGCATTATCCCAATTTTCTCAGCCTATCTATTCTCTTCAATCTAAGTCATAATTAAGGCTTAAATTAAAACATCTGATTTTGACTTTTACATAGTTTGGATTCATGTTAGAAAACTATTTATCAATGTAACAATGACAAATTGCCTTTATTGAACGGGTAGCAGGATAAAACACCTAGCATAGCATTCCCCCCTCCCCCCCCCAGCTTTACATTTTTAAAAATTCAAGAAATAATTCAGAGAAGTGCTCAATAACGTGTTCTCCTGTTCATATTGGCTGACGCATACTAACCCCAATCATTCATGTTATATCTTTTGGTGGTCTGACCTGATGTGAGGTCACAGTCCTATTGCTTCATTCTCTCCCATTATGTGTGTGAAAGGTGAAACAGTCTCCAGTATTTCACACTCACACAGCCCTGTCATGGTTCTCGTCATGTCGTTCCAACGGCAGGACTCTAACAGACTTCTTTCACGTTGTGTACATGTTACCGTCAGAAGCTCCTTCTGTCCGTATGCTTTCTGTTGCCGTTACAGTGCTGTGTGTCCGTCCGCCCCCTCCTTCCTCCTCTGTGAATTGGTCATATGGGCAGATGCACACCCACATCCCTATTTAGAGAGAGAGATTTTGAAAAGAGGTACCCCCTCTATATAATTTAGAGCGGGACGGAAGGAGTGCATGAGGGAGGGAGCATTGAGGGGGCAAAAGGGAGGTTGTGGGTGAGGGCCGGAGGGGATGGGGCGGTTTCCATAGTAACTGTTTTGCTCAATTCATATTTCATAATAGTCATATGGATGAAGGATGAAGGAATCCAAAATCAAACTAGAATATGTCTCTTGGGGTCTCTCTATTGAGAATACTGTGTCAATCTTCAGAACGGCTGTGAGAGCACCAGAAGTTAATCTGAGATTGTTGAGGGGTTTTCAAAAACCTCTGATGGTAATAGAAAGAAAAATAGGTCATATGTGTTAGTTTCAGTGCCAAAAAGCCGAAATGTAGTCCCACACTTAAGTACAGTATTGAGTTATGGATTTTTCCATTTCACTCCCATCAATTGCAGATGACGGGATGCCCAGGTGGCCCCATGGGGGTTGAGGCGCTGTCCCTTAACCTCAATGCAATGATACCTCGTTTCATGTCACTCCCATCTTTCTGACCCCTCGCTTCCTGTCATCTCTCTGCTCTCCATGAAGGCATAACATGTTCAACAACCATTCAGCCCAACAGCAAACACAGTTATAGTCTCCAGACTTCTTCTCCATCATCAAGTTGAATGAGCTGAAACCAAAAGGTTCCCTCAAAGACACTTCAACCATAGTCGTAGCGCTCAAACCTGGTTCCTCGTCCAGAAGATCTGCACAGTCCCAGGTCACATCGACACCGGGCCACTTTTCATCCACCGTGGAACGGCCACAGTATGTGAGCGGGAGCCCACTGCAACGCCACAGCACTTCAAGCTGGAGAGCAACTCGGCACAGAATGACAGGGCAGAAACACTGCTGCCGCTGCACCGCTGGAACCGTTCAAAGCAGCTGGACTGTGTTGGAGTAAAAGTAGAAGGGATCATGAGGCCTTTGTCATTGTGTGCTTGGTGATTCACGGTTTTAAACTATGACGGCAACTCAACCGCTTTGTTTTCCGAGCCCCCGTTTTCCTTTTGTCTCTCACCTGTTACTGTATCATCTCTGTTGTTCCTCGAAGAGGCAGCCTAAAAATCATGACTCAAACTTGCTTACATGGGCATTATTCAACACCTACACATGCCGAGAGTGCCAGACAAAGTGGCAGCCCCCCCTGTAGTCTCCTCTCTTTTACTCTCTTTGTCTTTCTTTTATCTGTTGCTCTTCTTTTTTCCTCTCCTCCTTCATCCCCCCCTCCCTCCCTCCCTCCCTCCCGTCCAAAACCCATGCTCTGCAGAGGGGAGATTGACACAGCGTTTTCAGCCCGCGGCGTACGAGTGCACAGGCAGGATTATAGTCAGCGAAGGAGGCAGCAGAGGACAATAACGGATTCGAGGAGGGAAACAACAGGGATGAGAGAAGGAACAAGCGATGAAGAGGAAACTAGACGAGAGAAAGAGTGAAGAAAGGAGAGAGAATCTCACGGACCGTGAATCTAAGGATGCGGGACCTTTTTGCCTTGGACAGTGAAAGTGGGATTCTTGGGAAGTGAAGTGCAAGTGACAGAACACAACAACTACCTTGCAGGGTGAGTGTCATTTGTATTTCAGTGTCAGGAGACGTGCACAATAATAATTATAATAACTCTCTGGATTAAGTTTGTTTTATTCGTCACAACTTTGCACTACAGATGACAGACATTAAGAGCAGTTCTAGTTTTACCTTCAAACAGTTCACACTCTGTCACAGTTATCGTGTGTGTGTGTGTGTGTGTGTGTGTGTGTGTGTGTGTGTGTGTGTGTGTGTGTGTGTGTGTGTGTGCGCGTGTGTTTGTGTGTGTCCTCCATGCCTTGAGGAAATGCACCTGTTGATCAACTTCATACTTTTCTTTTGGTTAGTATTGTGTTTGTGCATCTTAAAGTCAAATTGAAAAGAAATCTTAAATGAGTAAAGGGAGAGGGGGAACACAGATAGTATACACGATCAATAGTATACATGATCAATAGTATAAATGATCAGCTTGTGGCTTGGATCAATACAAAACAAAACAAAAAATCACAATGAAAACCAAAAGACAACCTTTGGGTCACATAAAAAAGCAAAACATCTCGTATATAAGTCTATCTAAAGGGGACCTGGGAATAAAGTGATCTTTTTAGTTTGAATAAAGATGGTTGAGGAGAATGCAATTGATCTATTATTGCATTAATCACATGGCTCTGACCTAAAGTTATATTATATTTAGACAACAGCATCGACCAGGACTGTTAAGATAAATAAATACATTTCACCTCAGCAACACTGTGTAAGAACACCTGAGAAAGAAAGACCATCACCTTCCAATTAAAGGCAAATACATGTTAATGTTCATTAACTTTGCTTGAGTGTCATAAATGTTCCTTTTCACCGCATCATTTACAGTTGGACATATTGTACCTGATCTATCACATGAACTATGGGAAATGCAATATGTTTTTGCAAAGATTAAAAATGGACAACATGGGAAAAAGAGAAATCTGAAACCAGGCCAACACGGAGGTTGTCTGGGATGCGAGCGTGGGAATCTTCTTCTCTGTGGGCCGGCTCGTGACAAGCAGAGGTGAAACCAGGGTTATGTATCGCTTATGTTCACGTCACACAAACTAGTTCTCCAAAAGAAAATAAGGAGGAAGTGAACCTGCTCAGTGCAGTGATTGGAACACAAAGGCCTGAGTCACCTTACAGACGGACTCAGCCGGTCCTCCACTTGGGTGAATTATACCACTGATGTTTTGCATGTGCTTCCATTGATAGACTGGATTTATATAACAAGATTATTCTGCCAGTAGTTTTCAACAATCATCTTGACAATCAGATTCAGAAGGAAAAAACAAGATGTTACGGTTACATCATTCGTCGTTGAATGCAGCAGGTAATTTCATACAAACCTTTCAGAAACAGTACGTTTTTTTTTCCTTCTCTTTTCTATGACCAGTTACGTCCAGAATATCCACAAAAAAATTACTCAGACCACTTTGCATAGTTACTCAACGACAGCTGTCATATCTGCCAGAACATAACGTTCAGGTAGTCACACTTGAAGTATCATTTATTTCTGCGGCAGATGTAATATTGCGTCTCATGAGGGGTGATTACCGGAGGCTTTAGGGGAAGTGGACACTGCATCTTAATCCCTACCCAACCTTCTTTTCTTTGTCTTCCATCTCTTTTGGGATTAACAGTCATGAAATCTCCAGGAAGTGACTCCACCTTTTTTATATCAGTGCGACAGATTATGACTATTAATCTGGGAATGTATGAGATTAGGGACGCAAGAACACACGTGTACACACTAATGCATGCACAGTATGGTGAAGGCAGAACATGAGAAAGTACATTTCATACAGAGACACAGAAACAGGGCTGCAACTAACGATCACTTCTTCAATCAGTAGAAACAGTGTTTAGTTTATAAAATAACAGAAAATGTGAAGAAACTTGCTTATTTTGTTTGAGCAACACATTTGATTTTGGAAGAAGCAAAGTCACTAAACTCGTGTCAATCTACTAATCATATCAGGACATCTCAACATACTTTATCCTTCTATTAATGTCTACCGCTCTCTCTATCCCCAACCCCAAGACAAAGATAATAACATGAATATAATGTTATCAAATCTGAACTAGATTTAGAACCAAAAGTAATGAGCACAGAGAAGTCTTCAGTTCTTTCTGTAATTAATGAACTCATCTTGCTCTCAGTGTCCCTGGTCAAATCATTAGGAAGATAAATGGGATAGAGAAAAACATAAAAGCTTTTTAAGAATGCGTTTATGACCCAAGTCTTTGACTCCAGATGTCTTTTATCCTCATCCACGGTGCCGCTCAGTAATATGGATCAAGAAAGTTCACTAAGAGTCACCTCCTGTATCTACTTCAAGCTGCATGTAGATGCTGCCTCTCCTCTCCTCTCTCCCTCCCTTCCTGACTCATGTTATGAGAGCACTTAATACTGTGTTTCACCACAGTGCTTCTGGTGACTCTCTCCACTGCTCTCCATCCCCCAAATGCCAAAGTAGACGTGTTCCTATGGAAACCGGCTTCACTGGAAGTCCCAGTTTTACCTGCATGGTGACCATTAACTGGTTTGTATTGTGTGTGTGTGTGTGTGTGTGTGTGTGTGTGTGTGTGTGTGTGTGTGTGTGTGTGTGTGTGTGTGTCGTATACCTGCGCTCTGCCTCTCCGGCCTCATTACAGGTTATAACATCTTTGCACCGAGAGGCAGACACACCACCGATGATGGATGCATGGTTGCATTTTCCTTTAATAGATGCAGCTTGGAGGTGGGGGGGGGGGGGGTATTCTTTCACAGCTGTGTAGCTGGGAGCATCTGTGTGGAGATAGACCAGAAATCAAAGATAAAAATATATTCCTCATATTCACGTATAAATACAGATATGGATGTGTCATTGCAGAGAAATAAAGATACAGATCCTCCTCTCTTCATGATGTTCAGTAAATGTAGCTTATTCATTCCCTAAAAATGCATTTAATACGTAAAGAAAAAAGCAAACCACTGCAGGCTTCCGCTTGGATTTACTATCTGCTTTACATCACAGGTTTTATGAAGGAACGATTATGTGACAGGATTTTCTTTGTATTTCTAGACAGACAGTTTTTGTAATCAGAAGGAAAAAAAAAACTTAAGCTATGCTCATGTTGTTTAAGATTTAAGGTCTTCCTGGAGAAAGGTTGTTGAGTATAGTTGTATACTTTGTCACAGAAAAGTATTTTATTTGCTGTTTATACAAGGATTAAATGATATCTGAACACATTCTAGGTTCGTAGGGTTATGAAATAAATCCATAAATCCACCTGTGGCTTTAAGTTCCGGAGAATCTTTTTGACAAACAAAAGGTTTGCTCAAATCTGGGATCCTTTGATGTCTCAGAAAGTAAATTTATGGTTTTCATCAAAAGTGGTCTTTACATAAAGAAGCTCACGTGATTAAAATTGATCAGATGTATTGATAGGTGACTGCATGGTACTCAAACTCAAACCGTCAGTGATCAATAATTCTCCAACTGGCTGTTCACACAAAAAATATTATTCTAACCACTTTTAAGTCAATTTGATTTCCAGTCTGCGCAGAATTAAGTATATCTCAATAGTATCATACTAATATCCCACATTTATGAGAAAGGAAATCCCATGTGAACAGCATCTAAATTAGTTAGAATGTGATGCTCATTTTGACTCTGAATTTTTAAACTAGATTTTTTTAAGTTGGAAAGAAAGAAACAAAGCGGCCAACGAGAGCACTTCAATAGATTCTTTCATAGTGGAGTGTATTGTTTATTGGTTTCTGTGTGTGTGAGAGTAAGTGAGTGTTTACTATGCTTAATCTTTTGGTTTAAGCATAATAGACTCTTGAGTGTAACCAAAGCAAACACTTTGGTTTATCTATAATTGTGTGTATGAAATGTAAAACAGCCACTTACACCCACATACAACATTACAACTCTGTTCTCAAGAGTGCAGTCGCAGTTCTTTAAGAAGCTACTCATCCACATCTTTAGCTCACATAAAGCAGACTAGAAACACAAACCAACAATTTGTAAAGAGATGAACTGCGAATAAACCGTGTACGGTTAGGTTTTTATAAAAGTTAAAGAAGGAAATGTTTTGCAGGTATTAAAGTGTGCCTCCCTCAGTCGAAAGCTCTCTTTACTTTCACGAGGTAAATTAGATAACGGTGATTTTACATGACCCGATCTCTGTCTCTCTCCTGCAGTGGTCTTCTCAGTGCACCAGCAGCACCTCCATGGTGGTGACCTGCAGGACCGAGTCTGGCCTCCCACCCGGACCCCGTACCAGAGACCACTGGTGCCATGGGAACAAGTAGGTTCAACAGGTGAATGATTCACTCCTCAGCTGCCATTGTGCTATTCATTCTTCATGTTATTTAAGTGGTCGGAATCTGCTCTTCAATTTCCTAATTTCTGTGTGTGTTACTGTTCCTTTGCCACCGAGCTCACTGAAGTCACTTTAACATCTGTCCCAAATGATAACGTTTTTTTTTTTTTTAAGTACAGCAGAGTGGGAATCTTATGTTTAGTGTTACTGCACAATGTATTAGCATTATCCTGGAAACTGCTGTTGTTTTAAACGGTGGCTCTGATTGGACATGACGCCTTTATTTTTTCTTTGTCATATATATTAATCAATTGAATTTGTGTGGGAGTTACAGTGTCGAAGGGCGTCACAACAGGTACTTTACAGAAACGATTTGTTCCTTTTGTAACGTTCTCTTGACACGGACGGTAAGAATGGGTTCGCTTATTTGGTGATCTGGTCGGGGTGAGTCAGGTCCGGCTCAGGGATATTTACAGCAACCACATCCTCAGAAAGGCCAAGGCCGTCCTACTCGGTCCTGCCCGGCTCCTGCCTTCAGCCGGCTGCAACAGATCGCCGGATTAGAGAACAAGAAGGCTGAAGGTTGTCGTATTAATGGTCATCAATACGCTGAACATTGAAGCGTATGCACATTATTAGCCTGCCACATTAACAGTATTTTCATTTTATACCATCTCCGTTGTGAGGGTTTAGATGTCTCATAGTTTGGGTTTCCTTTTGTCTTAGAGTTTTGGGCGGTTGTTCCAACTGTCTTACTGTCTTTGTGTGGTGTTTTAAAGCCCTCGTAAAATGTTCCCTTCAAGGAACAATAAAGATTGACTTCATATAGAAAATGTATGCAAAACAAAAACTTTAAAACATCTGTTATGAGTGAGTTAATTAATGATTAAATGAGGGTGTTAACGTTGGTTAACGTTCATCTATATATAACAGGTAACATATATGTTGGTCCATCTCAAAACGGGTTGTCTGACTGACACTGACTCAGATATAATCCTGTAATCTGTGATGACCCGCAATCCTTCTCACGCAGATAAACTGAACTCACCTTTCCAGCTATAATCCTCCATGTAAAGGAGAGAGACAGGTTAGGTCGTTCGATATACTCAGGTGACTGGGAGTTTGGTCAATTAGTTTCCAATGTGATACTGCTGCCAACCCTCGTATCCCTAATGAGTCAGGTATTATCTTCTTGTCGCTGTCAATGAGAAGCTGCATATGTCTTTGTGTGCTTTAAATGGTACACGAGGTCCATACATTGTTCCTACATTTTGTGCACACTAAAATTTGAATGATAAAGATATAAACTTTTTAAATCCCAATCTCCCTCTCTCTGTTGGCCTGACAGGTACGGCATTGTGTCAGACATTTTATCGGAGGAGGCACGCCAGAAGATCACCAGCTCAGGACTCCATAACGGCCACAGTTCCCTCAACTTCCGACTGCACTCGCCCTGCCACGCAGAGACCGAAGACAGCAGGAAGAGCTCGGGAGCCTCTGCTGCCGTGCCCAGCGAAAGGGAACAAGGAGGGATGAATAACTACAACGGGAAGATTCTGACAAGGGGCTCCAGCCAAGTACGGAGCCGGTTTGTAAAGAAGAATGGACAATGTAATGTTCTGTTCACCAACATGGATGAAAAGAGGCAGCGCTACCTAGCTGACATCTTCACCACCTGCGTGGACATCCGCTGGAGATACCTGCTGCTTATATTCTGCGGCAGCTTTCTGGTCTCGTGGCTTTTCTTCGGCATCATCTTCTTCAGTGTCTCCCTGGTGCACGGGGACTTTGAGGAGCAACCGATGGGGAAGGGCGACGGGCCGGCGGGGATGCACGGGCCCACCTCTGGACACCCATCTGGAGGGCCGACACAAAGGATGCCCTGCATACTCCATGTCCGCGGCTTTGTCGGGGCGCTCCTGTTCTCCATGGAGACCCAGACCACCATCGGTTACGGCTGGCGCTGCGTTACCGAGGAGTGCCCCGTCGCTGTGATGACAGTGGTGGTCCAGTCCATTGTGGGCTGCATCATTGACTCTTTCATGATTGGCACCATCATGGCCAAGATGGCGCGGCCAAAGAAGAGGAACCAGACCCTCGTGTTCTCCAAAAATGCTGTCATCGCCCTGCGCGATGGCAAGCTGTGCCTCATGTGGAGGGTCGGCAACCTGCGGAAGAGCCACATCGTGGAGGCTCATGTCCGGGCCCAGCTCATACGTTCATACGTCACAGCTGAGGGAGAGTTCATCCCCTTGGAGCAGATGGACCTCAATGTGGGCTACGACGAGGGCACGGACAGATTGTTTCTAGTGTCCCCGCTGGTTATAATCCACGAGATAGATAAAGACAGCCCCTTGTACACTTTAAGCCGATCTGATCTGGAGGCAGATGACTTTGAGATTGTCGTGATCTTGGAGGGGATGGTGGAGGCCACGGCCATGACCACCCAGGTCCGTAGCTCCTACCTTGCCAGAGAGGTCTTCTGGGGTCACAGGTTTGAGCCTGTGATCTATGAGGACCAGGACCGCTACAAGGTAGACTACGCTCGCTTCCACAAGACCTACGAGGTGCCGTCGACGCCCCACGTCAGCGCCAAAGAGCTCGACGAGGTCGTCAGCCGGGCCTCCTTTGCCGCTTCTCCCGTCCCGGCCTATAGATCCACCCAAGACTTGATTCCCAGGTCGCTGAGCGCCTTCTGTTATGAGAACGAGGTGGCACTGAGCTGCGGGGAGGACGAGGATGACATCTTCGACGCCCAGATTGTGGGGAAGGAGAGGGCAGAGGAGAGGAGGACTTCAGTGTCTGTAGACTTCCAAAATATGTTCCAGGACACAGCGACCATGACATCCGGCAGTCACAGCGTCATGTGTGTTCTGGACATGGACAACAACCAGATGGAGTTTGACATCTTGCAGACTGCCATTCCTCTTGATCCAGTGTCCTATAAGAGTGAGCAAGACATCTAAAGATTGCTTTGTGTCCCTCTTATGTTTCACAAATCCTTTCACCTTCTTCTACAGTGAGTTGGACCTGAGTAGGGTATGCTTGGTGAAATTTGTATTTGCATGTCCAGAAATGAAAACCCCCTTTGCCTTGTCTGTGTTGTTTTACATTTATATTAGTTTTTTTTTTCTCTCAATGAGATTAGAAATTACGAAACAACCTTTGGCACATGCAACTGCACACCTTGAAGAGCCATAATGATCAACCAGACGGATTCTGCAGGAGGACCAAGGATCTCCAACAAAGCACTGACAGGCTTTTATAAGATTTCATAAACAAAGGAAAGAACAATGGCAGTATAAGAAACTTAAGTCGTGTTTTGGACTGTTTGTACATTTGATTAGTTAAACTTTATTTAAGAAGTTCATTTTTTGTGTGTGGATGTAAACAAGATATTGTATGAAAGCAATAGCAGTTTGGAGGTGATTCTCTTCCTTTTCGAAGAGGAGTGAGCCCAAGACTGAGATGGTGAATTGTTAAAATGCACTGTTTAAATTTATGCTTAATAATCTCCATGTTGTTCATGCGTGCAATAGTTCCCTGCACAGTCAGCTTTTTGCACAACTGCCTGTTTGGTTAAATCTTTTCCAGTAATTCATAAAACAAATCCACCCTTTATAGTTCAAAGATCTTAAGAAGAGTATAACTCATATAACTTTACTAATATTTATCAATGCAAAGCAAAGTAGACCCTTTGTTCACTTTATGGATCACTTTTTTCTTGGTTCGTTTCTTGCGGAGGCTGCAGACAGTGATCACATAAACAATACTGGGAGGTGGCTTTAACTCATGTTGGTGCTGATGTTGTTCTCCAAAGGTTCAGGAGTAGGAGAGCAAAACACTGAGCGCCTCTGATTCATCACATGGAAATGGTGCATGCGGCATAAAGTGTATACTCAGTCTTTGATAGCAGAAAGGTGTGACGCTATACTGTAAAGCACAACAGGAAACAAAGGGATGAAGGCTGAGGAGTGCAGTGTAATTGGGCAGTGGGGATAAAGTCAAGTATATGTCAGGTAAATTGCAGTGAACAGTTGCCCTGCTTTTTGCAGGAGCAGCAAACCAGCAGGTTCAGCATACAAGGAGAAGCAGATGGTACCTATAATTAAACATCATTTTACTGACAGTATAATCAAATGTCGCACTTTCTCCCATCTGGTATAGTTCAAACTGAACTGAATCTAGCAAACGTTTAACTTCCGTGAGACCATTAATTATGAAAGTACTGTCGCCTTTAGATAGAGTCGCACCGCTAGTCGACCTGCTGCACCAGATCATACTGCAACTTCTATTCTTTACTTTTATTGTTTTTTTTCTTCTGGTTTTATTGCTTTAAGTGTTGTGGGCTTTCAATCAATCAATATGGCTGTGAGAGACTGACTGTAGGAAGAAGTTTTCATTGCAATACTTGCTTAAGATCTCTAGCATGTCTTGAAACGTCTGCATGCCCTGTGCGTCGGTACTGGCTCACTGCTCCACGTTTTACTGAGACACCTAAGGGAGCCATCGTTAAGGTCATTAGTGCCACCTGTGCGATTTCTGCTGGGACAAAGACCGAAGGCTCACATGCTAATTAGTGCTTTATTAGACGCAGCTGTTAAAACCTATGTGTAGACAGCTTCAGAATTAAAAGCAACAAATATACAGAGCAGTATGTTTACTTGACCTAATTCCCCCCAAAAAATAAAAAAGTACACTACAGCTGACTGTCTTTCCTACTTTTATTATCTAATTTGAGGTTATTCATAATGAAATTACCATAAAATTGATTGGGATCAACTGCAAATTTTGAATGAATAAATAATACTCCTCAAAAATGTTGACTGGTGGTGCATAACAGTCTTTCTGTAATGGTGGTTTTGGATTATATAAGTAGTTCATATTTTAACTTGGGTACAGAAGGGAAGCCAATTGAGCCATTTTGTGAAACAGAGAGCTTATTTTGTTATCTTTGCTTGCTGCTTTGTATAATTCTGTTGATAAAAACGCACTGAGCAAACTATTGTGCTACTGAAATAAGATGAGAAGAAAAAAAACTCACGTACAAAGCACTTTTTTCTTCCTTGTATACCTTTTGATGTTGCAAATAAATATTTATCTAATTCTGGGTGTTACTCCTTTTTGGAACATAACATAATACAAATAATTAAAAAAAAGAATACTCTTTACTGATGCGGCTATAAGTGCTGAAGCTCCACAGCCACTAGATGCCTCTGCAGCCATTTGTATTGTAGAGAAGCAGCAGAGGAACACACTGCACCACGTGCTCCCTCTAGCGGTGAACCAAGGAAGCAGCATAGGATTTCAAACTTGCATCATGACGTCTAAACTCAAGAATGTTTCGAGAAAAACGCATTAAGATGATAATCAAGACCCCATAGAACAAAAGTTGGATTAGTTTCCGCCTGCAGTTGTGTGTGTTAACATGAAAAGCTCAAGAACATTGAGTGAGGGGGGAGGGCTGACTGCTTCCACTCGGGGGCATCGCAGTGGCTGTGGCGTCTCACAAGACACAACATAATGGTGCCCTGATGAATCCTCAATAAACACTGCTGATGCTGAACTGATCTGACTCATATTTCTAAAAGTGGCTCGGAATTTATGAGAACGCCACACTATGTACCAATTAGCCAATTAGCCAATCAGCCAAGGTAGAAGAACAGGTGTGCTCTACTTACTTTGAGAACAAATATTTGTAATAGTTTGTATATATATATATTATTGCATTTGATTCTAGTGAGGTGCTGCCTTTATATGGTATTTTAAAAAGGGTTTTTTCTAAGCTCCACATTCTCGGAAGAAGCCATTTTGTGCACATCCATTTCTATTCAAACTAAATGAATGGAGCCTTTTTTTGGCAGATTTTCTGCAACACCGCCAAAGTTACTTACACACATGCACAAAACTGTCTACGGCTGGCCGGGTACAGAGTGACACCTTCACTAACGCTGCTCTTTAACAAGGGCTTCTGAGGTAGTGTCTTACATGCCGGGGACATGTAAGACATCTCATTTGGACTCTTGTCTTTAGAGGCTTCCAAACTTTATGACTAACTGGTCAGCAAGGCTTCGACCATGGTCTACAAAATTAATGTAGCAAACAGTTTGTGCAGTGGAGGTCTGTGACCCCCTGCTGGCCCGTTTCAGTAACAAGGCCCGACGAAGAGGCCCGAGTTTCAAGACTAACTGGGTCATGACAGAACGAATGCCAACGAAGAAACCAACAAACCGCCAGGTGTGCCCAGATGTGGAAACATTATCAGTCAATAGTTTTAGAGGAGTATGTAAAACATATTTGTTTTAGATGATTTAAAATAGCAAGAAATCTAATCGGAACAACTACAGTATGTGGATATGAAGTTAAAAAAATGTTGTGTTTTAAGTCAGAGAGGATTGCCTGAGGAGAATATTTTTAAAGTTATGGTTTGTGTACATTTTGTTCTATGAGAAGCAGCCGTTGACATTGTCGCTGTATCTGCATGGTTAAATGCTGTGGGCTGACAGATTCTCGCTCCGTTTTTGAGCTTTAGTTTGAGCAGAAGAAGCAAAAGACGAAGGGGAAGAATTTGAAAGAGACACCAAACCTCCGAACATTAGACTTGTTGACAGGTGGATCAGAATATCTATCAGGGGAATTTGGCTCGTGTGCAGTAATTCCACTGCAAATCTCAGGTGCTCCTTGAAATAAAGACTCCTAAGGAATTTGACAGAGGGTTCAGTGAAGCTCCATCTCAATGCAGACAGAACCAGGCTCATTGCAGCTGATATGAAATGAGCTTTGGGGAGCTTCCGCATACGGAGCAGCTCACTGCATGTCCTGACCTCTGACACCGTGAGGATATCAGCACTGCGTTTCGACAAACAGCACCTACAGCTGTGATTGCAGGGTTACTTTCATGACATCAATATGTAAAGTATCTCCATTTTCCCCCATAATTAAATAATTTCTGTCCAGATTTTAATCAAGTTAAAAATCACCCTGTGTCTGGCTAACAAGTGACTTCCCCCTTTTAGGTTGTCCTGTCTTGATCTTCCTTTAATTACATATCCTCCATCCCTGTCTTGTCAGCTCGTCGCTGTTCCCATGCCCACACATTGGACCTCTGAACCTCAGGAGAACTGGAGAGGCATTTCTGTCGGTGGAGGAGAAGATGAAAAGAGGGAAATGAGGAGGAAGGGGCAAGCTGCTCAGTGACCGCAGGCCTGGAGGCTATCGGCTTTTCATTAGCCGGTAAGTGAGTGAGTGAAGGACTGTGATCGGTGGAATGGTAAAATAGGAGAAGCCATGCTGGGCCACGTCGGCTATTAGGGTGATTTGGGGGCTCCCACTGACTCCCATTGTGCATTGTCTCCGAAGTGAGCAACCGAGGCTCAACAGTGAGCCTTTGTGTGGGGCATTTAACTGCCTGTTAGCATGCTAATTATGGGATGTGTGTGTGTGTGTGTGTGTGTGTGTGTGTGTGTGTGTGTGTGTGTGTGTGTGTGCGTGCGGCAGTGTGCATCCATCGTCTTCTCGACCTTTCCATCCCTCCGTCTCTCTCTCCTGGGATTTAAACTCCTCCAATTGCTCTTCCCATGTAGAATCTTTACTATCTCCCCCCCTCCCCCCCGAGGCATCAGTGCACCACTGATCTCTGTGTTACCCCCTTTTCAACCTCGGTCCTTTTGTTTCCATTTTCTTCTGTCTTTATTTCTAAATCTGTGTGCTCCCAGTGTTTTATTTATTCTTTTTTTTATTATTAATCAGCTGCCTCTGATTCTGCTACGCTTGAATCCGCTTCGCTCTCACTCCGACATTTAAACAAGCCTCTCTCACACTCAGTGTGGGACATTATCCTCACATTTAGCTGTGGAAAAACCCCATTTCAGACATGCCCCTCTTTCATAAGCGACAACTTCTCCTGCAAACTTCTACGGCCATCTGTGCTACGTTCTCACCTGTCTCCCTGTCGTTGTATCAGGGGTGTACGATTACAGATTCCCAAAATATTTTGGGCCAAAGAGAGCCTTCCTAGAAGAGAGAAGAACGAGGCCGGCAGCACGCTTTCCAAGAGTTGGACACAACAACATGAAAACAGTTCAAACACGTTACAATGAATCCAGAGGAAATAAATCGTGGAGGGGGTTTCTGTTATTTTGTACACCACTGCGTTATATTACACAGGTGTTTATTTTATTGTGTCCAGGTCGTGATTGGTAGCCAGGTAGCACTGTGCATACATTGTGCACCTATTATATTTATATTTTCATATGCAGTCGATTAGAGATCTTATGCAGTTTCTCCACCTTGAAAAGAAAAAAGAAGATGCTCTGCGAGGCTCAACTGACTGAATTAGGTGATCTCCTGCTGGACTGTATACACGCTCCATTAAGCCTGGACTTATCATTTGGATAGATGCTTTATTATTGTTGTTTGTAAAGACGATGCCATGATTTGTAACGCTCTCTGAAAAAATACACTTTTTCTCTATCTTTCTGCCTGTTGTCAGAAATAGCACTGTTTATGCAATGTTTTTCTGCACTATCTTAAATAAATAAAGTCATTTTCTTTCTGCTTTAGCCAGAGAATTAAAGCGGAGATGGGAAGCCATCCAATAACACACACGCACACACACACACACGCACGCACGCACGCACGCAGGCACGCACGCACACACACACACACACACACACACACACACACACACACACACACACACACACACACACACACACACACACACACACACTCATAATATAAAGGTCAGGTCCAGCCTCTGTGTTGCATACTTGCAATAAAAGCTAAGTAAAATATGCAACGATAAATTCATGCCAGAATACATTTATTATCTCAAATTTGGATTCCCAATAAGTTTCACTTTGCCACAAAAATATTTCGCAGAACACAAACTCTGCGTGTCTCGTTATATCCAGACGTCCATTCAAACTGAATCCTATCACTGAATTGTATTTTAATGAGCTGTGCTTAGTCTCTTGCATTTAAATATTAGCAACAAACACATTCAACGTGTTCAAATACTGTTAGAGACCACGTAGCTAAAACTGTAAGAAGGCGTTTCCATCCCAAGTCTCTCTCTCTTCTCCATTGAATATCGATGGAGAGCCATGGTCAACACTTGGTGTCCATGTAGGTTAGTATGTCAACCAAATGAATCAACAGGCTCTGATGTCACTTGATGTCGTTGAAATGTAATTATTGTAGCTGATCAGAATGAAGTACATCTGAACAGACACAACACTGATCGGTAACAAGCGTCTCTCACTGACCACAACAAGGGCGGCTTTGTTTGTTGGGCCTGATAACTTGAACCCTCACACTGATGTTATTTCTGATCTAGATGCTCGATTAGACTTAATGTGAGTAACTGGGTTACAGGTGCTGAAAATGTAAAAAAAAAAAAAGGTCCATTGCTCAAGCAGTAAAATCATGCTGCAGTTTTTTAATGTAGATATGTATTTATTTGCTGTGTCTATTCATGAAAATTCATGCACTATGTATCATAAACGTAAAAGAGCAAACAATGGGAACAAATGCTCTTTTAGGTTCCTCAGCTTAACTACAATGGACTTGTCTCATCACAGTTTAAAATTTTAATTGCTGTTCGTCAGGCACTTTTTGAATGCATGATGTCTGTAAATTATCTTGTGCTGCTGCACGAGGGGATTTGTCAAATTTATTACAATTGCTCTCTTTGAACTAGGTCAATAATCGTCACATTTTGTACTCTCTTCCTAAACAGATAAGATTTGTTCTTGGATTTGTTGTTTTCGAATATACACCCACTAAGAGATTCATGTTCATTATTGTCAGCTTTAATGGGCAATAAACTTATTTAATTGTCTCGTGTCGTCTCTTGATTTGTTGCCCACATTATGCTTGATCGTTCTGTGTGTGAACAACTTCACTTTTTCCAGTGTGCACCGAAAAACACTGCATGCACATGTGACTGTCTGCTTGTTTGTGTGTGTGTGTGTGTGTGTGTGTGTGTGTGTGTGTGTGTGTGTGTGTGTGTGTGTGTGTGTGTGTGTTGCCTGTCAACTGTTGGGTACGCAGATGCATTTCTGCAGTAGTTTTCGTGTCTGCCTGTATATTGTAGTTGTGTGTGTGTGTGTGTGTGTGTGTGTGTGTGTGTGTGTGTGTGTGTGTGTGTGTGTGTGTGTGTGTGTGTGTGTGTGAGCAGCTGTGGGCCCTGTGTTTGAACTCCAGCTCACATGGGCAGAGTGAGGGAAGGCCGCAGGGTGAGAAGGCAATGGGAGAGGGGACTGATGTCCGACAAACTCGCCATCTCCCTCTCCCCTTTCATCTCCCTCTCCCAGCATCGAACAACGAACTCTTTCATTCAGGCATCTTTGCGGCCAGCCGCCCCCAGACCCTCGAGGCCCCCACCCGTTCACGCTGCTTAATTCAATGTTCCGAGAAAAACTCATGATTGGAAAGTGACTCTGTTACCCTCCTCCTTTTTCCATATCTCCGAAGAAGAAGCATCACCCCTCTTCCTGTTCTCCTCGCTCCCCCCCCCCTTGCATCAAAACAGCTTCTGTCCTGTAAACACAAAGGAAGTAAAAACCCAGGTCAATCCACTCTCAGAGATGGACGATACAGTGAAGCATTCGATGATTGGTTCAATTAAGATGTTAGAGCATTAAATTACTGGCATGAAAATGATGATACATTACGTATTGTAGTGCTTTGAATGCAATGCTGGTCCCTTTCTAAGGACCAGCATTCACTCATCCTGATGCAAGACATTAGTTTCTCAGAAACAAGAGTTTATCCACTGAATGACTCAGAGCAGCTCTTCATCTGCAAAATGACATAACTGAGGAACAAAAATGACCTACTTTAGCTCCTTCAGTGCAACATTAACTGGAAAGTGAATTCATTCCAGCTGTCTATGTTTCTACTCCACTTGCATCAGAGCCTTAAAACAACAAAGACTATATCGACAATAAATAGACAAAATACATGCCGACATATAGTATATAGACAAAGTAACAATACTGTCTTAGAAACAAAGCACGTAAAAATACACACAGCACATACAGTAGCAACTTCATTGCACAATATGTCTGATTCAAAACAACCATAATCAATAGAGCCAGACACAAGTCTAACATGAGCCATCATCAGGACCAAAACTGGCAATCTGTTTACTTTGCTGAGAAAGTTCTTCCAGGAGCAAAATATTTTCACTCCACGCCACTTTATTAGGTACAGCTAGCTTAAATTAATGCAGACGAATGTAACAGTCCTGCAGTACATTCTACTTATAATGTTTTGTTTGTTGTTGAAACAGTTTAATAGAGGTAATTATTTGACTTTAAGGTAATTTTGAAAGCTGATAAGTGTTTATTTGACCACCCTATTTATTGATTTAAATAAGGGTGGACTGACAACAATGTTAAACAATTTATCTTACTTGAGTGAAACTGATCTGAACTGATCTCCGTCTGCAACAGTTAAATAGTTAACCACTGGTTGAAAATGTTGGTGAAAGAAGTCTTCACATCAACAACTAAATGTAATAACACACTACAGATGTGCTCCATTACAACTTCAATAAAGTGTTACCTAAAGTATTGGGACTGAAAATGTTCCTCCTGCATAATTGTATTATTATATAATGTTATATCATTGGTTTATTAATAGTGATGCATAATAACGTGGAGGCTGCGCATTTAATGTTGAATTACACTTTGTCAGGTAGTTTATAGGAATGCATCAGATTTTATGAGCACATCATGTTTCGTATGATCGATCCTAGCAAAACAAGTTCAAAGCGCAACAATTCCCTCTTAAACGTCGTAAATACGCAGAAATATAAATACGCATGAAATTGACATTTTCAAGTGAAGCACAAAACTCAGCGCAGCAGTAAGGTACAGTACTGGAGTGAATGTACTTTCCACCACTGTTTGCAAGTAACTGAAATACATATTCTTGTTCTCAGCTCGCAGGACGTCAAGCTAAATTAGATATTTAATGAGAATTTTGTTTTGTGTCCCGGGGGGAGATTGATTCAAAACGGACATTTTTAGAGAGGCACATCAATGCTGTGTGATGATGTCCCAAACAGCACCCAGGCAGACAGACGTGCAGCAGAAACAGCCCAACAAAGGACACCCTTGTTCCCAGCTGAATTCTTGAACATCATTTTCTGCATTTTCCTGCAAATGACTCAATCTCCACGTCCCTCGCCTCTCATTCCGCCCAATTATCATTTTTCAAGCCTGTCCCCTCGTCCAACAGAGAATGATCGTTTGGGGGGTTTCCAAATCTTGCCGTGAAATCTGCTTACATGTGTCGGGATGTGTGAGGGTTTTTACAGACAGAAGCACAGACACACGAAGAGAGGTGGACTTAAAAGAATAACGTGACTGATTTCTCTCCGAGAGGGAGACAGGAGATAATTGTGTGGGACACAGAGCAACATTGAGGATTCTCTTATTCTTCCTGAATCGCCCCCTTTTTTCTCTTTACCCTCTTGTTGCCGTCACAGCTGCAGCAGGGCTCCGCAACCGCACAGCTTTAAGGGCTGGTCCTATTTGGTGCAAAAGGGTGTGATGCTTATCAGTGTGTTAATGGATGCTCAGTGCATCTGTGTCTCAGTGTGTGTGTCTAAAGAGTTGGCAACGTAAACCTGAATTGATGGCTCTGAAGGTCAAAAGGCAGCGTGTCTCGACAGAGCATCAACACCTGCGTGGCCAACTATGAAAGTCAAAACTTGTCATTCACATCATCCTTTTTTACCAAACTCGATGCAAATTCGAGCAAATTCAATGATTCATTCAGGAACAAATGTCTAATGTGTCAGTTGTTATGTATCGTAAGACATAACCTCACCCAACAGACAGCGAGATTTATACCCTCTAATGTAAGTAAACAAGTCTTAACAGCACCACTACTGTTCTATCACGGCCATTTTGTGATGCTTGAACTTCAACTTAATGCAATCAAGATGCATGAAACCTTTCACTTAATCTTAAAGGGTGAGACACTGTGCAATCTTTTGTAAGTCACTTACATATAAACAAAAAGGCATCAAAGGTTTTCAAACCACAAACACCAGCATCAACAAGTGAGTCAGAATATCACGGCAGTGCTTTGAGCTGAATGCTAATGTCAGTATGCTAACATGTTCACAATGACAGCGCTAACATGCTGATGTTCAGCAGGTATGATGTGGACCATGTTCACCATCTTAGTTTAGCGCGTTAGCATGGTGACACGAAACACAAAGTCCAGCTGAGGCTGACAGGAACGTCATTAGTTTTGCAGGTATTTAGTCATAAACCAAAGTATTGGGCAAATTGCTAAATGTGACTAGATCACAGGGCATTTCCAAAGTGATGAGCAGGAACAGTCCGAGAGTCATTCAGACACATCCTCTGAGCACCATTGATAATTTCATGGACATTCATCCATTGGTTGTTGATATATTTTACTAAAATACTCCGTCAACCTGCTGCTGCGGCTAAAGGTAAAGTCAGAGGATCACCAAAGTTGGGAGGAGTAATATTCTGGGGAACATGATTGTTCTAAGGGCAATCAATCTGACCGGAGAGATATTTTAGTCTGGACCAAAGTGGTGGAGAACCATCAGCCATGCTGCAAATCTACTGAAGTAATACAAACATGCATCCAAACACTGCAACTCTAAACGCAGTATGAAGAACAATAAATGAGCACAATACCAACTGCCTGCTGAGAGTGGGAAGAGGAAAGGCAAGTTCTCAAAAGCAGGTAGAGGGATGATTACAGAATACCAGCCGAGATCAGCAACAGGTAACTAAACTCTCCCTCTACGTCTCACCTGGGACCCTTACCCCAATACCCCTGCCCCTCCAACCACCACCACCTCAACCCCCATATATCAATTTCCTTTAGATGTTCCCCCTCGCACAATTGAAGTAACTAGAGTATTTCCTTTGGCTGGCCAGTGGAGATATGGAGCAGAACGCACAATGGGCTATTCATTAAGGTAGCAACACACACACACACACACACACACACACACACACACACACACACACACACACACACACACACACATCTTACCCCCATTCATCCCCACCCGACCAGCACCAGCACCGTCTATCACACATATTTACCAACCATGTCCCTCTGTAACATACATGCACACACACACACACACTGGCATACAACGAAACACACAGTAAGCACACACACACGCACACACACACACACACACACACACACACACACACACACACACACACAATCTCACAAAACCATACAAAAGCCCATGCAAATACATTCACATACACACATATAGCACACACACACACACACACACACACACACACACACACACACACACACACACACACAACATCCACCTCACTCCCCAGCTGCAGTGAAAGCTCTTCCAAGTTCTTGCCAACCCCTCTCTCTCACACACACACACACACACACACACACACACACACACACACACACACACACACACACACACACACACACACACACACACACACACACACACACAGTGTCTTCCCCTCCTCCCTCACCAGTAACTCAGAGAAAGACAAGGCGAAAACAATATAATAGGAACTTTGGTGGTATGAGCACAAAGGCAGGATTCACAGGCGTTCGAGAGGGGGACCTATTTAAAAGTAACACAGCTGCATGAATTTATTAAGACAGATGGACAGAGCAACGAGCTCAGGAAGGTCTTGTGAAAGGGTGGACCTTTTTTTTATTACCCGTTTGAAGGATCTGTGACATTTTAATTGGGGATGCAACTATTTATCTATATTTATGACAATAAGACAATACTCTATGAATTATAGAAGCTCAGTTACTTTCAGTAGATGCCATTCATTTCGGTAAAGGCCTCTAAAATGGAGAGATGGTCTAAAGAAGAAGACTCTGAATCTCTACCAGCTCCAGCTGTGTCGTTCTATGTCCGACCCTGACCTCTGACCTCCCTGTAGGGCAGGAAAATAAATGGGAATCCATCAGTATCTCGTTATTACTGCCATTATTCCGGAGGAACTCGAGCTTGAATGCTGCCTTTATTTCAAACTATAAGACAGAGTATATACGGGTTTGTAATAACTTCATAACGTGCAGCCCACCGGATCCCTCTGCAAGCCTGACTGATTCACTTCAATGAGCAAATTCGGACACACCTGCTCTGCCCTGCACAGGTGCATGCAGAGAGAGAGAGAGAGGGGGGGAGGGAGAGAGAGAGAGAGAGAGAGAGAGAGGGGGGGGGGGGGAGTCTCAGAGGAGAGAATGTGTGAGAGCAAGAGAGGGATATAAGCAGATTTAAGAAAGATACAGATTTTTCACGACCCCACACTGACGTCATTCCCCCGTCAGTCGGACAGATCACTGCCTCTTGTGACTGTTTGTGTGAAACCGGCACAAAGGGACGATGCTAAAGAACGCCGCCTCTTTTTTCATCACACACAACACAACACCAGTTCTGGATTTGGATTCTAGATTCCATGCAATGGGAACACTATTATTGTTCTTCTTAACTTAAAACATCATGCCAGCAACATAAATAGGTACAAAATACAAAACAACTTTCTATAGTTCAAAGGAAACAAGTAACATACGTAACAAAAAGTGTTGTTGAAACACGTTTGATTTGATCCTTTTGATGTGACTGTGAAATCAGTTCGGATTCCATTTTATGTTATTTAATCACAACAAATAAATACTTTTTTGTATTTTTACCTGGATGAAACTTAGACATTATATGCTCCAATTCCAATGTGCCCATTTTTCTGTACATTTATTGCATATTTGTGTTTTGGTCCTTACAACATTATATTATAGATTATAAATTGGTTTGTCTTGGAGTCAGACTGTGTAAAGTCAGTTTGAGTAGTGTGTGTGTGTGTGTGTGTGTGTGTGTGTGTGTGTGTGTGTGTGTGTGTGTGTGTGTGTGTGTGTATCTGAGGTGATTCTGGCCCGAGCTGGTGGGGGTGTAGACCCCTGGGCCAAAGGTCAAAGGACCGCGTGGCCTGTGTCAGGCCCCTGCTTTGACGCTGTCGACTCACAGCCTGCTGACCTTTAACTGTCACCCTCCATGTGCTGTGTGTGCGTGTGTGTGCTCACAACAAACTACATCATCTCTGTCACATGACAGGTTGAGGCCGCATCATTAGCACTGCATGACGGTTTCTTCTTTTGGTTCTTCGTTGATGTTGTTGCAAAATGCAAAATAATTAAGTTGATTATAATTATCTTCTCGTTTGCAGCAAAGTATGTACTTAAAAAAACTAAAACTATTTGTAATGTGCAGAGTGAGTCTCAGTGTGTGTGCACAGTGAAACCTAATGCTGAAATCAAAGTTTTAATGTTTGGTGTTTTTCATGTTTTGGGGTAATCATAATTTGTCATCAACCTAATAAATGTATTCATGCCAATAATCTAAAAGATGTAATTATTATTCATCTTTTAAAAATGATATGCTCAATAATTAACTGCCTATTATTCCTTCAGGTCGCAGGCCTTGTTTCATTTCACTGAGACAAACTTCTTTTAGGTTTTGTGTTGTTTAGCATTTTAGTATTTTAGTATTTTGAAAGTTAGGTTTTTCTCTTTGAATTTTTTTTAAAACTACTTCACTAAAATGTTATTCTAATTATTCACTGTACCCTTTATATGGAGTACCAGCCGGTGCTTGACAAGGCCTTTCATATAACATTGTTTCTCTACATGACAGAAGAAATAACGATCTTAAATAAGAGACGCATTCATAATGTTTTGGCTCATGAGAATTACATAAGAAGATTCTAGACTAGATTAGATTAGATATTCCTTTATTAGTCCCGCAGTGGGGACATTTGCAGGATTACAGCAGCAAACAGGGTAAAGTGCACAAGGCAGACTTAAAAAAATAAGTTAAACACGTTTCTATCAACATTTGTAGCACTTGTGCATTAGTAGCATTATCATATGAACACGTTACACTTTTTTTTCTAAACGTTTCATCAATCTTTATTTTTAAAGTCAGCAGACTGTCAAGTCATCCATCATTTCTCGGAAAGAGGTTATTTAGGAAATTATCTCGCAACAATAGATGCTTCTTCTCTTTTCCTGTAACTGCTAGAGCTTCTCACTGATAATTCTGACAAATAACAAGAGGTTCGTTAGAAAACATCGGCTATTTTTGCAGCGTTTAAAATCGACGCGGTTTAATCGACCAGCACCCTGTGGCCATGGAAGCATGTGTATAGCATCCATTTACATCTGTAGTCCAAACGGCATCATTTCAGGTCGCAATGTATTTGTTGGGCCTGTTCACTTCTTTCCATGTTCATTATTTGCGCACACACGCACACACACACACACGCACACACACGCACACACACACACACGCCAAAACAAGCACTCACGTCCAACCGAGGCCGGGCCGCAAATCCTCCGCCGCCCAACGGGAGAGCAATCCCCGGAGTGTCAGTCCGAAGATCCCCGGTCTAGAGCTCCGGCAGCCGGACAGTCCCGCCGCAGCTCACCCGGGGCCGAGTCCCCGCTCCTGGAGCATTTTTGTGTACATGTCAGAGTTTGCCGAGACGCGGACAAAGAGTGGCGGTTAGAAGGGAAGACACAAGCTATTCCCTTCTCTTCTTTTCTTTTTTCACATGCACAAAACTGCTTTTTGTTCCCCACTTCTGTCTCTCTTTTTTTTTTTTTCATTTAAGGGGGAAGGGGGTGCTCGTTTTGATCACATGATTACAATTCACCTGAGATAAAACAAAGGGCGCAAAGAAAGGAGGGGAGAGGAGGACAAGAGACGCACTCATGGTTGCAGGATTCCCTTATCGCCGTCAACATTAACTGATAATGGAAGAAGAAGAAAAAGTGGCGATTTCTGGATCGGGTGCCAGTGTGTCGCATGGCGGGGATACAAGGGGTCATTGTTGCGCAGAACAGCGCCGGTGCTTGTGTCCGTGCGGCCCATAATGTCCCCGCTCGTCTCTCCTGCATGCGTCACACTGCTCTGCGCGGATCTCAGTCAGAGGCGTTAATGTAATTGGAAAACTCACATGAGATTCGTTTCAGTTTTACTCATTTTCTTCATGAAGTTTGGCACAGTGAGGGTGTGAGAGAGAGAGAGAGAGAGAGAGAGAGAGAGAGAGAGAGAGAGAGAGATGACAATTATTCCCCCTATTCCAAGATCACCATATCCAAGTCATGACAACACCTGTACTCCAGTGGTCCGTCCCATCGTTTGTCTTATGACACCCACATTTTTTAAGGGCCTTTTAATCTTGGCTGCCTCTGTGATGTGAATATAAAAGTGTTTAATAGATTATATATATATATATATATATATATATATATATATATATATATATATATATATATATATATATATATATATATATATATATATATATATATATATATATACTGTATACCCAGAATGTATATATGAAATGGAAATCGGATATGATTTAGGACGTGCATTTTTTTTCGTGATCATGGTGCGCAAGTGTGCGCAAAATCTGCCCAACATTTTCTCCATTTGCCGCATGTAATTTGCGACTTGAACAGCATGTCTCCATGTCTCATGAACTGCAGCCTCCGTCTGTTTGTGAGGTGCAGTTCGTCTCCATTTGCTAGAAATGCCCAGGCCTGATAAAGTTTATTTTCATTTATTTAATTTATTTGGAATTTGTGGATTCCAAATAAATTAAGTGAAGGAAATGCCCTCGAGCGTGTTCTGAAATGTAAAGTGCCTCATCAAATGTTAGCCACGAGAACATTTTTCTCAGCTGACAAATTGCCCATGAAACTCCTGCAGCAGCACACTTGATCTAATTGTGTAATTCATTTTATAATCCGATCTCTACTACACTATATGTTTTCGATTCAATCACACTTTAAGTTGTCTTTACGTCAGAGGGAGCATGTAGATAAAATGGTCATTTGGGGTTCTGAAAGAAAGAAACGGCAGATCGTCTGCAGTTACACCAAAACAAGGCCTGTTTAATTTCTCAGGTGGAATTCAGAGAAACTGTACAAAACCGAATATGTGTGAGGAGATAAGTATTGGCCCATGTAAAGCAGTTCATGTACGACATAAACTCATCTTGTGCGCACTTTCCTTTGCGTAAAACCTCGCAAAACGTACTTTCTTATGAACTTTCTGCTCCATTTTCTGAAGCATCAAGGTTTCGTTTGGATAGATGGAGAGAGAGAGAGACAGGGGGAGAGAGCCAATCAGAGAGCTCCATGTACGGCTCCTTTAAGACTTGTCCGCCCCATCTATGTTTTTTTTTCTTTTTTTTCTCCCTCAGCCTCATACAAGGAGCCCTTTAAGCCCCGGTACCGACACACAGAGCAGGCATTCATACTCGGGCAGCGCGAGCGAGGGGGCTCGGGAGCGAGCGTCACTTTGGAAACTCGGGAACTCACGGATTCTCGTGCTAAACCGGCGACCTCCTTTTCTCATTACTGAAGTAAGGCGCTTAGCATTTCCAACTCTTTCCTCTCTGCTGCTGGTGGCTGCTCTGACTCTGCGATTTGCACATTTCTTCTTGTTGGGATCGTAGAGGGGAACTCACGTGTTATAGTCTTAGAACCAAAGAGTCGTTAACAACAACTTCATTAATCATTAAGAACTCTCCGAGCTATAGGACTGTGTTTTTAGTTGTTCTTGTTCGTCCTTTACGTCTCTGTGTAGAACCCTGTGTAAACTTTTGACATGGATTATTATCATATACATGCTAATCGCCGTCATGGGGAATCCTGTAATGATGAATTGTGTCAGCGCGACAAGTGCTCCTGTTTTAGATTTGTGGGTTTCATTTGACCGTTATTAGTTTGTCTTTTTTGACCCAATTAACACAGTAGGACACAGTAGCCTGAAGATAAACTGCTTGAACTGATTTTTTTAGAAGTTGAAGAGACTATGACATTTTATTGACATGGACTGTGGTGCAGATTTAACATTGGATAATGGGCTTGTTTTAATTGCGACTTGTGCCATTTTATTCTATGTATACTGTTTTTTTTAGGACCAGATAGCACTTGACATCCGAGCTGTTGTAAAAACTAATTGAAAAAAACTAACAAAAAAAAAAGTTTCTAAAAGCAAATTAAGGCCAACTCACTTGCAAGTCAAGCGTTGGTAATGAGTTCACACAACCGGAAATCATTACGCACAGTAAATATGCTCAGTGACGTTAATTAATAACAAGCACGATTTAACAACACTTTAAATATTACATATCACCAGATGATAAATACAATGACCACATAAGCCTCACTGCTGCGCATTACTCGCGTGTTTGTTCCTAATCTGAGGCGTTATCCTCTGAAGAAACAACACTTTATAATCAACGACAGTGACGAAAAGGGAATTATGACCAGTAACTCGGTCAAGGGATTCTGGATCATTGCTATTTGCTTATTTTAATTTCATTCATAAGAGTAAACTAACAAGCTAACGGCGCGTCGTGCAAACGCGCGCAATGATGCGTTTGGTGCCTTTTTACGCACGAAGTTGCGCGGCAGGGACCCTTTGGAGCCGTGATGGCAGTCAGTGAGGAGGCCGTGCCGAGCAGGTGGCTCTCAATGCGCCTCGGACAGATGGGGAAGCTGTGCATGCGCCTCTGCGGGGGAATCGATACGAACCCATTCTGATGTTAAGGAAAGGTTCGCGTTCGGAACGCGTCAAAACACGACGCAAAACCTGTCATTTAATTGGCTTTCTTATTTATTTTTGTATCCTCGAAAGGCACATACGTACATTCACTTACGGTTATTTCCCGTGTCTTAGGCGAAACGTAAAAAAAATTAAAAAAATATGGAAAAAAAGTGGGCGAACCTTTTTTCCTCAAATATAAAGGTGAAGTAACCCCCCCACCGTGACGAGCTATTTCGTAATTGAGCGAGATCGCTCATTTTCCTGCAACTTGACACCGGAGCAGAACACAAACCAGCGCGCTGTGTGTCGCTGGTTCACAGGAAGTGCGCTGATTTAGGACGTAAGTCCGAGGCAGGGTGTTGATTTAATGGGCAAAACAAGGACACATTTTGCTCCCGCCGATAGAGCTGCCCCTGTTTCACAAACAGACTGTGTCTAATTCACACACGGGGTGTATATTTCCAGCGCCAGGCCATGTTTACCCAAGAACATGCAGAGCATCAATCCGAGGTCTGTGCTGCTGCGGCCTCGTATCATTCCAACACTCCCTCTCCGGGGAGCTTGGAATAACTGCTAACCCTTAAACAGTAAGGTGTGTTTGGGGGGGGGGGGGGGGGGTGGGGGGGGGGAGCCGGCCCTCTGCAAATAAACCATACATCCTTATTTTGAGACCGAACTTTGAATTTCCACATGGTTCTTTTGAATATATATGAAGTTATTTTAGTTCTGCGCATGAAAATGTCTCCAACACTCCTGACATTTAAAGAAGCCACTCGGTGATCTTATGTGTGCCAGTGTTGCACAGAGCGAAAGGTGAAGGCAATATGGGGACATGGCACACAAAGGGAGTATTTATTGAAGGAAAATGGGGTGGGACAATCCTTTTTAGGCCCAGTCTGAAGTTTTATTACCGTGACGGAGAGAGAGAGAGAGACAAATTGTGAAATAATGAAGCCAAAATATGACTGAGCCTTGATTATTAAAAGTCCCACAGCACAAGGGACCTCATGTGTTGGTGAATGTTGCCTCGTGACGCAGGGACCTTTCCCTCTGTGGCTTGTTGCTGAACTGACGCTCCACATCATTCTGCTGTTTCAGGTCCTCACTGTTGGATTTCTCACCGCGGGACAAACGGAGGAGAGAGTGAAGGGGAAGTCAGGAGGGAAGTGAGACCGGGTGAGTTTGGCGCACAGTTGTGCTTTAGCAGGTAAACTGGGGTCCAAGGTGCGCACTGAGCCGCCTATGATACCAACAACACGGATGGAAAGAACTTTAATGTGGAACCCTCACAGAGTTTTGCAACGGAGGCTGAGAGTAGAGACAGACTGGCAGTTCATATTATAACTTGGAGGAGGCCAGAGGGACAGATCCAACCGATCAGCAGTCAGCCGACACTCCGTGCGTCACTGTAGGGACAAACAGCAACAGGGACCCGACAGGTAGAGCTGAGCATTTAGGAACAGACCTTGCATCCTTCTGCGCACCTGGGGGGGCTTGTGTGTGTCTAGGAAAGATGTCCCGAGAGGAGCAGAGCATGTCGGACGTTGAGCTCAGTCCGGGGATGTCTGACGACAGTCGCTCCCTGTCGCCGGGCCACTCCTCTGGCGCGGCCGGCGGCGGGGACTCGCCTCTCCACGAGCGGCAGCCGCCGCAGCCGGCGGGCCTGGACGACTCGGTGGCGGGGTGCTCGTCCATCAAATCCGAGGACGAGGACGACCGCTTCCCCGCGGGGATCCGGGACGCGGTGAGCCAGGTGCTCAACTGCTACGACTGGACCCTCGTGCCCATGCCCGTGCGCGTGAACTCCGGGAGCAAGAACAAGCCGCACGTGAAGAGGCCCATGAACGCCTTCATGGTGTGGGCGCAGGCGGCGCGGAGGAAACTGGCCGACCAGCACCCGCACCTGCACAACGCGGAGCTCAGCAAGACCCTGGGGAAGCTGTGGAGGTGAGGAGGCCGCGCTGCATGTTGTCATGTCACTGTCATGTTGAGGCAGCAGGGCAGTAGGCCCGGGGGCTATATGGCTCCAGACAAAGGTCAGCTAGTGTCACGGCCAAGTGAGTGATATCAGAATCAATGCAACAGGGTAACGCAATATTGTTGTATATAACCAAAAGACTTTCAAAGAAGTATCACCTCAATCAGCTGATGTCTTGCACCCTGTAGTAAAAAACAACAACAAAAAACAATCCCCCACCATGTTTTCTTCATTTCCCTTTGTTTTTCTTTTGGAGACTATCATCTCTCTTCCATGGACTTTCCTTCAGGCCAACTTAGACAGGAGTGTACTTTTACAGAAATAAACGGTTGAAGCACACTGTAGGTTATTGTGCACAAGCAGGCACCATTATTTATTATGTTTTGTCAATAGGATTTTTTCCCCCCAACAAGCTTTTGCCTTCATGTTTTAGTTTTTTCTCTTATTATTTATTGTATTTTCTCAAGACATAGATGAGACCTTGTTCATGAGAGCATGTAAGACATTCCAACACTCCCTCATATGATTTGTGGTATTACATTTTTTGCTAAATGTTATGCTGTAATTGAGTTGCACTATATACACATGTATAGACAGCATATAAACAAAATAAGAGACAGGGTTTCAACACAGCTCACCAATTGAGAAGTATATATGTTTATTATGAGTCTGCCACCGTCACATATTCCGGATTTCACACACCGTTCACTTACTGGCCGTGTAGCTGAAGTAAACGGCTCCTGAGGGAATCCAGGGAATGCTTTCTGCACACATTTTAGGTACAGGGTTTCAACCCTCAAATTGAAAAGGTACGGCAAGATTTTCTGTCTCATTTAAAACTGATTGAATGCTATAGAGCGCCGGGTACCGCTGCCTCTTGATCACCCCTTCCACTCCTTTCAGTTTAAAGTTCTGTCAGACCATCCATCCTGTGTCTGTCTTCTCACACACACACACACACACAACAACAAAAACTCACTATTTTCTGACAAGAAGGTCAGAGAGGTTCAATTAATTAGCGTTGTGACGACTGAACGTTAATGAGATGGAGACTTGACCTTGATTGGTTAATCGGCGCAGAAGCGCGATGAACAGGGAGGCTGAGGAAGGTCAGGAGCTTCTCATGCCATTCCTGCCAGCAGTAATAACGAGCAGCTCAGTTCCATGTGTGCAGACAGGATGCATCTTTGGCCCGCATTATTTCATTACTGTCCAGCACTCAAAAGCCCCTGGCAGACGTGACATGAGATGCAGCTGTGCAGAAGTAGTGAATGAAGCGTAATGTATTGATCAGCACTTTAAATTGATCACATTTATTGCTGGAAAGTATGTTGCCGAGCACAGATGGCCAAGATAATGAGTGATGGTATTCTTCCCTCAGAATATGAAGCCATAAAGATGTAACCTGAATGTGCGTTTTTCAGTATTCACGTAACCGTTAACTTATTTAGTCAAATACCAAAGTTACCATGTGACCAAAATGTTTTTTCTTCTTCATTATGAGCACGAGCAAAAAGCAGCGTTGAGACTTTTTCTTCTCTTCTTTATATCTTTAAACAAACCTAACCACCAACATCTTTTCTTTTACCTAAGGCTCCTTAATGAGAGCGACAAGCGGCCCTTCATCGAGGAGGCAGAGAGGCTGCGCAAGCAGCACAAGAAGGACTACCCCGACTACAAATACCAGCCGCGACGCCGCAAAAGCGGGAAGCCCGGTTCTGGGTCAGGGAGTGAGGCCGATGGCCATTCGGAGGGTGAGGTCAGCCAGCCCCACTACAAGGGCCTCCAACTGGATGTGGCCCTCATTAGGGCAGCCGGTTCCCCTCTGGCAGATGGACACCACCCTCATGCTGCAGGTGGGCTGCCGGCTCTCTGCCACTAATACCTCACTGATACCGTTTCTGTCACACGGTTCCCACATTAGTCTGGATGCAACTGAGTCCGCCAAGAAAACTACTGTAACTACGTGTGTTCTCGTGTCTCCACAGGTCACAGTCCTCCCACACCGCCCACCACTCCCAAGACCGAGCCTCAGTCTGGGAAGGTGGGGGATGGAAAGCGGGAGGGAGCTGGGAACGGGGGCCCGCGTGGTGCAATGGGAGCGGAGGGAGGCTCCGGTGCCCCGGGATCTGGTAAGCCTCACATCGACTTTGGTAATGTGGACATTGGTGAGATGAGCCACGACGTGATGGCCAACCTGGAGCCTTTCGATGTCAACGAGTTTGACCAGTACCTTCCCCCAAATGGACACCCGGGCGTTGGGCAGAGTGCTGGGGCCGGAGCGGCTGCTACACCTTCCCCGGCCTCTCCTTACACCTACGGCATCTCCTCAGCTCTGGCAGCGGCCAGTGGACACTCAGCTGCCTGGCTCTCCAAGCAGCAGCAGCAGCAGCAGCAGCAGCAGCCGCTGCAGCACCACGGCCCCTCTCTGGGCTCTGACCCCTCCAAAGCCCAGATTAAGAGTGAGGCCGGCGGCACCGGGGGTCACTTTGCAGAGGCGGCCTCAGCCGGTTCCCATGTGACCTACACCCCCCTCAGCCTTCCTCACTACAGCTCCGCCTTCCCCTCACTGGCCTCCAGGGCTCAGTTTGCAGATTACGCTGACCACCAGGCCTCCGGGTCGTATTACGCTCACTCCAGCCAGGCCTCGGGGCTGTACTCTGCCTTCTCTTACATGGGGCCCTCCCAGAGGCCCCTGTACACCGCCATCACTGACCCAGCCAGCATGCCGCAGTCGCACAGCCCCACGCACTGGGAACAGCCCATCTACACGACTCTGTCGCGGCCATGACAGACAACGAGACCAGAGAGCACTGGTGCAGGTTCAGCCCCCATGTCAGACCCGAGGAGCGGCGGCTACAACAGCAGTGTTGGTGGCAACGGAGGTAAAAGTGGTCTGGACTGGGGGGTCTGGGCGGGCACCGGGGGAGTCGGCAGGGGAGGCAGGAGGGGAGAAGCCCTCTTCTGCCCCTGCCCAGATGCAGAGATGCTGTCGCAGCCCAAGGAGGAGCTTGGAGCGGAGTGCTTTGAAAGCGCGGTTGATTATTCGGGGCACTCGGTGCGGTAGTGACAAAACGGATCACTTTACGCCCACCGTGGAAGGGTTTCAGGTTAGATAGCAACATGATTGACAGTGTTCACAAGTGGTTAAGGACCATGTCCCTGTTGGCTTTGTGCATCAGAGGAGGCACTTTGTAGTCTACACCCCTCTCCCACGAGCCACCAGGGGTCCGTAGCAGCAGAGAACGGTGCACATTGAGAATTAGCAAGACTTTGATCTCTATAGTCACGGGTGTGACTGAGACGGAGACACATTCATTCGATATGAAATCGGTTCTTTTTTCTTTCTTTTTTTTTGTACAAGAAGAATGCAGTGCCAAACTATTGGCCGTGGCCCATTCACTTCTCAGGCAAGATTGACCTTTTATAAAACAGATGTTAAATTGTGTTTTTAGAAATGAATACAACAAATACTCATGTCTTTCTGTTGATTTCTGAGGCACATTTTGTCCTGAATTAATTCATTCGAATTATTGTGCTGTGTTCACCTAACATGCCTTTTGTACACACAATGGACAGGCATGGAAGCAAAATGCCATAACACTATTTGGAGGTTCTGTTCAGTGAAATGTATATTTAGTTATAAAAAAAATAGTATACGATGTACTTGAAATTACAAATGTATGTTTTCTGATGCATAAGGATTTGAGATATTTGTAAAACGACCAAAGTTTTGAGACCAAAACTTGAAGAAAAGAAACCGACTAAACAGACGTTTCTCCCAACGTGACATTCACACCTACCTTACATTACATAGGTAACTAGTTTCTCTTAGCGGCCAACAATTATTACAATATGACTTATTGTAAATGCCTTAAAAACATATTGGTGTCAAAAGCTACTTTTGCCTTTTTTCTTCTTCTAAACAATGGCACTGATGAGTGTGAGGATTTTCATTCGCAGTTGACGCATTTATGAAAAAAGACAATTTTATTTGTACCTGCATGACCCATTTTCATTGACCATGGTCGCAGTTAGGGATGCACGATATGTCTCGGCCGATAATGGTACATTTATATAATTATGTATTACTCTGCTCATAAAATTCAATTTTATATGTCACATATATAGAGCCGATATTACGTAGTGCAAGTTTTTTGATGTACTTTACTAGAAAACAAAAAAGAAAGCACATTGGAAGAGTCAGAACTTTGTTTTGTGTTAACTGAAATCATCCGTCTTAGCCTTTCTTTTACTCAGGTGTGCATAATACAAATACAGGTTATGAACTTCCTTTTAAAAATACAAACATTTGAAATTATCGGTTGATAGCGGCCTTGAGAAGCAGCTAAAAAACAAGGAAATCCACATCGTGTATCCCTCCTCGCAACGTGTCAGAATACATGGGAGAAGCTTTTTTCATTGTTTTAACTATTAACTGTATTAATATTGTTCAATTTATTTTGCTGTTATTATGTTCACTGATAATCTGAAACCTGCCTTTTCTTTACCTTTTTGTGTCATTTAAAATGTGTATCAATATTCAATATGAAGTGTCAGATCTTTTAAATTGTAGTTACTTTAACTTTTTTAGTTTTATTATTTTTGCATTTCGAGGACCATGTGGGAGTTGCCAATACTGAGAAACAGTTGCCAGAGATTGAGCGATTAAAGCTTCCAGGAGAATTACGTTTGAACCCAGCCGAAATGTTAAATACAAAATGTGCCTGGTCCTTAAAAATACCTGCTGCTCACATATGAAACAGAAAAGTATTTAATCTTAAATCATGTTTGTGTCTTTCCCAATGTTTGGACTATTAGTTAATTTACTTTTTCATGATGTGTTTCTTTCCTCATCCTTGGTCTTTATAGTCTACTCTCTTTCCACATCTCATTTCCTACAGAACTGTATCTTAAGAATCTTATTTTCCACCTGGGAAAGTGAAGAAAAAAAAATCATTTATTTTTGCTTTGTTTTTATGTATATCACTCAAATATTCTTCATCACCACTGGACGCAGATCCAAACCATATGCATGCAGCACTGCTTGTTTTAATTCATAGTCCATCGACGCTTAAAGCCCAATTCTATTTAACCATTTACCTCCAGCACAACACGCAGACTTCCTTTTACATCCTTGTTGCTATGTGTGAAATATGTATTGCATTGCTACGAATTTGACATTTCATATTTATATTTGTTTGATGCTCGTGTTTGCGCCGTTAGTTGTTCCAACATCAGGGCAACTTTTGACCGGTGCTGCCATTTTAGTATTTCATAGTTTCCATCCTTGTATAACCGTTGCCAGCACAGCAACACGCCTTCTAAGTAACAGCGGGAGCGAAAGCCTGAACATGTGATGATGACTAATGACCTTTTACGCTCACTTGAAATAAAGCTCTATTATTCCTGCTTTGATAAAAATCTGCCTCTTGGATTTATTGCATTTTTTTGAATTTTCTTCCAATGCAACGAATATCAGAAATAAAGTCAACAACAAATCATCCCCCAGATTATGAACATATTCCTGTTATGAAAAAGCTTGTCTTCATGGCATCGAATGACTCGACCACTGCTCACATTAAAGGATGATTGGGACTCACAGCGACAGCGATCTACGACCATCAACAGAGGTGAGGTGGACACGAGTGATGTGTGTGTGTGTGTGTGTGTGTGTGTGTGTGTGTGTGTGTGTGCGCGTGCATGCAGTGGGTGAGATGGTGTGTTGCTACCACAGCAGCTCTCATCACCTGCACATTCATGCGCTGCAGGCTGTAGGTGTCCACTGCGACCGAACTTGGACTAATCCAGCCCCAGATGAGGGTGTGATTGGTTGAGCCCGTGTGCATGTTTCCTTATAGTGTGCATGTGTGTTCCTCTGTGTGCTGCGGGTTAAGCCTGACTCTTAATTCCCTCTCTTTAATCAGCTGTGTGATACTTTGGAAAGACAAAGAGGGCCATTGAAGGGGAGCGAGGGGGAGGAGGGGAAACGGGGCAATGAGGGAGCCTTACCCATAACTGCCTGGCCTGTAGCTTCACCGGGATACAATGGGACTCTCATACTCGCTGCACACAGACCCCTCAACCCCGCCTCCTCCTCCTCTCATCCCCCAACACTCGCCCCCCCACCGCCCCTCCGTTTTCAGGTTGGAGCTGTAATGGGATTAAAACATTCCCGAAATGAAGATGGTTAACCAGAAAGACGACGTAGGTAGAGTTAGTTATTCGTTTCACTGCTTTTGGAGCACCAGACTGTCCAAGCAGGGGTCGGCTCGGAGCAGCACGGACCAGGCCAGAACGGATAAAGCCTACTGAAACATTTCCCTCGGGTATTGCGGCGCTAATCTCATTCTGTTGAGCATCATAGGTTCTCAATCACCAAAGTGCTGGAGTAATCATGAGAAGTACATGGAACTGGTAGAAAACCAGGGCTGCCTATAAGCACGAAAACTCTGAAAACACTGAAAGATAATTTTCTATCTGAAGAGTTTATGAACTTAAGTCGGACACTATCTGAACCAACATAAATCATCATCCCTAGATCCAATAATCCAATAATCCAGCACACAAATGTCAGGAACAGTACAGGACTGCAGCGTGATCACAGGGTCAATGGGACATAGTCGGAGCACAACTGGTTGGAAAAAGACAGAACAGACTCCAGTATGCGTGGGACAGATCAACAGAACAGAGAAATACAGACATGAGAGAGACAGAGACTAATGAGCAAAAAGAGTCAGAAGATATTAGTCGCACCCTAAACTGGGTTGAGGACGACCTGGTGGCGGCCTCGCTGTGGTTGGTGCTGCTGAGTGTCACATGGGCTGCCCCGTCCGACTCATGAAAGGACTGCAGCGTCCCCCTGAGGCACCGTCTCTCCCAATCAAAAGACCCACAGATTAAAGCAGTTTTTCAGAAATTAACAGCGTGACCCTGGCCACACACAATTATAGATACCAGTCCAAACTGGATTCCCCCTCGGATGACGTCTGAATGCTTGCGAGATAGACGATGCACACCTCTTGGCGTTGCCTTTGCCACGGGAAGATCTTCTTTATTCTACGGCGAACATATAATCCACCCATCCATCTACCAGAGGCTGGAGTATCACCGTGCAGCTTCTTCTACAACAAAGATGTTAATCCTCTCATTCTCACACGTTCAGCCCCCTCCATCTTCCTGCATGCACTGGCCTGCTTTCTGCCTGGGCAACAACCCATTTTGGCTAAACAATACAGTGACTGTTTGGCTGCTTTGTGCGTATGCGTTTGGATGGGGGAAGGGGTGTAGAGACAGAGAGCATCACGATGTTTACACTTCTCCATCAGCTGCAGAAGTAACCCGCCTTCACCTCTTTAACACGGCTCCTGATCATGAAGGCGGTGGCGAATCGGTCGCGGTTTCCAAGCTAGTTGTCAACGACAGCGTGGAATAACACAGGATGAAGATCATTATTGAAAAGGTCGGCAGTGCAGGGACTTTTAAAGCAGTGTTCGATTTGCTGGATGTATCAGCAATCTGCCATATCTCACCTGTAAACATTTTGATTTTTATGTTTTTTTGCAAATCTCAGGTGGAAACAGTGTGGATTTGTTTCACGGGGCAGCAGTAATAACTTTTGCAACACTAAAAACTACAATTGCCAAGTGGAAAAGTGGACATATGTGAACTCTTAAGAGGAAGTTATAGCCAATCCTACTAAAAACTAAAGCTGCGCCAACAACACCTAAATATCATTTAGCAGTATCACGACATACTGTCGCTTCAGGGCAACTTAATATCCCTTTTGCAACTCCTTAAGTTTACCTGAACATCGCACAATTTTAGCTTCCTCCTTCTAGATGGAGGTATTTAGGACCACGGTGCAGAACAAAGCGGTATAAAAACAGCAGTTCAGGTGAACAAATTATAACAAATTAAAATTATAACAGCTCACTGATTTGTAGCTTTGTGTACTTTTATCATCATCATGTTTGTCTGTGTTGTTTGTAATGATGTGTCGAGATGGATGCCTCGCTTTCTATTGCAAACCAAGTCTAACCACGGGTACAAATAAAAGTAACCTAACAGGTGGCTTACTCCATAACTACACTGCTAAGTCCCTGTGACATTGCAATATTAGCCCATAGTCTAACATCAAACTCATTACAAACATCTGACGGCTCAGTGTCATTACACGTGTTATGAATGTGACATGGTCATTTATACAAAAGACTTTATTAATAACAATAAAACAGTTCTTGTACACTAATCACATCTCTCCTTCGAAACAAAACATGGAAAACTCTACATAGGATTATTTTGTAAAACAAAGAAAATGTCAGACTTAAGTTACATTTCCCCCTTGTGGCTTTTCGTTATAATGCAACTGGTAAATAAGAACTCTGGATTTTTTACACAACACATAACTGAAAACGTCACAAGTCCGATCACAAGATCATGAACCTGCAAGTGTTTTGATTTGAATTCTTCTTCAAGTGTCGATTCAGCACACTTCATATTCATATTTCACAGACTCACAGAGACACCTGATGCGATGGATGTTTTGCGGATCAAATTGAGGCATGAACAGGTGGGTGATGCTGGGATCGGCCATGGGAATCTTCCGGGTTCGTGTGGCTGACTGACCTGATATGATGGGGGAGTGACCCAGCATATATTAAATAAATCCGTTCAGACCGGATGAGTGGTTTAATCAGTTATGATGAGCTCGTCACAGCCCCAGTCCTCATAACTCCCATCAGGAAGGTACCTGCGGATGATGATCGGGATCTTTCTGCCCCTGTTGGACGGGGGTCAAACAATATTCACTGTGAGACACTGGACAGTAGAGAGAAGCTCTGGATCACAGAATATTGACCTACTCTCTAAATAATGACAGAAATAAACTACATATGCAGTGGTTTCATACCTTACAAAGCATTACTGATAATTCAAACTATACAATTAGCACTTACTTGAGCTCTTTCATAGCTATTTGCAAGGGGTCCGTTTCTCCCTCCAGCTCCACCATGACCGGAGCGCACATCCTGTTGGAAGCAGATAGACACGTGAATTAATTACTGAAAAACCGACAATACAAAAGAGCCTGACTAATAAAGTGGCTCCAAACACCTAAACCCTCCTAGAATACATTAAGAGCTGGGCTATGGTACTCATCACATTAAAAAGGTATCGACTAGTGCCACTGAGCCAAGTCATCTAGCTGCTGCAATAGACAAAAGTCGCGGTCGCTGCTATTCAAATAGTTGCAAAAATTCTCTGATTGCTTTAAATCTAGTGGTTCTGCTCACACAGGTCATCTAACACAGTGGTTCTCAACTGGTGGGTCGCAGGTCCATGCCTGGGCGAAAATAAATTGTAAGAAAAAAATCCTCCGCTTTCATTTTGAAGGGGAATTTTTTTTATTTTGAAGGAGAGTGCCGTCTATTCACAGTCCTTAATGCTGCGTTCACACCTCGCATTACTTCCGTGAGTTTACTCGCCGGTCTATATTCGCTTCACCCGCACCGGAGAGGAAGAGGGGCTTATCGTCATGAAAACAGTTAATTTCCACTGTCCACCATGGAAGAAATAGCCACTATTTCTGCTTTGTACATGTTGTGGAAGTCACACAAACGTCAAAACATCAAACGTCCTCGTGTCTGGGTTCATAATATTATCCTGAATGAGGCAAACTTTTTTGAGTCACGCCATTCGTGTCATTCACGCCGCCCGGAGGAAACGCGCGTTACTCGCATCCATACGCGTCTGTGCACTGACTGCATGTAATCTACTCGCAACGCTTCTGGTGTATAACTCCAGACTCTGAGACTCTTGTCAGGAGCAAACATCCCCAGTTCTCCAGTAGGAGTTCCTCCAAACTCAGTTCTGTCAGTATTACACCTCAGGTGAGTGCTGCTTCATGTTTTTCAGTATTTAGCTACTGATAAGATAATCAGAAGAAAAGTTAATGTTGTATACTTGAATCTTGTTTAATTGCACTTTACCTTTAATTTATTTAGAGTTTGTGGTTAAAGCTGCTCCTCAGGACACTGAATGTTTCATAGTGCAGTGTTGGTCATAGATTCAGTGAGTGGGTATTCTCAGCGAAAGTTACATAATTTGGGTCTCTTTGAAACCGCTTCTCAGTAGTTTGATTTTTTTTATTTCATGTTTGTGTATGAAAGCTGTTGAGTCCGTTTTAAAAAGGCTGAAGTTACTGAATTGTTATTTATATATATATAAAATATTATATATTACCTCGTGTCCTTAAGATGGACTTTTGGGTTTCTAAATCGACTATAAAAAGGGAATATTTCTAACTAGTTTTTTCCGTGCATACTGTGTTATTCTGTAATATCTCAGGTTCAAACTGCACCATCTTTTCATTAAATCAATTTGAGAAGTTGAACATGTTCCTTGATTTGGGTCGCGGCTTGTCATTCAGGGGTGATGGTGGGTCCCAGTTGAGAACCACTGATCTAACAGAAGGGGACCTTGTTGTTTCTAATCTGTTACCGTTGTCAAAGTAGACAATATTGATGCACAACATATTTTACTAAATATAATTATGAACATGGGCAATTGCACGTTCCCCATCTTTTACAAAAAGCACTGTTTAGTGTTAGGACTCAACTAATGACAGCGTTGCGGCTCGTAGGTTTTAGTCCTGACAGAAAGCCCCCCACCTCCATATGAAGTGACGACCCAGGACATTATTGTCCCATCATCAGTGTGCAGGTCAACATACATAAAAACCACTCACGCTATCTGCAGAGCTCGTGTCCCGAGCACTCGGGCTCTCTCATACTTGGTCATGTAAGCCGTTGTGATCCTCTTCAGGTTGGCCTGCGACCCTCCTCCTGCGGGCAAGATCTGCACGTTCTCCCGGTCCTCCTGCGCGAGAGCAAGTCAAACCGGTTGGGACAAATACGGACCCACAAGAGCAGCGGCGGAAAACGCGTGTAGAGACAATTTATATTAAATAGCAAACGGCTTGATGGGTTACGCACAAGGTCAGCCAGTAATCATGTCATTAAGAGGCGAACTTACATCTTCGGGGTTTTCCAGGTCATCTAACCCCTCATCTTCTTCGCCTTCATCAAAATCTCCGTCGTCGAAACTACAGAAATGGCATAAAAACGATAAGCACAAATACCAGTCATAACTAGCTCAATGTTAGCTAGCTCTAACGTTGACCGCACGTTGTGTTGTGTTTTAGTAAATACGCGGCTCGATACGTCACGTTCACAGTGTGACGACACTTACTTATCTTCGTTGTCCGACATGTTTTATGTTGAAGCTTGTAAATGTTCTCTGTGAATCACTGCTAATGAAAAAGTTCAGAAACACTTTTTTTTTTGTCAACATGGACCCACATGAACGTCGAGAATGTTTAACTTCCGGTATCTCGGTCCGTTGGAGAATATTCCGGGTGCGCCAGAGGACTGTTGTTTTTCTGTTCCGCTTGTACTGTCGTTGGATAAAAAGGCTGTTGAGAAAAAGCTTGAGCTTGCATTATGTGGTCTAATGTAATCACAAATAAAACAATTATTGTATGAATCAGATTTAATTAGTCTGTTTCGCAATGTGGCGACATATCGTCTATTGCATACGTGCACATTAGGCACACACCTTCCTGATTTCTAAACTACTGGGAATAAGTATGTCTTTTCTTCATAACATAAATGTTTATGTAAGAATACACATGTAGTTGATGCATTTAATGCTTTTAGTTTACCATTAGACTTGCTCTTGTAGCATTTTAAAAACAAACCAAGACTCACCGAAGAGTGACAACTTTCACTCCAGAAAAATCCTCAACTTTGAACCTGAATTAACGTATTTGTGCAAGGAACTAAATTATATCTAACGTAGGGCATCACAAATCATGAAGGAAAAGTAACACATAAAATAAATAGACATTATTACATTACTTTTTCCAGTCCTTTGAGGATTTCCGAGCTCTGCTCTCCATTTAAAAGCAAAAACATTAAAGCAAAAACAATGAAACGGATTCTGAAATCAAAACAAGTCAGTTTTATCCAGCATTGAAAAAAATGGATACTACCATGTCAAAAAAGTTATTTGAACCGTAAATATACAATTCACCATAAAAAAAGAACGCTTTCCCAAAATCCCTATTTATATCATACTTCATCAAATACAAGCAAGTAATAAAAATGAAAGAAAGATTGTAAAACAGGAGACAGGGCAAGTAAAAACACATGGAAGATAAAATGTACATTGATAACGCTGAAACATTTGCACTAAGATAATATTGAATTTAGGCAATGCTACAGAGGCGCTCTTCAACATAAAATGAATAAACTATATAATATTGTGATCAGATTCCACTTTTCCACAACACTTATTTGTATTATCTCAAAGTATGAGTTTGTTTTCTGTGAGAGTTTCTGCAGTCGGGTTAGTACTTCAGCTCTTTTTGTCCATGGAGTCTTTGCTCTCAGCTTTATGGTTCAGCATCTTAAACATTTTCGTGGCCTTGAACTTTCCTTTTGACTTTTTTAGCTCTTTTAATCCTTCTTTCTGGATCTCTGTGGAGAGATATGGATACAGTTAGGGGCAGCAGAACACGAGTCAGCGTTTTCAAAACTTAACATTAAGGCTAAATCCGCTGTCCCTTCTTCACAAGCAGAGAGGAGACAGTAAGACATCGACAGGAAAAGTCACATCACCGTATGAAAAAATAAGCTATTTGTCAATGGGGACTTATAATATAAAACGTTTCTTTTCACCTTTGTTAGTCATCATGGCTTCCAAAAGCATATCTTCTCCTCTTTCCCTAATGAGAAAAAAGCAAAGTTTCATTTTTAATTTTCAACATAAATACCCATGAAAGCCTGGTGTATAGTTTTATTTCTTCTTCTGCGCACCTCTGCCGGTCCTGATCCAAGCTGCTGACGATCTGGTTCCTCTGTTCGATGATGGCCACCAGCTCGTCCATCAGCTGCTGCTCTCCACCTCGATCCTCCTGACTCCAGTCGGCCACTGAGTGTTGAAGATGACGAGTGTAACATTTAACCAAACAAAGCGCACTGCATCACATTCAGGAAACTGAACCCAGTGAGGTTTGAGATTTAGTTCTTGTTCTCCTTTACACAAAGGCAGTTTCAGTTAAACCTCTGGAACATTTTTCTTTTAGTAATATTATTTATAGTGTATGTGTGATTTCCATCAGGGTAACAACCACAAATGTTAGGTCTATTGAATATACGGTTAAAACAGTCTTAATTCTAATGATTATCGATCGCTGAATCATTACAGAGTTTCCTCCCAGCTGTGTTTGTGAGATAAATAATTGGTATTATTGTCAGATATGTTAGCTGAAAAAAAAAGAAGTGGCAAAGTAATGCACACAGCGACACGCTGACCTGGTTTATTAAGGAGACATCTGAGCTCGTACTCCACATCTGCCTGTCTCTCCTCTAACTTCTGCTGCTTTGTCCTGGGGGGGAAAAAAAGGCACAACATTGCTAATATAAATTGTTATATTCTGTAGATATTCTTCTTATGTCTATGAGAGTTCCGGTTGTGCAAGGTCAGTTTAACAAATAGTGTCTGTGAGAAATGTTCCTCAAGGATCCACGCTTTGCAGTACAACACTCACACATGTTTATCAGTATATTGACATCAGGGAAGCAGACTGGTCGTTGCACGTTCCAGCCTTGTGAGAAAAGATGAGGACACGACTCTCCTCCTCTTAGACGGGTTAGCGCCAATTAAATGTTAGATGTTCATGATGGAAAACCGTGTATTAAAGAGCCGAACATCCGGCTGTTTGGGAGTGTTTTTGGACGGTCTCCCTGCGTGTTGACTGGACGATTCCCTGCTATCGCGATTGCAGCACTTGTTACTTTGTTTGTGATCAAAGAAAATAAATTGAGAGAAGTTGTCAAACTGAATTCTTCCGGAGGCTACACCAGGCATCCAAAAATATTACACGCTAACAACACACACACACACACACACAACAAAAACAACGTAAAACTTCGGTAAAATTCAAGAAACTTCCCTTCACAACACATTTTGGACGCAGAGTGTGACAAATAATGGCACACGCTGTACAACTCATAGGCAGAACAAAATCCTTGTGCTGGTCCGGTCTACTTACAGATGAACCAGCTCTGTGTCTCTGCGCATCAGAGCGTGTCTCTCATGAATCAGAGAGAACCACTCCATTAGCATTTGTTCCTCATCTTCATCTAGAACAAAAAGAACGGCTCATTGGAACAAACATATATGACATAGTAATGTAACTATTACATAGTTAGCGTGTATACACCATTTGGTGCCAGCCAGTAAATCATTTGGGTCAGAACAGTTTGCCGAACCGTTCTTGAGGTCTCTCAGATTCCCCTCCAGTTTGACTCCTTTTTGCTCCAGTGCCTCCAGATGTTTCTCCAGCTCTCTCACCTCCAGCTGCAGCTCTTCTGTGGAAACGTTCTGGTCCGTCTGCACCTATCCAGCCACATCAAAGTCTCAGTAATATCTCGCACACCAAAAATTATGCAGAATTTCTGCAAAACCAAGTGTGAATAATCGCCACAAGGATATAATTACATTCCCCAGTGACTGAACCGTGAGATGAGAGCTAAACATTGTCTGCGTGTTATCATCCAATCCTTCTGTTAAGGTTGAATACGATGACGCGGAGGCAAACCTTTGGGCAGCAATGTGCATTTAGAATATTCATCATCTGAATAAGTATCAAGCTTCATCGAGTTATTATTAGTTGTCTTTGGAGTTCTAAATCCAGCCATTGTACCTTCCTCTTGATGAGTGGGAAGCCGTGTCCGGGGGCGGGGGCCCGCGCAGAGGGGAGGTCCTGACAGGTCTTAGATTTGGGCATTGCAGGTTTTCGATCAAAGGGATTTTCTTTGCAGGCCAGCTGAAAGTAAAACAACAACAACATTGTTCTCTTGAAGTATTTAGTCTGTGACATTAGATTTAATTATGAACAGTTTTCTCTTTCCATACCTTACTTCGACATGACACGACCTGGTCAGACTCAGTTGCCTCCGTCAAGTCAAAATGCAAAAGGGAGCTTTGAGAGCCGGCGGATGTGATAGCTGGCACAGAGAGACTTCTGGGTAAAATGTGACTCTGTGCTTCTCCTGCAGAGGAACACGGCCCTGCTGCTGCTGCTGCTGCTGCTTCAGTCACATCCAGAGGGAAACCTTTAGCGTTTCCAGTTGCATCCAAATCAGATACAAGTTGACTTGTTTCTCGAGCTGGTCCTCTTGAAGCTCCCACATCATCGGGTGCAGATTTAATAGCAGAATCTTCACTTGAACAAACCTCAGCATCCGCGTCCTCCGATGTATTTTTCCGAGTGCCACCATTCCCTGAACTGGGCTCGGTTTGGTGGGCGGGCTCGGGCTCCTTCGTAGTGTCCTCATCCACCTCCTCTCCGAATGGATTGGGAGGAGGCGCCCGGGGCCGGTTCCAGGACCTCCGCATGTTGGAGACCGATTTGGATCGAGGAGCGGGTACCGGAGGTGGAGCGGGGGGCAGTTGTGTCCAGGGTCCGGGGTGGATGATGTTAATCCATGGATGGTTGGTTTGCACTTTGGGACTATCTCTTGTTGGGCTGGTGCTACAAGGGGAAAGGCAAGCGGGGCTTTAAGAGACGACTCCAAAAGTGAGGAAGAACTTCAGAGGAAAATCAGTCATCATTATCATTATTATTATTATGATAAATCAATTTACAGTTTCATAAAGCTTGTTTTATGTGATGTTTAAGATTTTCCATTGATTTGAGGTTTGCACTTTTGAAAACCATTGGTGTTCCCTTCCATAAGATTAAGATGTTTATAGAATGTTCTTTGTGTTATTGTCAAACGTGAATAAAGAGAGGTCGCTTGAGTAAAAGAAAAGAGACCCTTGAATCTGAAATCTGACAAAATCAAGAGAATACAGACTATCATAAAAGTACACTCACATGTGAGATGAGTTGGATGAACATTTCTTTTGGTTGGATAAATTGCCTGCATGGAGAAACAAAAAACTAAAATGTCTTCTCTCATTTTTTCTTCAACATCAAAATACAAACATACAGCGAGTGGTTAAAACACAACTGATCCGCTACAGTAAAAAAAGATAAGTGTTTTTTCTTCTTACCTGAAGCAGGGGATCTGTTCATGGGCGGGGCAGCTCTGGTCCTGGGCACAGGAACAGGGACCACAGAAGGGTCCAACATTCTCCTGGGTGCTGGAACCGGCCGACTGCTTCCTTCTGGCACTCGAGCACACGATGAGGAGAGCTCAGAGGTCTTCGTCTCCTCCTGCTGTGTCTTACTTTCTGCCAGAAGGGACGTAGGTCCAGCTTTTTCGGCTCTTTTGACGGTCCTGTCTTCAACGCTGGGTGGAGGAAGACGAGGAGGCGCCGGCTTCTTTGCCGTGCACTTCAGTCCAACAGTTGAGTCTCTGTCTTTCAGCCCTCTTTCTCTCCCCTGCGTCTCCGCTGTCTTACAAACCAGATTGTCCTGTGACTCTGTTGTCTTGGTGTAATGAGGAACGCTGGAGATGGCCAGTCCACCCAGAGAGAAATAACCTGCCTGAAACTTAGATTTGGGCCGATTGTCAGTCGATCCAATTTGCTTATTGAGGTCACTTGTACTTTTCCTGTCCGTAATGTGGTGCGTGCAGATCAAGGAGCCGTCGTCTCTTCCCTGCGTGTAAGACTCTGGTAAAAGAGTGCTGCGGCACACTTTGCACCTGGAAGACAAACGGGAAATGTGTTGCTCTTAATGGATATCAACAGAAAAAAAGGTAATACTATAGTATTACCTTTTTTTAGAAGTATTATTATATTATAAGAAAACATTTTGACAAATAAAAAAACTGCATAAAAACCACCCAGTTCTCTTCTTACACTGTTTGGCCATGTACCAGTGGCGGGCCATGGATTTTCTACCTGCGCATTCAGTGAGTTTAGCAGGCCCTGACGGCCCGCCACTGCCATGTACAGAGAGAGGTTCCTTCAGGTATACGCGTATGTGAGCAGGGATGTCCAATATGATCACAGTGGTCACTTGAAACACACTTGAAACACATGCTTGTGTGTGACTCCAACCAGATCTACACACAGTGTCTGGATGGATCTGGAGCCAGACACTAAGAAGCAAGAAAACCCAAACAAATTGCTGTTACCTTGTGAACTGTGCTGTTACCTGAAACAGCTGCGATGGTAGACCTTTCCGTCAGTCAAATGTCTCTGTATGAGGTGGACCGGCTTAACACACACATGACACACTGTCCGTGGCCTTGTGTCGGATAGACGATCTTCTCTGCTGGTTCCCAGATCGGTCTGGATCTGAAAGGAGAAGGGAAAACAGCAACTGAGACCGATAACCCAGCGGCTGAGATGAAGACAAAAAAAAAAGTGTGTTCACAATGCAAACATATGTGCGTTTAATTTACCTTCAGGCGTTTCAGACCATCGGGAGTTTTACTCTTTGCGAGGTTGTTTAAGAAAGTGACGTGTGATGACTTCGAACTGGTGAGACCTGCTGCAAAGTCAAGAGAAGACGTGCAGATGGAGCGCAGTTTGGTAAAAGAGAGATTTAAGATTAAAATAGAAAAGATTATGCGCATGTGAGAGAGACAATAAACCTCAGCGTGCTGATTTTCTGCAAGCATCTAATAGAAAAAACAACACAACAGAGACATTGTACTCAGCACACCATAGGACTTCCTGTTGAAGAAGTAGTAGTACTGGGAAAGGTAGCTGATGACGCTCAAACCATCAGGCGCCTTGGTGCAGACCATGTCCTTTGGTTCCAGCAACGCAGGGATGCCCAGCTTCCTCTCTGCAATCTCAAAGGCCTGCAGGAAGCCAGGAAAGATGAACAGAGAAGGAAGGTGGAAAAGAGTTGCGTGAATACAGGTGACCTAGAAGTCTTGTGCGTGCGAAACACAGAGTTGAGAGACGCATGCTCGCATTGTGCCTAGAGTGCAACCATAGATGTAAATGACTCACCGTCTTGTTATTCTGATAACCATTATCTTTGCAGAGGGAGCTGAAATCTCTGGAGCAAGGTGAGGAAAATAAAAGAGGATGATTAAGTGACAAGACAAAAATCATAAAGAAACAAAAAAACTGTTGTCTTTTGGTGAATGAGGGTTAACCAGAGACCCCAACCGACATAAAGAAGCACTGACAAAAGATCAATCACAGATTAAATTAGATGATTCAGGTTCAATCGTTAGAAACAAGCCAACTAATCCCATTAAAGTGGACAAGAAGAGAAACGGAAAGAGATTAAGCAGAGAGCAGATTAGACTGTGCAGGTCCTGCTCTGCTCCAGATTAGACAGCACATTAGTCAATCTGGTGCAGCCCCAGACGAGACAACAAAAAGTCCCCCCCCCCCCCCCCCCCCCCCCCCCCAAAAAAAAACTACAACAGACAAGGACACATGCGTTTACAACGTTAGAAATGTCCTAAACGTGCAGCACACCTGCAGATCAGACCAGTGCAACTACATGTAACTACTGGTCCGTACTGGTCTACGCACATTAGGTCGGGTCGGTGGCTGTGGATGATGGCGCAGAAAGCAAGTCCGTCCCTGAATGAGGTGGACATGTTCTTGATTTCCACACCGGGGTAGCTGGCGCACGTGAGGCGGCACCACTCTCGGACGGCCCTCGGCGAGGCCATGTCGTGCGTGAGATTCGACATGTGGGCCGGATGAACATCGCGCTTCAGAAGTTAGAGGAGATCACAGAAGGCTGGGCAGGTCGGGGCTCCGGGGAGGAGGAAACAGGAAACGAGCATCTTCTTCTTGCAGAAAAACCTGCGGCCGGTGCATGGAGTAGGTGAAGCAACAGGAAGGAAGGAAGTGATATTTGTTGCCCTAGTTGTCAATTACAAACCAAGGTGCCCGCGCGTTAGAGCTGATGACGCGAGGCTCTCCTCACTCACAACACCGCGACGGCACTTTTCACCAATCGCCGAAAAAGGAGTTTCTCAATGTGGAGAACTGTCGTCAAAAACAGATATTTACGGTGATTCGGTTACTCCTGGTCGATTTAATAACAAAGGAGTATACTTTTTAAACTCAAATTCCGTTACTTGCTGGAGTCCGTCTTGTTGTGCTCCACATTCAGTGAAATGCACAATAGCTGTAGCTAGAGGGAGACATCGAGCTGCTGCCGCTATAATTAGGAGTATATTATTATATTATTATGGTTACACGTTTAGTTCTCTTCTTTTTCTATTCTCTGCGTGGCGGACAAATATCATACATCTAAATAAAAGGAAAATCAATTAATAGTTTTATCTTCTATCAAAAAAAGAATAAATAATCCTTACAGCTTAATTACAACATGCCATTCGTTAATTTCGATACTTCTTGTCAGATCTTGTTATTAATGATCAATGAATGGATCTCTAGATGTAAACAAATCTGCTTTAGGCAGTAATGTTAGTTTGTGACAACACTAGTCGTCATTTCAGCAAGATTTCGTAAAAAATATTTAAGTATTTCCGGTCAAACCCAAAATCTAAACTAACCCAAATGGCGTGCTTTTATTTTGAAAGAATTTTGCTCCGGTATGACTCCGTCTGTGCGCTTGACTCAGCGCTCTGATCATAGAAATGCATTTGCTAGAATGGTTGTTATTATTAAGGCCTATTTATACATATACATAAAGGACAGAAATCGTCTAATTTGAGGAATAATATGCAATATTTGGCCATTAGCATTGACGTGGCATATTACACTCAAAATAATACCACACAATAATGCAAATATCACAAAGTGAGCCAATGTATACTATAGAAATATATTTTAAAAAGTATTTTTTTTAAATATAGATCAAGTAATCTGAGTGTGAAGTTTGTATTAGTGGTTGTCGATAAAGCGGAAGCAGCAACACCTCGATCTGATCCGCCATGTTTCAACAGGCAGCAACCGGCGTCTCTTCTACGCGCCGCAGCTCTGCGTCCTCTCGGCCGCTACGTGCTCGTGCGTCCCTCGCGAGACCGACGCATCGCATAAATCTCGCAGTGATGGCTGCGCCGCCCGACACGGAGAGTTTGGAGTCTCGTATCAGTGAGTGTTTTCAACTTATTGTACCGGAGCAGGTGTGTGTCCGGGGAGCAGTACGCTCGCACGTTATCGTCCGTGAGTTTGTTGTGGACGAGGTGACAGCCCAGCAGAGCCGCGCGCGGCCCCGCGAGACAGCAGGACTCGGACCCTGTGTCCAGGATGCTAACCGAGCTCGCTGTGTGCGTGCTCGCTGTACGCACGCACGCGCGCGCGCGCGCACACACACACACACACACACACACACGATACAGTCGGTGTGACTGTTTAATGCGCGACCGTGTTAACTGGTGACTTTTCATCCGAACGCGTCCGTTGTTGTCGTAGTTACAGACAGCTGTTGACAATTAGGAAGAGAAAGACGTAACTTAGCTGCCCTCGTGAATGCCGCATTGTTTAATTTGTATTATGTATATGAGAGGGTTTGACACTATTTAAAAAAACAAAGCGGCATTCATGAGGACAGCTAGTTATAGGCATTACGGCAACAACTGACGCGTTCGAATGAAAGGTCGCCAGTTAACACAGTCGCCTGTTAAACCGTAACACCGGCTAACGGACGTTAGCCGGTGTTACGGTTTAACAGGCGACCCCGACTCTGCGGCTCGATAGCTCAACTAGTTGGGGGCCCGGTTCTAGTCCCGGAGGTTAGCTTGTGATTACGGAAGTTTCTAGACTAGACAATGACACAGGGCGACGAACTGACAGGCAGCAAGCTAGCTGACGCGACGCTCCGGTAGCTGCGTCCCGGTGCGCTGCGCCGCTCGGTGTCTCGCTGCGGGTCTGTGACCTGAGACTTAACGCATTTTAAATCACGAGTGTCACGAGGACCCTTTTGGACCCTTGGGTGCTAAGCTAAAGTTGTCTTTGAAGTGAAAAGCTAAAGCATTTGGACTCAACGTCTGTATCTATAAAGGTGAAGGTACCTTTGGGGTATGAATATTGAAGCTCTCATTCAATTTTTATTATGAAAAGGAACAATTAACAACAGGCCCTCCGTTGCCAGTTTAGCCGCTGCTAGTTGAAATAATAGAAACATGAAACAAATTAGATGTGCAATCAAGCCTCCACCCTTATGCAGCTATACAGTTATTTGTTGTGGTATTATATTGCAAGGTATTCAAGAGGTGTTTCAAATCTACAATCAAATTGGTGTACCTACTAAAGAGGCAGCTGGCTGTAGAAACTATAACTGAACAGGTAGTAATGTTCACTGCTAATGTTGCGTCAATTCAGAAATACATACTCTTCGTTAATGCATATTGATACAACGCAGTGAAGCTGAAGTCTCATCCATCGCCTCTGTTGTCTGATATGCCATGTATCTACCGTTTCAGACACGGCTACAAACCCACTGAACAGAGACACCGACTGGAGCAGCATCCATGCCTTCTGTGACCAGCTCAACAATGACCTGGAGGGGTAAGAGGAGGCCACAGCCTTCAGATCTTAATTTGTCTGTTTGATGCTGATTCAAGTTTATACATCCTGGAAACCCTGTGGCAGTGGACATATTCTCTACTAAAGAAGGATTCCCTGTTGAATAAAAAACAAAACAATGAAATCCTTAATCTTAACTGAACTGTCAATGCAAATTAACACTCAGTACCTTCATGCATACTTTACCGCGATGCCCTGGACATTCAGTTTTGTTTGTGACGTGTGTTACAGGCCTCAGCTTGCTACCAGGCTCCTGGCTCACAAGATCCAATCTCCACAGGAGTGCGAGGCCATGCAGGCCCTGCTGGTGAGTTCATACCTGACCCGGGATCTGCTAGTATGAATCTGCTGCCTCAGTACTGATGATGAGGGTTTTCAGTGCAAATGTTTTCTGCTAATTTTCTATGCTGCTATCGTGTGATATTATTTGTTTACATTTTAGAGTGTACATTTTGGGACTATGATGTTTCACTGCAAGAAGATTAACTTTGAGCAAATTTCACCCTAAATTATCTATAGGCTATATGTTTGTTCGCCGTAGCATTCCTTTTAGAGCATGGCATATCCGTTTCTGATTTAGTTTAATTTTTTTTGCCTAGGTTCTGGAGACGTGTATGAAAAACTGCGGGAAAAGGTTTCACAGTGAAGTTGGCAAATTCCGTTTTCTCAATGAACTCATTAAAGTAGTTTCTCCAAAGGTAAGATTCCCCAAGTGTTTCTCTGAGTGAATCTGTTTTATAATTTTATTTTTACACATGTTGTATTCACTCATTGTTGTCTTCAATACCTCAGTACCTGGGCTCCCGGTCACCAGAGCCAGTAAAAAAGAAGGTTTTGGAGTTGATCTTTAGCTGGACTTTGGGGTTACCTGATGAGGCCAAGATCTCAGATGCATATCAGATGCTGAAAAAACAAGGTAAGATGTCATCAGATTAATGCAAACTATAACTTCTAAAGTTGTTAGCAGGCACTAACAAATTCTGCCAAAGTTAGTTTTTTAAGATTAATCTCTAAGCATTTAACTCTGTTCTTTTTGATATGCTGTGTTTGTAAATCAGGTATTATTAAACAAGACCCAGAGCTGCCACCTGACCAACTGCTGAACCTTCCTCCACCCAGACCCAAGAATGCCATTTTTGAGGACGAGGAGAAGTCAAAAGTGAGGATTTGTCTGTTAATAATCAGTTATTTGAAAAGATGCCACACACTGGGCATGCTGTCATGATTGTGCTCGCCTCCCACAAAGGGGATTCATGAAGCCTGTTCACTCATTTTTCACCATGGGAACTCTGCCTGTCTGCTTTGTCAGATGTTGTCTCGGCTGTTGAACAGCTCGCTCCCCGAGGACCTAAAAGCTGCCAACAAACTCATCAAGGAAATGGTGCAAGAGGTAAACCAGTCTCCTATTCCTTTTGTACGTCGTGTTTTTCTGTTATACATTAACTGCACCTATACCTTTTTAGTGCTGCAGATAAAGCAGTGTTTTTTTTTTCTTCGAAAAAAAGAGTAAAATATCAGAGTGCTGCACTCAGGGAAGCAACATTAACGGAATGAGGAAAATGGGTTGGTTGCTTTGGAGGGTTTTGTGTGTCACTGGCAGAATGACTCAGCAGGCGCTCAGAGTAAACTTGTCCTGATTTCAGGGTAATAGTAACTGCTCTTTGTGCTCCCTAGACTTTCCTAATGGCCTCTCCCTGACCTGGCTGTACTTCCTTTTTTTGTTTTTCTATTCATGCTTCTGCAGCTTGCTTCATGTATGATCATTTTCGTACATGGGCACTTGATTGTGGTGCCGTTTGTGAGACAATCTCTTTTTCGGCTGCAGGATCAGAAGCGAGCAGAGAAGGTGTCGAAGCGGGTCAATGCCATTCAGGAGGTGAATGAGAGCGTCGCTCTGCTGACTCAGCTTCTGCAGGAATATGACGGCACCGCCGACAATCAGAGCAACGCTGAACTCTTACAGGTGAACTGAAAGATGCTTTTGATCAGAGGGAGATTTAGACTCTCGTACAAAACTATTAATATGCTCTTCTCAAAGCCACCAGTCTTCTTGTGGCTTTGAGAAGACACAAGTTACTTTACTTTTACCTTTTGCTGTTCGTTGAAAAATAAACTTTAAACGATATCAAAATATAACATTACTGTCTTTGTTGGCCTTTCCACTGTTACAACAATGATTAACTCTGGTTTGAAAGAGACTGACTAAGTCAGTGATTGTCAACCACTGTGCCGCGGCACACCAGTGTGCCGTGAGAGATCGTCAGGTGTGCCGTGGGAAAATGTCCAATTTCACTTAATTGGTCCAAAAAAATATTATTTAGTTGCCGCAAATGATTTTCCATTGTTGAGCGTCTGAGCTGCAATATAGTGGCTGGCAGAGTAATATAGAACAGGTCCTTGTTCTGCTATTAAACAAACTAAACGGCCGTATGTTATTGATCTTATCTACACAGCATGTCATTTCTGGGTCGCGTCTATACAACTCTGCTCTGTTCTGTGTCGCGCACGCGGAGTATCGGAAATAAGTTGCGTGCTTTTCACAATGGGATTTGCTGCTGAAGCTATCAGTATTTTAAGATATGAGCTCTCACTTTTAAAGCCTAACAGTTCATGTATTTGCAGGTCAAGACAAACAGCCTGGAGCTCCATCAATGACGTTTCTGACTCAGAGAGGCTCTGGAAATATTCTTCCAAAAGCCTGAAAAATACACTGCAGTGATAAAGCCTGCATATTTTGTGGTTGTCATTAAAATAAATGAACACCGTGTTTCCTTTAAGTCAGTATTTATCAAACTGGGGCGGTATTTATTACAGGTGTGGCGCAAGAGGAAATGCTGGTTTTAAATGTTCACCGTCCGCCGTTAACAAGTTACGCTGCGCATGTGCCGATTCTTGGCATTTCGCCAAAAGCCGATCTTTATGAGATGTCTGTGAGTTCGGCTTTCTGCTGTTGTGTCTCTCACCATTGAGCATGAACTGAGAGCCGTATCAAATCTACAACCCCGTTTAAAAAATATTTGTAGAGGAAAGCAGCCACTAATACCGATACAACGTGATGCTCACATATCTGCACTCATTCCGTTTTGTTTTGCAATAGCTTATTGTTTTCCACAATAAGCTATTTTGTAGTAACTAAATATTAGTTCTTTTTTGCATAACTTTATTTTCATTTTTCTAACAAAGTGATAACACTGCGATCTGGTTTACTTGAAACACTGAATACTCTTCCATGCCAGTAGGTAGTGCAATAATGATCTACCATATATGCTGTATTATGCTACATATGTGACATTGTGACATATGCTACAATGTGACAACTTTTTAGGTTGTTGGTGTGCCGTGGGATTTTTTTATTGTAGAAAATGTGCCGCGACTCAAAAAAGGTTGAAAAACACTGGACTAAGTAACAGGTGTATACAAAAAAATAAGTAACCAGTGCAACTTTTTAATTGTTTACTTTGTTGGGAAAAGGATACAATGTATTGTGTTTTGTGTCATCAGGACCTGTACCAGCGCTGTGAGAAAATGAGACCTACACTGTTCAGACTGGCAAGTGATACAGAGGACAACGACGAGGCTCTGGGTGAGCGTTACACTCATACAGCCGTCATTAAACGTCAAGGAAAAAAAAAGGAACGATCACTCCTTGTTTATTTGCTGCAGCAAGCAAACTGCACACAGTTAATTTGTTCAACTGAACTCAGACTTCCATGTGCTTTCATGGTAAGAGCACCAGAGACACGCCCACAATATTAACATTTGGGATAATCATTGAAAGCTGATGCCAATCGGTGTTAAATCCCCGTCACCGCTTTGCTCTTTTACCGTGTCTGTCCTGCAGAAATCTTTGGTATCCAGGACTGCCATTTTCTTTTCTGGAGATGTTTGCAATTGGTTTACTTTTGAGCTTTGGCCCTTAACTTAAGCTGGAAAGATGTATTGTGGCTTCTAAGATCAATTGGTAGCTGCCCACAGACGCCACAATATTCACGATCAACACGTTGTTTTAGTTTTACAGTTATTCACGTTTCATTATCCGTGATGGTTCGGGTGGTCCCGCGGTTGTTTGAATATGTAGTCTAGTTTATGGGTTGACTGTAGCGTCATAAACAAAATAAAAACAAACACTCTTCCAAATATAAAGGCTTTCACAAAAGGTTCAAATCGGTAACAAAAACAAATTCATCAAACTAAGACTAAACTGACCAAAATAAACAAAACATGCAGCGGTTATAGACGGTTTCCTCGTGGCGTCTTCACCTAATTTTCAGCACACCTGCCTTCAGTGATGTGATGTCAGGTGACTCACCAAAACTACCACTGGGTGCTGCTGTACTATTTATATTGAGGTAAATAAAAACAATATACAATTATAAAAGCTTGCTAGAAATGGCTCTAACAAGGCGCTTGCGTGACGTATCTTTTGTCTTTCTAAGCTTCTAGGCCACCTCTAGAGATTCTACTTATGACCGTTATCGTATAACACTGTGAAATCAATGCGGAGCGTTTTCTCCCGTCTCTCCACAGCTGAGATCCTGCAGGCGAACGACAGCCTGACTCAGGTCATCAACCAGTACAAACAGCAGGTGAAGGGGGAGATAGTGAACGGCAACAACACATTGAACACACAGAGGTCAACAGGTGGGTGAGACATTGAGCAGAGTGATAAATTCATAACCAAGCGGTGAATTACCCTTCATGTATTAAACGATTAACAAATGTTTAAATGCAGCAAGGGCTTTTTTTTAAAATCAGTTTGAAATGAACTGGCTTGAATCCATTTCTCACAGGAGGGACGGCGCTGCTCGATCTGTCAGGATTGGACACATCGCCACAGTCGCCTCCGTCCTTCCCAGAGTTCCCCACTCCAACAGACACGCAAGAGATGGGGATCAGTCTACTGGACGACGAGCTCATGTCACTCGGTAATAGCACGTCAGACAGCGCGCGCGCGCGCGCGCGCGCACACGCCAATAAGTTGTATCCAGGATGTTGATTGTGATTTTTATTTTGAGTTCTCTCGGAGTTGAAACGGTCCTAAATGGTAGCGCCACTCTTTGTGCATCCCACAGGTTTAAGTGAAGGAACACACACCTCCAACCCTCCCTCGCAGCCTGATGACTCCACTGCCTGGGACTCCTTCCAGGTTTGTTATTATTATTCATCTGGCAAACGCGCACAAATTCATCATTTACATTTATGCATCATCGCTTCCAATACAGCTCCAGTAAAATCAAGACATCCATACAGCTATTTGTCATACTTTCTACTTGCAGTCCTCTGACAGCATAGACGCAGACATCCCGGCAGCACCCAGTCTCCTCCTGAGTCCAGAACCCGCCTCCCACTCTCAGCCCCTCTCGTCTGGCTCCACACCTGGGAACTCTGCTCTGGATGAGCTGGACATGCTGGGAAAGACCCTGATGCAGCAGTCCCTGCCTCCAGAGGGCCTGCAGGTCAAATGGTATTTAACTAGCACCACTCTGTCACAGTACTGTGGGGAATAGTCTGTACAATTTTTTAGTTTGAGATGCTTGTCTGCCTGGTGCACTTTGGTATACACATGTAGTTAAAGATGATCAGTGCAATAGCAGCCGCTGTGGGATCAGAAGTTTTGCGCAAAGCTAGTAATAGGAGAATCTTTTGAAATTGTATAAAATAATACAATTAATCACCAAAGCAAAACAAAGACGAAGTGTTCATTTATCTGCCATCAGGGACAAGCAGCAGTGCAAACCAACTCTGAGGGATCTCCAGAGCAAGTCTGGGTGCAACATCACCCCAAACCCCATACCAACCTTTGTCGCTGAACATCCCGCACCACTCCTCAACTCTCAGCCCAGCCCTGCAGCGACGTTGCTGGACGTGTCCCCGACTCACACGGAGACGCCGCCTGCAGACGTCACCCTGACGGATGTTTTTGTACCGCTAGAATCCATTAAGCCCAGTAAGTGAACCTAATGGCCTCATGCGCCCGTCTACCTGGAAGAACAGATCATATACTCTCCTCCTCTCTCCTTCTGTCCTTACTCTCTCCAGGCAGTCTGTTACCTGTGACGGTGTTTGACGGACACAGCCTGCGGGTTCTCTTTCACTTTGCTCGGGACTCGCCTCCCTCTCGTCCTGATGTGCTGGTGGTGATCATCTCCATGTTGTCATCGGCTCCCATCCCCGTCAGCAACATAAACTTCCAGAGCACCGCCCCAAAGGTAGTAAGAAAGTTCACGGGCTTCGTCTCCCATTAGATGCAGTCGACTATATACATACATGGTTATTCTTATAAAGGACATTGTTCCTAAACCACTGCAACCGGTTTACTGTCTGAGTTGGAATGTTTGTTTTCATTGATCAACTGTAGTCTATGGCAGTGAAGCTTCAGCCCCCATCAGGAACAGAGCTCCCAGCTTTCAACCCCATCCTCCCCCCTGCTGCGGTCACACAGATCCTGCTGCTGGCAAACCCAAACAAGGTAAGAAGAGATTTCTACCAGTCTACACACTGGGAGTCCCCTTTTTTTTAACTTTTTTTTTTTTTTAAGAAGAAACCATTTAGCTACCATTTGTCTAAAACGTATGATAATCCTCAGACACGACTAACTATAAAGTCTTACTTTGATTTTGTCAAGCACCTGTTTCAATTTTAGCTTTGGGTTAATAGCAGAAACTCTGCAAGGAAAAACGTACTACCTTTACAGTCACGTGACAGTATGTCAAGCTACTGCTAAATTTGATACCACTGCATTTTAGAAAAGTGAACTTGCATACTACTTAAATACCCCTTAATCAATTAAGGGTTAAATTGACTGGGTTAAATTATTATCAGAAGTCAAAGTCGGCTTTAATGTCAACTCTTGTGCAAACATAAAGATTTGAAAATACGTTCCTCTCCTGTTCAACATAAAGTGAATCCAGATAATGATGATAATAAAGTGCAAATAGGTAAAGAATACTGTGGAAGTCTCATAGACCATTATCATTGTTCCATCTATGACTAGTTTCTGACGCAATACAATAAGTACAGAGGCTGTAAGCTCTCTGGATGTTAAAACTATAATTCCACCTCTCATCCTGTGTGTGTGTGTGTGTGTGTGTGTCTCAGGAGAAAGTGCAGCTGCAGTACAGCTTAACCTTCACCATGGGAGAGCAGGAGCACAATGAGAGCGGCAGTCTAGAACAGTTTCCTCCTCCAGAGACGTGGGGGAGCCTATAGCATTGAAACAAACACAACCTGACAGACTCTCTGCTTTCAGACTCCGCCTCCTTTCTGAAAACCACCTCTCCAACTCAACACTCTGCATTTCGCCCGTTTTCCTTTGTAAACACTTTGTACTTTCTTTGATCGGTATTGGTGAATTTTCTTGGATCACGCTCCGTGTATTTGTTCCAAATGAGTCGCGTGTCAAGGTCTACTCTGCTGTATGTTGCTTTAAAACAAACCTGCAACATGCTTCCCCCAGAGCCGTTGCAGTCTTGTCATATTGTTTAACAGACGACGTCAAATGTGTGCTTGATGTTTTTTACTTCAGTCTGACTCACTCATCTGTTGCGTTTACCTTCACCTCTGCATGCTTTTCCTCCATGGGATACAATCCCTGCTAAATCAGCACACCGATAGAGGACGTTAGTGCATTATAGTTCATCTTAGTTTAAAAACAAAGCTAGACTTAATCAACGTTTCGTGGTGTCTTTTGTAATTCCTTTCGCAATGACTGAGTCCACTCTTGCACAGAGAATGATTTTCTTTTTTGATTGTACCATTATCACGTGTTTCTCATCTTGTGTAAAGAACAAAGTTAACTAACAGATTTGTGTGTCATCTGCCATACGTGCCTATTTTGCAGTTTAAACATTATTTAACTTTTCTTGTGTTTTGGATGGATTTGTTTTTCTCATCTGTTACACATCAGTCATATTAGGTCTGTCTGAGATGCAGTTCAGCGACATGATATCCTTAATATATTCTGAGCATTTTCAGTAGGGTAACTTACATTTTGACTTTATTTAGCTTGTGATTTAATTTTGTATTCAGCATTTATTGGGTTAAACCGAAGTATCACGCAACTTGAGATGAAGCCAGGTGCGCTCAAACAGATTGGACCAGTTTCTCCAGTGTGCGATGCATGTCAGCCACGCTCAACACTTCCTCCTCCCCACAGGCTCTCAATCACATTCTGCTGCACTAATCTCCAGTACGACTGCTTTGTAAATACCAATGATGGCGGTCCTGTTATGTACATTTGACTTGTGCAAGAGCATAATTCTGGTAAAATGTTCCAAATGGGTAATAAAGGATTTTTCTTGGTGACCTGAAGGCCTGTTCATTTGTGTTGTGGGGGACGGAGTTTCTTCTTCCACATGGAAGATCCACCATACAATATCCATAGCTACCGTCAGCCTCCATGATTTTTAGGGTCACGGATTTAAAGACCACACTTTGATTCATTCAAGAGCTTTATTAAACCGTAAAAATTGTTAGTATTTGCTAGGAAACTCAAACCCCCACATTGATGATTAACTGAAAAGGGAATCTATCTAAACTAATTTATATGCATCCTTTTGCCTCTATTAGGCCAAAATGAATATAAAAACAATCAAATCAGTTCACACTCACTGCACAAGCAAGATCTCTATTATTGTTAAATCTATTCAAACTAATCTTGTGGCTTGCAAACTTTTAAAACCCCAAAATAAAGATAATAACAGAAACAAGCCTTTATACAAGCATTTACTTCAACACCTACCTTATACGCATTTAAAAAAAAAAAAAAAATCTGATCCGCTCATAGTAGAAATACGGCAAGTTTGTACAAAGACTTTTTGTCAAGACCATCATAACAAACTTAGTCAACTGACAGACAATCTTCTGTCAAACTAAATAATTAAATTTGACTTAAAAGAACCTTGGTCACTTAAACTTGGAATCAGTCTAAATTTTTCTTGATGAATAATTTTAACAGCGCAGTGCACTGATGCGCCGCAACCCGAAGAAGCTTGTAACTAATGCTGATGTTGCAGTGCAATGCCGAGGGTTTAACCCCTGCAAAATCAAACATGATTGTCGCCGGGTGTAGCGTGTGCGACCGACTCACAGATTACATTACTTTCTGGCTGATGGAGGGGGTGGCAGTGGAGGAGCAAACTGGAACGGTGAGTGCCCCATCAGGCCCATCATGGGCTGGGGAGGATTGAACTGCTTGGCCATTAGCGGCTGGGGGCCAGACGAAGAAGAGGGCGGGGTCTGCCCCACTGCAGTGCCCCCCGACCCAGAGCCGCTGTTGGAGCTGCTGTACTGACTACTACTGCTGCTGTTATTATTATTATTCTGGGTCTGGTCGCTGGAGCCAGAGCCGGAGCCATAGCTGCGCCCTCCATCCCTGCTGCTGCGATCTCTGTAAGAGGAGGAAGAAGAAGAGGAGCGCTCCCTGTCCCGGCTGCTTCCTCTGCGGCCATCTCGACTATCGCGGCTGTAGCTGCTGCCGCGGCTGTCCTTGGCGCTGCTGCCGCTCCCGCTCCCGCCCACAGAACGCATTCGCTTGTCACACTCGTCCTGGTACATCAGGTTGGGATTGTTAGAAGTGGAGCCATTGCGAAAACGAGGACGGCCACCTGGAGATAATAACATTTATAAAAAAGGACAAAGGAAGAGAGGCAAAACACGTCACACTGCTATGTTGGCCCATCACACGAGGAACGCTCTCTCAAACAGTCAAGTGTCATTTGGTTTCATCCCTTCTTCCGCAACACCCTCATACTTAAAGACAGTCGGACAGACGAACACCACAATAAGTCCAAACTGATTCCTCTTTGGCGGCGAGATCTCAGGAGCTAAATTATTTAGCCACCATATAAAGTATACAGTAATCTAACCCTGCAGGAAGTGTCCCTCACCTCCTCCTCCACGTCCGGTATCAACCAGCTGCAGCAGCTTTGGATTGATGGCCTGGCGGGCCTCCTCCAGCACCCGGATCAGCTCGCGGGCCTGGCGGAGGTTCCCCGGGGTGAAGAAGGTGTAGGCGGTGCCTTTGTTGGTGCTGCGGGCCGTGCGGCCAATGCGATGGATGTAGTCCTCCGATGAGTTGGGATAGTCATAATTGATGACAAATTTGACATCCTCCACATCTTGACATTTCGGGTCAGTAGTTGTTGTGAAGGGAAAAGAGAAGAACACAAAGTCAGGAGAAAGCCAACACCGGTTTGAGAAATGTACTCCAGTCGTGAATTTGAAGTTTTGTGCTTTTGAAAAGAGAACATTCAGACAGACAATACCGGCAAGACCCATCAAGACCCATCAAGACCCATCATCCTCTGACAGCTTACACCCACTTACCTGTTAGAACCGTCAACTACTTGTACAATTAGAAAATTAATGTACTTACCACGCTAATTACATCACAGGGCTCACTTATCTAGCATAGCAATAAACTAGTGCACTTGCACACATGCAAATAAGCCATGTGTGGCCGAAGGTACACGTCAACTGAATTAAGGGATGAAAAAGTTTGTGGTTCGCTGAAGAATTTGGACGATATTAAGTGAAATTGTAAAAAGAGGCAAATGACCCTCCAGGCAATTGTGTAAAAGACAGATTCAGTCGTCTAAAGGGATTTCTGATCAATGCTTTAAGTACGAAAACCAAAAGGAGAAAGTTCATTTCTTGTTTCTATTTTATTTTACTTTTCCTTATGGAGAGATTTAGCGAGTCATCAAGAGCTGGTAAGTTATTAACCGACTGGACTGGTATACTGGTGGTATGACGTATACAAAGATAAATATCCGAAGTCTTAAAGACGAAGAGGGGTTGAAAGCAGGACAAACAGTCGATTTGGGAATATGGGGGGGGGGAGGGAGTGGTTTTAAAGGAAATAACAGGAAGCTAGTACAAGACCAGGACAGGAAGTTAGGTGGTGAAAAGAGGTAGAGTAAAGAGATGAACGAGAGAAAGACGGAAACATTTAAGAAATCAGCAAAAGAGGGAGAGAAGTGACAACCAAGCGAAGAAACGACACCAGAGGGAGGGGGAGAGAGAAAGAGAAATAGAAAGAGAGCGCAGGGAACTCGATTATAGAGCGGTGGCTCCTCTGGGCCAGGACTCCTGCCAGCCAGGACCAGACATGACGTCCGCAGAGGGAGAGGCCGGCCGGTACAGCCAGTGGTGGGGGGTGTCAGGGGCTGGCATCAGGGGGCAGTTCAGAGGGGAGCCTCCAGCATAGCCTCCATGCCCGGCTTTGGCTGCTTTCCACCCTCACTTCCTGGCAGTTGTCTTCTCGTAACGCACCACTGTGTCTCGGCTTCACAAAGGCCGAGGTATTTTTTAGGATTCTGCTCGAAATAACATACCCAAACTAAAAAGGGTGTATCTCTGCAACCACAAGGGCCACCCGAATAATTCTGGTGCAATAATAAAAGGCAACCCATGTGAGCTTTTGTTCAGATGTGCAAATATCAGTACACATGCTACTGGTTAAGAGTAAATAAAGATTGAAACACAGCAAAAATAGAAGTTTCAGGTCCGCCTCACCCTATATAGGTGCCATGGTGCTTAAAGGTTTAAGTATGGCCTATGGAACTGGATTATATGCAGGCCCAATTTAGGGGGAAAACTTTGCTGTCCAAAGTTTGTTATTGGTAATGGAAAAGTATCTCCTCAACGACTGTCAAGAAAAGTCTTCTCAATCCATATCCCATCAGAATAAATACATAATTATTGAAAACTTTGTTTAAAAAAAAAAAGGCTCCAAGTCCGAGTCATTGAGTTAATTTAAATCAGCAAATGGTGTGGTGCGTCACTGTGATGATGGCATGGCTGAGGGATCCACCCTCCTCCATACCTCCCTCTCCGCCCTCTCACCTGACAGCCGCCCCCGACTCTCAGATCAAATTTGGGAGCCCAGCAGCGCCCCACGCCCTCGCCCCCCCCCCCCCCCCCCCCTCGCCCCCCCCCCCCCCCCCCCCCCCCGCCCTCTGTCGCCAGGCAGCCGTGTCCTGGAAGGGGGGGAGTTTTGTTTGTGGGCTCTGTTCTGGGTTTTCAGCGGAGATGGCTGTGTCTGGGACTGATTAATCAGGCCGTCTCTCTCCCCGAGTCAGCTTTCGATTTGTCATGCCTAGGTCCGGCTGCAGGCTCCCGAGGGCCCGTGTGCTTCTAGTTGCCGGAGAAGAGACTTGGAAACAAAAACAAAAAAACAGGAAAATATTTAAAGAAAATAAATGAACATAGAATTAGGTTAAAGGTTGATAGCCGTCCTGTAAGGGGCTGCTTCACTGGCACTCACCCCTTACGTCTTCACACCATTCAACATCATTCCCATGTTCAGTTTTTTTTTCTGTGTTATTCAATAGAGCAAAGTGGCTTCAACCCTGCTTCAAATACGACACACTTCTTAGATACACATTTTATCTGAGAAGCATCCTAGGGTCTTTGGAGAAAAGCAAATCTGTATGTGTCTTTTGGATCATAAATCCACTGTGAATAACCATGCAGCAAAGAGTCTGATCATCATATAATGACCGTTGGTATTATTATACTGCTAATTAAATGGCCTCATATCGTGCATGTGTAACATCGGTGTGTTTGCGCTCGAGCCCACAGGACGTACCCAAACCACGCGAGGCCACGTCAGTAGCAATGAGGATGGGAGCTTTGCCGCTACGGAACTCTGCAACGCAGAACAGATGATCAGGAGCTGAGCGTCAGAGAAGAAACCAAAACAATGCTCATATAAAGTCACTGTAGTTTAAATGTCAGGGTGTTTGATGTACCCGATAGCACCCAGTCTCTCTCCGGTTGGCTCTTGTCGCCATGAATACACATCGCTGGCCACCTGGAAGAGAGACAAGCAAGCTGTAACGTAAATGAGCAGGTACAGCAGATTCAACCCGGTGTTATTGCAATGTTGTTACATTTCTTAATCCCCGGAGGGAAATGCATGCCCACCTGTTCCCACAAACTTCTGGGTCAGATACAGGACGCGATTAACATGGTGATGCGTGAGATCTTGCACCATCACAATAGCAAAGACCAAACTGTATAGAACGCTATTGTATTTTATTTATTTATTTATATATATTTATTTATATATATATATATATATATATATATATATATATATATATATATATATATATATATATATATATATATATATCTCTCTCTCTCTCAATACTCACCCATCACGCCTCATCCTGCGTGTGAGATCGTCGCATCGTTTCTTGGTCTCCGCGAAGATGATGGTCTTGTTTTCCTTCTCAGCCATGATCTCCTCCATCAGCTGGATCAACCTGAGGAAAGAAAGCAAAAGTAAATAAATTACCAGACTTATAATATTTATATATGGACATATCATAATCATCATCTCAAAACCATAGAGGCCACGATCATTAAAGTAAGGATTGAAAAGGGACGGGAAAGAGATGCAGTAAACGGGCAAAGAGTAAGAAGCAAGACGAATAAAGCACTATTACAAAAGAAAAGGGCCCTAAAACATTAGAAACCAAACACACTTTAACAAACAAAGCAGGAAAAGACAGATCTGCGATGTGGCCGGCCTCTTACTTGTGTTCCTTCTCACTCTCCATACAGACATCAACTATCTGAAGGATGTTGTGGTTGGCGCTGAGTTCCAGAGCTCCGACATTGATTTGGACATAGTCTTTCAGGAAGTCCTCTGCCAGCTGGCGGACCTCTTTGGGCCACGTAGCACTCCACATCAGGGTCTGCCTGTCGGGCTGGCCAAGGAGCAAACCAAATAAACAGAGACGACGAATGTCAGATCCTAAAATGACTGCTTCATCAAAACATAAACACATAAGCTGTCAAAGCCAGCATTTCTCTGCAGTTAATGTACCCTGATCTGGTCCACAATCTTGCGAATCTGCGGCTCAAAGCCCATATCCAGCATGCGGTCGGCTTCATCCAGAACCAAGTATGTGCAGCGCCTCAGGTTGGTCTTTCCAGCCTCAAGGAAGTCGATCAGACGACCTGGTGTGGCAATGCAGATCTCAACACCTGAAGGAGACACATTTAGTATATTACACACTAATCAAATGTGGATTTCAATGGGAATCAATTGTTTCAGCTGACTCTGACAATAAATAAATAGTTTGTAATGTGACACATCAGTTAATACGGCCTACCTCTCTCCAGGTCTCTGATTTGAGGTCCCTTGGGAGCACCCCCATACACACAGGTGCTTTTGATGCGGGATGACTTTCCGTAATCGCCTGCCACCTGCTGGACCTGCTGCGCCAGCTCTCGTGTGGGGGCCAGGACCAAGCACTGCAGAATACACACACATAATGGCAACATAACAATACACCGTTTAGTGCATTAGACACTTTGATATTGTGCTGAGACGGCATGCAATATCATTCTTGTAAGCTCTGATCTGGACAACTAAGTGATTAATGCATTCCTTTCTTCTGCACGTACAATGGGCCCATCGCCACGCTCCAGGTAGGGCTGATGACTGATGTGCACGATGGCAGGCAGGAGGTACTAAAAAGGAGAAAAAAGGAGGGAACGGTGAGTGGATTGTGCTGCTGCACGTTACACATCCACCCGTGCAAGTACAGTTAGAGGAAGACATGCGTCTCACCGATAAGGTCTTCCCGGAGCCAGTCTGAGCAATGCCCACCATGTCTCTCCCGCTGAGGGCCAGAGGGAAACCTTGTGCCTGAATGGCTGTGGGCTCCTTGAAATTATGCTGCATCAGGACATCCAATACATATTCTAGATGGAGAGGCAGCACCAAATATTCTGGTTATTTCTGTGACAACCGATTTAGTTTAGTTTGTCTCTTTGTCGTGTATTTCCGCAATGGTGCATGTGTAGATAATAAGTGTGCTTACGGGGAAACTGTGCCTGGTGGAAGTTGGTGACCGGCTTTGGGCAGCCTGAACCTCGAACAGTGATTTCTTTATTCCTGCAATACTCCTCAACATCATGCTGAAAGCACAAGAGTGAGAAAAAAACAACAACACACTAAACACCAGTGTACAGTATTGTTAATAACACCGTATTAACCTCGATATTTCAGGAGTACCTGGCTCATTCGCTGCAGGTCCGAATGTTCGACGTAAAAGTCTTTCTCAAATTTAGGAAGCTCGGCCAGGTCCCATCTCTTCTTCCGTAGACGGTCCCCGGGGTTCCCAAACTTTTTACCCGGCGGTGGGCCGCCTCTGCTGGACCCGAAGCGAGGGCTGCTGCGAACATGACGAGACACACACAATGTGAAGCCGGCTTTGCGACACTTTCCTGGACTAGAATGTGAACACCGTTAACCCCAACACGCGCACGGCAACCTGGAGGTGTGCGCGAGCGCTGACGTTACTTGACTGAGTCGACGTTAGCGGCTTACCCTCTGTCACGGCCACGGTCTCGATCTCTGTCTCCTCTCATTTTAAGGACACACGCGCTCCTGTATGAGAGGTGAAGCGGTTATTTAATGGCGCCTTCAGCTCAGTGGACCCTTTTCTCGAAGTAGTTGCCTGGCTTTCGCTTGTCTAGACCTGTTAGCGTTACAGGCCTGGACAACCGCCGCCGTTATTTCAGCCAAATGACGTCAACGTGGACCGCTGTGTGGGCGAAGAAATGGCCCCTTTGTTAAATACTTGTTGAATAGTCAAATACGTCGAATAATACTATGTTATATTGGCAGAATACCAGAGCAGCAAAAGCTGTACTGCTGTGTTGTTGTTAGAGTCGCGCACACGAAGGTGGAGAGCGGAAGCTACTGTGATTGGCTGACTGCGTGGGAAGTCCCGCCCCCACATATGATTGAACGCGTCACTCCTTTTTGTTTTGGTCTGCCACAGCAGAAAAGTTAGATTATTGTACAAATCAGAACACAATATTTGCAATATTTTTAATCTACTTCGATGATGTTGTCTGCAAGCTAACTTGATCAAAAACCTGAACCAGAAATGACTTGTTTGCATTTTGTATTTTATTTCCTTTTCAACATCAACAGAAACCATTATAACATCAAAACAAGAGATAATATTGCCAATATACAAATTAAAAAGTGTACAACAGAAATAAAACAAGAGAATATGTGAATATTAAACTCAAGCACTATTCCAAGCAATGTCATTACAGTCACCAGCATGAATGTTTCGCATTGCTTCCACAGAGTTTAACTCTATTTACAACATCCCCTCCTTTCTGGTATAATATTTCCTGATTTTATATTCTCACCTTCGTGATTAATGTCCAGCTTTTGAATCACATAGTATTACAAACTGTTATTTGATAGTGTTTTGAATCAAGATGCTTGAGTTTGATATGCTGTAAACTAAGGGAAGAGCAAAAAGCAGTGAATTTAGGTGGTCGGTGGGGATAACGCTCATCATTCCGCTAGCTGAACACAATTTTCCCATTTTGGAATGAGTGTGCTCTTTCGAGGACACATCAATTTGGCAATTCATTTTCCACGTGGACTACATTCATCACAAACGAGGACTTCACTGTTGGTTCAATTTCAGTTAGACGTGAGCCAATTAATCCATAAAGTCAGTTTGGACTCTACACTTAACATAACGAGAGGAAAACAATGATCACACATTTAGCGCCAGCATTGGGCCTAATGTCACCTGTCAAAAGGATCTAGTCAGCATTTATATTGACGAGTTCTGCCATCAAATATTTACGGTCACGACCACAAGCAGCTTCTATACTGGCCTCCGCTAAAACGCATAGTCAACATCAGTTGATGAACAATTAACTCCCCCTATGCGTCACTGCTAGTGCGTCCCTTAACAAATCTATGTGCAGCTTGCATACATTATTTTAATGCCCATATATTCCTTTTCCAGATGAGTCCAGTCTAATTCAAAGCCTTGTTTGCACTGAGACTCTTCGAATGACTAGCTCACTACTACCATAGCAGCGATGCCCTTATAAACAATACCAGCAGAGGCAGGCCTGATCTGTGCTGCCCTTAATTATAGGATTACAATCCGCAGCACATCACAGCTGGGTCAGCTCTACAGGGAAGTTGCTTCTTCAGTAATCTGTAATCTGTGTGGGCGTTGTCCTTCCGCCAGCGTCCCCGGCCGCACTAATATCCCGCCTACAGCTGTTCCCTCTCAGTGCTCCACAAACAATAACATTGCACGAGGAGCCAAAAGCCGGAGTCATGCAATTACACTTTAGAGTCACTGGTTCATATGAACCCATAACAGAAATGAAAACAAACACAGAATATTCAGAACATTTTCTGGAATATCTTCTGGAATAAATCTTCCAACAATCTCTTTAAATGAGTTACACCTTCAAGGTCAAACAACATTTAAATAAAAAAAAGAATGTGAATAAATTCTTATATATTAAAATTAAGCCTGGCAATTCAAAGGCTCCTTAGTTTTGCTCGACTATAAATCAATTCTAAATCTTAAGACAGTGGGTCTCATGGACTGGAGCACATGGTACTCCTTCTATTTGGCAATGATTCGGTAAGAGGCAGAATTGGCAGAGGGGTGAGGAGGAGTTTGTATTGAGAATCGATTTGAAAACAGACAGATGAAGGAGGCCATGTGTTTCAGATGTAGATGGCACATATTTTCTCTGGCACACACCTTATATCTGTCATATCTTATTTTTTGCTGTGGTGTTTAAAGTGCAGCATAAAGACACTATATGCAGGCACGGTTATTTGTACCATGTTCAGTAATGGTATCTATGACATCAACACAAATTGACAACTGACCAGTTAATAACCACTTAATAAATCTAATGTCTGAACATCTCGACCTCTCTTCTCCCTCCCGACTATATTTGTAACAACTTCCTTAACCTCTTTTATTTCCTCTCTTTCCTTGTAAAAACTCTCAATCCCTTCCCACAGTCTGGTACCTATGTCTTTATAAGTCTGAAATAAATCGGATCTTTTCATTGTTGTAATGTAAAAAAGAAAAGAAAAAAATCTTATGTTAAGGTACCAACAAAAAGATCTGATTTGTCTCACACTGGTGATAAAAATCCAACATGGCCGACGGGAGTAGAGTGAGTGTGGCTTTGTGTCTCAGAACTCGTCGTCAGAGCTGAGCAGCAGGGTCTTTTCGTTGTCCGCGCGGGCGCTGAGGTTACTGTGGCTGCGGGACAGAGGCGGGCCTCCACTTCGCTCCAGCGTGGACTGCTGGGTGTACTGCTGATAAGCCGGGGAGAAGTTGTGGATGGCATCCTGGACCATGTCCCCTGGATTCATGGTCTCCTTCAGGCTGCTGGAGATGCTCTTCATTGGGGCACAGCGGCCTGGAGGGAGGAGAAGAGGTTCGGATATCAAGAAAGAGACAGAAGTGGACTGGGGGGAGGCATGAAAGGGACAGACGATGAGTGAGAAAATCCTGAGGCTATGTTTCCTTCAAACTGTCAAGGGAATTTTCCAAATACATCTTTTAAATTTTGCCGTCAAATGTAATTTAGCTAAATTCAATCAATAGTATGAGATTTAAAAAAAATCTGATCCCAGAATGCTGTTGAATGCAGATGATATGATAAAGCGACAGTGGGTAGTATGAGATTACTGGAGGTCAAGATGAATGCATATTTTACAACACTAGGCAGGTGATGATTTAACACCAGGTTACACTCATTTACATGGCTTCAGGTCTTATTGTGTCACTGCTGGGAGAGAGAGAGAATCAGAGGGGACCACTGAGCCCGGTAGGAACATACACAAGCTAAATGCTCAAGGAATGGCAGCAAAATGAACATAAAGAAACAAAACAAGACAGCCGTAGACCCACGGGTTTTAAATGAACTCATGCTGAACTGAAAACGATGTCAAAGTAATGGACATTTGACCCCATTCAAAAACCAACGAGCAAAAGAAAAAGCACTTCTGGGGGCAAACATACAGAACTGTTTTAGATACAGACAAACACGGCTAGCATCAGACCTACCGTACTGTCCATAGATAGGAAAGGAGCCTTTGAGTGCAGCACAGTGAAGGAGAGAGGGAAAGAAAAAGGAGACAAAGAGACAAGGAACAAAAGAAAGTCAAGATGAAATATGAAGGAAAGGCAGAGGAGAAAGACTCGACATACAGTATATAGAGAGCGTCAAAGACAGGAATCAAAGGGAAACAGGTTGGGACACAGAGAGTGAGGTCACGTCAGACTGCAGACATCAAGTCCATATCCAGGACCATTCAGAGCAGAAAGATCTTAAAACACACTGTAACATACAGACATATTCTGCGTTAATGTTCTGATCTCGCACCCATCAAAATGAAACACGGCCCTCACCATACGAGTCCAGCCTTTTATCCATGTAGACCTTGTAAGTGAAGGCGTGGCGCAGAGCAACGGCAGCAAAGAACATCTCGATGCAGATGATGAAGTTCTGGTAACCGGCGGCAACCGTTCCCTCGCCCACAGAGAAGTCCGCCGAGCTGATCTTAGGGATGGCTCCGCACTTCTCCAGGATGGCCAGCAGCATGCCTGAGTCGTACAAAAGAGAGGCAGGCGGCAGCGAGAATGAAAACCAACAGGAAATCGTAAACAAGAGCGCAGGCACAAACAAACATTGTCGGAGACACACAAATTTAACAAAAAGGGGAAGGTAGACATGATAGAGTGAAGGGATTGTATTGCTGAACTGCAAAAACCTCACAAATTGAACAAAGGTGTTTGTTAAGTACAGTATATAACATTGCATTTTTTTATTTTTTTTGCCAAACTCGTGGAAATTCACACTATTTCGATAGGAAGGCCATTTTGAAAGGCAGACTTCTTACCTTGCCAGAAGGAGAGAAAGATGACCGACTTGACCATGAAGAACTTGAGCATGGGGTTGTACGGGACAAGCAGTTCCCGCGTGGCGAAGTAGAAGAGGAAGAGCGCGTAGAGCGACAGGCTGACGGAGACGGTGTAGATGATGGTCACGTACAGGTAGCCGCTCGCCACGCTGCAGGGGAGAGGAGAGGCACAGGGAGAGAACGAGCTTTAGCGAGGAAACACATGGCCAACGTCCAGGTGGAGAAACAAAGAACACGTAAAGCCCGACTTACAACCAACCTGAACCTAGTTTGTGTTTTTCATTTGGGAAAATAGTTAAAACCCTTTAGTTCTGGTGGAGGATGAAGATTTTTACATGGAGCTTTAAAAGTTCACAAAAAGATGGAGATTTGGACTGGAGAGCAGCGCTCCTGAACACCCACAGGACACGTTTTAACAATAGCTTCTTCCCTGCCACAGTCAGGCTAATGGCAAAACAAAACTGTGATTAGGACTAGCCTATTTATTTGTTACTGTAATTTAACATTATTTTTATAAAACTGTATCTAATACCCCTGTTGTATATACGACCACCTTTGTACATATACCGCCGTATGTATAGTGTTCTCATATTTTATATTTTTTCTCTTTCCTGTTATAGTGTGTTTTCTTATTTTATTTTCTTATTTATTTTCCTGTTGACTCAGAGAGCCCTGCACAAACAATTCCAATGAGTCTGGACTGTTGGTCTAGGCACACATGGCCAAATCAAACCCTTGAACCTCGAGGGATGTACTCATTACTGATATGCATTCTCTGGGCTGCAGCTCAGCCATTGTGGTCTGACCGGACATTTTTTCCGCTGAAGAACACAATCGATCACTGCTCAGGAAGATGGTCGCGCTGCGACTGTGGAAACATACTTGAAGTCTCCATCTTTGTATTTCCCGAAGGCCTGAAGAATGACAGTGATCACTGCCATCAGGGGCTTCACCACGCAGAACTGGAGCGTAGCCTGAAGAGGAGAGAGAGAGAAAAACAGAGTCAGTGGAAAGCAGCAAAACTCAATGAGACATGAAGGAAACATGTATAATGTTAACATTAACATGTTACTAATACAGCTGATCTAATAACATACACTTTGCATCTTATGTCGTATATTTGAGTATCTTAATTTGCCATGACAGTTACTTTTGTGGCTTATTCATATGGATCAAAATATACTGAATTTACAGAAAAAATCTGCAAACTAATACATAGTTCTAACACCCTTTGAGTAATTTTAAACAATGTACAGTATATGAGCCACGAGAGTGTTCGGTACCTGTTTGCAAAACCTGAGGAAACCGATGGAGTACGTCCTGCCCCACAGACAGCAGGTCCCATACACACAGCTCGACCTAAAAGGGAAGAGCAGGTTCAAGTTGCCGTAGACTTTTACACAAAATTACTATCAACAAAGAGACTAATTAGAAGGAAAGAGAATGGCATCAGAAAAGGGAAGATGAGAGCAAAGAAGACTCACTCAATCGGTTTCCCTCGGATCTCAGCCATGATGGCGCTCTCCCCTCCCAGATACTCGTAACACAGACTCAGGAAGTTGTAGATGACAAAGGCTGAAGAGTGTCACACATTGGGAAAAAATGAGGGTGATCATTAGTGTCTGAGAATTCACTCTCAAGATTCACAGCCATTACAAAAAAAGCCCATTTGTTAGGAAAATAGAGGATGAACCAATCAGGAGAAGACCTGAAAATAATTTTCCCTGTAATTTTAGAGCAGAGACCCCAAACCTGAATGCATCTATACTAAGGTTTTACAAAAATACTATATCAACGTTGCTGACGTGGGTTTGGAAACACAGAACATTTCTAACGGTCTCCAAAACCGCGTAGTCAGCGATCCGTGTGACTGTCATAATACAGTTATGTTTTGCTGATTTTGTTCCAGAACTGCTGAGCGAGCCACTTCGAGGCAGAAAGGTGAGTCACCCAATCGGCCGGCTTAGATGATGATTGTGTAATGTTGTGAGTGAGGCTCAAGCCCAGGCGTAATTGTAAGGTATGGCTCCCTAATGCCGGGAGCAGAGAACGGGACGCCTGGTTGAATATCACTGGTGGTCAATGGTTCCAGATGAACAGATGTTACACAAGTGAGCTGCACACATTTGAGGCCATGATATCCACTCATGTAATGCGTTGCATAACCACGGCTAATAAAGATAGACATCGGAGCATGTGATGTTTCTTTGTGTTGGTCGGCCACGGCATCATGGGCCTGGCTGCACCAGGTGGGTCTCTAATCCCTTTGTATGGTCGGATCTGACATGTAACCAACCTGATCAACGCAGACAGACTGGTTGCCAACGTAACTGCTCTTGCCTTTAAAAAGCCTTCTTACCTTCCTGTACATTTAGACAAGTAGTCCCTAAAGCAGTCATATATGAGCCTGACTGGACCGCGTATTGATCCCAGTAATTGGAGACCCTGGGAGAGCAGAGTGTTTTGTTTTTTTTCCATTCACTGCCGCAGGTGTTCTCGGGCTAATTTAAGGTTAACCCACAGATACCGGCTCCCCACTGGCTCCGCTCTCGCTCCCGTTTGAAGTAGCTCAGTTTAAAAGTGAGCCTGTGACTGTAGCACACCGACAACCCTGTCCAGGACCAAGTCGTGGTGGAGTGGTGGCTTGGTGGCTTTGTTAATGTTGCGGTATTATTGCACTCTAAAAGCGTACTTTCCCCGCTTCTGGCTTGAAAGGCGTTTTATTCGACGCACAGTGAGAGACTAAATATCCGAGAGTGTTACTCATGAGAGCAACAACGTGTTCATCTTAATCTAGACGTACAATTGTGGAGACGAAGCTCTCCGTGTCACGACTGTGCCTGTATAGAGCGAGTTGTCTGTGATTTACATATCCAATAACCTCTGTAATATTCTGTAATATGCACTGGATTGTGACGCACTCCCAAAGAGAAATAAGGGGCGGTATAGTACTGAGCACATCTTTCAGGTGAGAGGCCATTAAGCCTGAACTCAAAGTGCATGTTACGGTGTTTATGAACTCTGTTGGTAGGGCGACATTATACTAATCGTCAAGTATGTTTTTGATATAGAAAAAATAAGTATTGTTTAGTATACACGATGATAGGAAAAATAACCAACAAGTCAAGCGAATCCTCACAATGAGAGGCTTGAACCAGCTTCCTGCGGATCAACGACTAGTTTCAGCTCATTGCAGTTAGAGCACATGTGGCGATGGGACACTCAAAGCAAAGTGCCTCAAACATAACCACAGTATGATATATATATATATATATAGATATATATATATATATATATATATATATATATACATACACTGTATATATAATTGCTTTATTGTTCTCAGAATCTGAGCACGGCGAGGGACCGAAAGAAAGCTTGTCTGCTCACGAGTGAGATGCCGTTTCAAAGTCTTCTCAAGGATTTGCTGGTTTTCCTGCAGTTGCTAGGAAACAGGTTTCCCCCTCCCCTGCATTCCCAAGAGGCCACAAGAGACACGAGGACAAAGATGGCAACCTTTGCAAATAAAGACCCTACAAAGGCCATCTGCCACTGGGGTATCGCATCACGTTAACTTAATTCTCACAGCCGTATATTTCTGCTGGGAGTCAAAAGACCCGTTGGAACACGACACAATATGGCAGCGCTGAGTCCGGCCTGCGGCAGAAACCGGGAGTGTGGCGGCGCACTGCGTCCACTCACCTTCGTAGCAGTCTCGGACCGTGTCAAAGTACACATAAAACTCCTCATTGGTGAAGAAGAGAAGGCTGAGCCAGGAGTCGAAGGCATAGATGGGGACTATGAAGAGGATCCGAACGATGTGCCTCTGCTCATTTGGAGAGCTGTAGTAACGCAGGTGCATGTAGATCTAAAAGGAAGAGGGCAAGAAAAAAAAAGGTCAGAAATCCTTTGCTTTAGCTATATTTTACGATTCTGTCGAAAATGTGGTGCACAAACGAGTCCCAGACCCTGAAACTGGTCATAAGCCCTGACACCCCATCCCAGGTGGTGATAATAACACTGTATGTCCATGTGTGGATGGTGACTGAATGCAGCATGGAGACCAGATTATTTGGGATAAGCGATACAAAAACCAGCGGGTATCAACTTTTAACTGGTCTACAACATCAGAGCCTGGCGAGCCTCAGATATCCCTCTGAAAGAGGGCCAGGAGATTCACAGTGGAGGGTTTTACGTGGCGCCTTGGCAACGAACACTTTCTTGGCAAAGGTTGCCTCAAGTATGGATGGGGGGGTTGCCCTTTTTCGAGTCATGCATGCGTTTGTTAGAGGTAACCGCGCTGCACCTGTGCTTGATGTCTTGAATGTGGAAAGTTGGGGGAGGTCATTTCTGTGGGTCTGTTTATCCCGGGACCCGTGTACTCGATCATAAAGAGGCTGAACCGTGTCCCGTACGGCTCACTGGGTGAAACCATGTGAGGGGAAGTGGGTCTGGGTCTGTGAACTGGTTTGTATGTCAAAGTAAACGGGGTGGTTTTGTGTTGGGTTTTTGTGCTTGGTGGGAAGTTGTGTGTGCATGTGGAATGTGTGAGTGAAGGTGGGAGTGTAGATGAGATGGGCTGATTTTTAGGAGTGAAAGTACATCATTTATTCATCTATTTTTTCCTCTCACAGTTTTTTTTCCTCGGGCTGGTGGCTTTTAAGTCAGATGTTTAATTAAAAAGGACGTACAAAATCCTAACGCGGTGGATAAATGGGTTTAAGTCTGGAACTAATTGCCACCTCATGAAACCTGCATGCCAGGCCCTATTTGTCGGAGCAGGTCAGAGCACAGCCAGTGTGCGTTTGCTTAAGTTGGACATTGGAGCGCTGCGAGTCCGGTGGGGCGGGGGCGCTGACACGCGGGCCGTTTGGGGGTAACTGACACCGGGCTTTCATCACTCCTATTGAGAGCAGCAGCCGGCAGGAACAACAGGGCGGGCCCCCGTGTCTGCTTCATCCGGCTCCCTTCCACTTTACACAATGTCGCAGCGATCACCTTTCCCGGGTCTGTAGACAGACACACACACACACCTGTGGTCGCATTAACAAACAGTGGGCGACAATACACCAAGCGAGACGGTGCAGTCCGCTCGCAGGGCTTGTTGCTAGGTGACCCTCCTCCGCGCGCACACACACACACACACGCACACACGCACGCACGCGCACACACACGCACACACACGCACGCGCACCCTCTGCTCTTTCATGTCGAAGTCAAGCTCGGAGCACTTGTTGCCAGAGCGACAGAGGGCTCTTCTTTAAGCCTGTATGTGAGAACAATAGAGAGCGAATCATTAACCTATGTGCCTCGAGGTACAGTTGATCTCACTTACATAAAAAAGGGATGCTTAGTCATAAACTTCCATGTGACATGGCTGATAAACGGACACAAACAACAGCACTCTTATCTCCACCACTATCACTAAACAAACACCCGCAGCCCCAGAGGTTTTCAACACTCTCCTCACTGTCAAAACACAGGGAGCGAAATCTTTTCCCTTTACGACTTCATTATTTTTGCACCTTTTCCTCACATCATCCACCCCGAGATAAATCAGCGCACACTGAGGTATAAAACAGCGCACACTGAGGTATAAAACAGCGCACACTGAGGTCTTGCGATACTCTCCGATGGCCGCGCTACCCGAAGGTATCTGGCACACGTTCGTTGTGTTTCAGGGGCCATAATAATAATACTAGTAATACTAATAATGATAATCAACCTGGGGTTGGGGCGCCAACCACGAATTGCAACATCTCTGGTTCTCCACCGACCTATGGGCATTTGTTGCATGTCGGTCCTTATCTGTCATTTCTCTACTGTTGGCTACCAAATAAAGACATGCAATACATAAACCGTTGTGCAACAACAAGTAGTCTGGACCGGCTACCGGGGGTTTATGTCCGCATTTGGAAGAAGCTTTCTCCCCACAGGATGTGGAACTTTGTTTAACTGCATTTGTTTGGTGTGTGAGCGTGCATCTGGCCTTGGTTTACACAGGTGCTCGTGGAAAAATGCTCCTGAGTGTGATTGCGTCTACTGTTAAAAAAAAAAAAAAAGAGGCAGGACGGTGGGTAGGCTTGAAAGATCATGAGCGAGGTTCGTTTTATCCTGAGTCAAAGACATGAAAACAGAAGCTACCACACCAAGCAGATAGGGCTTCAGTGTCTTGCTTTACTAATAAGTTTACTAATGCTGCGTTCCGACTGATAATAGTGCAGCGTGAATACAATTAAAAAGCCTTTTTCATTTCAATAAGAAATGTAAACTCGTGAATATTTACCCGGGCCGCTCCTCACCTGGTGGCATGTGATCAGAAGCGCGGTCCAGACGAAAAACCCAGATATAGTTTGGGCAGTCGCGGTCATGAGGAAAATGGGCTCTTCTTGCAGGACCACCGGGGCTTCCGGCACCCAGGAGGTGTTGGATCGCTGTGGGGCCACCGTGGCTGGGGGCCCCGGGGCGAAGCCGACAGGAGAGTCATTCCCCAGCCGCTCTGCCAGGGCGATGTCTCGCCGCCAAAGTTGAGCCATCTGCATGAAGAAACGATGCATGTGAGACTTGACACACAACAGTATATATGCTCTTTATGCTCTACACAGACATTTTGAATAAGTAGTCGCCCGTGGCCAACAACAAGCAGCTGCACAACCTGACGTACATTTTCACATGTAAATGCGTATAAACAGGCCTCAACAGCCGAAATAGCAAGCCAACATCCGCCGATGTTAAACATGAGAAAACAGAAACAGATACAGCAGTGAGAAGGGGAGGGGGCATAAGGTAGGTGGGTGAAAACCACACACACCAACACATAGAGGAGGGGGGGGATCACTCAAACATAGCAAATCAGTGTGACAGCAACACGCTCAAAGCTGCTGACCCACTTTCCTCCCCTTCCTTTTCCCTGTGCTTTTCTGAGGAAGGAAGAAGAACAGTGTAGCTTGAAGTGATGCTCAAAACAGAAATAGTTCTGTCTTCAGAGTAATTAAACACTTTCCCACAAATCAGCACCAAAGTTCAGGCTCGGGAGACTGAGGCGCGTGGCCTTGGGCGGATGCTGCAGCGACATACGATTTCATGACCTAGAACTGGAATAGAGTAAAACAACCTTTAGATGTATGTCACCTCATGTAAGATGTGTGAGCCAATTTTGCTCTTACCGCCGTGCGTTTGTTTGTGAATCAGAATCATGCCCGCTATTAGCAATCAGCCTACTGCCACGCCCACATTTCTCCATATAAGGAAATAGGTTTGCCTGAAGTTGTAAAAACAGAAGAAGCCTTGTTCCGAAATCTAAAGAAGCAAAAATAATTCCACCGACACTCAGTTTTGAAAGGTTGAACAATTGAATCATGGCAATAATTGAAGAGGATATGCATTTAATACATTTTGCCAAACCATTAGTAAACCCAAAAGGTGCTAAATGTTGTTGATGAAAGCTTTTTTTTAATGAATGCCGTTTTAATATACGATGCATTTAGTTTAGTTATCTTCAAAGACAGCCGGGCCTCCATCATTAATGCATACCCACAGTTTGTGAACTGAGCCTGATACGTTTCCCCAGTGTTGAGTGGCTTCACGCATATTTGTGCTTCACTTTTTTCTCAACATTCATTGTTAAAAGATGAAGCTAACTGCACTGCACAGCCCAAAACCTTCTGCATTGTCTTTATTTGGTTTGCACTTATCAACCTAAAAGCTAACGCTGCATTTGTGCCACGTCAGCAGAATGGGAGGATTTCACTCCCACTGGAAAATCCCCATATCTCTGAATTTCAAAAAAAAAGATTCATAAGAAGGGAAAATAAAACAAGTCATCAAATACATTTGCTGAGAACAAGGACTGGCCAAACTGGATCAAAAGCATCCAGAAAGCCGCTCCACGGCCCGTAAGATCAAATCATTGCAGGCCTCTCAGTGCCGCCATCTCTCCAGCTACGCAAGTGTCTCGGTGTGGATTCCAGGAAGACGAGAATCAGATAATTCAGTGTAAACTAATTTCCCAATGACTTTCAAACCCTGTGCTCCAGCTAAATATAGGCTGGCTCTCAGGTTGGTTATGGATGAGTCATGCTGCTTACCACTGCTGTCGTGACACACACACACACACACACACACACACACACACACACACACAGAATATCAATGTATTATTATGTTTTAAATTGGTGTAATTTAGTATCATTCTTTATCATATTATTCATCCCAATGCACTCAGTCAAACGTCTTGCACAAAGATTTGTAGTAAAGCAGACGGCTCCAGTTTGATATTCCATAGGAATGCATTTCAATGTGATCAACAAAAGGCTATTTAACAGCTGTGTCCAAACAGATACAAACAGATACTGTATACTGGTATTGAGGGGTGTACTTGTGTATTTTATCTGTATGTACTTGTGTATTTACCAGCCATGGTTGGATCCATACAAACCAGTCAAAACAGGTTGTCATATTAAAACTGTCTATATATCTGATTAAATGAATATGGGGTCAGGTCTGTGCTCATTGGAGCCTGTAGCAGCACATCAACAACTACACAGTGCTTCCCAGTGGGCCACAGACAAGAGAGAGAGGCAACTCAATCCACCGACTGCACCCGTGGGTAGGTATCAAAACATGCATTGTACTTTGACCTCAATGGAAGCAGCAGTCTCTGTGACAGGCAGGCCATCATGCGTCCTCAGGCCAGCCTGAAAGCCTGAAAGCACTGTGGAGCATCCGGCCATTGAGGCCGCTTTCAATCAGAGGCACTGAAGAGCACTACTTCACAGTGACCACATCTCTTTTTAATTGCGCTAAGTGTAGCTATTGTGGATCCCACAAAGAACGAGGGAGCAGGGTGCCCAGCTCACGCACGCACGCACGCACATTATAGAAACACTGGGTGACACCATATTTTAAAAAGGGGGAAATCCAGCGGGGACAATATTTACCTCAGCTGTTCTGATTTTGATTATTATATGTGAAACAGTCTTAAGAAGCCCCCGCTGAAGTAAATAAAATGGTAGCTGTTGTTGCGCGCACGGCTCCATCCTCCTGCTTCACTCACCTCATCCGCAGTTTGATCTGCGCTGGATTGAATCAAAGCTTCGGCTTAGCTCCTCGTCGCAAACCTTTTTTATTTTTTATTTTAAGAGTACAACAAGTGAACTGTCCATGCGTTAACATTCAGACGACAGACACCCACTCATCTGATCGCTTCAGAAACTTGCCTCTTTTTTTCTTCCCTTCTTTCCTCCAGCTGGCAGCTGAGCGTTAACTGCGCCGAGCTAACGCGAGCTAGCCTGCTATTCCCCGTGAAGCCCAAACAAAGCCAGACACCCCGCTTTTAAAGGAGCGACAGGCTCAACTACACCGACATGTCTGCGAGAAGCTGCTGGGTTTATCTCGCCAGTTCCTCTGCGAAGCTGATGGAGACAGCGTCCCGTTATTTCCTCCACATTATCATCCTCATCCTGCAGTTCCGTTAGCAGCTGCCACTGGAAAACTCCGCGGATGGCGCATGCGTATTCACCGTGTATATTTTTCCGGGTCTCTGTGCGATTGATATGACGTAACGTAACTTTGGACTGCACTGCATGTTATTATTGTGCTAAAAATTCATAATCAAAACCGTTCTGCACGCAGCAGTAAGAAAAAGATGAGACAGAGAGAAAAGGTCAGCAAAAAGTTGTGAGCAACGTTATTCATTTTTATTACTTCATAAAATATACACAAATACTGTTGTAAATAAAGTGTGTTAAAGAACTGTACAAGATATCAGTACACAATACATAAAGTGAAATCCCCATCACCTCAACCTCTTTTCCATCACTCCCAACCGAAGCGCTCACAATGCCACTGGGTCACGGCGGCCTGTACAAAGGTAATTACGCACACAGTACACTGCTATTTACACATCCCTGCAATTGCATGTTATTTTTTTTCTTTTGAATGACATCATCAAGGTTGCTGGAGATTAAAATCCAAAAAGGTGACATCAAACCATTAGCATATCATTGTGCAGAAGGAATATTGAAAGCCCTATGTATTATATGAGGTGGACAACCTTTGACGCATAAGAATAGAACAAAAAGGGAAAGGCAAAAAAGAAGAAAAAAAATACATTGAACGAACACACTACTTCTAAAACGATGCAGGAAGATGAAGTGAAACAAAAATAAGAGAACAAAGGACAGAAAGTTATGATATAGTTTAACATAAATAGCAGAGAAGGGGAATGAAACGGTACGCTTACAAAGACTAAATGGATATTGTATTATTAGCAGGGATTCACTGCATCACTCTCTCGCGCTCACAAACACACATAATATTGGTTGACCCAGCTGGCAAAGGAACAGTAGCCCATTCCACAATTTCGTCCTTTAAATACCTAAAAGTCTGAACCCAGCCCCAATTTATTTCATTAGTATGCATTTTTCTACTTTACGCTTTAAAACAAAAAGAACCACATTTTGGCTTTACATTGAAATAAAAAAAATATTTACAGTAAAGTAAACGCTAAAAAAAAATAATCATTGGATGTCCCATCCCCCTAAGAATCACCCACAACAGAGCCTGCCCACTCCCCCATGACCTCCAATAAGAGAATAAAAAAAAAAAAGGTAACATTTAGAACCATCATAAACATTGCAGCCACTATTTGTTAGCCAAAACGGGCAGCTATGGTCTCTGGTCAAATACACGGAGAATTTCCTGAGGAGCTTCCCTCAAGACTTGGAGTGTGTCTTTGCAATATCTATGGTCATTCCTCACCTTACCCACGCACATTAAAACCAAAGAAAACACCACAGTCCAAACAGGCAAAGTAAGGGGAGGTGGAGGTTTTGAGGGACAGTAAATCATCACAACGTGGATGAAGGGCAAGCAAGCACCAATTGCTACTTCACCAGGAAATATTACTCTACAACAGCTAAAACACCACTTGCTTATCCTTTTCCAAAGCTACCGTTCTTTTTGACCGCTACCCTCTCACCTACCTCGCCCCATTTGTTCCATCTTTTAGCTGTTATTTCTCAAAAAGAAAAGAAAAGAGGAAACTCATAACAAGCTCCCAATTTAAGATATTATCATGAAAGATTAAAAAGGTGACATACACTGAAAAGTAGTTTTTCGCTGTGTTGAACTGAAAAAGAAAAATCTTTACTAAGCCTATATCAATCACGACCTTTGACGAGAAACATGCGCATGTCCCGGATACCTTTTTAGCTTCTTTGACGCCAACTGCTCTTCACATGTGTCCGACAGAAGGTACCGAGGGAAATGTTTTGAGGGGTGGAGCAGGTATGAGCAACCATGGAGTAAAAATGGTGTAGGACTGTCATTCATTTGTTTTTCGTATTGTGGTGGTCCACGGTTCAGCAAAAAAGGGGTTCATGAAAGAGTGCATGTTGGATACCGCCACGTACTTCCCTGGATCCTGGAAAAAATATATTCACTGTCCTTTTCCAAAGATCCACGTGTCCATTGGCAATCATCTTTTCATAAGACGAGGTAAAAACAAAAAGGAAAAATAAAAACCGGAGCGATGAATATACCTTGCAGCCCTGAAACGACAAGTGGAGCGATAAGTTATGAGAGGATGGATTGTAAGCGCGGCATTTCTGCAGTCGGCATGGGGATAAGTGTGACATAAGACCTCACCTGTCAGTTTCATGTGCATGCAGAGCCAAAGAATTCTACTTCCCCATGTGCTCAAACGGCACGCTGACCTGCAAGAGAGGGGAATGAAGACATGATATGGACTGTCGGCCACCAACAACAACAACAACAACACTGTTCTGACAACTTTGCCAAATTATTTCACAAGACATCTTCAGCACATGACTACAAGTACGACAGATTATTTTAGAACAGCAGTTAAAATGTCTTAACCATTACACTTGTGATGATCGTGTTGATTCTAGTTTCAAAAGCCATCTACTGGAGCAGAGTCAACACAACAACTATGCGTTTGTTTAAAAACACTTCACTGTATGAACAGTAGCCACGCGACAAACACTGCATTTGTGAAGCGCATATTACACACGTTTAGTTGTTTTAACCGTGTCAAAGAAGTCACCACCTGCATAACTTGTGGGGTGATTTTTTGAGGCGCTGCTATATTGAATATGATTTTATTGTGCAAGAGTTCCTGTTATTTTATCACCATCTTATTTGGTATAAATAAATTGCGGGTGGAAGAAGGGCTGGATGATAGGTCAGATCACTTTTATACCTTCAAGACTATATTCACGATGTTGAGACATTTTCACATTCAAATATTGTGGCTCACAATTCATATCTTTAACCGAACTCCACATGCAGCGAGTTACACGGCCGACCAAAAGGAGCAGAGAGGGTTTTCTCACCTGCGATGTGGAAATTCTGGATTGGTCGTGGCGGGCTGTGAGGTCGGAGGACGAGACGTTGGCAGGAGCCCCGCGGTGGAGCCGCATGCTCACCTTCCTCTCCCTCTCTGCGCGAGAAATTGCGCGAGGCGACGTGTTCCCTGAAAGGATGTATACAATTGGGAACTGACCACACGTGCTGCAGATATTCAAGAGGAAAACTATCGCCGCGTCAGCGTAGTATTGTTCCGTTAAGACAGACGGCAGGAGTTTCAGACTTGGGCAATTCAGCAGAAAGCTCACCAGACGGCTGGACCCGCGAGGCAGGGTTAGAGATGGCCTGCTCTGGCCCGTTCCGGACTCTGTTGGCAGCTGCAGGAATGGGACCTGGGGGCAGGCCCCGCGACGCAGAGCCCCTCGGGGCTCCTCCGATTCGCTCGTCCCTCTCGTCTCCCGTCCTCCTCTCCCGTTCCCCATCCTCAGCCGTTCGACTCGCACCCTGATGGACGAGATCATGAACAAAAACGTAGCTTTGAATAGGCTGAACTATATTGTAAGCTTTTTGGAATCAAGAAGGGCTGAACGATAACGTCAACACTTCAGTGAGAAACTTCATGGGAACTTACGAATTTGAGCATGTTCCAGTCAAAGACGTAGTCGTAGGAGAAGCCCTGGCGGTGGAACAGATTCCTGAAGAGCTGTCGTAGGTAAGAGTAGTCTGGCTTGTCATCAAAACGGAGGGAACGGCAGAAATTCAGGTATGTGGAGAACTCAGCTGGAAGAGAACAAATAAGCAAACTCAGTATACACATGCACAACAATGAAAAAAAAACAACCCACAAAAGTGTCTTTATTCCACACTGTTGCAGACAATTTCAGAAGTACAGGTAAGTTGCTGCCCCAAGCACAGAAGCACAACATAAATCTTACTTACAAGGGTATCCTTTGCAAAGAACCTCGATGGGCGTGGACATTTTCTTCTCACTGATTCGTTCATACTTCTGTCTCTTGGTAGCGGCCTTGAGGCCCTGCCAGGGGAGGGAGCCCAGGTTGAAGTACATGAGGACATAGCCAAGAGACTCCAGGTCGTCACGTCTGGACTGCTCTGTTAACAAAAGCGGGAGAGTGCATACAAGAGTGAGAAACTTGGGGGGATCTCAGCCGAGGATCATTTAGCAAGGTCCCATTTAATGTTTTGAAATAAACTAGTTTCTTCGATCATCTGTGGCTTTAAGAAATTACAGCAAGTCACAGTAACAGCTTATAGTGGCACTTCTTACAGAGGAACTTGTGAAGCCTGTTACACTCACTCACACACACACACACACACACACACACACACACACACAGGCCGATAAGTTTCCACATTCAATGCATACTTTTCAAAAGACAACGTTATCGGAGCAAAATACAGAGATAAGTAACTTGCTGGGGCTGCAGCGGTTCAGCTAGTAAACTATAATACGCGTTTACATGGTTGGTCATATAAAAAAAGCTCTGCACTGAAATGACACCACACCAGCGCTGTTTTCCACACCAGAGGGCATTTCCTTCTTTCTCTCTCATGAGCCCTCTTCCTTCACATCCCCTGTATGATCTGATAGCGTGTGTATAAACAAAAAGACTATGTCCAGAAGAAGATGTGCAAAAGGGAAAAGAGGAAGGACGAGAAGGAATGGCAGGTGTCAAAGATCAACAGTTTGTGGTATGTAGAGCTCGAATTGGTAGCTTCCCTGACTGAAGAAAGCAACAGTAAGAATTCCAGATTTAAAAAGTCAATAGGATTTTCCCATTGGATTTGGGATTATTACAGAAAATAAGATCTGTGGCAAACAAGTGTATGATACTTGCACATTTTGTTCAGCAAGATAATCATAACAAATGATCACCAATTTTATAAAATTTTTAAAGCATGAATGCAATCAGTGGAAGTAAGTTTGTGTATCAGGATTCTTTCCTGCAGCAGTCTATTACTTTCTGACAGACCCTAAAGCGTGGTAAAAACATTCAAATTGTAATGACTGATTAAAACAATTATAATAATAATAATAATAATAATATTCCAAAAACTACTGTTGACAGGGAAAATCGGGCACGTAGTACAGTGCATTATACCTCCAGGCTAGGGATGAATGTCATGTAGAGGGAGATATCATCATTAAGCCAAGCTCTGATGAATTACATTTAACATGGTGGAGAGAGGCAGCTGTCAAAGTAGAGCGAGGGTGTGACGCTGATGAGGCAGAAGGTTTGTAAGCAACATGACAAGGGCTGAACGCTCGTAGCCATACAATGGGAATCATAAGGAAGTGAAGAAGCACATTTTCTTTGCATTTTCTGTTTGCTTATCCAGACTTTTAGACAACCACTCTGCCATGGTAGTAGTCCATAGAATGTACACAAACATGAAGCACAACTCTAACAGGGGCTTTCTAGAAACCTTCATCACATGGGTCGACAAGAGGACTCCCTGACATGCGCGTGGTGAATAACAGGGACAGGCGGTCAAGAACCAACAGCAGTACCATTTTCTCAGGGTTTAATCCAATGTTCTGCATAAAAAGTCACTAATCTATCAAAAGTTCTTGATACCCAACACACATCACAAAAGTATGCTCCAAACGTAGCTTACCAATTCCAAGATGCGTGTTGATGGAGGCGTAGCGCGCTGTGCCAGTCAGGTTCTTGTTCTCCCTGTAAGGGATGTGCTGGTGTGTGCGGGCATCGCGGTACTTTTTGGCCAGGCCAAAGTCAATGATGTACACCAGGTTACCCTTCTTGCCGAGCCCCATGAGGAAGTTGTCAGGCTTAACGTCCCGATGGATGAAATTCTTGGAGTGGATGTACTCAATGCGACTTATCTGAAAACAGGTGAGACAAAAGAGGTCAGGTTCTGCAGCACAAAACAAAAAACACGTCACAAAAAGGATACATTAGGCAGCGTCGCGGTGGCATGGATACACGGCAACACGGTCTAATGCTGTCAAATCAGCACTGTCCTTGCGTTTCAGTCACCGAGCAGTTGTGCACTCAATACATCTATACCTTGAGCAAACTAAGGACATGGGAGGACAGCAGGATATATGAAGACAGGACAAGAGAAGGTGATGACCCCAGGCTATAAGTGGAGAGTCAAACACCCATATAAAAAAGGACTGACACAGCAACCTGGCTGCTGTTGGAACAAAAGGTGAGATGAGATGCGTTTGAACAAGTAATGTATGAAATGAAATATATAGGCCAGCACAGTCTAAAAAGAAGACGAGGCCAGAATTATGTGGAGACCCAAGATCTACAATTTTCAAAGAAGCCTCAGGGGAATCATATATATCTAGCTATCCATCGAGAGAGAGAGAGAGCGAGAGAGAGAATGCACCAATAAATAAAATTCAAGTAGGTCATGCACATAACCTAATGGGATCATAAATATTACGTCTCTGCATTCGACTCGGAAACAGAACCGCTTCACACAGTGGGATCTTTACTGAGGGGATTGTTCTAATGCCTGTGAGTTCACATGAGGGTTTGTGTCATACCATCTGGTCTGCCAAAAGCAGGACAGTCTTTAGGCTGAACTTCCGGGAGCAAAAGTTGAAAAGGTCCTCCAGACTGGGACCAAGCAGCTCCATGACCATCACGTTGTAGTCTCCCTCTGCACCACACCACTTTATCGATGGAATACCCACTAGAACACAGACAGTCACAGTCAGCATGAAGTTCGTTCAACCTGTTTTACTGGCAGTCTGGCACACCTACGGTTTAGATTATTTTACTCGCCATTATTTGGAATCGAATGCATTAATTTAAAGCAAAGTAAATTCTATACAAGATAATTAATATCTTGAGAAAATGCATTAACTCATTTGTTTATCGAGGGTGGATTTATGACAAGAATTTGAAAAGACGTCATTGTACAACTTTCCAGGAGGGTTAGTGGGATATATGCATCTAGAATATTGCCAGTGACATTTGATAAGGAATGCTTGAAGAATCCTGTCAAAGCAACGGTCACTCTTTACCTCCTCCTTGCATCATCTTGTAGAACTTGCTTTCAATGTGCAACTGTGGGTGTTTGGTCTTCACACATTCCAGCTTGATGGCTACCTCCTCACCGGTGGCAATGTTGGCACCTGAAGAGACACACAAAATACAACTATCAGTACCATCATAATGTGTACAGCTTGTTTTTTTTATATTAGTATCATAATGTGTACAGTTTAGACTTGCATTATTACAGATTTAAAAATGTTCCTATTTGTGTTACTGTACTACTCTAAATTGAGCTTTGAATAGAGTTAAACTATAGCTGTAAGAGCCATCGCAATTGCACCTGTACCAGGCAAAAGATGGCTGAATGAAAAGGAAAATCCGGTTTGGTGCCAAGATAAGTTAAGATAAATTAATGTTGCAGTATGAAAGAACAGACTGTCCAGAAACTAATGTGGAAAGACCCTTAACAGAAGAGACTCATGGAAAGTTGGGCATGGAATGCAAACACACACAAAAATAAAATAAAACAGTGTCACACTTACCAAGGTAAATGTCGCCAAAGGAGCCACTCCCTATCTTTCGGCCGAGCCGGTACTTGTTCCCCACTCTCAGCTCCATGTTTGCGGGTTGTCACTGTCACCAAGAGACAAATAGAGATGATCATAAGAAGGCGAAGGACACAGGACAGTGCTAGCATCTGCGATGTGCCACTTTTCTCTCACCACTAACTCAAAAAACATTACAGGACGAGCGACTGTGCGAATCAGCTGAATATGGCGTCGGACATTTCATCAACTTCCCCTGAGTGACAGAGTGAAGGTATCCTCAAGAGTCAGTCAGCTGCTCACAGGAGGATCTGGCCTGAACGCACTGAACTGGCCATGTGTTTGTGTGAGAATGTATCCTGGGCAGGGCTAGTTGATCAGCCAACAGCTGCCTGACCTCCAGAAACGCACGATTAGATTTGTATGTCCGCTGGGAGGGGGAGGTGGTTGCAGTGAGATCAGCGAAAGCTGGGAAGGTAGGAGAAAGAAAACACAGCAAAGCTGAGGGGCTACATAGAAATGCCAGTTGCAACTTGGAGCAGAAGCGACTGCTGCACGAGAACTGAAAAAGTTGGCACACACGAGTAAATGAAGTGCGTCTTCCGAGCTGACCTGCACGTGATGCTGGAGCAGGATCATCATTTATTTAGTACGCTCTCTACCGCGCCACATTGTGCAGCCACTGCAAAAGCAAGACTAAGCTCTCCACTGTTCTGTACGAGCAATGCCAAGGGAGAGGAGGCACGAGTGGCCGCGGCGCGCTGGCTGGCTCTATCTGTGTCAAGGCCCTCAGACAATTCTGTGCGCTGAACTTCAGGAAGCAAAGTGCTGCCGAGAACATAGCGACGCAGAGAATCTTTTAATCGAAGGGTTTCGCTTCCTCAGCGCCAATTTGGGAACACTATGTAAACAAAACTGAACCCTTTATAGCAACAACAGACTTTCGTTCCAAAGTCAGCACTGCTGCATCTTCAAATAACACTTCCAGTCATGTGACTTATTGACAAGTCAAAAAGGCAACTTATGAAATTGACTAGGGCTGGAAATTATGGAGAAAATATATATTATTTTTGACCAAATACCTTGATAATGCAACTATATGGGTATTTGAAAAATATAGGAGTTTTTTTTATTAAAAAAATGTATATGTATACACGTACATATCAATATATTGCCACGCTCTAAAATAGACCGTGACATTGTACCAGATTCCTGCATCAATCCCCCTCCCCCTATAGAAATAGTCTCAAACCAACTCAGAAATTGCAAAACAAAGCGTTCTCAGAAACCTCAGTTTTGAGGACATGCCAATTCAAGCTAGCGGAAGAAGAGTCATCAATTCTGCAGGATCAGTGCATTCTGTCTGCTTTCCTCCAGAACTTCCTTTGTCCCAACATAAATTATCCCACAAGTTACTTGGCTTGATTGTAAGCATTTGGATAAAAAAGAAAAGAAAGAAAGAGCGCTGCAGACACCAGCTCTGTTCTAAAACTACTTAAAAACGATGACGGTGGCTGACTTACTAATATCATCTTGGATAAACCGAGCCTCGTTTAAAACTCAAAACAAACTGCAGCGCAGAGGCCTTGCAAGTAAAAAAACCTTGACTGAACCAACATATTGTAAGATGGCCTCGACCCTGTCAACTCTAGCAGATGAGGACAACCTGCCGCCGTTGATGTGATGGAGGCAGATAGATTTGGGTTAATAAAAGGGTTGGGTTTCATTACACCAAGAGGGCGTCTCATGTGCTGTAGCCATGGACCCGATTTAGGGCGCAACATTAAAATCACAAGGCTACACAGTGACTGCCATTGATTAATTGCTTGGTACTGGAAGGGTGACACACAATTTTAAACCGCACAGTGCCTCGCAGCATATTTAAGACTGCGTACATGTGGCCGTCACTCGCAGGCACTCATTTGTTTACTCCAAAAAGCCTCAGCAAAGGACAACTTGCTATTGCAATGACATACTTGGTGAAAACCTGGCAGCGAAGTGGAGAATGCATCATTTGCAAGTGGAATTAACACGTTGCACCTGACATCACACCATGTGCTGTTATGGTTGTGAGGGTCTCCTGGACAGTGGGGCTGTGGTTCAACCGCATCCAAATCACCTGAAGCCCAGGTGTGATGTCATTTTGGATTTATTTACATGTAATCATTCAGACCCACTTATGTGGAAAGTGTCATACAATGGAAGCCACTAAATACGTCCTCTTTAAAAAAAGAAAAGAGTGAAGAAGTGCCAGAGAGCCACAGCCAGAGGATTTCACAGTCACATGAAACACGGAGCACTGCTACGCCTCTCAGTCGGGCAGCTGTCACTCTACAATCAGCTCGTGTGTTACCAACTAGACTCTAAATGCATGCATGAACACACAAAAAACAAAGTTACACTTTAATATGTATCAACGGGTAATGGCAGATCATGTCAGACGACGTCGCTCTTTCATGATTCACATTTATCGAGAAGCAAGTGAGTTACGATTTGACGTTACAACTAATACCAGCTAGCTAGTTAACGCAACATTTCATTAAAACACCGAACAGCTTTGGGTTTTTAAAAGCCCGGTTGTATAACGTGCAGACTCTGTGCGTTACGTTAGTAAAACACCGATTTACGGTATTTAAAATGTCACGTTAGTACGCGGTTAGCTGCTCAGAGTAAGCTACGTTAGCCGAGCCGCGACACGCAACGTTACTGCACCATTATCCTTTTAGATATTAAAGTTACCGGTTAATGTGCACGTTAACGTTATATCGTACTTCACCACATTTTGGGTCACACTTCTAACCGCATCCAGTAATGTTCTGGGCTTTCCCCGGGTGGACAGCCCCCTCCCCCTCCTGTACGCCGTGAATACAAGACTCCGGTTCGGCCGAATCGGGCCCCTTTTCCCCCTCGGTTTCCGTGGTTCCCCGACCCAGCACTCACCCGATATTGGGTTCGTCCGAGAGCTGGTTCCGTCGAGGTTCTGCTCCGGTGGTTGTCAGTCGGACAGGGGCCTGGGCTGAGGAGGATGGTCGCGGATTCTGGCGGCTCTCATACCCCCAGCTCGTAGCTCTGTCGTCGGTTGCACTCCCTGTTGATAGTCCCTGAGAAGCTCCAGCAGCGCGGCGGCCGTCCTCCACTCTGTCTCCCCCTCTCGTTGCTTAACAACGTCACAACGTCGATGATGTCATTCCCTGGATGTCAGGGCACCGCCGTTAAAGGAACACATCACATCCAACGGCTCCTTCCTCTAGAACAGTGGTACTCAACCTTTTTTCAGGGAAATATTTAAGTACCCCCTGATTTTGTAAGCATGTAGACACAGCGTTGTGCCATCAGTGTCTGATTTAATATATACAATTCAGTTTATTAATTTACACTTTTTTAATGGATGCCTATTTTAAATACATTTAAAGAATCTTGCGTACCCCCATTTGAGAACCACTGCTCTAGAAAATGTGACCACTCACTAATTACCCCGTTTATTTATGTTACTCTCTTTGAGTCACAATGCACTGCAGTTTGCAATGCGTGTCCGGTCGTCCTGGTTGTCTTTATGCGATAAGTAACACACATATAGAGTGCTATAATGTCAGTAAATAATAAGTGTTTGTCAAAAGTTAATCAGTTGGCGCATACCAAGCATCCTATTATGATCCTGGTGATTCCCTCACACATTTTAAATGTCAAGTACATCTGGGAGTTTGTGTTCTTCAAATTGTGGTTATGTTTATTTGCACATATTTAAAATGGTAATGTTGAGGAAATTCTTTCAACTGGGTCTGTGAGAAAAACACAGTGGTCTATAACTACGTTTTTGTTGGCAACAGTACATTTTCAATCCCAAGCCAACGAAAACCAGTAACTGCATCAGAAAATGTTACTTATTTCATACAGTATTCAGTGGCTTACCGTAGGATGACGTGGGTGTTAAATAGGATTGGTTTGTGGATGTTAATGAGGCCAACAGATGGACACACTTGGCTTGTTTTCCTGTGGCCTGGACTTTGCCTTGATGTACATTCTTTGACATGCACACATTGTTTTTCATAGTAAATGTACTGTGCATTATAGCACAGGAACTGATAAAGGGAAGTTTCAAACTAGGATTGGTTTAACAGAACAACATGTACTTTTAACCACTATTCAGAAACCTATATTCATACACAAAAAAATAAATTACCACAAGGACATATTTAGAAGCCAATACTTTCATCTTTATTAATCTTGTTCTCATTTGTTTAAATAAATTTTTCCTTTGTAAAATCTCATAACGAAAACACTGAACAGGAGTGTTAAAGCCTGTCTTAATTTAAAACGAATACACAACAACAGAACATTAAAAACGTACGGTAACTCTTACTCTGCATCTGTAAACAACCCATCCCACCCCTCCCTCCCACTCCCACTCCACACAGTTTGATAAGATTTGGCATGTCCATTTACTCAACGCATATGCCTTCAGCTCTTTGTGTCATTAAATGTTCTTTTTTATTATTGCAGGTCGGACAATAAAAAAGACAAGTATGCTAAAAAACAAACAAAAAAAACACAACTTCAAATGAGAAAAAAAAAAAGCATTAGTGCCAATATTTCTTAACACAGTCAGCAGTATACCGAATGCACTCAAAACATTTTTGTATAGACCTTCTGTAGAGTAAGCAGCCTTGCCCACATTATGACAGGCAGTAACATGCATACACACACACACACACACACACACACACTATCCTCACATTTTCACACACACACGCACGCACAAAAACTGTGGTGGTTTAATCCACTTACTTGGTCTCAATCTCACTCACTCATGTCCATATAGTGTGGATGACACTGCGCACAGTATCGACACATGGAGAAATGCAACATAGCCTCAAACTGCCAGCAATTTAACATTTATCACTGCAACAGTAACAAACATGTTCAAGAGAGATTAACAGAGAAAGAGTGCGTGAGATACAACAGTAGGAGGTCAGCATTTTGAAAACAGAACAATGACATTTTTCAATATTTTCACTGTTCAAAAATTAAAACCATACATACAAACAGGAAAAAAAAAAAAACTTAACATACACAGTAAGATACAGTTCTGTTTTCAATCAGAGCTGTTTGCATGTGTTTGGATTCGGTCTCCGTTTTCTTTTTTTAAGGAGACGTGAATACAAACTGCACTTTAACCTCACATCATGTAGTAGTTTTAAGTTCTCTTATACGATGAAGGTAATGCTGTTTACAGTGCCCATCTGTCTGAAGGCTTGTCTGTATTTGGTGTGTGCATGTGTATGTAAATCTGTTGAAAAGTCCCCTATTTACTAAGCACATTGCAATCCAGTCAAGTCTTTGAGACCAACTGACTTTTCATTCTTTTTCAGGTTTCAAGTCTAAGCAGTTGAAATCTTCATCTGTGGAAAAAGGCTGTATACACATCTAACAGTCCCTGCATTTGTTTATATAATAGCTTAAGTCTGGCCACGAGAATGTGTGTAAGCATGTCTCACATTTCTGCTTGATGTGTGTGCACTATGTATATGTATGAACATGTGTATATGTGTATTACATTAATATGCATACCATGTAAATGTTTGTGTGTGTGCTATATTAAGTACATATGTATCCCAGTGTATTTTGTATCAGTGTGTCCAAACCTGCACGTACAAATGGAGGGGGCTCAGATGGAATCAGCTCCTCCCCCCAGCAGGTCGCCAGGCAACAATGCGGCAGGGCTGTCCATTTGGTGCCTTTCCTCCATTTGCGGTGCTCCCCACATGCTGCTGCTGGGGTATCCTGCAGTCATGCCCCCCCAGAGCCCAGACCTCCCAGAGTCTACACCCCCGACACCTCCTCCTTCCCCTGCCCCGTTGGTGCTCCACTGGGAAAATATCCCCAGCCCCGGTCCTTGGGCTGAAGAGGTTTCTGAAGAACCGCCTGTACCATCGAGACTCTGCCAGGCAGAGCCAGAGGACCTCACACTACCTAGAGCCGCTGCTCCACTTTCCCCTCCTCCACCACCACCACCACCATTGCCGTTTCCACCTGAAGTTGTGCCCGCTGGTGCCCGCTCATTCCCTGGGGAGCTACCTCCACTGCTGGCCCCAGCTGTGCCCGGTCCAGAAGAACCCTGCGTCCCACCGGCTGCTGGCCCTCCTGAGCTGGGCCCCTCTGCCCCTCCAGCCTGGGAATGTGCAAAATAGCGAGCAACTTCTTCTTCACTCACAAACTCCGCCAGGATTGTGGTGTTGCCCAGAACACACCTGAGAAGGATTTACAAGACAAGGTTGTTTAGCATATTCATGATGGGTACGTGCGCATCAGTGAGGTTGCAGGTTAACCTACATGTGCAGTGCACCCTGGGCCTTGGCTGCTTCCTGTCGGCTGCTATAGCGAATCAGAGCACTGCCCTGGGTCAGGCCGAGGTGGAAGGTCAGCAGGGGGCCATGCTGCATGCAGATAGTCCTCAGCGTGGAGCCATCAATCTACAGGGAGAAAATAAATGGAAGTGTAAAAGATCGTGTGTGTGTGTGTGTGTGTGTGTGTGTGTGTGTGTGTGTGTGTGTGTGTGTGTGTGTGTGTGTGTGTGTGTGAGAGAGACAACACTCAATTATCAATTCCAGGGAAAGGTCATGGATTCTAAGAGGTTATACAACATTGGTTATGTGTATGAAGAGATACAAGTTGTGCACATAAGCACCGAGTTAGTGAATGGATTATTGTAAAAAAGAAGAAAAAAAATTAAAAAATATATATATATAACTGAAACAAAGACTTTGTCTAGACTTCTACGCCTTCCCAGAGCAGTGTCATGCAAGTGTCGTTTGTGTAAGCCCTAATTGATTAAATGGCTCATCCAGTTTCTCAATCCAATTACAGCTGGGTCACGCATCATTCCGCCTAATTTGCATAAGATGGACTGAAGTGGAATTCAGATGAATGAGCACAGTGGTTCAATGTTGTTAAATCCAAACCAATATGTCTGGGCAGCTGTACCTTTTAAGCCACAAACAATTCTGCTGTGGGGAAGGACTGAAAAAAACCATGTCATTCTGCATCGCATGAAGAGCATTCCCGTCTCATCTTTTCTTCACACTCATCTTAGTTTATAGACCGCAGATTTAGAGGTGGCAACATTGTTATTGGATTTTCATGCCTCTCAACCTCTGTCACTCCTTACCTGAGGGGTCAGGTTGCTCAGCAGCAACCAGCAGCTGCCTCTGGAGGCAACGCCATCGCTCCAAGCTGAGCCTAAGAAGAAAAATGGAAAAGGAGAGGAGACAAACGGCAACGAAGAGAAGGACAAAACAATTATCAAGGACGTCATAGCTGATGACAAACACAATGGATACGCTGACGATTACCGTATTTATAAAAAGATTTTTTGCAAAGTTTCATAAAACATTCGTAAGGCCTGAGTCATCATATCACTGTCAAGAAGAGCTTCCTCTATACAGTATATAGGTCAGTCATACGTTGACAAATGGTTCTGAAAAAAAAATAATCTAAATCTTTCCCCTGTAAACAGTACCTGGCCCAAATCTTGAATCTTGATTAATCCCGCCCCCTCCCCAGTTGCGAGCCAACCGCGGGCCTCCGCTACCCCATGGGGAGGGCGAGGCCTGCTTCTGATTAGTTAAGCCAGGAGGGGGGCGTGGCAGCTGTGAGCTGTTGCGATTGGTCTTCCATAACTTGTTTTGTCCGATGGGCTCTGGGGGCCAGCTGGGCTTGTACTCAGAGTACTTTCCTAAAGAGGAAATGGGGAGGTGGGAGAAAGAATATTTTTGTCAAACAGACCACAGAAATGGGAGAGTAGCACACGCAGTACAACAAACTCCTTTGGCATCTTTGTGGGATAGGCACAACTTAGTACTGGCACCAGTAAAATGCAGTGCAGAAACAATTATAGGAACAGAAACAAAGATACAGAAAAGCAATCAACAACTACTGAGCTGATAAGATGAAGGAGATTTAAAAAGGAAATCAAATAAAAAAGGTATACCTGTGCTGTGTGCATTGCTGAGGGGGCTGTCTGAGGCACTGTAGGGCCAGGCACCAGGTGAAGGCAGCGAGGTGTTGAGGGAGGGGTTTGGCCCTAGAAAACATTACAAAGTGTGTGATAAACAAGACAAGGCCTGTGAGGAACCGTCAACCCTTTGGCCTTAGACTTAGTCAATAAATGGCACTGGAGCAAGCTTTCAGGTAAAACCAACACAAATGCTCATCAAGTTCAGTCAGATACCTATGTTGTCTCGCAGTAACTGGTGGTCAGAGTCATTGAGGCTCTGGGGTCCTGGGGAGCCAAGAACACTACCAGGGGTCATGTATGGATCGGACTCTGGGTCACCACTGCTCGGGATTCCCTTCCAGGGAACACCGGGCTGGAACTCTGTCAGCGGAGAACAGAATATGTATTAATAGAGTGAAATGATATGCCGTTTGGCTATTTTCTAAACCAAACACCAAATATGGCAATTAATTAATGTAATTGGTCTGTAATACACCACACAAACGCTGGACAGGTTGACAACTGTCTAACAAACATACAGCGTCCTGCATATTTGAGCCTGACATGCCATAATGTACCACGTCTACATCCTAATTCATCATCCTTTGGTAACATGTAGCAGAGATGGACATGTTCACCTGGAGGCCAGCTGGATGTGGCAGGTTTGTTCCCCATTTTACTCCCAGGGGACCGGTGCCAGTTGTCTGCAGAACCTTGAGGGGGAATCCCCAAACCATCACTGCCCAGCATTTCATACTGGGAGTAAGGTGATACTCCCCTCACCTTTATAGCACTGGGTAAAGGGCCTTGGGAAGAGTAGGCAGGAGAGGAAAAAAAAAAGTCAGACTGACGAGAATATACCTCAAATCACTTTGATTCGCGGTGGTTCAGTCAGATACACTGCGAATGAAGGTGATTACAAGCGCAGTTAAGACCAGATTGACAACAGCCTGGGAGGTGTGCTTCCCCCATGTGTGAATTTTGCCTTCGCAAAAATCATGTTACGAACCATCTGCTAACCTACCATTCTTGTGGAGGTTTGTGTCAGGGGGAGAAGGAGCTGGGGAGTGTCCCTCCATCATCCATTTGAAGCGGGATTGCTGTCCTCCGGTGTCCTTCATCCCTCCCATCATGGGACCGAGCTCCAGTCCTGACAGGTTACCACCAGGGGCAAGCCCTGGCGAGGGGGACAACACAAACATTCATGAGCACATCACATTCAACTAATGTGCAGTTCAGCCTAAGTATCTCTATGACTGCACCAAGACTAACTTTTGTTATAGCAACAGTGACTACAAAGCTAACAGGGATGGGTGTTTGAAAGCAAAAATATTATTCAATGTTTGTAGGAAACTATTTGACCATTCTCCGAAGACCTACCATTACTACCAGGCGCCAGAAAAAACAAGGGGAAATATATTTTTTAAGATAAGACAATGTTCACATACAGTCCACTATTCAATTTTTTTAAATAATTGAGTCACTATTAAAAATTCTTGGACCATACCGTTAAAGGTAACACGTCTGAGTTACTCTAACCAGATAGCTGTAACTGGATGGTTCTTATTGGCTCACCTAGTTAAACAGACACCCCAACAACAGGATATCAAGACTTAAGTGGGCAGAGCTGAATGCTATTGCCCTCACGCACACCTGATCCTAAACCCGTTGATTTTCTGACTTCATAAACCCAGAGATAGTTTCTAAGAGGCTACTTTGGCAGCCAAACAAACACCACTGAAAACACCAAACAGTGCATGGTTTGAAGTTTTTACAGCTGACTTAACGCACAAACGAAGTCGCCTGTTGTACTCACCAGAGTACATTCCTTGCGTTTTGGCATGAATGTCTGATAAGGGCCCCCCCATTCCAGGATGTGTAAGGGGGTCAATCATGGGCTGTTTGGATAGGCCTCCTCCCAGGTGAGAGGGGGACAGTTTAGAGCTCCCTCCTCCTGCTGAAGCTCCTCCAACTCCACCCTGCTGATGCTGCCTCTGCTGCTGCAGAATAGCCATAATCCTTGCAAGCTGAGAAAAGGACAAGATTTAAGAAAAGAAAATCCCTATCAGAATAACTGCAAAGTACATTTTTTAATGCAGCAGACGTCCTGGTGACAGTGCATGGTATACAACATAATCATGCTCACCTGCTGTGGGTCTGGCTGCTGCCTTAGAGGCTGAGGCTGAGGGAACTTCCTCTGGTTCTGCAGGAGCTGTTGCTGCTGCTGTTGCTGCTGCTGCTGTTGTAGCAGGAGCTGACAAGCCTGTGGGTAGGAGGGCATACAAATGGTCAGAGATGGAGGTAAACAAATAATACATTGGCTATTGCTTTGTGTGGGTTTATTACAAGTCACCATGTGTTTTTAAATAATCAATACAGATTAAACAAAGTCAGGCCGTTGTACCAAACAAACAATGTAGGGCTGCAAATGACGATTTTTTTCAATGTTGATGTATGCGACGATTATTTTCACGATATATTAGTATGCTTTGTCTATAAAATGTCAGAAAAGCCCAAAGCTGTCACTCAAAGATATTCAGTTTACTGTAAATCAACCAGAAAATAAATCACATTAAAAAGCTAGAATCAGAGAATTTTGATTTTGATTATTTATTTTTTTGTCACTCAGACCGATTAAATTGAAAGAAAGTTGGCGTTTAAATTGTTGAATGGTTAATCTTTGCAGCTCTACAAAAAGGAAATATCTCTCGCAAAGTGGTCAGTACATCAATCAGCTAATATAACATTTAGATGACATACCAGATGGAACTGCTGCATGTGGGGGTAAATGTTGCTGAGCATTGCGAGCTGCTGTGGGGAAATCTGATTAGGAGGGAACGCTCCTCCACCAACACCGCCGACCCCTCCGACACTTCCAACGCCACTGACACCACCAACACCTCCAACCACTCCACCCACACTACCACCAGGAGAGGGCATCTGCTTCAGCATAGGACCCGGCACCTGCACGTCACAGGAATTTCTTTGTATATGGCTGTTGATACAGACACTTAATGGAGTAATATGAGAAACGGTGACAATCCATTCATCGAGCTCCATTCAAGTATGAATGACTATACTAATTTAAATTCCCAGTTAACCTTTTCATAAAGGTTCTTGCACACCATAAAGTCTTTTTGACAGGTGCATAGGATAAAAACCTATTCACAAGGAAGAAATAATCCCCAACACTGTCCATTCTTGGCTCTGTACATTACAGATGTTACTATACATGTATATTGTTTATATATACACATATATTTTTTTCTTTGTTCTTGTTTTTCATTTATTTCATTTTTTATTTTTGTATTGTCACCATTAGGCTTATTTACATATTCAAATTTATTTTAGTGTCTTTCTACTATACGCTACATTGTGTAATATGGGTCGGACTTCTAATCTAACGTCTCTATAGGGCCGTATTGTGATGTAAACCTATGTTTTATAATATTGGAAAACTGCAATGTTTGTTTTTATATTTGCTGGTATCTGATCGTTCGGATTTGCAGCTTTTTCCCCTCAGGTGAGAGCCTTTAGCCTATGTATGTATGTATGTATGTATGTATGTATGTATGTATGTATGTATGTATGTATATGAAGTGAGAACAAGTGATTCATAACTTTTGAAAAGCTAAGGAAAAAAAGCTTTAAAATTATACACTACCAACCAAATTTTTTCTTTGTGTTTAGTAAACATTGGCAGAACTCAAGAGACCCTCTTCTCCATTAATCATAACTAAAACCTCAGAGAAAAAAAAAAAACATACCTGAGGCGACAGGAACTGATGAGGCACTTGAGCACGTAAACCCTGGGAGGGATTCATTGGATGCATGCCAGGCTGGTGCATCCCTCGAGGCTGAGGCATCCCTCCGCCACTGCCAACAAACACCCCATGGCCACCCATCTGGAGTGCAATGGAAACCAAAACAACCATACCAATGCATTTGTAATGTAACTTGTGATACGTTTTCTCATATCATGCATTCTCCCCCCGGGTCCTCAAGTTAGCACAACTCACACATGCAGCAGATATTGTTGATATAAAAAAGTGAAATGATACCAACTTTGACATTGAAAGTTCTCTAAAATTACTCGTAAAATACAGGTTGGCACAACAAACTCTTACCTTTTCACCGTAGGCCCCCATTTCAACAGGACCCATGTCTTTGGAACTAGGCATGCGGTAACCTCCTCCACCTCTTCCTCCCCTCCGCATCTCTCCGTTATAGTCAGTTATTCCTCTCTTGTCTCCTTCCATCTTTTTGTCAAGACTTGGGTCGTCACCCTGAGGAACAACAAAGTCATGAACACACTCGTTCATAGGACAGTTACAGAGGTCTCACTGATAATCCATCCACCATCATCAAATTATGAATATGGGTGGCAAGTTTAGATTTTATGAAAGAGAAGACATGAAAAAAGGTTCTCAGTCAGAATTAATATAGCAACAAAAAATAATTTGCTATATAAAGATATAGGGGAGTAATGTCTACCTGAGCAGAGAATAAAATCACAATCCCTGTGTGTGTGTGTGTGTGTGTGTGTGTGGATCCCTCTTTGTGTCCCCCACTGGCTAGCTAAGGGCCTCCGCTCTGGACTGCACTCATGCAGCAGTTGCCATTGATAACATGTTGTAGCCCCCCTCCGCCCCCAAGGTTACTGTTAGCTCTGTCAGCACTGCTGCATTGTTTGCGCTATGAAAGACTGAGGCAATCCCTCAATCGGAGATTTTAGTCGAGGTTTGTATAGAGCTTGTTAAAAGTCAAAGATCAGTAATGCATTACAATTGCTGTTTCCAATGGCTAGAGTTATTGAGATTATTTTTTAGTGAATTAACATTTTACCAAAAGACCCATGTTGGAAAACTGGCGTGCCACTGCTGGGTTCATCCAGCCGTCCGCTCCTCCACTCTTTAGGAGAAAAAAATCCAAACATTACTCTCTGTCAAAAAGCTCATTTAAAAAGTTCACATGACTATATTAAAAGGAAAGTTACAAAACAAAATTAGTGCTTTGTGCTAATACAATGACCAAACTCTTGGTGCGTGTCGCTAATTTTCCCTACCTTGATGTTGCCCCTCTTTCCTCCATGAGTCTGACCCCAGCCTCCGGAGTTGAAGGAGGAGCTGTTTCCCTGCGAGACAGAGTTGTTCCAGACCCCTCCGCTACCATCATCTTCCTCATCCCAGCTGGGGTGACGGGAGGCTGCAACAGGGCCTTCTCCCTTCCCACTCCAGCCCTCCATTGATTTGGTGCCTGCAGGGAAATCAAAACAGATGGTTTTAAAGTGGCCATGTAATTTCTCTAGATGTTCTCCATTTTTAACCCTTTGAAATTGAGCGATGTGTAATGTTGCTTGATTTGAAAACCATGTCTAAAAATAATAATTAGCATAAATAACTCATAAACACATATTTTGCGTTACACACATTTTGTTTCTCTTCTTACCAGGTTTACCGGAGTTGGGTGAAGGGTTCACCCAGCCAGAAGCTTTGCCGGGCTCATCTGGATCCCCCCAACCTGTTGCCGCATCAGACGACTGGCCCCAAGTCGTCGTACCATTATCGGCAGACTGCGCACCTCCTCCCCACATGCCTGGACATGGAGATTGATGGCAGAGTAAAGAAAATGTGCGATACTTGACATGAACACGTCAAATGCTGATCCAGTTTGGTTGGGGTTTGCCGAGTGCACACTTATTTGCAAATGGTACAACTTCTACTTACCCGCTGCAGGATTGCCAGGGTTTGTGTCCCTGCTGTGTTGCATCCCCTGCTGCCTTCGAGGTGGTTGTTGGATGGGTGGTGGTGGTGGTGGTGGGGCCTGCTGACTGTGGCTTTGGCCAGGCGCAGCACTCTTTTTGTCCCACAAATTGACATTCTTGCTTTTGAAGCGGGTTGGGTCTCCCCAGGCTGAAGTGCCATCATCGATTTCCATTTTGCGACTGATGGACTGAGGGGAGGGTTCTTCCCAACCACTGGGCTCCAAGGAGTCGCTCACTCCCCCGCCCCCAGATACTTGGGGGATTGGGCCAGAGCTCCAGCCCGGGCTTTGGTTCTGATTCTTGGATGGCGGACCTCCACCTCCAACATTAGACCGGCTGTTCCACCCTCCTTGAATGGGACCTCCTTGTGGCTGCTGACCCTGTGATTGGTGCTGCTGTTGATTTGGGGCTTTCATTGGTGCCACTTGGCTGTTTGGTATCTGTGCTGCTGCTGCGTGGGGCTTTGAACTCCCCCAGTCCTGGTGGGATTTGCCTCCACCCACATCTCCCGCTCCCCAACCTCCTCGCTGAGCTCCCCCTTCATCCAAATGACCCCAGGAAGATCCCTTCTCATCAGAGTTGCTTCCACCTCTGCTTCGCCCATCTCCAGGTATAGAGTCCCTCTGTCCCCTGTCTCCTCCCCAACCACCTGAGTCTCCTCTTCCAGTCCCCTTCCATCCCCCTGTCCCTTTATCCTCTGGACCATCTGCCCAACCACTACCCTGTTCTCCAAAGTCTCTCGTGTTCCCTCCCCCTCCCCATCCTCCTCCTCCACCTCTGTGATCAACCCATTTTTTTTCTTCAGTCCCCCAGCCTCTGCCCTGGTTTTCAGGTGGGGGATCCCCCCAGCCTCCAGCTGCCTTGCCCTGGTTGCCCTCTATATCTTCTTCTGGCTTTCCTGGCTTCCTTACAGTGCTACCTTGCATGTGAGGACCACAGGTGGACTGTGTCGTACCACCATCCCAGCCCTCCCTCGCTGTAACAGGACCAGAGTTCGGGCTGGCCGTGTGACTGCCAACAGATGGATTATTAGTTATTGAACTGGTGTTAGATGGGTACCCAGGGCCGCGACTAGTGGTAGTGTTCATGGTTGCTGATGAGAATGCAGAGGATGATGAAGTGCTTCTTTCATTTCTCTTTCTGGTTCCCGTTGCGGTATCCAGGTCCCAGGCCACATTCTGTCGAATCTGGGTCTGCCCCCAGCCCGTGTTAGAGAGAACCCTGGGGTCTAGGTCAGATCGATTGAGCATGCCGAGTAAGGCCACCTCAGCATTGGAGGTCTGGTCAGAACATTTGTTTACAGATGAATCTTTCTCCTGCTTAGATCCATTATCACTTTCTCCTCCACCACTTCCAGCTGTGGACCCTCCTCCACTAGAGGATGAAGGTGCTCCAACTGCAGTGCCTCCACCCGGTCCTCCTCCTCCTCCTCCTCCTCCTCCTCCCCCCCACTCCCCATCTGTCCCGTCCCCACTTTCCATCCCTTTCTGATTGTCCCAAGCTTTTGTCATAGTGTCAAACTTTGGTGAGGCAGAGTCCTGCAAAACGCTGCCGCCAATACCGCCACTGCCTCCACTACTGCTGCTCCCATCTCCTCCTCTTCCTATTGCTAAGTTACTCGAACTTACACCTCCTGCTGTGCCACCCCACTCTGCTCCTGAACTGCCTCCTTCCCACGCTCCCTGAGATACCACTGGGGTATTTGAGCTACCATCATTTCCCCTACCCCACCCTGCCTTGTCACCCTGGCCTCCAAAGCCCCACACACTCCCTTCCTGCCCCTGAGCTGCAGTCCCTCCTCCGCCCCACCCATCTGTCTGTGGGGCACCTGTACACAGGTCGGAGGACACTGGAGGCATGGATCTCCAAGAGGAGGCAGCAGAGGAGGAAGACGAAGAGCCAGAAAGACTACCGCTTCCTTCTCCATCAACACTAGCAGGCCCACAGCCCCCCTCATCACCACCTTCTTGATTTGGTCCTGCTCCTCTTGCTCCCCCACCTGAACCCAACTCTGGTCCTAGGTTTCCAAAGTGCTGCTGCTGCTGTTCTCCACTCCGTGCTCCCACAGCCGTCTCAGTGTGCTGCTGATGGAGACCAGTTTGATTCACAGATGAAAGAGAGTGAGTGGTGATGAGCGTAGTGCTGGCAGAGAACGAGGAAGCTGAAGTAATGGACGAGTGTAGTGGAAGGCCGTCACTAGCCGAAGGTGATGTCCCACCCTGCACCAGGGCAGGCCAGGCGGAGGGGTTCACGTTGGGGTTGAAATTGGCACCAGGGACACTGCTGCTGCTGCCACCCACAGGGCTCTCCTGAGGCCCAGGAAGAAGACGGGAGACTTTGGAATTGTAAAATGCTGCTGATCCCAGCCCTGCCTCCACCTGAGAGGGGGTGGAAGAGCCCCACACACCACCACTCGACTGAACACATTCATTAAGCGAGGAAGAGGAGGAAAGAGGAGAAGAACGAGGTGAGGAAGGATTGTCCATGTTCCCTGCTGCTCCTCCTCCTCCTCCTCCTCCTACTACTACTGCTGCTGCTGCTGCTGCTGCTCCTCCTCCCTTCTGCTGGATGTTTCTCTCACTCCATGAGGCACTACTGTAGTTGTTGTTGTTACCAGGGCAGTCTTGCTCCTGCACCCCTCCTCCTCCAGCCCGGTCAGAACTCAATTTGGCCCCTCCTAGGATGCTAGGCCAATCCCCCAGGTCCGTCCCATCAACAATCACCTTCCCGCAGCCCTGAGAAGAGGACTGGCTGCCAGAGCCTGCCCCCCATGTGGAATTTGCATAAGTTGAAGTAGTAGTAGTAGAAGAAGACGACAGAGCAGCAACACATAATGACGATGAGGAGGAGTTGGGGGGTGAGGCGGAGGATGAACCCAGGTTGGAATCTATATGGACAAAAATGTGGTGATTTATTGACAATTTCCACATTGACAATACTAACTAATGACACAGTGGCGTTTCTAAACATACAAGGTTTCAAGGTGCATTCATGGTCATTGTACAACAGGGCTGCGCCTGGAAATTCAGTTTGTAGCGGTTTGTATGTGCGGTATTCAGTGATCTACACATCAGTCAAGTTGATCATCTTTTTTGTTCCAAGACATTAACCCACCTGTGCCTCCAGCGGTGTTTGCATTGGGGTCATCTGCTCCCTGTGAGGAAAGCGATGGGGCGGCTTCCCAGCCACCGCCTCCTCCAACCCCTCCTGCACCCCCTTCCCCTCCGCCTCCCCCCAGCAGCATGGAGGACAGCGGTGGCTGGCCCCTCTTCAGTAGCACTTTTTGATCCTGCTGGCAGCGAAATCTTGGTGGAACCTCTCTGGACATGTATCGCTGCTGCTGGGAGGTCTGGCTTCCAGAGGGGGAGGAGGAGGGCTGTCCGTTGGCCACAGCAGTCCGCTGCTTTGCATTGTTCCCGCCACCAGGAGGAACTTGTGCAGAAACCCCGGCTGCAGCAGGACTGGGGGATGAGGGGGCAACAGGGCCAGGGCTGGGGGACACTGAGCCTGGGGTGGCGAGCGGCTGGGAACAGGAGGGCTTGGCTGATTCTGGCACTAAAAACACATTTAATGAAAAGGTGTGAACCACTGGCAGACTTAAGTACGATAGGAAGAGAAAGACAGTTTGGGTACGTTTCTGAGCTACAGGTACGTTTAAGCTTCTCTAGAGCCAACAGTTTAAGAAAATGCATCGAAAGTGTGAGCATTACTGAATAACCCATGGTCATCACAATACATTCAAGTTATCATAATAAGTACAGGGTGCTGCTGACTGAAGCATATTCAACAACAAGGCCTAGAAATCATGACACTGACATAATAATATGGAATATAGTGAGTGATAGAAACGGAAGACCTGTTTAATGATGATGAAAATAAACATACCTTTGATTTTCTGTTCTGGCACCTAAAACAGAAAGAATAAGTGTGTCAGATATTGGGCAGAAGAGAAAACTAAGTGTAACTTAACTTTTAGTCTAGCTACTAAGACTGAAAAAGGCAAGGCACTATTAAGCAAACATTAAGAATATCCCCCCTCTCAGATTATCTGCAAAACAGAGGCAAAGTCAGCTGTGAATGTTTTTGGGTGAACATGTTTACCTTCTGAGAGGTTTCCCTTTTCTTTTTATCTTCTTTCTTCTTTTTCTTGTCTTCCATGAACTACTGCTCCCTTTCCTGATTCTCCTGTCTGTGAAGAGGAATGCACACATTCAATTATTCATGCTACATCTCAAAAAAGGCAAGTAAGTAAAGTAAGTAATCTAATCCTCACTAAAGCATACCTGCGCGCGCACACACACACACACACACGCACACACACACACGCACACACACAGACGTGGACTCCAAATGAAGACTACATATGACATCAGATCACTGCCCAGCATTCTGCGACACAGTCAATGTAGTGAGGACAGTAATGTTAAACCAGGGGCAGACAGCTTGACAACAGCGCTTGGAAGCCTGGCTTCTCATTGCATAATTCATTAACCAGCGAGCGATTTCAATTCCAACTAACAGACAACACCAGCAGCAGCCAAACAAACGAGACTCTCAAACACTTTGCTGGGGAAGTGGAGTTGTCCTAACTCACTGCAGAGACCGTAATGGTAGCAGGACACGAGCGATAATGCGAGTAAAGTTACGAGACTCGAGCTGTCCAGTGTATTGAAAACATGCTCCAACTGACTTCACACTTTGCCAAAAGTAAAAACCTCTGTATTATGAATATGTACAACTCATACCCAAGTAATGTCAGCCATTGTTTGTGTATGGAAAAGCTATAAAATACCACGGAAAGCTGAAAAACAAACAGATTTTATCTTGAAATGTAAAGGGATGTCAGATACCGGAGAGCCGTAAACAGGACTGGGCCCCGTGTTTCGGTTAGCTAAGCTGCACATAACTAGCATCTAATGAACGCTAACTGCACAACGAATGGCGTTAACCCTTCAATGCATCTTTTGCTAATTAATCCACCGACATGACCATTAATACACCAGTTTACGTAACGTATGGGGACCCCGACAAGGCGGCACGCATATGAAGCAAACAGTCCGGATTTGGTGGAAATAAACAGGCCAGCGAGGAGCAGCCGTGCAGCTAACGAGCGACCAGAGAAGCTTCACTCGGGTGAGCGATGAGCTAATGCTAGTCCGGCTCTCCAGCAGCTGCTGAGCCCCGTGTCGTGACCTAAAGAGCGGGGGGGCTCCGCGGCCCGACCGGCCCGGAGCCCGGGGAGCCGTGCGAGCAAACTACCCTCTAACGTCACGCAGTTGACTGCAGACAACCGTCATGTTAGCTCACGATATGAGCCTTATCTAAAAAATAAATAAAAATGTAATTTACCAAACTTTACCGTTATAATTCGTAACTTTACAACGGGAGTGTCCGTTGTAAAGTGTCCGTTTGTTTTCCGAGGGTGTCCCGGCGGTAACGGTGGACAGGGCCGAGAGAAACGACGAACTCCCGGTGACGTTTCTTCAGCAACGCGTTAACGAGCGAAGCCCTTCTAAAAAACGAGAAACCCAAAACGTTATCGGGGACGCAGAGGCGGACATAACGAGCGGGATTAACACGCAACACACCGCGTGGAAGATGCCAAATACCTCCGCGTCGGTGTTGAACACTCACCTCGGGAATCACATCGGACATAAAGTGCTTCTGTGCAGAAATTCTTGCAGACCTACCGCTAGCAGGCTAGCTTGGTGGCTAGCCTAGCGAGCGAGTTCTTCGAGGCTTTCGAGGCTAAATTGAATAAGAAATGACATCACCGAAAGGCGAAATGTTAATCGTAGAAAAAAAAACGAGGAAAGGCGATTATCCTTTTCGAGCGACTCTGGTTCTCAAGGCGTCAACAAAACATGCATAACCCCTCGATGACTGTCAGACGCTGTATGATCGGTTAGTTTACTATCGGCCATTTTGCTTCTGTGTGGAGGTTTAGCCAGCATATGATATCACCAGGCTGGTTGTTGATCAGAGAAGGGAGGAGGAGCGGGCCGCGTACCGACACCGTCCACCAGGGGGCGCCGCATCACAGGAAGCGTGACGTCATACACGCCGAGTACCAACAGGTGTACAAACGGCTCACAAGCCTGTAGCTATATTACCTGCGTACCACTGGAACTGATCTTATAACTAATTGCTTCTCTGAACAGCAATTTTAAAGCTGCTTGTTGAACACAATGGGCATATTACGTGTTTTAGCTATGTATTCCCTGTATGAACATTACTACTATATTGGTTTTGATTTATGAGAAGTATGTGATGCATTTGTATTTTTCGTTTAATTTTACGATTAAAAATCATTTTTAAATTGCCCAACCAGCTTTTTAAGAGTTTCCAACCTCTGTTTCTAAAGTTTGGTAATGCTTTGCCCCAGTGACAGTTTCGGTCACTTTGAATGGCAACATATAGTACTCCTTATCGTGGGAATTAATACAACATGTATTGTCTAGTCTAGTTTAGTGCAATTGTTTTTGTATTACTTGGTATACGTTACGTGTTTCAGATTATTAGTAGTCTATAATTTCTTCACTGAATTTACTGCACTGCTACACTGTTGTAATATTCCAATTTACGCATCAACAATTATAACAATCTGTTGTATGATTGAGCATTCAGGACATCAATTATTTTCATATACATTTATTTTTTAAACTGGTTACAAAATAAAAATATATATTTAGCAGTACAAAACAAGGCAATTTTTTCCAACTTAACTACAGCGTCTGCTGTACAGTGTATTGCAAATATAAATGCAGCACTTGCTGACTTTCAGTCATACACATCCCACCTAAAAAATTGCCACAAATTCAGTTTTTCTTTTTAAAATCTGTTCATATAATTACAGTTATGTCAGTGTGATACTTTTAAGTATGACCTGTTTATTTAGTGTACATCTCAAACATTATGTTTGTCCAAAAAGGACACAGTATTTACTCCAAATTCCAAATGTGGATAAGCAGATTAGCACCCTCACTACATCCCTGCTTACAACATATTACAATCCCCTTCACCTATTGTGTCCCTCTTTGTGTCCTCACAGCTTAACATTTCGCTCACAACATAACTGAATACCCAGGGACCAAAATGCAAAAAATAATAATAATTAGCACCTTGTGTTATCCCTTAGGTGTTTAATTATGTAATACAACGGAATGGAAAAAAGTAACATGGCATAATTCCTATTGATAAAAACAGCTAACAACAGGGACGTCTGTTATGCTATGTACCTTCCATATGTGTGTCAAATCTGTTTTAGTTTTTAAATGTTTATCCTATCATCCCATTGTAACAAGTCCAGCTTGGATAGATGCAAATTCTTTAAAATGATTAAGATTACAAGTAAATCCCAAAGTATATCTTGTTCGACTCCATTAGAATAGTTTGATGATCTAACACTGAATGTTAATCTTCTCCAGAAACCTGGCTGTGGTTTGGTACCTGCTGCCAGATTATGGATTCAAAGCCAAGAGAATCTAGTTTTGTAGTTTGCATGAATGAAATTGAATATGCTGTTTCTCCCTTCTACTGCAGCCTATCCGGTTCGATCCACGCCACTGCCCTCTGCTGGCTGTGGATGGCATTACGTATGGCTGCCAGCAGCTCATCAGTACAGCTCCATGTGCTGGGCTCCAGGGTGTAGTAGAGCAGGGGCAATGTCTCCAGCTGCAGCGCCTCGGCCTGGCACACCTCCTCCATTACGCTGTCCTCCCCACACCGTGGAAAAAGCTTCCTGTTTAGAGTGTTGGAGCGTCATATTAGAGGAAAAAACGTTGGGTTCTTTAAAACAACAACAACAGTTTTTGTATATCTGTATGGTAAGAAAATACCACAGAAAAATGCACATTTACCCTACAATGCAAATAGCATGATGTGTGGTGAACCTGCACGAGCCTGACTGATGTGCTATCATGCTGCTATGATCTGATACTTACTGTTACACTGAATTTACTGTATACTTGCTTAGCACATGAGTGCCCACTTACCTCAGCTTCTTGTTCTTTTTGTTCTTCGGGCGGATATGGATGACGATAGGGTACACCCCCTGTCTCAATAAGCCCTCAACACTGGCCAGCCCCAGCTCCAGCAGACAGTGCTTGTCCTGAGACAAAGAGGGAGATAATGCGTGACAATGTGCATGCATTATCATTAGCAAAATGAATCACTCTTCTTACTTTTCCTTGAGAGAGACTTGGGATGTTTGTGCCTTGAGATTATTTTAACGATGATGTTTCTTTTTAATTACCTGGCTGATGACGTCCTGTATTGACTGCAGCCGTATTCCCAGAGCCGTCTCTGGACTGCAGGGATCCAACAGGAGAACTCTCTTGTCTCGTCTCTCCGAAGCCTGGATAGGCTCTGTAAACCACGGGAAACAGAAGAAAGAGGAGACTGTGGTGAATCACGCCACGGTCAAATGAGGAATCATCCACCTTTTTGTTCACCGGGTCTATCGTTGTTCGGGACGTGAACAAGTGTGTGTGCTGTGCGCATACCTGGTGGGCAGGTGTTGAACTTCAGACCCGACTCTGCTGGTTGCAGCAGCCTCTCTATGAGACCACGGGAGAGAAGAGAGGGGGAGAAGATGACCGGCCTCTTCGTCTGAATCTGCACCGGCTGCACTAAACTGTACGGGATCAAGTGATCCTCGTGACCTGAGGGGATAGGCACACATGAAGGTAACATTAATGCACAGCTTGTAAAAAAAAAGAAGAAAAATCACAGATTTGGTGTTGCATTCTGGGAACACTGTGACTGGATCTTACGTTTGCTGAGTGTGTAAAGGACCTGCTGTGTGGAACCAATCCCACGGCCACTGGGGTCCACTGCCTTGACCAGTCGTACACGTCCGGATGCTTTCTTCAAGAACTACATGTCGGAAAATTGAGAAAAATAAACATATAATGCAGCGAGTTGTGTAACAGTTTGGTTTTATCACAGTGACTGAAAGGGAAGCTGCTGTTCATGTCATTTCAATATGAGCAGACTGACCTTCCTCTTGAAGTCCTTCTGCTCCATGGCCATTTTCCGGAGCTGAACAAGTAACAACTGTTGTGCCCTGAGGTGGAAAATATTTATTTGTCATCGACACTTAATTAAAATTCGAATTAATAGACGGTGCTTATATTGTAATATAATACCACTGTAAAACGGATCCTTAATAACCAGCGTTAGAATGAGGTTGCAGTCAAATCAAGGTCCAACTGACGTACCTGTTGTAGTTGGGCATGGTTCCTGCCTGTAAGGGCTTGGCAGTGTTTGGGTCCACCAGTGAACAGTGCCAATGGTATTTTCCATTGTACCTTGTGTCTGTGACGTGTATTATGTCATCGCAGGACACACCCAGAGACGGCGGGTCACCGCGAGGCTCCATGTTGAGATTAACACGCACATAGAAGGAGTCAGAACCCATAAAAGTAGGCGACGAGAGTGCGGAGCACAGCGTGGAGTATGCTGAGGACAGGAGACAGAGGAGGGATACGCTTAGTCTCACCTCTCTGTGACATGAATGAACAGAGTTTTTAAGGATGCAGTGTAACTGTTTTTATGTAAACTCTCCGGCAAAAAATCAAAACAGACTCACCCTCTGGGTTGCTCTGGTGTTTGAGTGTTGAAGGCTCAGCCCACCACTGCAGAGAAAAGTGGGCTACCTCAGCAGTGCACTGGCCCAGCAGCACGCTGCCCCCACCAAACAGAACCCTCTCCAGCTGGACAACATTAAGAGAAATGTGCACGTTCAATCAAGGAGTTTGTTAAAAAACATCTGCGCGAAGAACTGTAATATGCACTTGTCCAAATAATGCAGCATGAGCTGAAGCACACCTTCTCTTTATGAAGCATGCACATACACACAATGCTCACACATGATTTATGCACTATACAGACACACACACTCACACACCTCCAGCAGCTCGCTGCCCTCCTTCAGACCACACAATTCAGCTGGGGAACCAGCTCTCACGTGGCTGACGAAGATCCCTGTTTGGTTTCCTCCGACTATCGTGATGTCGTCAGCTAGACTGGCTCTCCTGTGCTTTGGTGAGATGGGGGGGCTTGAGGATGGGGAGCGGGACGGCGTCCTGAGAGATGACAGGGACGGACATTCGATGAGGATGGCGTGACGTGTACATGAGAAAAAGATCTGGCAAAGTGCAGTGCAACTCCACTAGTCTATTCACTTTATATAATCAAAAGGTTAACTTGTGTGCTTGTTCTGTGCTCTTAAAATTTTCTTTCATCCACATGTTGTACTCTATGTATTATGAATATTTTCACTTCCAGTATTAAACCCTTTTAAACCGTTGGACCCAGTTACTAGTGATGTAAACCACTAAGTTCTGTACTTAAATTGTATCTTTTTTTTTCATTTTGAGGATTCCACATATACGATTCAGGTTGTGCGGTTGAGTTACAGTCATGTAAGGTCTATGGGGCCAATACTCATGCCAAAACTTTGTAAAATCAATTATCATTCTTATCTCAGTGTATACGTGACATTGGTTATTAAGCAGGATGCCATTACATGCACGTCATAGTGTACTTTAACAATGTTTCTAGTGGCTGTATCCTGATGTTGTACCTGGAAACAGTAGGATTGGGTTGCTGTGAAAAGACTGCAGGCAGGTTGACCAGGTCAGGGGGGAAGAGATGGGAGTGTAAGCAGTTCCAGGAATCCCACAAAGAAGGTTCACTCTGTTCACCTAAAAAACACCAGAGAGCCTCGTAACTTACACTCGCAACATACAAGGCAAAGGCCGCACAGCCAGAAATGATGTGACCCAATGAAATATACTTGTAATGTTATCATTCTCATCACTGCCCCACGAGTCCAAGTCAAACCTGTTGAGAGCAGACAAAAGGGGCGTTATTACGAATGAAATGAAGCTAGTTAGAACAGGCTGTCAGTGTGTATGTGGAGCTGATGAACTCACTCGGTGTTGAATCGTCGGTTGATGGAGTTCATACACGGCGGGAAGGGGAATGTGGAGAGTCGATTTATTTCTTTTTCGTCGTCCTCTGCCTGAGGGTAGAGAGGTAATTACAAAACACACTGATTCTTACTCCTTTATTCTTTTGTCTCTTTATCTCTTTCCTTCCCGTGTTTGTTAATGAGCAGAGTTCTGGTACTCACTGACGAGAGGAGATTCTCCTCTGAGTTGGAGCGAGAATCTGTGGAGGAGAAATAAATCACTCAAGTACAAGTACTGTGAATGTGAGAATCCTCCACCAGGTGTCAGTGCACACAACTTACCCTCTGAGTTGTCATTGGCATGGCCGCTCGAGGGCGTCTGTGGCACAGAGAACATGAGTGAGCGTTGTATGGCCTCACAACTTTATATAGGTATTGTGCAGGTACTAACACGTCGAGGGTTGCAGAAGAATCTACTACAATCTTTCTAACTCTCAACAATAATAAGATGAAGATATTTACTTTGCAGTTCAAAAGCTACATTCCTCAACGTGAAAACATGTTGCTGCAGCCCCCAAAACAGTTGTGGGCGCAGCGCAGTACACAAATAAGTAGTTACACTGCATTACCAAGACCACATTGTCACTTATTCTGATTTCAATAATGACTGGGATGACGGTGATTCTACTGTTACTGTGAAGGTGAATAAGAGCATAGTTACGGAAGCCAGGCCTGACCTTTCGTAGCAGCGGGCGGGTGCCATTGGCTTGAGGTCTCAGGTCCAGGCCGAGGGAACAGCAGGGGCCGTAGCACTGGTCCTCACTGCACAGGGACAGGTGGGACTGGGGAAACACGGGGAATAATATGAAGCGTTGTGTGCTTGCAGCGGGGAGACAGTGCTGGACTCCTAACTTGCTGCATGAACTCACACAGTGCAGACTGGGGCTGCTCTGCTCCATTTGCTCCCGGCTCCTCTCCCTCTCTCTCTCCATCTCCCTCTGCTGCTGCTCCAGGTTGGCCTGCAGCTCGGCAATGCGTTTACGCAGACGGTTCTTATCCAGCAGACAGTCGGTGTACTCCAACTGCAGGCTGTCTCGACTACGCAGGGCCTGGTGAAAAAGGAAGGGGAAAAACGTTTGCATGGTGGGAAAACTTTTGAGATTAGCCAGGTGTGCTAATTAATTTGCTACTTCCTACGGCCTCCATTCACACTGACCTGGTCTCGCTCCTTTTCCAGCTCCATGATCTGGTTGAAATAGGACACGCTCCTCTTCTGTTCAGTCTCCCAGTCCAGCTGGAGAGTTCTCACCTTCAGCTGCAGCTGCTCGCACTGCGACTCCAGCTACAAACACAGTTTACCATTACAACCTCTATTCAAAGACAGAAAAAAACACTTCAACACCGACTTTGCATCAAACCCTTTTTAATAGAGTAAAAAAAATATAATCTGAAAGATCATTTGTGACACCTTATCCCAGTGCTCCTCAGTGCTCTGTATGTCTCCTTGTAGTCTGGTGATGACATCACAGAGCTCCTGCCTCTGCTCTGCAGCCTCCCTGCGGTCCTGCTTCAGGATATCCATCAGAGCCTGAGGTCAACAACAGAAAGTACATTTCGACAACATCAAAGATAGAACCTTCCCTAGAAAAAGCGTGCAAAATATTTGTCTTGAGCAATGAGACTGACACAGCAAATGTGCTTTCAGACAATAAATAATGTAGATTTAAAAACATACAATGACTCCGGTGGGAGGAACTGGGTTCCTCGTCTGACTTCCTGTATTCTCAGCTTTGTGAACTTCAGTGCGGTGCAGCGGCTTTTCTGGCAAAGCAGGTGGAGAACCATGTATTCCATTAAGAAGCAAACTGTTTCTCTTTGCTGGCGTGGTGCTCCCTGAAGAATTGATTGCTTGTTGGTCTTCCTCTGTCAACCTGGACCTGAGCTCCTCTACCTGTATGGAAACCAAGCAAAGCAGCCATAAAGACATACCCCGACATTTTGGAATGTCCACACCAGCCGTTTGTTATGTCTAAAATATGGCTAATCAGCTGTTTATCATACCTACATTCCTATATTAGCATGCACACCGCAAGCTAGGTAACAAGACCAGAGTGGTAATAATGCAGCTGGTTAATAACATCACCATCTTTTAGCAACAAAATAACCACAAATAATTCACAACAAAGTGGTTCATGCCTCAACGATTTGGTTGACATGCTGTGACAGTACACAAACTACATAAAAGGCAGGCTGATAACATCTAGTTATCTAGTCGAGCTGCTCACTTCAGTGTTATGTTGCAGCTGCGTGCAAGCATCAGCAGTTTCACTTGAACTGCCCTGGGGCGCTGCTATTCGTGCCATCAAACATAACAATTTTTTTCTACTTCTTTCCCATAGACTCCCATAACTTACAATATCCCTCCCTGTCCTTATACAAATTGGTTTTTCAAGTAACTGTAGCTCTGAAGAACAGTCCGACATGGAGCACCTAAACCAGCCCCTTAAAGCTTAGAGCGACAGGGGAAAACCAGTCGGGGGACGAGTAGATCACTGTAATTAGCAAATTCACCATTTCTGTAGCAAGTAACAGCTGTTTTTAGAGTGAGGATCAGCTCAGGAATGTGGTGGGAAATAGGGAATGACTCATCTTCTGTGGGCCTTCTCACACTAAAAGTTAGCAAAAGTCTTCTGTTTGACAACTCCATCGCATCAATATATGTGAGTTCCATGATTTGTGATGAATAAAACATACATTATCTTTAATTCATTATGAATTACCTTCTAAGATGTACAGTTTAGTTTTTACATTATGCTGATCCCAACCGACCTACCTGCCTCAGTAGTTCTCTCTCCCGGGTGGAGGCCTTGCCTTGGTCCTCCAGGGCCCTGGAGTACTTCACAGCCTGCTCCAGGTGCCTGTCCTTCAGCTTGCCCAGCTCTCGACTGCTCGACTCCCAGTCCTGACGCAGCCTTGAGATAGAAAATCATCCAGTGAGCGCATCCTCTTTTTCCCATTGATTCATTTTCATGCGACACAAGGTAAACCATATGCTTTCTGAGACATTAAAGTTTCTCATTCATGGATAGTTTTAATCCAGTCCCTGGAGCTTCATGAGGACATTTTACAATATAAACTAGAGATTGAATTGAATTGAATTTGTATTTCTCTCAAACAAGCACAAAACAGAGATTCACTCAGTGTGTTTGTTTATTTACTCTATCAAATGGATTCTCTGTCTCTAAGCTGCCGGAGATCTTCCATGACTCATCTCTCATCCATACATTTTGTGCATATAGATTTTCTTTTCACAGCCTGGCAAAAAGTAGAGGACCAAACCCATGACAAACCTGTCAAGCTGCAGTCTGTCCTGACGCAGCTCCTGAGCTTTGCGTTCGGCGCGGCTGCGTTCGTCCTCCGCCATCCGGCAGCGCTGAGACAGGCGGCGCTCACACATGCGGCTGCTTCGAAGCTGCTCCCTCAGTTTACGCACCTCCAGAAGCAGGAACTGGGTCAAACCCTCCGGACCCTCCTCATCTGGGGGGCACAGACAGACAGGTTATGGGTGATGGGTCGGACTGGTTAGTGTGTGTGGCGAAAACTCACATGTGGCTTGTTTTAATGTGTGAGGAGACGGGACGGATGAGTGGGTCTTACTCCTGAGTCACCAGCATGCTCTTGTCGCATTTCTAAACATCTGAGAACACTGAAACCTTGTGTATACTTTGTGAATGTGGAAATCTACCAGGAGCTTTTAAAAAAAAGATTTTCTTTTAAATTCCCATACTGGCTCTACCTCTTTTGCTCTTTGTCTTCGAGACCATTAGTGCCAAATGTCTAAAGGCTTTTCATTATATTCTGCTTGGTCATTGCTCCATTCATACTCTTAAGCATCTTAAGAACAACAGATTGTGTGCTCAGCTCTGGCTCTAAGTGCGTTGAAACGACTTTTTAAGTGTTTGTATCTCAGGTTTGTTTGCTGGCCATTAAAATATGAACCTTTGTTAGCTTATCCAAAGGTTGAATGTCTGTGTTTACTATGTGCCTTTTTACGCAACAAGTGAGGCTAAGTAATAAAAAAAAAAAGAAGTCAGATGTTGATAATCATCTGACTCAAGATGATAATCAAGTGTGGATTTTCCGGCCTGAAATATTTGTGATGGAGTCTATTTCCGATTCAATACAGTGTCTTTTCATTCAAAGTGCACGCATGACGATTCTCTTTCCAAATTTAGATATGTCCTTCTCTTTTCAAAGTATTTTGGTTGATTATTTTCCAACCTTAAGTCAAACTCAACTCTGTGTCACGAGGTGAGTCCACATCTCGGCCGTCGTCAGCAGGCAGAGAAGCCCAGCCTTACCCAGTATGAGGGAGCACCGCTGTGTGGGCTGCTCTCCGGTCAGCTGTGTGTACTGGTCCGGGTGGTAGAACTCCAGTGATTCCATGAAGGCTTGGAGACCTCGCTGGCCCTGACCACGCAGAATGTCCAGCAAGCGACCTGTTCGACAAAAGGAGAGAAAAAAAACTAAATTTGAAAAAACTGTAACAATGTGTAATTAGTCCCACCTCAAACAATCTACCTCTTTGATATGCGTTACAGGTATTTCAAACATGACCATGATAAATGAGCGGCTCTAGCATGAGCTATAACCCACAATGAAACCACAGTGGTATGCACTGGGTGTTCATACCCCATTCTGTCAGCCTTACACTCCCCTTTACTTAGCAAAGTCTTTCATCTGACTCTCTCCTTAGTTCCTGCCTGTTTTGCTCACTTTGACATTTACCTCTACCCACCTGTTCCTCTCTCACAATCTGCTGCACAACCACTCACACGTAATATTGAACAAAAGAGCCATACTGCATGGACTGTATTGCTTCCCATTTTCAAAGCATGTCGTACTATTGTAGATCATTTTCTTGTCTTCCAGGCAGCCGTTTGTATCGGTTCATTAGCAAAGGCCATATTGCATATTCCTATCATTTGTCTCATAAAAGGCAAAAAATTAACGTTTATTTGCAATTGGGAATTGGAGATGATACAACCCTCATGTCACACAAAAAATATGTGTATTAGATTCATGACATATAGCCGACTAAATTAACAGGCAAAACTATAATAACCAACTTCCTGTTTACCGTTCAACACATACCTCATAGTAGCTTACTTTTTTAAATAGGTTGAATATAAAATTACAAAAATACTCTCGTAGTAATAGTATCTTCCATACTGCGAGTTTCAAATCTCTGAAGGTAACTTTCATATTGCAGTTTCATGATCTGAAACTACTTTGCTGATGGGTCACGTATGCACAACCAACTGCATGTCCTTTCATGTCATGTCAAATATAAACAATCTTTTGCTTGAGGTGTTCACTTGAGCTGCATGACTGGTGTTCCGCTTTCGATGTATTGATGTGTTGAAATGAACGTTTCCTCCTCTCACCGGCCTTGCTGATGCGCAGCGGGTGCTGCGTGGAGTTGAGCACCTCGTCTTCATCCTGCTCATCGATGACCTTGCACTGGCGCAGATACGGGGTGAGTTTGGCCGGGTTGAGGATGCGCGTGAGCTTGTGCCGTACGCCCTCCACCCGATCCCAAAGCTCCTCACAGCGCTCCTCTGACCAGGACGGAGAGGACCGCACCTCCTCCTGAGCTATGTCCCCGTCCTCTGCCCAAACTGTGACTCCTGCAAGAGACCGGACATTTACAAGCAGGAAGTTTGAGTTCTGTAAAAACTAAAAACTATACACATAAATAAATTATAATCTTGCAATCATTTAGTGTCTCCTAAAAATGTTTTTGCTACTTTGGACCATGTCTTATTTGACCGTCACAATTCAGCCTGAGGGCCAGATTTACTGTCCTGACAACGCTTATCTGCCATTGCACGATGGCCTGCCTGCTTTTCAACGCTAAGACAAGAAGACATCAGAAGAAAACCTGTGACGCATCCTCGGGAAATAAGTTTATAAACCTCTTCATTAAAATTCAATACATGATGATCCTCTTTTTCAAGCACTGAACTGTTTTTTAATAGAAATCCTTCTTTAGGATGAATAAAGGATTATGGGGTTTATCTGTTTAATTGAGAAAGAACGAGATGAAGCTCCTTGCTGGAAATCTTCTCAGGAATGCAGAGGGGGATTTACTCCTTTAAAGAACAAGTCCGGCAGATGAACATTTAACTTCAGGCCATTTGCCGCACGGAGAGCAGATGGTGTTGGATCTCATTTAAGGAGGACAACTTGATTAGCTGAAAGACAATGAGTGTTTTTGTGAGGAATGAACTAGAAGTTGTGTTTCATACGTGTGAGTTAGTATATCAGCAGCAGCATCTGCTGTTAACAGGGTCATACAAAATGTAGTGGGGAGGAAACTTTGTGGGTCAATGTCTCAGAGAGCAGGAATGAAAATACTGGCCTGACTCATATTGCACACCTAAAAGCCCACCAGGGGACAAAAGCGTCTCAGTCCCATTCATTTCACACTGTGGAGGAGACAATGAGAGAAAGTGAATAACCCGGCCACCGCAGGAGTGTGTTAAAGAAACATACTGTGTATGTGTGTACTATACTGCTACATAAAGTTATGTTCTTTCCTCGTGTAATAATGATAATAATAACATAGCGGTTGATTCTGTTATCAGTGATGCAAGGGAGGGAAAGCTTTCGCCAGTCTTACAAATCCAGTGAGAAAATTGCTGAACAAGGGTCACTCTTAACAACACAAGCCCCCAAAGCTGTGTTTCTACAAGCGGAACCGCATGTCTCATTTCTGTTGGATTAACAAATGCAGTTTATAATCACAGAGGTACAGTTTCTTTCACATCTCACTGCAGTCTGTAATGCCTTTTGGCTCTCGGCTCATAGTGATGGGCATTTGTATACAACATATTTAAAGAACCTATGGATAAGTCATCATGAAAATGATTTATTAGTATTCACCCTCAGTGTTATTTACCAAAGATGAGAGTGAGGCGCCTGCTGCTCTGCAGCTGATGTGACTGATCTGAGCTAAAAGGCAGGTCGAGGCAGGTCTGGATGCTCTGGAATCTCAGTCATGACCCATAAACACGTCTACTGAGACATTGTTTTCATGTGATTGCAACCAAACTCCTCCTCCTGACACTCCAAGCAGTAGAAAACACTCACCCAATACTATACTGTATCTATCATCATCATTTCTAAGAACAGAAATAGAAACAACCTGCAATTTTGGGGTTCAATTGTAAAAACAAAACTAGAAAAGAAAAAGAAAAAAAACAGCTGCACTGCAAAATAAAGCTCTGCTTTCAATTGAGGGAAATGATTAAAAAAGCAAATAATAACACAAAACTACGCATGTGATTTATTTATCTCCAGAAGGCCATGTTTATATCTTGTGTGAAAGTTTGGAAAGTTTTGAGAGTAGCTTTTGGAACAATGAGATGTCATTTTCTTAATTGACATGACTGAAAATATGTATTTGTTATATGTTATATGTTAGTTTAGCAAAAAAAAGATGAAATATGTCACATTGACAGATAATTTATTAAAAAAAAAAAAAAAAGCGTGGGCAACTTGAATAGCTGCCATATACAGTATAATATCACTTTTCACAGAAGTCACTGGGAAGTTTACATCTGGAGAAAAAGAGCAATGCACCACAGTGAACATGGCATTACAGAATGGTATAACGTGGTAGATTATATGGATGTTAAACATGTATACTTGTCTATTTGTTGTTGTTGACCCAAACCGGGAGCCGGACCTGAGACCTTATCAATGTGTATATACCCGGCGATAGCACAGCCTTGCTACTACTTAAGATAGCGACCGACTCATAAAACAGCTGCAAACTTAATTAATTAAATGTTCGCTTACCACTCATGTCTCGAACCTCCTGGGATTTGTTCTGAAGAGGAGACCAAACGAATGAATCAAGTCCTCTCCGTCTCGTTCAGGTCCAGAGACGCGGTGAAACTGAGCAGTGAGATCAGAGCGCGTGGGCGCCGTCTGACTGGAGAGCGGCTGCGCGCACAGGTACTCCTTTACGCACACCTTGGCATACTCAGCTCCTCCACCCTCGACCAACCCCCAACCAGCCAATCGGCAGCCAAGAAATAGCAATAATAAAAACATTTTAGAGGAAAACTTCGCTATAAAGCGAGGGCTCATGGCGGAGGGTTAGCACAGTCCTTTAGCACTAGATGGCGCTTTCAACCACTGATTGTCCACTCAAAGCGGTCCCCAATGAGCGCAGTATTTCAGTGATAGTTAAATGCATACATATTTACAGATATGTTTCTTAAATTGTGAGCTTTATCATGAAGGCTTGGCACAGAAACCGTGAGTCACTCACTATCTTCTCACGTCGTAAATGTACAGGAGATACAGCGTTGTGTCCTGGAGGAGAGCGTGTTAGTCACCAGCGTTGCCAAGGGAAACCTGACTAATCTGATGCATTTAAGCACATGAGTGTCTCATCCTCACATTTTTTGTTTGTTTGATTTAATACATAGACATATATGGTTGTGACAGCACATAATGACTGTAAGGAGAGACAAGTGGGACAGCTGACTCATACCGTTTGTACTACCAGCTAAGTTGACCGTATTTAACATGGAAATGAAACTAGGAAGTGACGTAAAGTTTAAAACAAGTATAGAGGCAAGCGTTGCCAAAAAAAAGCATGATGTAAATTTGCATGATAATTACAGGTTATAGTCAAAATCATTTAACGGCATGGTGAAATAATTTGAATGAGGATTAGATGAAAAGAAAAGGGGATTTTGTGTCACAAGTCGAATTACATTATAGAGTTATATAAATCCTTGGTTTATTAAGAAAAATATACTAGTAGGCTATATCATAGATTTTTAAACAATACACTATCATTTCCTAACTTCTTCTCCTCCTTTTCTGAGGCAGCTGGGTAACTCTTGGGTGTGGGACTGCACCGGGCGGAGGCTGTGGTGTGAAATGTGTCTTGCAGTTACAGTATGGAGGTAGACAGGAAATGTGGGGTGCCTAGCAGAAGAATGTGTCTTTTTCTTGGCATGTGGACAGGAAATGTCAGCCTACTCCGTCCCTGGGCCTCCCCAGTACAAACAGGCCTCCTGTTAGGGGTCCCAGTATACGGCTGAGGGAGAGATAATGCAGCCTCATTTACATATTACGTACTCATATATGCTACAGGAAGCTCACATGAGAGGATGCTCTCTCTCTACAAATGTCTTCTGAATAAAAGTTTGTGCGATTGTATTTAAGCCTAAAAAAATTATAAGAGTGGTGCTCAAGATTATCTTGCTGAACAAAACGTGTGAGTAGCATATACTTCTGTTTGCTGTTTGCCACAGGGTTTATTTTCTGCAACAATAAAACATCCAGTGGAATAATCTCATTGGCTTTTTGTAGAGGGAACCCGTGTGATGTTAACTTTTGGGCAGCTCTCTGTGTGATAAACTGCACAATAAATGCATGTATGACATCCATTCATTTGATCACTCACTGAAGGATCTGTAATTGTAGACTTTAAAAACCCACAAAAGTATAGCCGTGTTGACTGTATGCAGGGATCTGTATCTTAACCGTATGCCGGGACATGGGATGATTTAAAAAAAAACTTGTGTTTATCAGGTAATTGATTTTAGATGTACAAATGAACAGACAGGAAACAGATGAGGTTATATAAATAACTCTACATCCTCCTTGTGTTTTGAACCCATCTTGTGCTGCATCATCACTGATTGCCTCTCATCCGTGATTATGACTCACAAACTCACACCTCCTCTCCTCTCCCCTCCTCCTCCATGTCTTTCTTTCTAAACCCTTCTTTCTGTGCTCTTCTTCCATTTTGTCTCCCTCTCATTGCTTCACTATTTGTCTTTTACACTCTGCCTCTTCCTCCAACAGACCCATCCATCCTGCAGCAGTGCAGTCGAGGCCGTGGTGAGAGAGGGGAGGGGAGGGAGGGGCGGCCGCAGTGGATGAGCATTCCTGTTGTCTCTGAGGTGACGGCGGCACAGAGGAGCCATTGACGGCAGCACTGGACCCCACAGTTTGCTAATGCTGGAATGTGTGATATTGTGGCAGTTCAGTCACACAGAAATGGGCCGTGCAGAATTCCCTGAAGTGCACTTTACACTTTAATCTGGAGCTCTTTAAGGTGATTTTGTTTCTCTGTCTCCAGACAACAAGTGAGTGAGCAGCTGTTGGTTTCTGTGTCTTTTTTAAATGATACACTTCATCAGGAGCTGGGCGGGACTGACAGCCATCACTGCCGCACTTTGTGAAATAAGCAAGTTTCTTAAATCTGCTTTATATCTGCGTGTTAGACGGAGCGCTGCCTTCCCCACATGCAAAACGTTTCAGCACAGGATGAAATCAGACATCAGAATTAATTTAAATCTGCCTTTAATCTATAACTATTTAACAATGGAGGCCAACAGTTTATGGAGCACCATTGTCTGTGGGTTTCATTTCTATGTTTGTTCCTGCCCAGCACACAACAGGCTCCGGCTCTTCGCCCAGCAGCTGAACCCCTATGGCTCCATCTATGACTCAAGGCTGGCGGCAGCACAGAATCGCCCCTTTGTGTCTGCGAAGAATGCGTCTTTTCTGACTTTTTTTGAAAACAGAGGCAGAGAAAGGGAACGATAGGAGCATGAGTAATTGAGACAGATTTAAATCTCGACATGTGATTTATGCTTTCTCTGTAGGCTGATACTGTGGCAGTATAGCTCTCCATTGATCAGGCTGGTGGAACTCAAGATACCCATGATGCTTTATGATTGAGATTGAGAAATGAATATCAGGCACCAATGAAATACACGCGTTTCTCTCCACTCTCCTCTTGTAAAGAGGAAGCTGTATTTGTTTCTAAGGGTGCTGTCCTGATACATTTGCCTTGGCCCAAAAAATGTATCTTGAAAATATCCCAGAGTAATACCCTGCAATTTCCTGTTTAACATGGAATCAACATCAATACAGCAAAGGGTCAGAGTGAAGAGAGGAATTATTATTGAAGCAAACAAGAAGCTTGGACAAACAATGAGAGGGACAAAAATATTACAACATTAAAACCAGAGGGCTCTTTTATTTATCCCGGAATGAACTTGAAAGAACGTTAATTAAAAAGATTAAATGTTCATGACCTGCTGTGTGAAATATTTTCCGAAGCCATGCAGGCTGACAAAGGAACCTCATATGGAGAAGATGTGGCTGATTTTGATACAATTCAGACCTCACATAACCTCATCTGGACAAATTTGGGTCCTCATCCATTCTGGCTGGAAAATACAATCACCTACTTTGGAGAGCTGTGTGACGTAAAAGTATAAACCATAAATGTCTACTGACTACAAAAAGGCATTTTTCCCTCAGCTCAGACCCTGTTTCCCCACACGACGACACCCATAGTGTAACATACAAATTGCAATTGATTCATTCAATTGTGCGCACAGGCATGACTTTGCAGTGCCAGTAAAATAACTGACGACCCGGCCTGACCCCCTTCCTGTCACTCTCCTTCCTGAGCAGTGAGGTTTGAGTTGAGACGTTTGAATTTCAGGGTGTTATATGGCTGTCTAAATCTGAGCTCCACCACTGCAGACATGGACAGCTTTACAAACGGCTGCACATCAATTTCCAGATACACATACAGGTTTAAAAATGCAACTATTGCTAACTGCATGCTCAAAGTTTCCAGGGTTACATATAGAGCCGTCACAGTAAGTAACACGTTTGGCATCAACAGTCCACATGTCTGAGTATTTATGTGTGTACATGTCAGTGTATTGTAAGTGTGTTTAATGTTCCTGTATATAGATGATGTGTTTTCAGTCAAGTCAAAACTGGCATCAACAAAACAAACACCCTTCCTCTTGGGAATAATAACAATAAAGTAAGAGAGTGGTTGTGTGGTAAGACTCCATTTCAAGCTCTAGTCTACAATGTTTGCGTCTCTTCGTCTCACAGACAGAATACTTTTAGGGTCATCCAACAGACTCGCATATTAACATAGCAGTTTACAGCAGGATTTTTGGAGACGCAAGTTATTCCTTAACAATAACAGGAAGCCATTTAGTTTCCCGATAACCCCCTGACAATATTTGGTGTCTGTTTCCATGTCCAGCTCCATCGGCATCTGTGTGCACGTTCTAACTGAATACAGTATGTCTGGAAGTACAATGGCTGGTTTCAATGCTCACCAGCTCTTCCAGACATCATCATCTGTTTCCCCTCCGTCAGGCAGACATACAGGGACGACGGATTAACCCTTGCTGAGTCACTGAGACTCCGTCACAACTACTGAATTCTCCCAGCTTCTCTATTCACTGCTTCAAAGGTAGTCATACTTGACCACTATAGAACTCTACTAGCTTGAACAATATCACCACCACTTAGCAATTAGACCAGGAGTGATATTTTCTTTTTCAGATGAGAAGAAAATTATAAACTCAGACCCTTAGTAGACTACCATATAGTATTTAGGATTGACACCAATGCCATGTGTTCCTTGTGTTCCATCTGTTCCATGTGATCTTTGTGTTCTTTGTGTTCTTTGTGTTCTGTGTTCTATGTGTTCAGCATGTTCCAAAGAATCTTTGTATCACCAGATAATTGTGAGTCTTTTGGAACATAGTTAACAGTAATAGCTGGGAAGATAATGTTGCATAATTTGAGATGTTTCTCTAGATGTTTGGTGAGTATTTGATGCTCAATTGATAGATTTTTGTTGCAATATTCTTAGTTTCCTTCATTTATTTCCCCTGAGAAATAGTCAACCAGGAATAGCTACAGTGCATGGCTGTTAAGATGCCATGCTCGTCTTCTGGACCTTTTTATTTATTTATAAAAAACGTCTAAATCCTAAATTTGAACCAGGTTTCTCAAAGAAAAGTGAACCATCTCTATTCAGTGACAGACATAACTAATTGTTTTACTATGTGTCTGTGTGTCCAAGCCTGTTTTTATTATTGTAGTCTAGAAAGCACTGAAGACTGACATTACAATACTCTATTGTCTGTGGGCCAACACTCAGCTTCCTGCAGTCAAAATCCACGGAAACAGGAGCGCAGTCCAAACAAAAACACAAGGGTCGACTTCTTTCATGTACCCCTCCATATATCAACCTCATCACACTACTCCTCCCCTTCCCCACTTCAACTGGAGAGTCCCGCTTCCCGGACGGTGTTCTCCAAATGCACATCTGAGTTTGTATGAGAACAGGAGTCTAATCTGGATCTGCGCTCCAGAGCAGGAGCCAGATTCACAAAAACTAAAAACACCCAGACCGACGAGACCCACCATGAAGAGTAATGCTCTGGGTGAAGTGGAACCACCTTCAGTGTCTGAGTGACAGTAATAATAGTGAGCTGTCGAACACTAAACGAGTTTGAGTGTCTGAAAATATTGAAAGCTTCTTGGCTGCCTCGCTGATTAGTGAGAAAGTAATTTCCTGTGAAGAAAATCTGTTTCTGTCTCAGAGACTTCTCATCCTGTTTGACTCGCACTCCTTCCTCTCCACCTCCTTCTCTTTCCTCCTTTCATGCTCATGAGCTTCACGCTTCGGCCTGTTTTTTTCCACGTTGGATAACATTTCTCTGTTATATCTCTCTGTCACGTCTATTCATATAACTTTAACGTACAATACTGATTAAATACAAGCTCGTGCAACTCTTTCCAGACAACATTTTCAACAGGATTTTGTAATTTTAAGGTGTTGACTTTCCTGTCATTGCTCTCTCTCTCCCTTTTTTCATCACTCCTTCTGTCCTCTGGTTTTCTTTTCCTCGCCTTCACATTCGCTGCTCGTCAGAAAGCCTCTGACACTTTGCAGCTGTTGTCAACAAGAGCTGCTCGCCTTCCCAGATTTACAGCAAAGATTGTCCCTCCATTCTGTGTTTCCACTTTCTTTTTACCTCACTCCTCACGTTGTATTAATTCTTAGTCAATTTATTTCTGTTTGTCAAATCTGCATCACTGACCCTCGTAGCTTGGACATTTGGGCTTCTGTTCATACAGTAATCTCTTGACTATTTTATATTTTTATTTCTCAGGACGCAACAGCTGGTTTCAGCAATAACCCTTCATCCATTAGATATCAGTGAAACCACATATGTACTACGGTACTCACACCTGGAACTCACTGCAAAGATATGATGAAATCACTGCAAAGATATGATGAAATCACTGCAAAGATATGATGAAATCACAAGAACATTGTTTACAATTTGGACAAGTCCCTAAAATATCTGGCCTTTTATTTGCTATAAGTGCCTTGGTCTGATGTTTTGATACGGGTGATGCCAGTTTGTGCATCTGTGCTTGTATTTCTGTTTTAGATCAGCAAACACAGAAGTAGCATACACCGACAACATGCATGCCAAACTGTGAAAAACACCTCTGAAAATTACATCAAATGGTAAAAACACCCTTTAAAATACGGCTAATGTCTTACTCTGCTGTAAACACATGCAGCCTATTGTTGTCATAGAGTGGAAAGGTTGATAACACCCATGGGAACTCTTAAGAGATTGTGTTTACAGGTCAGAAATGACAACTGTGTGTGTTTGTGTGTGTGTGTGTGTGTGTGTGCGTGTGCGTGTGTGTGTTTCATTGTGTTTGCTGCACATCTCATGCTTTTGATTAAATGTCCAAGTCATTGCAGCCATCAGATTAAAGGATTCACATGTTAAACATCACACACACACACACACACACACACACACACACACACACACACACACACACACACACACACACACACACACACGCACGCACGCACGCACGCACGCACGCACACACACACACACACCATTTTTTTAATTAATTCACGCTTCTAGTCCTGCAAACCTCCTCCTCTTCTCCTCCTCTTCCTCCTCTCTCTCTCCTCCTCCTCTTGCTCTCCATCTCCTTCCACTCCACTTGACGGCAGCAGCCCAGAGCCGCTGCACAAAGTTCATGTCCAAGCGGAAATTTACCGCAAACCGAGGAGGATGACAGAGAATATGGGTGCGTGAAGTCTTTGCGACGGAACTACTTTATTTTAAGGTAAGTTTGTAAATAACTTTGTTTGATGTAGTACTGGATGGGGAAATGAACAGCAGTAAATTACTACACGGTCGACGTCTAATCCCTTTTTGTTGGCTTTCTATTCGAACACGTTCGAGGGCATTTTCTGTGCGTAAAAGAAGAGCGCAGTCAGAGCAGCCAGGCGCAAAGTCTCGCTCTCTTATAAAATAACTTGGTCACGATCAACTTTTGCACCTTTATGGCCACGTGCGTACATATCCGCGCGCTCACTTGGTTAAATAGTGAGTTCGCATATTTCTTGGGCATTTAAACGGCTCCGACAAAATAACATTAATCATATCATAGAAGGACTTGATCACGCTATATGTGTGTAATTGCCTTAGTGCCAATTAGCAGCATTTTTCAACTTTAAATAACATCTACGCAAGCTTGAGAAAACCACCAGAGCTTCAGAGGGGATAAATGGTCCAGAACGCAGGTTCATCAGTGCATTATTATTCAGTAAAAATAAGAGAGAGAGAGAGTCTCCTGACAACGTAGATAACAACTACATTACAATAAAGGGACAACTTTTCCAAATGCTGCCATTTGCCATTACGACCCACCCTTGTTTGCAATGTGCAAATGTCATGACGAGCACTTACATTAAGTCACCCTCTGTACATCCTCTTCTGCAGCATTACTTCCCTTTAGTTCGGTGTTGATTTGTGTTTTTAGGTCACATTTCAATAAAACTTGTGATGTAAATGTGAAAAAGCAAACGCTCTATTATTAACTTCCAAATGTGTTAAAGTATTGACGCACCATAACCCTGGCTACAGTAACATGGACTGCATCTTGGTTCAAAGTGGTGAAAGGTGTGGTGGAAGCTATAAATCACTTGGTCACTGTGCATCTCCACTGGGACCACAGAACAACTGTCTTGGGGACATGCCAGATCTCAGATCAGTGGACTGGCCACCTGTCAGGGAGGTGGTGTAATGATTATAGAGACTGTCCCTCATCCATTCAATCATCTGGACACTCGTTCTGTCCCTGCAGCAGCGTAGGTCCTCAGTGGATACAGCAACAGCAAACAAGGACCAAGACATTCAACTAAATTTATGTGCAAAATAATGGGTTTGCTTGGTTAATTCAAATGTGGATATAGCTTTTACATGATTGTGATGTGACACAATGAAGACAGCTGCACCTATCGTTTTCAAGAGGTGACGATCATGACGTATCCTCCTTGTGATACAAAGACAGAAACATGAAACATCGTAAAGATCTGAAGTGATAGTGTGAGTGAGCACTGGAGATGAAAATGGACATCCCTTACACAGACTTTTCAAATTCGACTTTGAATGAGCGGGTGACTGTGCCTCTCTGTTTTTGTTTGCCAGGTGGAAGTTCGGAGAGGCATGATTTCCTTATGTATGCTCTTTGTTTTGTGCAGCATGTCTATTGAAATGGAATGAGTTGTGTTTGCACTTCGCTGTTGCTTGGCCTCATTTCTCCTGCGTTCTATTGATAAAAGTCCCATACATAAAAAAAATAAAGAATCCATGACAAGGGTTAAACCTGACCGTAGAGATTGATTTGGTTGCTTAGCCTGCTGTTGTCTAGTCATGTTTTCTTTGTGCTGTAAAAGGAGTCATTGAACTATTTGAAGAGGTCAAATGTGCAGAAAGTTCTTATCTCAAATGCTTCTTGTTGACTCTGTATAGTGCAGGAAAGTGTGAGAGGCAGTGAACAGGAAGTGCATTTACAAGTTACAGTCCTCAGATATGACACACATATGTATGTCACAAACCTATAATTACACACATATCACAATCAGATAGTGTTATTCATAACTCATGACAGCTAGCTGTCATTGCCGTCAGATAACATGCAGAGTGAGACACTTGACTGGAGGCAGTGCAGAGACATAAAGACACTGTAAAGACCTGGCAGGGTTTGGAGTGTTTTGCCACGTCCCAGCAGTAGATCCTTGTAAACTGAGTGAGTGCTTGTTGTATTTTGGAGTCGTAATGGTCAGAGTGTACTGACCTCAACCGCAGTTTGCTGGTTCCGTGCCTCCGGTCCAGTGGAGGAAGCAACCTCAGAGCTGACACACTGCGACACGGCCCTGTGTGTGTGTGTGTGTGTGTGTGTGTGTGTGTGTGTGTGTGTGTGTGTGTGTGTAAGTCCATAGCACACAGCTGTATCTCACTCTGAGCCACTGTGATTGAACGGTTCCTCAAATGTCATCAGACAATGTGTGGCTCCGTGGGATCAGATGTTTGATAACACATAAAATCTACAAGGAGAGTGACAGAGAAGGGAAACATGACGGTGTGTGTGTGTGTGTGTGTGTGTGTGTGTGTGTGTGTGTGTGTGTGTGTGTGTGTGTTTGTTTGTTTGTGATAGAGGGAAAAACAGAGAGATAAGAGACTCAAGGTTGAGAGCTGAAAATAGAAGTCTGGTAAAAAAAAAGAAGAAAAAAACACATAAAGACATAAAAAAAAAAAAAATGTGTTTCTCATCAGCGTCCTCAGATTCTTTATTTGATGGCCATAATAGATGGTGTCCGGTCTGCTCCAATTGCAAGCTGTTCCCATTTTACTTTCCTGTCTCTGCAATCAGTCAACCAGCTCACATTAAACAGGCTTGTTTATGGATGCCCGCCGGTACAATTTACGGATAAATAACATCTTTAGCCGATCTAAACCCTTCCATTCCTTTCTGTGTATCCCTAATGAGGCCAATTTTCTGAACGAAGTCCCCCAAGTGAATTTCTGTGCTGGCATTTACACTTTATTGTATATGAAGAGATCTGTGTTGAGCTACGTTTACGGCTCACAAAGCAATAAAGGAAGACGGAAAACCATATAAAAGACTGGTGTGGGGGTAAAAGCTATAAAGGCCGGAGAAAACAAGTTAATTACAGCATGAAAAGCTGTGAATTATCATCAGACGACTGAAATGCGGCAGCAAAATGAAGGGCAGATGAAAGAGAAAAGAAATATATTAATGGTTTTAGGGATAGAGATTTTATTTAAAGGTCATCAATCTGGTAGCAAACATTTCTGATATGTTTTGATTTCTTCCCAAACTTGGTGTTGACAGTGACAGTGGATGTCTGTCTCCCCCGCTAGTGTTTATCTGCCTCTCACCTTCCCGTGCCCCACAGGCCCTAATCGCTCCCTTAAGCTAAATGTTATTGAGCTGAAGGATCAGAAGCGGTCTGGCAACGGCTAAAATCCATCCTACCTCCGCTCCCTCCGCTTTATGAACGGTCACTCTAAATTAATGACTTTCTGTCACACCCATACATTCACCATTTATTCCACCCTATTCCTATTTCTAGCCGACAGACAGTGAACGCTCCTTGCGATGGCCTCCCCTGAACATTTGTGCGGTTGAAAAACTGGGATTAGTTAAAGATTTAGGGAAGGTAATCTGAGCCCCGGCCAGTGCCCAGTAAGAGTGGCACCAGCACATGGGCAGATTGGCCTGGCAGCAGTTTCTGCTAGTAACTCCTGCGACATTAATCCAACACGGACTGGTTTGGAGAGGTCACATGTTTGGAGTTAACCAGTGCTCGCTTTGCCCTGGAGCCATTTCTTCAGCAGACGAATACATGCAGGAAAAGCAGACAGGCTACTGGAAGCATTTCTATCTCTGGAGAAGTGGATGTATGGTGTTCATGTTGTGTACATCTGTGAGATAGATCTGGCATCTCTGCAGCTCACTGTGGTTGAACATGTGCAGACATGGGGCTCTTGTTTGTCACATCACATGTGATTTGTTTTAATTTTTAATTCTGTTAATTAGAAAAAATGTATTGTAAAAAATGAAATAAAGATAGAACAACTATTATCAAAATAGTTAAATGTTTTCTGTAGATTAACTAATCTCTTTATTGCGTCAGTGCTTAAGTAGATGTAAATGAAAACTGTCTAATTATAGAAACATTCTGTTCACTCAGGAGAGAACAATGGAACATGAAATGAATATTTATCATATGAGTCAGACTTAGAAAGTACACATAAGACTCTTCAAAGTTCCCGTTGTCCTCAGGTTTTATTTGTCAAGTTCAGTCCCTGAACAAATTCTCGAGAACCTGCTGACTCAGCCAACCGAGAGAGAGAATTATATTCCCAGCATGCATCCGTCAAGCCAAAGTTTTAGATGCCTTACACATTTATGTGCGCCTGAACGCTCCTGTTTTAGTCTTTCGTCTAGTATGTCACTGACGTTTCTCTCCTTTTCTCTCCCTCTGTTCCCCCAGCTATCTGAACTGAATGAAAACACAGAAGACCCCCTACCTGGAAACCATCGGGGAACTAAGTGGATTGAAGAAGGCAGAGAGCAAGTGAGGGAGTCAGAGAGGGAGGGAAGACAGAAGGGATTAGCAGCTAATCCAGTGCATGGACAATCCTGGATGAGCCTTATTTTTTCCTCCTGGGTGATGCAGGCAAAACAGTCGCTGGATTACAGCACTCCACGTTGTTCCCCTTTTCTAGAAAGCATCACCCTCCTTTTTCCTTTGCTCTGATTGTTTTCATTGCCCCTCAAAGGGCCGACGTCGCGGGTGCAGAGGGACCAGAGCAACAGAGGACTAACAAAGAAACGGGGCGCCAGGCCTGCTGACAGGATGTCCCATGGACAGTTTGGTGCCACACATGGATAAACGTCTTTAGAAGGAGCGGCGGTGCGTGGCAGTGGACTCCAAGCTCTCTCTGTCTGGACTTGAGACGCACAAGATCCTGACAGTAAGCTACCGAGTGGTGATACTGCCGTGTTGACGTTTTGCTGGCTTTTTCTTGAAAAGTGCAAGATTACAAAGTAACATAAACTCATTTATTATATCTTGTTGGCTAATCTGAAACCTAAATAATAGTGAAGAGGGAGCCACATTCTGGTGGAAATGGGCCTATAAAGAGTAATTCATGAATTTGTATGCCGGTGCACAATAATACTGTCCAGTCTCACTTTTAACAAGGCTTCCTGGTGTGTTGATCCAAAATATAAATCGAGACAGTGCACCAAATCCTAAAAGATATAAACTGAAGTGGACACAGTGTACAGCATCAGTCTATTTCATTACTATTGTCTCACAAACTAGCTGAGTTGTTTGTCAGTTTATTAGCTGTTGTGGATCGGTATTTCTTAACTGTCCAGCCAGATCCCAAATTCTCCAACCACATGAACTGTGGCAACCAGAGGAACCAAAGTGTGGCCTTGTAATTCATCTGCTGTGCAGTAGAAGCGAGCTGAGGGTTTGGCCATGTCCAGTACTAGCTGTGCTTGAGAGGGAGAGAGACGGGCATTTTTCCCGTCAGTGGCTGAATAGTTGGCTCTGGCCATGTGGAGAATGGATTATACACACATTCTCTGCCGACTGAGCAACCACATATTTCTGTTTCCTGTTCTCACTGTCCCCACATTAAAAAAATGTTTTTCTCTCTCTCTGGTTTTACAGTGGACCCTATGTTGGAATTTAAACTTGACTGACATGTGCGCAGAGCTCAGACACTCTCATTCAAATTAAAGGGAAATTGCACAACTTTTCTGCCACCATGAGTCTGGGTAAACTGCCAGGGATTAAAGGCCTTGTGTCTGGCTCTCAGGGGAAACGTCGTTTCAAGAGTGAACTCTCTGTGGACATGATCAGCCCGCCGCTGGGCGACTTCCGACATACTATGCATGTTGGCCGCGGCGGGGAAGTGTTTGGTGACACTACCTTCCTTAGTAACTACGGGGGCAACAGGGAGGCAGGCAGTCCGGACTCAGCAAACAGCTCCAGGACAACCAGGTTTTTGACACGCACCTTTGGGCATGTGCGGAAAAACTCCGTGGCGCAGCCGCGGGGGGACTCCTGTGACTTGTCGTCCCCACCACCAGACGTCTCACCCATCATCAAGAACGCCATCTCCCTGCCTCAGCTGAACGTGGACTCCCCTAATGGGTGCCTTCAGAGGATGCTGTTCTCCAGCTCCATCAGCTCAACAGATGACTCCCTCTGCACATATGGTGAGATATCCATAATCACATCCTAAAAGGGTTTATGGAAGGTTAAATGTCAAATGACAATATGTATTTGTCAGATTCCAAACTGTCTCACTTCCATGGTATGCTAATGCTAGGATAACCCTATAGGTATAGAATAAGTTTGGCCCAAAAAATTATATTTTGACATTGCTGCTCAAAAAGACCAGCGGAAGGCTTTTCCATTGACACACTGAACTAATTCAGCTTTCAGCAGCATGTTTTTCCTGTTGAACAGAAAGGGCATCACATGTTAATTTAGTATTGAGTAAAGGTATATGGACACAATTTTTTATTTGACAGCATACAAAGCCTGTGTTGTATCATAAAGAGCCTATAGCTAAGACTGACTCTCAACATCTTTGATGTTTTCAAATTTTTATTTCTGTCATAATTTACAAGCGAAGTGTTAACACTAAGTTTGCATGAGACAACATTCCTTTGAAACACCTGAAGACTGGATATAGCAATGATTAGTATTGACAGGAGGAAGATGGAACAAAATAAATGTGTAAGTTTGGTCCAGTTGTTCCTCAATTTGACTTTGGACCAAACAGCATGAAGAGCTGCTGAGCTGACTTGGTCCAAACAGAACTATAAATGTCTGTGAACGCACCAACAGAGAGAGAGAGGTTTCCCTCCTTTCAACATCGCTCCCACATTCCTCCAAGACAACCAGCAAACATGCGGCCTTCTTCTGAGTCATCTAGAATCACCTAGGCAACACCTGTCCACCATTAGGTCTATAACCACAAACACACACAGCTGGTTTGGGAGAAGGAAAGATACTTAGTGGGCATTTACCTGTCGTCTCTGTGTGCATGTGTCACTGCCTGAATGCTCAGCATAAACACAGCATTCATTATATCTGTTAACCAATCAGAGCTTATCAGGCAGCAGTGTGCAGAGCCGGGACTGGAAAGCCCCTCTTCCGTCTCCAGATTAGTTGCCCAATTCATATGGAATGAACTCAAACTGAGTGATGTGGAGTTGGTATGGAGAGTCAGTGAACTGAAGGATGATGGGGGCTCTTTGTCTTCAGTGCTTCTCAGTTTGCCTGCATCATCATTCATATTCACTCAGTTTGTCACATATTTGTTCATTATCCACCGGTATACTGTAAACCTATTGTGTATGAATTAGAGGAAACCACTTTACATTTAGATTATGATACTACAAAGAAAAATAAGTCAATTAAAGTCAATATTTACCTTCATTATTTTCAATATTATATTATCATTTCTTATTTTTCATTTGCAGAAATACAAATTTGTGTCCATTTCATTAAAATCATTTGACATAAAAACAGCTCCAGCAACATTTATAGAACAACTTTATTATCATACATATGTTGCAGCTTGAGGCCCCATTTAATTCTCCGTCCCTCTTGTTCTTCTCCCTTTCCGCTCCTTTCAGTGGCACCATACCTGACATGTACTCCTGTTTTCTACTGTATGTAACATTTAGTCTGGCAAGGAGCCAGAAAACTCTGTAAGGGAAGTTACAGCGTTGAGTTACTGGGTTATTAAATACTGCCACCCTGTGGTGAAGGGATGTAATTACTGCACATGGACCTAAAGGTAGTTGTGTTTGTAAAAATGTAAATTCGGTTTTAGATTGGATTTCCCTTCAAGTGTTGTCGCAGGTTTATACTTTGCAAAGTGGCTTCAGGTTGAAAATGAGCATGAAACATAAATTCATTGAGATTATTGTGGGTCGAGGTCAAGAATGTCTCCAAGATGTTCTCTGTGTGTTGTTCATCAGTTCAGATCATTTCAGTGACTTCAGTGCGTTTTCTTCTTCTGCCTGTTTGCAGGTCTGCAGTCTGGGTTTGTCACTCTGCCCCGCCTCTCTCGCCTTGACAGACAGTTTCAGGATGGAGACGTCCGGAAAGGATCTCTACCAGACAGCAGTTGCATCACACTGACACGCTCAGACTCCCTCACCTCGTTCACTGTCGACCTCGGCCCATCCCTTATGACTGAGGTACTGAGCTTGATTGACAACCGCAGCTGCCTTCAGATGTCCAATCACAGCCAGGCAGCAGGTGAGAAAGAAGAAGTAAAGGGAGAGGAAGAAGAGGACGACAGCTCTCTAACAGAAACACCTGTGCAGACCCCTGGGGCGACTTCCCCCAACCCCTCCATGGGCGGTGGGTCCTTCAGCAGGAACGAGGGGCGCTCTTGTAGCAGGAACTGGACAGAGCAAGAGGAGGAGAGGAGGTCACCGAGGATACCAGACGAGTGCACTGGGTCTCCTCAGAGAGAAGAGCCTGCAATCGAGGCAGAAAGGTTCCAGAGGGCCGCTGACGTGCTGTCTCGTCATTATGGAGGCGGGTCCTTCACAAAGGGAACGAGGACGAGCAGCGACGCCACTTCTCCTGCATTTTCCCAAAGCCGCAAAACATCATATGCCTTTTCTGAAGAGGAGGAAGAGGTGAAAGTCTAGATGGTGAAACTGTCTCTGAAAGAGTGCTGTGACTTTGTTGATCCAATAAAACATAGGAACCCTCCCGTGACCTGAGTTCTGGGTTCAAGTCAGAGAGGCTGAACGGTTCATGATATTCTGTTCTGTCCTCCTTAGAAACATTCTTCCTCTTCTCACATGCATCTACATGGAGGACGACGTTGATCAAAGACCAGATCCTGGTCCTGATGTTATCTGGACCCTGGACCCTCTCTCTGCACTATGTTGCTGCCATGCTTTTATGGATTATTTAACTATTCTAAAAAGACAAGTCACTGATTTTGTTTGATATCACAAAATGGATTATTTTTAACACAACTACTAATTACTTTTGAATTTTATCAGTAACAAATATTTAAAAGTGACCTGCATTAATTATACTCAGAACAGCTGACTGATATACTGGAGAACACATGCATTTTGAATGTATTTCTTTCTTCTTCTTTTTGTTGCCCTGTACATAACAACTCACTACATAATCATGATGCTCAATAGCAAAATGCATTCTACATAAATAAACATGTATGACTGAAGACTGTTTTGTAACCACTGCAATAAAACGTCTGTACTCTGTCAACTGTTATCAGGAATAGTGGTGTTGTAAAAACTAAGTTAGTTGTAAAGTACAGCTGATGTATGATGTGAAAATTGCTCCCCATGTCTCACTAAAACTGGCAGATGACCTTCCCAGTGTACATCTTTTTTTTTCTCCAATGTATACTAATAATCTCAACGATTTTCATTTAAATCAATGTCTGTTTAGTCACCATCTGGCACTGAAATAAGTAAGACAATGGTGAGTGAGCATATAGTCCACTGATTAAATCCCTTTCATTTGCAGTATAGAGCGCTTCAGGAACATGGACTGTATAGAGTTTAGAAGCAGGGGAAATTCAGTGACTAGCGCTGGTCCAATAAGGTACTTAACTGTAGCTATCGCCATCTAGTGGCACTTGTGCGTTACTACAAAATAGAATCTGGCTGGGACATGAACACACTTACACCCACAGTGATTGAAATAGGACAATAACACAATAGAGCAATCCAGATTACAACAAATTGTTAAAAAGTAGTGGGCTGTTCTATATCTGAAGATGTGCTTCTGTATGAGAGGGTCTGTGTTTCACTAAGTCACGTCATATTCTACTTCAGAACACTTCAAGAACATATATGGAGGCGACTGTGGCTCAGTGGTCATCAGGTCTGTCCCCCATGTCGATGTGTCCTTGAGCAAGACACTTAACCCAGAATTGCTCCCCGTAGCTGTGTCTACGGTGTATAGAAATGTAAGTCGCTTTGGATAAAAGCGTCAGCTAAATGAAATGTAATGTAATATATTACTGGAACCACAACAGAAACAAGTTGGCCACTGCTTATGACATGGGCCAAAGTTATCCCTGCATCACTCTGCACTCTGCACATTCTTAGTAAAAGTTTAATTTATGTGTTCTTTTTAATAGGTGAGGAACAGTAAAAATGCAATGTTACACATAAGAACATATAGAACAGTTAACAGTTAGCTACAATACTTCTATACATAGATATACAGAACATTGGTAACTCATTACCGTGAGATGAATTGGTTCCACATCATATATAACAGGTGAGGAGACAGAAAGCTAATTAGGATCAACTGGCACACTCCTGTAATTTACCAGGTCATTGGGATTCATCATTATAAGAACACAGGTAGCAGCAGTTCTGCAGTTTAAACTGCAGCTCAGTGGAAGGTCCTATAGGTGCTGGCTAAGATGAGAACTGGAGGTGAATGAGGTGGAGGAGAGTTGCACCAATCTGACACAGAAAACACTTAAAAAAATCAATTACAGTGCTTTGCTTCTACAGGCCTGGAGAGGCTGTTTTGGAGCAACTTTCTTTAATGTTGTCAATATCAGTGGATCTTCTTGTAGATATTTAATGGTTTAGTAAACAAGCCTGAATTTGTAGCTTTTTGTAGCTTTGCAAGTCAGAGGAGCTCAGTGTTGACGGCAGTTTGTGCTTGTTAGTGTTTGGGTCGTGTGACCTGTCAGTCTCCTTGCTGTTGTTCTCTAAGTCACATGGGTTGGGGGAAGAGCTCTCTTACTTACACTTTTACTTTCGTTATTACTAATTTAAAATTAGAATGCCTGAAGAATATCTTGATATAGATCTGTTCTCTGTCAATGAACATAAACCGTTTAGTTGTAGCAGTGTTCAGTGTTGTCAGTGGTTTGTGCTTCACTGTTTTTGGTTGAAATCAGAAACATCCTCAACCTTCACACCCTTTTCCCTGAAGTCACATGGTTTCTCGTAAATCACGAGTCAGACCTCTCCTACTTTCACTTTCTTTTAAAAGAAGGGCAGATGCTGAACTCTTCAGCTCAACACATCACGCCTCATATGTGGAGAGGAGGTATCTGTGAGGGACAGACCTACTAATCATATTGTGATCTCTGTGCTAATTACAAAGATTTGTAACAAGGCAGCGCAGCAACACAGACCAGGTAGAGCTATTGCAACGCAAAGGTGAGTTCATTCAAAATTGTAGTTGTGTCTGTATATACATCTTTTTTTTATTCGATTCAAATTACGATTTGAAGTTGCTTACTTCAAAGAATTATGATCTTTTGTTGGATGCATCATATTTGCAAGATCAAAATTCAAGATTTCTCAGTAACACTTCTAAACTGCTGAGCACAGATTCTTCTGGTCTCTTTATGTAATTGCAGTCGTTTGACAAAAGATTGATTGATTTATTATTAAATAAAATACAAGGCCCTTCAGCTTGAATGGTGATACACACGTGATAAAGTTAATTACAGTATTTATCTAACAGACTTTGTCTTACAATTCTATAAAGCATGACGTACCGATAAGATGGAGGTGGAAAACCATCAGAATACAGAAGCTGGAAGAGAGTCTGAAGTCAAATCTGTATTACCATCTGGGACTAATGAAAAGGGTAATTTAAAAGTTTATAAATACATTTGAATGAATATTTTAACCAAATAATGGTTTTTTATGCTGACCATATATTCTACTATTCCAACATGACCCTGCAGTGGAGGAGTTAGAGGAGAGTGCAGCTGAAACCAAGGTAAAAGTTAGTCTTTGCAACGAAAGTGTGTGTGTGTGCGTGTGTGTGCGCGCTCACCCGTGTGTGTGTGTGTGTGTGTGTGTGTGTGTGTGTATGTGTGTGTGTGTGTGTGTGTGTGTATGTGTGTGTGCGTGTGTGTGCACGTGTGCGTGTGGGTACGTGTGTGTGTGTGCGAGACGGTGTGTGTTTGTGTTCATGTCTATTGGCAAACAAGGGGTGTGGCAATAAGAGTGTCGGATAACAAAAAGGTGCATAACTTCTAAATGGTTTCATGTTCAGTTTGTCGTAGACTCTTGTGGGAGGCATCATTGCACTCGGCCGTATTCCTTTCTCATAGTGAGGGTTGGCCCCGCCTCACACGTTAGCCATGCCCCTTTCATGACGGAGAAGCATGAATTAGGCTTTACTCATCAACAGTTTGTCGTAGACTGGGAGGCATCATTGGTTTCAGCAAAGAGTTTCTCTCTCATGAGTGTGTGTTAGCCTCCCTCTATACTTTAGCCATGCCCTCTTTCAGAACTGCACGGCTGCTTTTATCACTACCAACTTGCATTTGATCAATGATTGTTTTACTTTCCTTGTAATGTATGTTTCTTTGTTTTTATACAATACTGGTACAACCCTGTAAGTTATTGATCTTCAAGTTTAACATTTTGATTCAGTTTTATTTTTCATTGGGTTTAAAATACTCTCCTTTTATAAAGATCACAAAGAATATTGTAATCTCAGTCGGAAGCTGAATTTTTTTTGTATTAAATCCCATATCTTCTCAGTTTGATGTGGTGAATGAACCTGGTGAAGCTCAACACTCCGAGAATAATGATGAAAGCACAGGAGCAGAGACGACTGCATTTGCAGAGCCATCTTTGTCCAATAATAAAGGTAATATTTTAAATATGAATTGATTGTATGGCAACATCTTAGGAAAAAAAAGAAAGAAAAAACAACAACATCATATTTCAACTAATCGCTGATGTCTTTGATGAAAGACTATGAATCTTCAACAGGAGAAAATAATTGCTTTGATAAGGTCATGAAAACACACTGAAGGACAAGTCTATAACATCTCAGAATATATAAAGAATGTGCGATTCAATTTATCAGATTCATTCAATGTTTGCATTACCTTTCAGCAAAATGTGAAACAGAACTTTTAGTCATTCAAAATGTTCTCTTCATGGATTCTGCAGTATAGCATGGTTATTCTTTTTCTTTTGTTTCGGTGATTCCTGGTCTCACACTAGTGTTGATTGGTGACACACATTCCATTGAGATTGGATCAAAAAACATCCTAATTGACCATGACGAGCAAACAAATGTGGAACCGTTTTCAACCAAACTGTATGATTTGTGTGGTCGGCACATCTCTGTCATTAACATGCTTGGTCTACCAAACACTGACAAAATCCCGTTAAATCAGGAAATTCATGCCTTTCTCATGCTCTTACCAAATGGCCTGCATGACAGCCATTACAATTCAGGAGTGCAGTGGTTAGAAAAAGCTTTTGGGAAAGGATTGATGGATTATGTAATGACAGTTGTGACTCATGAGTCAGATGAAAACTGTGAAAGTGCACTGACAGACCTTAAAGCCAACAGCAGTTTTGTTGAAAAAAGATACCACACATGTAAAAGAAGTATGATGGATGCAAGCGAGATAATAGCTCTGCTGGAAAAAGTAGATGCCATGGTGTCAGAAAATGGTCCCCACTGCTACAGTGAACTGATGTGTGATGAAAATAAAGGGAAGTCAGAACACCCGGACAACACATCCCACAAAGAAGAAAGGATGGATTCCTCATTATGTCAGCAAATAAAAACAGGTAAAAGTTTATGAATCTGCTTCATGAAGACAATGTGGACAGAACGAACAACTAAAGTATCAAAATTACTTTTCAAACAATTTTACAATGTGAAGGTGTTCTCATAGGGAAGAACCTACAAAGAATTATCACAAATGTAACTTCTTGCAGATATATCTTGTTAATCTTAAATGGTTAACTGACCAAAACAAATGTATTTTATGTTTTATCCTACAATCTGCTTGTTTTCACATTACTCCACAGTAGACGAGCCGGAGGAAAGCGCAGCTAAAACAGAGATCAAGGTGAGATCTTCTGGTCCTCCGTAGACATTGTCAAACAGAAGCATTTATTTTTCAATGCTATATTTTTTCTAAAGTTATGTTGTTAGATTGAACTTGAACAGAGTTTGACTCAATGAACGTCTGGTTGGACATATGGATCAGCTGAAAACACTTGTTTACCTTTTTGTTACTAAACTACAGACATGATTGTATTTAGTTTTTACTTATTGTTTTCCCTTTTATTTTAATTTGTTTGTTCTGTTGGTGTACTACTGACTATCTTTTTATATTCATGTTCGTAATCTCAATGGTTTGAACCTGGTTAACTAAATTTCATATAAAATCCTGTGTTTTTTTAGAATGATCCAGTGAATGGTGCTAAACACTCAGACAAGGATGATGACAGCATAATATTAGGGGAAGAGTCTGAATTATCATCTGCAACCAATAAAGGTAACAATAATAATGTGTATTATTGTAACATATATTTTTACAGTAAAATAATAATATGATTCATTGGTGTCAATAAAATAGGGAACTAACTTACTCTGAAATGTGTTGACTTTGACCCTTCAACAGGGTCAGGGGAAGTTAGAGATGTCAACAATGAAAGCAGCAGTAACATGAGTAATCCGTCCACGGAAGAGAGTCCAACATCTCAGACTGTTTCAACAGTTACCAAAGAGGGTAAGAAATAATTCATTTTCTATAAATATTGCATTTCATTTCTGCAAAATATGTATAATTATAATTAAGGTAAAATACATATTATGTCTATTTGGTGTGTCGACATCCATCATGTGGAACAATGAACAATAGTGGAAAGGTTAAATGACCCAAAACCTTTAGTTTTATGCCTGATTCTGCAATCTGCTTTCTGTTACTTTACCCTGCAGGGAGCGAGCTGGAGGGGAGTGCAGCTGAAACAGAGGTAAATGTGAGATGTTTTGGTCTTCAGTAGTCATTGTCATACAGCAGTGTTTACTTATTAATGATACCTATCTTTTCAAGTCAAGTTTTAGCTGAAGTTCTGAGTTGTTTACATTTGTGGTTTAGATTTGAACAGTTTTACCCCCTGGGTGGACACGTGCATGAGTTGAAATGAGATACGTTTACTTTCTCCTTACCTAAAGCTGCATGCACTTTATTTTCCAGTGGCGGGCCGTGGATTTTCTAATTGGGACTGCAGTGGATAACCTTTAATTATATATATAAAAAAAAATGTAATTTTTTTTATAAAATAGCTATAACTTTGTGATTCTGTTTAGGCCAGCAGAGAAGGCTTAGCAGGCCCTGACGGCCCTCCACTGGTATTTTCTAACTTCATCATCTTCATCATCATCGTCATTGCAGCACACAGGTTTTAGTTGCTTAGTAGTTTTTGACGCAATCCTGATGGTGTGGGTATATCAGACTTCCCTCTCTCCAACAACAATTTCCAACTCTTCTTGGGAAACCCCAAGGCGTTCCCAGGTCAGACGAGATATATAATCCCTCCAGCATGTCTCTACCGCGGGGCCTCTTAACAGTTGGCAGTGCCTGGAAAACCTCTAGTCTCACCCTATCTCTAAGGTTGACCCCGGCCACCCTACGAGGGAAGCTCATTTCAGACGCTTGTAATTGGGATCTCATTATTTTGGTCACTTCCAAAAGCTCATGACCATGGGTCAGGGTTGGAACAAAGATGGACTTATAAATCAACAGCTTTCCCTTCTGGCTCTGTCTACTTAAGTGACCTGCCAGCAATATGGATGGGACTTCCCCTAAATGTCCATCTCTATAGTCTCCTCTAACTCCTCCCACACCTGATATTCCAAGCCCCATGTGTAAAGGCCTGGTCACCGACCGCACGCTGGCATGCTCCCCTCCCAAGTCTTGCTCAAGAAGGGAGCTTACTTTTTGCGGGTGAGGTACGACAACTCTTTTCTGACCGATAAATGTAGGGACAGTGAATTGCTCTTGGTCTTGCCACTCCCATGGGACCACTTTGCCCTGGGAGACCCTACATAGCTACCATGGTCACTGGGGCACACAAACCCTCCACAACGTTAAGATGACGATTCACTAGATGGTGGTTAACTGTTAAATTAAATTATTTGTTTTCTTAGTGTGATCCAGTGAAACGACCTGCTAATGTTGAACATGAAAAGAATGATGACAACATAATAGTGGAAGAAGAATCTGAAATCAATCCTGTTCAATCTGCTGCTACTGAGAAAGGTAACTGTAATGGCTCTGCGTTACCCCGTGGGTTTAGGGCGGCACACAAGGCAACACACTCTGGATTTGGGTTCGTAACAAGCTTTATTGTCTGGGTGCCCTCGGCCTCGCCCCTGAGCAGCCCCCCCCCGCTTGTTCCTGATCAGCTGTCTGTCGCTACAGCTATACGTCGCCTCGGCTCACCGCTCTCCTCCCCGTTGCTCAGACGCTACTCCTGTTTTAACGGAGAGACACACATACACACAATTGCCCCCAGCTGCGGCTGATTACCTCATCACGGCACCTGTTCCCTTGAACCACACCCTCGCTCAATTCCCTCTGCAGCTGAGCGCAACCCCGCCCCGCCACCACAGTAACATTTTAAAGAATGACAAGAAAAGGTCAATAACATAACAAATTTAGAATAAAGAAAAACATATTAGTTTAAAAGTGCATTGCTTGTCTTTAGCTTGATTGTCGTTTGATACAATGAATTATTCTACGACAGGTACCTTTAATATGGATATGAGTGGAAACATGGATAAGGTAAGAAACTCAAAATGTAATAGTTTTATCACAATTTACTTTATATCTAAAAGTTATAATTTTCGACATGCTTGTTAACTTATTTACAGAATTCGTTTTCTGAAGAGATCAACAGGAAGAAACAATATCAAAGAGAAACTGAAACACTGCTTGACAGACTTCAGCTTCAAGACAAAAAGCAACAGAAATTGTCACCAGCAGATGTTCTCAAAGTAGGTCCACCTGTGAAACAGGACCGTGACACATCTGAGAAAGATGTAGCTCATACTTTCATTCAGAGGTTGATGATGTTAGACTACAGAGCCAGATATATTCCTGTGAGACAAGACACTCCCGAGGTGAGCCACACAAAGCCAGTTGAAACGGACAATGATGACTTTGAGGCATTTTGCAGCACCAATGTTGACTTTGATCAGTCAAAACTCAAGACTCACGTGCATCCAATGGATGTTCAAATGGCAGTGTTTCACTGCTCAGACAGCTTTTTTAAGCAGAACATGATCACAAAGCTATCACAATGTCAGTACGCTTTACCTTTGCTTGTTCCTGACCCAGTCACAATGGATATTGACTGTCCTCTGTGGACATTCAGACAAATAAGAAAAACATGGAAGATAATTGAAATGAAAGATAATTCAAACACTGTCACCATGAAGAGTATGCCCATCTGCAAAGCTGAGACACCCTTGGTGTCATTTCTCCGCCTGGGTTCACCATCTCTGTCTAAATCTCAGCTGATGAACACTTTGATCAACGATCGTCACAACACCTTCTTCCACAGAAACTGCCCAGGTAGCACCAAGTCTCGCCATCTGATGGATGGTGTGGCAGAGATTGCCTGGTACTGCCCTGCTGGAAAACCCAATGATGCCTTCACTGACTGCATTGCCTTCTGTAATCTTCATGGTGATGCTCTGTCAATTGTAAAACAGCGTGACATACTGACTGACAAATCTTCAGTCAATGTTGTTCTTGTACCAACTCTGGAACAAGGTGACAAAAGCACTGCAGTGATCTCAGCCCTTTACAAGTCTCCAAAACCTCTCATTATTCTCATTGCTGACAACGATGGTGGTGCTGTTGAACAGAAAAAGGGAAAATACAAAATGGGGTTGAACAACAAAAGTCAGTCAGAAGTTTCTGAAGAACTGAAAGAGGTCATTGGAAAGATTGTGTCTGGACCACATTCATCCTTCAAGCTTGAATCCATGGCTGAAGTTTCTGCAGTCAAAGTGGATGAAGACGACAAAGTCTGTCAAGAAGGAAAATCTGCTGCAATGAAAATTGTGGTCTTGCTTCAGGAGATGGATGTTTCAAAGATCAAAGTTACATATCTTCCTTGTCAAGGCCAACTGTGGCATGAATGGTGCAAAATCAATAAAGAACTGTATCACCTCAAAGGAAACATTGAGAATGAGAAATGTCAAAAGCAAAAGAAACTGAAGCAAATACGACAAGAACAATGCAATGCTTCCTGTAGTGAACCGATGAAGATGTTCATTGAAAGCCTCTCATCTTTGTCAGCAACAGAAAAAGGGTATTTTCTGAAATGGACTCAGATCTTAATCGATGCCCTCTCCACAAACGATCTCTCTTCAATTCTCCAAAACTATGATGAAAAGTGGGCTGAGCTCTTGGCTTTGAAGAAGAACAAGAAGCATGACAAGACTGCTCTGCTAAAGGTAAAGCAAACTGAGCTTGATGAAATATCAACAAAAGTACAGTCAGCTACTTTTGGCTTGGAGCATATCTTCAGAGAGATGGGACAGATCTATGAAGCTCATGCAGATCTGCAGAACCAAACAAAAAGGGGACAGACTGACTGGTCTAAATACCCTGAGCTGGCTGCAGAGCTGATGATATCAGGGCAACCAATGGAGCTGATGGATGGTGATGCAGGTTATGTACCTTTAGCATGGATCTCTGGTATTTTAGATGAAGTCATCAAGAAACTGGGTGACAGGAGAGTTTTTGTTTTGTCAGTGTTAGGCGTACAAAGCAGTGGAAAATCAACAATGCTGAATGCCATGTTTGGGTTGCAGTTTGCAGTGAGTGCTGGCAGGTGCACCAAGGGTGCCTTCATGCAGCTGGTCGAAGTGTCAGAGGAGATCAAGAAAGACTTTCAGTTTGACTACGTGCTCGTGGTGGACACTGAAGGACTGCGTGCTCTTGAGTTGGAAGGTAAAGCCACTCTCCAACACGACAATGAACTGGCAACATTTGTTGTTGGTCTGGGAGACATGACACTGATCAACATCATGGGAGAGAATCCGGCTGAGATGCAAGATGTTCTGCAGATTGTTGTTCAGGCTTTCATGAGGATGAAGAAAATTAAACTTTCTCCAAGTTGTGTGTTTGTTCACCAGAATGTTACAGATATTGCTGCTACAGAGAAAAACAGGGAGGGGAAGAGACAGCTGCAAGAAAAACTGGACCAGATGGCCAAACTAGCAGCCAAAGAGGAGGACTGTGTTGCAGAGTGCTTCAGTGACATCATTGAATTTGATGTGCAGAAAGATGTGAAGTACTTTGCCCAGCTTTGGGAGGGAAGTCCACCTATGGCTCCTCCTAATCCAGGTTATAGTGTGAGTGTCCAAGAGCTGAAGACTATCATCCTCTCAAAAGCTTCACAGTCAGCTGGGATTACTCTCTCGCAGTTCAAAAGCAAAATTCAGGACCTGTGGAAAGCCCTGATGAACGAACAATTTGTTTTCAGTTTCAAAAACACACTTGAAGTTGCAGTGTACAGAAAACTTGAGGTCCAGTATGGGAACTGGACCTGGAGCCTGAGGAGCAACATGCTGACCATTAAGAACTGGCTTCATTCCAAAATTGAAAATGGAAGACTTGACCAGGTCGAGCTCAGTTATCTTCATCAAGAATCGAACAAAACCTATGATGAAGTCAAAAAAGCAATGGCAACATACTTTGATGATGATGGAGACAAAGAAATGTTGGTTCAGTGGCGAGGCCGATTTGAAAACAAAATCAAGGACTTTCATGATGAACAAGTGAAAGGAGTTCAAAGAAAACTGAATGAAGTGATCCAGCAGAAACATGCTTGTAAAAAGCTTGATGCTAAGAAGACAGAGTTTGAGAACAAGCTGCTACAAGAGAGCAAAGAACTCGCTCATCAGTTGAAGGACAAGAATAAAAATGAAGAGGAACTTAAAAAGCAGTTCAACGCTGTATGGAGTGGCTTGGTTGGAGAACTAATTGCAGAAACAAAACCTATTGAGGACATCAACTATGAAGAAGATCAATCAACAGTCCTCCAGGAGCTTGGTTTTGAATATTCTCTCATCCGTGAATCCAAAAAGAATGGCAGATACAAACAGATGCCAGAGGCTGGTGATTATGCCCATTATGTATGTCTGAGCAAGCGTCACAATCCGTGTAACACGGGCCAACAATTTCATGACAATGAGATGGAAAGGGACACAAGAGGAAAGGGAAAAAGAGTACTTGACTTTGTTTCAGAAAAAACAAATATGAGATACTTCAAGGGGCATTTTCAGTTTGAAGAACAGCAACTGATCAGAACCCTCATTGACGATGTTGAAAAACAGTCCCGTGAGTCCATTAAGAGCAAACCTGTAGCTACAAGAGGCTACAGCCCAACTTACTTGCAAGAAGTGGTCAACAACGTAAAACAAAAGGTGACAGAATTTGAATCACAGAAGAAATATGCTCTAAAGAAGGAGTTCACAGTTGATCTCTTACTGTATGTATTTCACACAGCAGAGAGCTGGCTTTCAGAGTCCCACAAGAAATTCAAAGGGAACAATGATGCACACTCCTATGTAGAAAGCAAGAAAGAGCATTATTACAACATTTTCAAAAGCTTCTGCAAAGGAAGCTCATCTGCTGTTGTGCTTGGAGAACTGATCTGTGAGAAGCTGAAGAGTTCCACTGTTGAGGCCGTCTGTAACAAGACTGCCATTGATCTCGCTGGAGTGATGAAGAACAATTTCCCAGCATTCAATGGGAACAGGTCGAATTTGGAGACACATATGTTGAAGTCACTCGCAGAGAAAGAGGACTTTAATGACTTTATCACCTACATCCGACACCCAAGGAATCAAGCAGAGACATACATAAGAGAAGAAGTACAGAAATACATCTTCACAGAACAAAGAGGGGAAGTACTGAAAATACTCAAGAGAAATGTTGAAGACGTCAAAAATGATGTGAGTCAAGCTTTACTTGACGCAACAGAGAAAGTGCAAGGAAAAACAGGAGGCCCAGAAATGTGGGTCGAGGAATTTTCCAGTTTGCTAAAAGATGAGCTAACGTTCGACACAGTTTGTTGTCAAAACTTCAATGACATAACAAATATTGACTTTCTTAAAGAAGAGATAGAGAAAGGTTTTGTGTCTGTCATACAGGAAGTGTGCAGCCTCTCACTGGATAAGATCGAGGAATTCAGGATGAATTCTGAGGAAATCCTCATCGAACACCTGTGTAACTGCTGCTGGGTAAAGTGTCCGTTCTGTGCAGCTGTTTGCACCAACACCATAGATGATCACAAAGAGGACCACAGCGTGCCTTTTCATCGATCTAAGGCAGTTAAAGGTTGGCACATAAAAAACACAGTGGAACTGTCTATTGAGTTCTGCACAACAAGTGTTGCAAGTGATGGAAGTTTCTACCCAACGCACGATTCAAAAGTGAGCTTTCCCTTTAAAAAGTACCGTACTGCTGGCCCAAGTTATGCTAACTGGGCAATTACCCCTGATGAGTCTAAACTGGAATATTGGAAATGGTTTGTGAGTCGATTTGAGGAGGAACTGGAAGACTACTATAAATTAAAATTCCAGAACAATGGTAAAATTCCCAGCGAGTGGAAAACATACTCTAAGGAACAAGCTATTCAAAGTTTGTTAAATCTGTGAGAAAGCCAATAAAAACACAACCCTGCAGAACATCATGATACTTGTTTTCACATGATTATTCATTAATCAGACTCCTATAAAACAACATTCAGTGACGTTTGATTATTTTACCGTTGACAGGGGAAGTTGTAGTAATACATTTGGACAGATCAATGAATTTTTTCAAATCATTCTGTTAAGATGCTCATGTGCTTGTAGCTGCCAAAACATAATGAAGATTATACAGAGAAGTAAAACCTCAGAGGGGACTGTAAAAGTATCATGTTTTCTGTTTGCCATGACAACCTCATAAATAATATGGATGAAGGAGGCTTTATGGTTTGGAAGTATTGAAACTGTTAAATTTTGTTATTTGTATCTACCAATCTTTTATTGTATCAACACAAGTGAGTGTTTTTTATTCAATCTGTGAGTAAGCCAATACAACCACGACACTGCTGACAATCATAATACTTGTTTTCACATAATTATTCATTAATCATTAATCAGTATTTGAAGTGTTAAGTTGTGTTGTGTTTATCTCCTTTCAACTAATCGGTTATTATATATATAGTTTTGTTGTTTTTATTGAGAAATGTACTGTATCCTACCTGTTCTGATATCCAAGAGTGATGTAAACAGATGTAAACAACGTAAGTCATTGATAAGAAATCTTTTGAATTCAACCTGTCACATTCATATTCATATCTACTGAAAGACCAGGTTTCCTAGTGTTTCTGATCATTTTACACCTTAAGTCTTCTTCTTCTTCTTCTTCTTCTTCTTCTTCTTCAATTGTGTATTTGCTAGATAAGACTATGTCCTACATATCTACATAGGAGCAGGTCTTCTTCCCAGAGCCCACTCTGTTGCAACCCAAACGCTGGCTTTATTGCCAGCCTTTCACTTTTTCAGTGACGTCAGTCTGCAGCGGTGAAACTACAATGTTCTGATTGCAAAAAAAGATCATCTTAAATACTTTGTCCGTCTTCTTACAGTGTTGCATCATGCAGACGATTTAAACAACTCGGTTCATAGTATTACTTTATTAACGAGGTTGGAATAGAAATTTATTTTATTTTGTATATATCTTTCATCCCTGTTGCTTCTTTATATATGTTATCTTTTATCTTGTGTGTTTATTTGTATCTTCAAGTTGTAAGGCGCTACTACAACAACAAATTTCCCCTTGGGGATTAATAAAGTATCTATCTATCTATCTATCTATCTATCTATCTATCTATCTAATATGAAATAATTTTCACAAAGAGAACAAAGCTACTAAACTGTCTCTGTTCAGTTTCAAACATGCTGAATTAAATACGTTATCCCACAAACAATGTGTGTCATATGTGTGTCTCATATCCTTTTATGTTGTTATGGTTTATATGCAGATTATAATCTGATCATAAGAATATGCAAACAACAATTTTTGACCACACAACTCAGTTTGACCTAGAAGTGTTGACTTGATATGTTTTATTGTAATGTGACAAAATAGTTGATTCAAACGATGATAATCAGAAACACGACTCAGACTGAAGAGCTCGTTCAGTTTAACACTTTCATCAAAGCTTCTGTAGCTGAAGTATATTAAAATAATGAGGGCTGAGGCTGCAGTACAACACCAGAGAGAATATCAAATACAGCAGTTTGATCACTTTACAGCAGTTTTCAGCAATGTAACGTCCGTAGTTTGCCAGCCGGTTTAACAGATTATTGAAAGTATTTCCAAGTTATGCATAGATTATTTACAGGATCTGCGTTTCTCGGTCATGATCGTTTGTTCTTGTGAACGGCCGAATGATACGTCACTTTAAATTTTGCGCCGCAAGGAATTGTGGGTCGGCAATGGCATTATCTCTTTTCCTTTTGTAAAGGCAGGTCCAGTAGTTCCTATGCTAAAGGAGCTACTTAGGAAGCATTGAAGCTCCTTTCCTTTGTGTTTAGGTATTGCATGTAGGTACTTCCAGGTCACTTCACTCAGTTGGGAACCTTCCCAACTAAAAAAGACTATTCGACTGCAGCCCTTGAGTGCAGTTTCATGTCAGAGCAACCTACAGCAGTCTGTGTGGCAGTAAACATGGCCAGGAACATTCAATTAGGCACAAATGTGCTTTTCTTTTGAAAGGTGGGTCCACAGAAAACAAAGGTCAGGAAACAGTGTTTTAGATAACAGCCCACATGTCATGTAGTTACTAAGTAACTTAATGTACCAAGGGGGAAATACCAGTGCTTTAGATTACAGCCATCATACCCTGTAGTAACTAAATGTAACAAAGGGAAAGTACTGATGCTTCAACCGACATAATAGGCTTTATAACCATCAGCTCAACAGAAGATTCCCTCTGCACATACGGTAAGATATCCATAATCACATCCTGCATGGGACAGGGTTTATGGAAAGTCATATCCATGTCAAATGAAAAAATGTCTATGTCAGTTTCCAAACTGTCTCACTTCCATGGTATGCTAATGCTAGGATAACCCTGTAGAAGAAATTTGGCCTCATGTTTTTATTTTGACATTGCTGCAAAAAAAACAACAGTGGAAGGCTTTTCCATTGACACACTGAATTGATTCAGCTTTCAGCTGCATGTATTTCCTGTTGAACAGAAAGGGCATCACATGTTAATTTAGTATTGAGTAAAGGTATATGGACAACATGTTTCATTTGACAGCATACAAAGCCTGTCTTTTATCATAAAGAGTCTATAGCTAAGACTGACTCAAGATCTTCGATGTTTTCAAATTTTTATTTCTGTCATAATTTGCAAGCGAAGTGTTAACACTAAGTTTGCATGAGACAACATTCATTTGAAACAGCTGAAGGCTGGATATAGCAATGATTAGTATTAACAGGAGGGAGATGGAACAAAATAAATGTAAATTTGGTCCAGTTGTTCCTCAATTTGACTTTGGACCAAACAGCATGAAGAGCTGCTGAGCTGACTTGGTCCAAACAGAACTATAAATGTCTGTGAACGCACCAACAGAGAGAGAGGGGTTTCCCTCCTTTCAACATCGCTCCCACATTCCTCCAAGACAACCAGCAAACATGCGGCCTTCTTCTGAGTCTGAGTTATATCTGCCAACCAATCAGGCAGCAGTGTGCAGAGCCTGGACTGGAAAGCGCCTCTTCAGTCTCCAGATTAGTTACCCAATTCATATGAAATGAACCCAAACTGAGTGATGTGGAGCTGGTATGGAGAGTCAGTGAACTGAAGGATGATGGGGGCTCTTTGTCTTCAGTGCTTCTCAGTTTGCCTGCATCATCATTCATATTCATTCAGTTGTTTGTCACATATTGTCTCATTATCCACCGGTATACTGTAAACCTATTGGGTATGAATTAGAGTAAACCACTTTACATTTAGATTATGATACTGCAAAGAATAATAAGTAAATTAAAGTAAATATTTTACATATATACTTTCAATATGTATTATCATTTCTTATTTTTAATTTCTAGATCATGTAATACAAATGTATGACCATTTCATTAAAATCATTTTACTTCATAAAAACAGCTGCAGCAACATTTATAGAACAACTTTATCATCATACATACGTTACAGCTTGAGGCCTTCAGGGTCTTTGATGGACCATCAATAAACATCATGGTAAGTTTTCCGTTACTTCACATTTAATTAGCCGTCCCTCTTGTTATTCTCTCTTTCCGCTCCTTTCAGTGGCACCATACCTGACATGTACTCCTGTTTTCTACTGTATGTAACATTTAGTCTGGCAAGGAGACAGAAAACTCTGTGTTTGTAAAAATGTCAATTATGTTTTAGATTGGATTTCCTTTCAACTGTTGTCGCAGGTTTATACTTTGCAAAGTGGCTTCAAGTTGAAAATGAGCATGAAACATAAATTCATTGAGATTATTCTGGGTCGAGGTGAAGAATGTCTCCAAGATGTTCTCTGTGTTGTTCAGTTCAGATCATCTCTGTCAGGATCCCTGTCTGACCCTGTTTGCTCCTCACGGTTTCCGCCCACTGCCACGCCCCCCTCCTTCATCCCAGCTGTTGGCCGTTGCCTTGATCACCGGCAGGTGATTAAAGGTCCACAGCGTGACCCGGCTCATTGTCGGGTTGTTACTTCGTGAGACTAGGTCCCATGAGCGGTTGAGTTGCCCTCCCGACTCTGGAGCTGAATCAGTCTGTCAGGCTTCGCGAGCGTGTTCACGAGAGCGGTTGAGTTGCCCTCCCGACTCTGGAGCAGGAGAAGTGGATCTCCTGTGTTTGCTGGACTTGATTGTAGTATAGTTTTAGTTTGTATGTATTTGTGGTGTCTTGGTTTGGTTTAAATAAAGTCCGCCCTTGGAACTGAACTGCTGCGTGTGTTGCGTTTGGGTCCGCTACACCACACACCCCTAACAATCTCAGTGACTTCAGTGCGTTTTCTTCTTCTGCCTGTTTGCAGGTCTGCAGTCTGGGTTTGTCACTGCCCCGCCTCTCTCGCCTTGACAGACAGTTTCAGGATGGAGACGTCCAGAAAGGATCTCTACCAGACAGTAGTTGCATCACTCTGAAAGAGTGCTGTGACTTTGTTGATCCAATAAAACATAGGAATCCTCCCGTGACCTGAGTTCTGGGTTCAAGTCAGAGAGGCTGAACGGTTCATGATATTCTGTTCTGTCCTCCTTAGAAACATTCTTCCTCTTCTCACATGCATCTACATGGAGGACGACGTTGATCAAAGACCAGATCCTGGTCCTGATGTTATCTGGACCCTGGACCCTCTCTCTGCACTATGTTGCTGCCATGCTTTTATGGATTATTTAACTATTATAAAAATACAAGTCACTGATTGAGTTTGATATCACAAAATGGATTATTTTTAACACAACTATTAGTAATTACTTTTGAATTTTATCAGTAACAAATATTTTAAAGTGACCTGCATTAATTATACTCAGAACAACTGACTGATATACTGGAGAACACATGCATTTTTAATGTATTTCTTTCTTTCTATCTTTATTTTTGTTGCCCTGTACATAATCACTCACTACATAACCATGATGCTCAATAGCAAAATGCATTCTACATAAATAAACATGTATGACTGAAGACTGTTTTGTAACCACTGCAATAAAACGTCTGTACTCTGTCAACTGTTATCAGGAATAGTGGTGTTGTAAAAACTAAGTTAGTTGTAAAGTACAGCTGATGTATGATGTGAAAATTGCTCCCCATGTCTCACTAAAACTGTCAGATGACCTTCCCAGTGTACATCTTTTTTTTCTCCAATGTATACTAATAATCTCAACGATTTTCATTTAAATCAATGTCTGTTTTGTCACCATCTGGCACTGAAATAAGTAAGACAATGGTGAGTGAGCATATAGTCCACTGATTAAATCCCTTGCATTTGCAGTATAGAGCGCTTCAGGAACATGGACTGTATAGAGTTTAGAAGCAGGGGAAATTCAGTGACTGGCGCTGGTCCAATAAGGTACTTAACTGTAGCTATCGCCATCTTGTGGCACTTGTGCGTTACTACAAAATAGAATCTGGCTGGGACATGAACACACTTACACCCACAGTGATTGAAATAGGACAATAACACAATAGAGCAATCCAGATTACAACAAATTGTTAAAAAGTAGTGGGCTGTTCTATATCTGAAGATGTGCTTCTGTATGAGAGGGTCTGTGTTTCACCAAGTCACGTCATATTCTACTTCAGAACACTTCAAGAACATATATGGAGGCGACTGTGGCTCAGTGGTCATCAGGTCCGTCCCCGATGTCGATGTGTCCTTGAGCAAGACACTTAACCCAGAATTGCTCCCCGTAGCTGTGTCTACGGTGTATAGAAATGTAAGTCGCTTTGGATAAAAGCGTCAGCTAAATGAAATGTAATGTCATATATTACTGGAACCACAACAGAAACAAGTTGGCCACTGCTTATGACATGGGCCAAAGTTATCCCTGCATCACTCTGCACTCTGCACATTCTTAGTAAAAGTTTAATTTATGTGTTCTTTTTAATAGGTGAGGAACAGTAAAAATGCAATGTTACACATCAGAACATATAGAACAGTTAACAATTAGCTAAATTACTTCTATACATAGATATACAGAACATTGGTAACAGGTAGTTTCAGGAAGATAAAAAAAGAATGATAAGTAACACATTACCGTGAGATGAATTGGTTCCACATCATATATAACAGGTGAGGAGACAGAATGCTAATTAGGATTGTTCTGCCCCACATTTTCATGTGTTGCATTCGAGACACCAAGTGGTAGAGAATGTAATTGCATCTTTGTTTATCCCTCCTCTCTTACCGTAGTTAGTTCTGATTCTACTGAGAAGACATGCTGCAGCTACTTTTCACTCTTACTGTCTGGTAGCCTCTAAAGATCTAAGTCTGTAAGTACATCTGTATGTAGCATGTACATATCTTCTATGATATATTCTCTGTGTGTTTACCATTTTAGTACAACCTTGTGTTGTATAGATGCTAATCGCGATTAGCATTTCTGCATTGACATCAATGTTAATATTAGCTTAGACGCTAACTGGGCAAGGGAGTTATATGTTAATTGTTACTTACCTTTTCTGGCATAATGGCTGTATGTTGAATCAGAGCTTTATATTAATGTGTATGTATATGAACTGTTTGTAAGCTCATTTCATGTTCTGTTTTTCACAGTTTTACAAAAACCAAGATTCTAACTAAAAACCTAAACTCCACTCCGGATTCCTGGGTCTTCATTTTATGGATCTGCTGTTAGCTATCTGCTAAGCTAACTTAAAGAAGCAAGGGCAGAATAGTAAAAAGACTCATTACTTAGTCGGCTAGCAAATGAAAAGTGGATTAAACAACTGCAGACCAGAAATACAGCTCAGCAGCTATTATGGAGGAAAACAAAGAAGAAAACCCTCTGCGAGACACATCAGATGAACAGTCTAAATACTCCTCTGGTTCCAAACGCTCAAACCAAGCCAGCCATGCTTCAACACACAGCTCTGCTGTCACCAAGGCAAGAGCTAAAGCGGAAGCTGCTCGGGTAAAAGCTTCTTATGCTCAGAGAGAAGCAGACATGTTAATCGAGCAGGCACGGATAGAAGCAGAAGACTCAATGAGAAGAGCAGAAGACTCAATGAGAAGAGCAGAAATTGAAGCGGAACAGCAAAGGAGGAAAACTGAGCTACAGGCGAACCTACATGCACTCAAAATAAAGGGCGCTGCTGTGGCAGCTATCACAGAAGCTGAAATCCTTGAAGCAGCTTATGAGGAGGAAGGTGGAGAACCACCAAGGCAAAATGTGACAAAATTAGCTCCGTATCCACCAGCTCAACGCACCAACGAATATGTGCAACAACATTCTTGGGACCATGGTCAGCAACAGCACCAACTCACAAAACAAGAACCTCTCTCTCCATCAAAGCGCCAGCGAAACATGGACAACGATGATGCAGACAATCCGGGTCTCCAAATTGACAGTTTGGGTGAAATTCACGACCACACATTCCAAGAATTACCAGCACAACAGCAGAGCATGAGCACAACCAACCTTCAGCGAAGCAACGTGAGCCCTCAGAATCACATTACACTGTCAGAAGGTACAAACCACGTCATGTCCCCTAGAGCAACTCTGCATGTTCAATCAGACACAGCTGACTTAGCCAAATACCTAATTCGCAAAGAAATAGTTACTCCGGGCTCGTAAACTTCGACGACAGACCAGAGAACTATTGGACATGGAAAGCCTCTTTTGTCAACTCCATCAGTGACCTGGACCTTAGCCCCAGAGAAGAGCTAGATTTGTTAACCAAATGGCTTGGACCACAGTCTGCCGAGCAGGCCAAACGCATCCGTGCAGTCAACATCAATAATGCTAGCTCAGGGCTTCAAATGGTTTGGCAGAGATTGGAAGAATGCTACGGTTCAGCTGAAATGATTGAAAACGCTTTGTTAACAAAGTTAGAGGAGTTTCCTAAGATCTCAAACAAAGAGAATGAGAAGCTGAGGGAGCTAGGGGACCTGTTGCTAGAACTAGAGGCAGCTAGGAAAGATGGGTTCTTACCTGGACTCTCTTACCTTAACACACCCCGTGGAGTCAATCCCATCGCACAGAAGCTCCCCTATAACCTTATAGAGAAATGGATCTCAGTTGGCTCTAAATACAAAAACGATCATCAGGTTCAATATCCTCCTTTTAGCGTCTTTGTAAAGTTCATCCGCGACCAGGCAAAGACTCGAAATGACCCCAGCTTTGCTGAACTTATCATGGGTGGTTCCATCAGGACAGACACTTCTCTGAAAAACATCAAACCATCTGTGTTCACCAGGAAGACTGAGGTTTCCTTGGAGGGTGAACTCAAGGAAAACCACATGGAGAGACAGTTTGATGATCCAGACAGACTGTGTCCATTACATAATACGCCCCATCCTCTAAGAAAATGCCGTGGGTTCCGCAACAAGACTATAGAGGACAGAATGGCTTACCTGAAAGAGAAACGTATCTGTTTCAAGTGTTGCGCTTCAACAAGTCACTTCGCCAAGGACTGTGACAAAGCTGTGCACTGCAAAGAATGCAATAGCAACAGACACCCATCTGCACTCCATCCAGGGCCAATGTTATGGGAACCAGTGAGCTCTGCTATTAAGGAAGATCAAAGCGGGGAGCAGCAGGAGGATGAGACTCCAGAGGTTATGTCGAAGTGCACAGAAGTCTGCGGGGACTCCGCTGGCGCACGATCATGCTCTAAAATATGCTTGGTTAAGGTCTACCCTGCAGGTCAAAGAGAGAAAGCTGTTAAAGCCTACGCTGTTCTCGATGAACAGAGTAATAGGTCCTTGGCAAAGACCGAGCTTCTCGATCTTTTTGACATTAGAGCAGGTGCTGCACCATACATCCTTAAAACATGCTCAGGGGTTATGGAAACATCAGGACGACGCGCGAGTAAACTCATAGTTGAGTCGATGGATGGCAACATACAGATCCCTCTTCCCACACTCATAGAGTGTGACATGATGCCTGATGACCGTTCGGAGATCCCCTCCCCAGAGATAGCCCATCATTATCCCCACCTCAAGCCAGTAGCGGATCAAATCCCAGCTATTGATCCTGATGCACCCATTCTCCTTCTCCTTGGCAGAGATCTACTACGTGTACACAAGGTGCGTAAACAGTACAATGGACCCAACAATGCACCATATGCTCAACAACTGGACCTTGGTTGGGTTATTGTTGGAGAAGTATGTCTCAGTGGGGCTTACAAGCCAAACAGCATCAACGTCTACAAGACCAATATGCTACCTAAAGGACGGACGTCTTTCCTTAGTCCATGTGCTAGTGTTACCCATGTCAAAGAAAAAGTTAACAAGAGGACATCAAGTCAGAGCAATCAAACCTTTGAAGACATAGAGCTCCGGGGGGACGATGATCTTCGGAACAAAGTTCTGACAAGACCTGAAAAGGATGAGTTTCCACAGCCAGAGATATTTGACCCTCCACATCCAGAGACTGATGTAGAGGTGCGCCCTCAAGTTTCAACCGGTGCTACAAAAGCTACCAGTGGACTTCTCGGCTTCCATCGGTTTTGAAGATTCTCCAGCTGGAAACCACTTAATCGTGCAACAGCCAGAGCTTTCTCCGGAACTTCACTTTAATGTAGCCAGAAAAAGGATGAACTCTATCAAGCGAGACTCAAATTTACGAAAGGTGTATTCAAGACCTGTTTCGGGAGTTGTACTGCTGCTCAGTGAGGAGACATAGTGGTATTATAAAATACCAAGCGGGGAGTGTTCTGCCCCACATTTTCATGTGTTGCATTCGAGACACCAAGTGGTAGAGAATGTAATTGCATCTTTGTTTATCCCTCCTCTCTTACCGTAGTTAGTTCTGATTCTACTGAGAAGACATGCTGCAGCTACTTTTCACTCTTACTGTCTGGTAGCCTCTAAAGATCTAAGTCTGTAAGTACATCTGTATGTAGCATGTACATATCTTCTATGATATTTTTTCTGTGTGTTTACCGTTTTAGTACAACCTTGTGTTGTATAGATGCTAATCGCGATTAGCATTTCTGCATTGACATCAATGTTAATATTAGCTTAGACGCTAACTGGGCAAGGGAGTTATATGTTAATTGTTACTTACCTTTTCTGGCATAATGGCTGTATGTTGAATCAGAGCTTTATATTAATGTGTATGTATATGAACTGTTTGTAAGCTCATTTCATGTTCTGTTTTTCACAGTTTTACAAAAACCAAGATTCTAACTAAAAACCTAAACTCCACTCCGGATTCCTGGGTCTTCATTTTATGGATCTGCTGTTAGCTATCTGCTAAGCTAACTTAAAGAAGCAAGGGCAGAATAAGGATCAACTGGCACACTCCTGTAATTTACGAGGTCATTGGGATTCATCATTATAAGAACACAGGTAGCAGCAGTTCTGCAGTTTAAACTGCAGCTCAGTGGAAGGTCCTATAGGTGCTGGCTAAGGGGCCGTTCACACCGGACGCGACTCTCAAAAACGCGTCGCTAGCAAAACCATTGTTTTCCTATGGTACGGCGCGCCTTTCATGCGCGCTTTTTAAATGCCGCGCGACGCGTTTTTCGAGCGTTTTTTCGGCGCGCTTAAAAGTTGAAATATTCTCAACTTTTAAACGCCTTGCGCGGAGTCGCACAGCTCATCAATGTCACACTCGGCCAAGGCAGCCAATCGGATCAAGCAAGAGGCGGGC